>CM053623.1:120634757-120715312 GCA_028646595.1 Phalanger gymnotis
GCTTGTAGACTAAAGAGTTCTATGTTCCAAGCCTGGGGGGATGTGCCAGCTCTGCCACACCAGCACTCCTCCTTCCCCAAGAACCCCCAACCAGGACTGGACTTAGATCTTCAGCAGGCTCTTCACTCCTGCTCTGATCCCCCACTTAATTCCTCCCACCAGGTGGGCCTGGGGCCAGAAACAACTGCAGCTGTAGTTCTGTAGCTGCCCCACCTCTGCTGCCCCAGGGTGGTGGCCAAACCGCAAACTCTATCCCAGTTCCCCAGCAGCTTCTCTCACTAACCCACTCTCCTGTCCTTGATGTTTGTGGGTTGAAAAGTCTGGTAACTGCCTCAGCTCACTGATTCAGGGCGCTAGGGCACGCTCCGCCCAGCTCCCCGTCTGGTCGGTCCATGCCACCCACGCTGGGCTCCACTCCCATCTGCTCCCAGCTCCCTGCAGGATAGACCTTACCCAGAAACCATCCAGGCTGTCCTGGGCTAGAGCCCTGCTTCCCTATGCTATTTTGTGGGTTCTGCAGTTCTAGAATTGGTTCAGAGCCATTTTTTATAGGTTTTTGGAGGGACTTGGTGGGAAGCTCACGCTAGTCCCTGCTTTCCAGCCGTGGTCTTGGCTCCACCCCCCAGATTCACTTTTTAAATAAATGATATTGTCTGCATATGTTTCTGGGTTATTCAAGTTCAAAAGGTATAGCAACTAAATACTGTTATCTAAGATACCGTCATAGGAAGAATACATTTTCTTGGCTTTGAAAAGAAACCATTCACATTAAAAACAAAGCAAAACTGTACCTTATGTTAAATGTACCCTGTAATTATTAAATTTCACAGTATCAGAAATTCTTACATCTCATGTAGACATGTATCCCATATAATGTTGTTTGTCTGGCAACAGTTTGTGACTGGACTTTGGGCAATTAGCGGTGTGGATTCAAATCTCAGTCATATATTTTGTGACCTTTTTGATGAGTTAGTTGTTCATTTAAACTAGTCAGGCATTGAGATTAGATAAGAAAATAATTCCCAGAAATCTAGCATATGAGACATGAGGAGATTTGTTTATGATAGAAAGTTATTTGCAAAAGCTACTCATTCTCATCTATCACTTTTTCCTTGATGAATAGTAAATATGCCTATATTTATCCAGGATTAGATGGTAGATACCCCTGCCAAAAAGACTCTTTTCACCTTATGTAGAAAACATTCAGTAATATGAAAGGTTTTTCTCTTGCTGACTGTCTTCCTCTAATACAATTTTGGAGAGCGTTTTTTATTTTTATCTTTTTAAATGATTCCAGTTCTATAAGGTGCTGAAGTCTATATTGCTTATACTTTTTGGTCATCTTTAACAAGTCCTAAGAAACTACTTAGGACCATGAGCTGGAGCTGGAAGGGACATCTGAGGCCATGTCTTCCAGTTCCCTAATTATATAAGTGATAAAATTGGAGCATAAGCATAATAAGTAAGTTGCTGATGGTTGGTCACATGGGTCCTGAGCCCCAGAGCAGGGATTTGAACACAGGTTCCCTGACCACAGAGTCAGGGCTCTTTCCACCCTACATGGCTCCCTTCGTTCCAGAGTATTAGAATATGTCATTAATTGGGGGAGGGGAGGAAGGAAGAGAAGGTTTTAGGGAGTAGAGCAAGGAGAAACCTCAACAAATCCACAATTTCAAGCCAGTAATGTATAACCTGGTAGATTAGGGGGTGAGGGCAAGGAAAGGGGAGGGAGAAATGATCAGTTCCTGTATGTTTTAAGCTGGGTATATGCAGTAAAGAGTCATTGAAGTGTTATATCAAACACTAGAGATAAATACTTTTAGCCAATTTAAAATATATGGCCAAGAAAGGTTTACGGAATTCTTTATAGGAACCAAAGGCTTGGAAAATGCCCAGTGAACTATATTTTTTTTTGAATATTGTGAAACTCATAGAAAGGGAGGCCCTCATTTTTAGAAGCTTGTCATCTTAGTCGTTTATATTTATGTTCCCAAATGTTATGCAGGTAAACTTGTGCAAAGTTACCTGTTTGCAGACTGTGTAGAGGGGCCGCTGAAGACTAGCTGTGACTGTAGAGTTTGCTGTTCTCTTGAGATGTTGGTAGAATTGGGCTGAAACTGTATGGGGAGAAAGAGAGTATTGATCTGAACATCCTCAGTAATAGGGCAAAAGGTAAGGTTTAGAAGGCCTGCAAAGGACCTGAGAGAGCTTTAGCCGTTAAGGTATGTGAGCATGCATCGTTGCATCCTTGTACTTGAAGAAAATGAACTCCAGCTTTCCCAGTAGAAGCAAATGTTTTTTGAAATGCCAATGAGCAGTGAAGGAAGGAGGGAGAAAAGTAGTATAGATTTGTGGAAAACTACAAACTACCTTCTTTTATCGTTGTACAGGCAGCTTGAGGTTATGTATAGTAATAGGGGACCAAAATAAGTGATATCCACAGATTACCCAGATATCCCTATTTTAGCCATTAATTTCAATTTCTTTTTCTAGTCAGCTTTTTTTTTTTTTTGGTAAACTACTAAATTTGGCAAAATTAGCCGATTTTGAGATTCACTCTCCTTGTCTTTCTTTGTCTAGCTTTTGGTAAGGGTAAGGAGATGCTATGGAGTAGCCCCAAAAACAGAAGGAAGAGAAACTGGAAAGGAGAAACAAAGGGCATGGATAATTCACAAGCCTATGTAATCAAACCCTGATTGATCAAGAAGTGAATGGTCATAACTGTCAAAGCCAATGTCAAAAGAGAAGCAAAACCACAATTAACTATGTTTAATTTTGAAGGCACTTCCAGTTTTTAAATTATGCTTTCCTAATGTTCTGACATGTCTGAGTTCCCATGTTGAAAAGATGGGGTACGTTTTTTTTTCTTCCATCATAATATGGTGGACATGATGTGATGCATACATTTTGCTAAACTACATTGTAGCATCTATTGAGGAAAAGTTATGCAGTGGCACTTTTCATCCTATGCAATCTATGCGAATTCCTCCTTCTATAGATTTGTGCAGGATGTTTCATTCAGTGTAACACCTAGTGTTTTCTTAGTGCTCAAGATGACAAAATATTGTTAGAACCATGGTAATGTAATACAATTGTAATAGAAGAGCTGTAGTATATTTATTTAAATCTGTAGTGTTCTTATTTAAATGCTGTCCTAAGGTTCCATGCTACTGGGTTGAATTGTAGGTATCTTTTATCAAATTTATGCATTTATTATTTACCTTTTATACTAAGAGCATTGTGCTAGGCACTGTTGGGGATACAGAGAAATATAAAGCGTGGCACCTGTCTTCTAGGAACTTAAAATAACAAGGGCTTTTGGTCACTAGTTATAGGTAAATCACCTTTGTTCCAATTAGTGATAGCTATTTGATAGCTACTCTATGCTGAATCTTTCTCTTTGGCAAATAGCAGTATTCTAACCACAAGTAATAAATTGTTATCTTAACTCTTCAGGTCACAGGATACTAGACATGGAGCTGTAAGAGATGTTAGAGATGAAAAAATTTTTTTAAATCCCATAATACCAGTTTTGAAGTGATTTAAGAGGGTTGGTATTCATTGTGTACAGCTTCTAATGTCAAAATAATCATGTAACAGCATAGTACAGTCGAAGGAGTTGGGATTTGAAGTCATAGAATCTGAGTTTAAATCTAGTCTCTCTCACTTATAACCTTTCTGGGATCTCAGTTTCCTCATCTGTAAAATCAGAATATTGTGTCAGATGAGACCTAACCCCCATCCAGCTCTAAATCTGAGATCCTATAGCTATGCAAGTTGTCACCATAAAGTGTTAAGAATTTGTACTTGTATGTGTGGAATCACATCTATTACTCTTGGAAGTCTGGTTACACATGGGATCCATCTGAATCGGTGGTGCCCATGGCAGAGAAGAGGCTGGTGTCTAGGTTACTGCCTGTGGGCTTGAAAAGTATAAAGGACAGAAGAGGATTAAATTCTTGAAGGCTTCTATGCTCAGTGTCAAGTGGACTACATTGTTATCTAAGGCTTTGAGTTCATGTTCACCTCCTTCAGTCCAAGGTTTCACAGCTTCCTGCTGTTTGCTTCTTCAGAATTGAATTTAAAAGGTTAGAGGGAATGGCGAAGAGGATTTGTTTCTGTATAGTTTGATATTTATACATTGTCGTGTGTGTTTTTATGTATCTTTGGCTAACCTTTTATTTATGATGTTTTTGGCCTTCAGAAGCAATTATATAATGGTAGCACTAGTCACAATAATAGCATGTCTTTATATATAAAATCCCTTTTAACCAAAGACTTCCCAACTCTGAATAGGTTGGTTGGTGCCTACTCAGATCTAAATGCTATAGTCAGCTTAATGACTATGACTGTCAAATGTAGCTGTAATGGAAAGGTAGAGAATTAGTGCTTGAAACTGAAGCCTATGAATTGCCTTCTTCCTTCAATTCAGCAAAGTCTGACTCTACTAACTTTTGGGACCAGAGCCTACAGTTCATCTTGTCTCACCCAAGGAAAAACTCAAAGTATAATGGGACAGGCACCACTGGAATTCAGCTGCTGGGGAAAGTTTTTATTTTTAAGTAAATGGTTTTAATTTTGTGTCTGGGATTTTGTAAGGTAATTCTGAGGCATTGAGTACATTTTAGTTTTGGTTTTTAATCAAATAAGTACATGCGAAGGCAAGAAGAAAGCCGTGCCATATCTTGGAAGATAAACTTATTTGTCATAGGCTCTTTGTATGTAGCAATGATGACTGATACTATTGCTTCTGTAGAGCCCAAATGGAGTCCCTTTATGATACCTTAGCAGTGAATAGAACTCTGACACAATCGTCTGGCATTAGGGGAGGTTGACTGTTGCAGAATCAAGTTGGAATATGTCAGGAATATGTCATGGAAAGCAGTAATATGTCATGGATACTTAGTCTGATGACATTGACCACAGCCAATCAATAATAATGATGATAATAATAATAAATAATAGCATTTATATAGCACTTTTAGGTTTGCAAAGCATTTTTCATGTGTTATCTTGTTTTATCCTCACAACTGTATAAAATAAGTGCTGTTCTTCTCCCCATTTCATATGTGGGGAAACTGAGGCTAGAGGTTAGGTGACTTGCCTAGGGTCACACACCTAATAAGTAATTGAGGTGGGATTTAAACTCAGTCCTTTCTGACTCCAAGGCCAGCATTCCATCCATTATACCACTTCTCAACCTGTCAATCAGCAAGCAGTTATTAAGTGCCTATTATGGCCCAAGCACAGTTATTTGCTAGAAATTTGTATATAAAAGTGAGATAGTCCCTGCCCTCAAGAAGCCTACATTCTACTGGGAGAATACAAAATGTCAGCAGATAGGTGAATATATAGGACAGGCCTGCACAACATATGGCCCGCAGGCTGCTTGCAGACCACCAGAGGATTTTAGGAGGCCCACGAAAAATGGATGTAAAAAAAAAAGAGGATGTAAAAGAAAGTACAGCTGTAACAAATGTTTTGTGTGTGCCCTGCTTAAGCCGCCTTTCACTTGTCACTATTGTGCCTGTCATGTAACTTGGTGGGTAGATGGCCACTGCACGCACTCTCCTGTTAGTCACGTGATCCACAGCAACCAACCATTGTCAGCCTGTCTAGTTTGAGAGGAGCGAGAGTCATTTTATTTTGCTGTTTTCAGGCCTTACTGGTGTCGAACATAGACAAAGTGAGTGCAGAACGTACCAACGCATCTATTGCCTCCTATGCGATGAGCGGCAACCACTTGAGGTCTTCTTTCTTTCCCTCGTTGCATGGCTGCCCTCCAAGTTACATGACTGTCTGGCACTCTCTCCAAGGTCAGACACTCAGTTCAATATTTCTTTGTATGTGAGCAGTTGTATGGAGATGTTTTTATTCTAACATTGCAGTTTTGGGGGTGACATTGTAAAATGGGTGATAAAAAGAAATGAAAGATCAAATCAGAACATAGAGTGTTTAATCCAAAGTGGACAAATAGATACTTGTTTACTTACACAAGAGACAAAATATTGTGCCTTGTTTGCCAAGAAGTAATAGCCGTTCCGAAGGAATACAATCTTCGTCGCCATTTCGAATCAAAACATCCTGACTTAAGCAAATTGGACACGATGAAAAACAAAGCATCTAAATTGTTGAAAAATGTCAGTGGGGAGCAACAGTTTTTCAAGAAAGCAAACTCAGAAAAGAAGGTGGCTACTAAGGTTAGTTTTCAGATTTCCAGAGAAATAGATTTCAAATGTGATTCCGGAGTACGATAAACTGATTGCTCACAAGAAGTGCAAAATGTCCCATTAACTAAATGTAAATAGTAAGAAAACCTGAAAAATGTATTAAATTTTGTACCACTTAGCAAAGTAACTTTTTTTTATCATTAATGTAATTTCTTGATAAATAAAAATCTTAAGTATTAAGTGTAATTGATATTAATTGAAATTTCCCTTTTTTAAATATGGTTTATTTGCAAAATAGTTTAATCATTAACTACTTGGAAAATGAGCCACTAAAAACCTATCTGTGGCCTGAAGAAGTTTAGCCTATTTTAATTTTGGCCCCCACCTACTGCCAAGTTGTGCAGATCTGATGTAGGATATATGCAAAATAAATAAAAAGTGATACTTTGGGGTTGGAGCTTGGGGTAGAGGAACGAAGGGAAAGTCTCTTGGAGAAGGAGAAGGGACTTGAATTGAACCTTGAACTGAGTTTGGGGTTCCAAGAGCTGGAGTTGAAGAGGGAAAGCATTCTTGGCATGGGGGACAAGCTGTAAAAAGGCATGAAGATAGGAAATGGAATGTTATGTACATGGAATAACAAGTTTGGCTGGAGAGTGTAATATGAAGTCAGCCTGAGAAGATGGGCCAGATTGTGAATGCTAACGCTAAGTAGATGAGTTTATATTTTATCCTGGGGCAATAGGAAGCAGCTAAAGCTTCTCTAAGAGGGGGAAGGGTGGGGTGAGGGTATCATCAGACCTATGTGTTAATAATATAAATCTAGTTTTTTTGAAGGTTGCAGTAAAGAAGAAGAAACTGGGTCCCTAGGGGCAGAGTGAGTTACTTAGGGGCTATTGCCTTGGTCCAGATGAGAGGACAGCAGGGCCTAAACTAGGGTTGTTGTGGTATAAATGGAGAAAAGGGAAATACACAAGAAATAGTGAGGAGGTCAACTCAACAAGATTTGACAACTGATTGGTTACAGGGGGAGAGAGTCTGGTATGGGAGAGAGTGGAGATTCAAGCATAGCTCTTAGGCTCCAAATATGGGCAACTGGAAGAATGGCACTTAACATAGTTCCTGGCACATAGTAGGCACTTAATGTTTATTAACTGGCTGACTGGCACCCTTGTCAAAATCTGAAAGTTAGGCGTTGGAGTCGATTTAGAGGAAAAGATAATGAATTTGATTTAGCCAAATCTTACATGTTTCATTAATCTGGATTGGGAAATGGAATGGTTGTGTTTCCAGTGTGGCTTCATTAGACTTAAGATAGGTGTAAAGTTCTAGGAAATTGAATCCTTACTTTGTGCTACCCAAACTTGCAAAGCTAAAGAGCAAGATATCATAAGTACCATAGGCTATAAAGCTGAAAGAGATTTAGTAAATGCGATTTAGTAAGGCACAGAGTACTTTAGTGACTTGCTGAAGGTTATAGAGGTGGTAAGTAGGAAAGCCAGGATTTGAACCCAAGTCTTCTGGCTCCAGATGTGGACTTTTTCCACTTTATTGTGTTGCAGCCATTTCACTGCTTTAGGAGAATGTCCCTTAGCTAGAGGTGGCATTCTCTATTTTATTGATGACAATCATTATTCTAGAAGTACTTTTTGTAGTGGATAGAGTGTTAGATCTGGAGTCAGGAAAAGACTATGTTCAAAACCTGCCTTAGATAATTCCTAGCCATATGACTGTGGATAAGTCATTTAAAGGCCTCTGAGCAGCCTGCAGCTCTTGAAGACTTGTCTGCTAAGTATTTTATGTATACGAATAAGTCGTAGGTGGTTTACAGTCTATATTTCATAGATCCTTAAAGTGTTAGATCAAGGACTGTTTCGTTTTTGCTTTTATATTCCCAGTGCCTAGCACAGTGCCTGACACATAATAGGTGCTTATAAATGCTTGTCGATTGATCAATTCAGTAACAGATTCATAAAACACTTTGAGGTTTACAGACTCCTTCCCTCACAAGAACCATGAGGTAGGCATTTGTGACTCTCATTTTACAGATGAGGAAATTAAGTCTCAGAGAGGTTAAGTGACTAGCTAACCAGAGCTGGGGTGTAAATACAGGTATCCTTCATTCAAACCCAGCCTTCTTCTCACCTGTGCTGATAAAGGCTTTTGCCTCTCATACATCTGTGACTGTTTGCGTTTACCATGAATAAAAAAAAGAGAAGAACTCAAATTCTGTCACCAAGCTATGAGTCTTCTATAGAGTGTCTATTGAGAATGCCACCACAGGTCACAGAAACTGTGAACAATTCTTTTTTTTTAATAATTAAGATTTTTTATATTTAGTTTACAACACTTAGTTCCACATAATTTTGAGTTCCAGATTTTCTCCCCTCCCCACCCCCGCTCCCCAAGACGGCATAGAATCCGATATATCTTCTACATATAACTTTGCATTGAACTTATTTACACAATAGTCAAATTGTAAAGAAGAATTATGACCAATGGAATGAATCATGAGAAAGAAGAAACAAAACCAAAAAAAAAAAAAAGGAGAGCATACAGTGTGCCTCAATCTGCATACTCCATAGTTCTTTCTCTGGATGTAGATAGCTCTCTCCATCATGAGTCCTTTGGAGTTGTCTTTGCACCTTGTATTGCTGAGAAGAATGAAGTCTATCAGTGTTAGTCATCACAGAATCCGTGTATCTGTGGTTGTATATAATGTTCCGTGAGCAATTCTTAGTAGGTTGTTGAGGATACTTAATATTGAATCAATCGAATCTGGTATAAAACCCTGTGATATCCTCCTCATGTGGTCTTTTCATCTAGATGGTCAGGTGGCATGCCTCCTTATTCCCCACATCAAGTTCTTCCCCTGTACCTACCAAGTCACTGAAAACTACATACAGTCTTAAGAAAAGCATTCTGAAATTGAGTAGCAGACTTGGTGGAACGAGTCAGGTCTGTGCTCCTATCTGCCACAAATAAGGACATAGTACAGGGGGATTTGAGGTGAGATGGGACAATTAGCTAGCCTTTGCAAATACCTTATCACCAGTTTATGTTCCCCATCATACCCCAAGGCATAAACACACCAATCAAGGTATAGTTGTGAGACTAGTAAAAGGTATGAAGTCTTTTTTCCTTAGTAGCACAGTTAGAGTTGTGAGATCAAGAGCTTTGTTTTTGCCTAGAATCACCCAACAGAATTTTCCAGCAATAATGAAGAGTTTGGCCCTTTGGGTTGACTGCCTTTCCCCTTGAGAAATTCCTTCAAGATCTACAGGCAACATTGTTTTTAGGAAATGTAGTCATGTTTGAAACACCTTTCGCTGTTTCTTGCCTATCTCCATCCCCAAGGAGACTTGTTCTGAGGGGATACAGCACTACGACATTCATGATGGGCAGGGGATCTTTGAGGATTCAGCTATGATTCCCCAATACTTTCATTGAAGGTGTTAATTTCAGAGACTTTAAAGGCAGGGGACTGGCCTGAATGAAATCTTTGGTGCAGATTCAAACCTTTCCTTTTTTGAAAGAAGGTGTTAGAAAAGATGGTTGCCAAGCAACTCCAGGGGCATCTATCTACAGTGATTTTTTTTTCCCTTTCCCTTCTCTTTCTCTCTTTTTTTTTTCCTTTTTAACATTTTCTGGGCTGCTTTTCAATTTCCCTTTTGGCACTGGGATTGTAAGGGTTTTCATTGAGGGATGATGTCCTTTAAAGGATGGAATAGAGATGGCTTCTCAGTATGGATCACATTAGGACCATCTTTTCCATAGGTTCTGAAATACTTGTTAAGGAGGTTTGAAAGTCTTTATTGTCTCAAGTCAGAGGTATGTACACCTGGTGGAGTCTGTCTCAAGGGCCGAGTGAATGGACAACATTCCTTAGACTGGTCTGGATTGAGAAAAGATCTAAATTACTTTTGCTATATGAGAACTATATAATCTGGTAATTTTCAATTTCAGTGATTCCAGACTTCACCTAATTGATTAACTTGGACTCTTGTGCATTTCATAAATAATCAGCCTTTAGGTCACGGATGAATTGGTGATGCCTTTCTCAGGGAAAGATGTTGATGGAAAAAATAGGAGAGTCTGAGAAGGCTGGTTTCTACTTACTTGTTCCTCAGTTAGGGGACAAGTCTGAGTCTGAGGTTTCAAGAACCACTGGGGACGCTGATTGGACCTAGAATCTAATGAATACTTGCCTGCTGACCCAACTCTCTCTTAACACTGGACCGTTCACTGATAAAGGCATAAGATTGTAAACTAAAACATAGCTCAGAGAAATAAAACTCTTCTCTCTCTCTCTCTTTCTCTGTAAAAGTAATAGGAGTAGGGTCAAGGGGGATGGAGAAGGTGGATGTGCTGAGGCGTATGGGGTAGTAGATCTTTTCATGGCCCAAGGGAAGGAGTGCTGAATTTGGAGTCAGAGGAATGGTTTTAGAATCTTGACTCTGCCTTTTGCCATCTGTATTGGGCATGTCCCTTATTCTCTTTGGCCCTTGGTTTCCTCATATGTAAAATGAGGTTTATGGCCTACATGACCTCCAAGGTCCCATCTAATCAGTTCCTAGACTATCTATACTTCCTGCTTCCCTTGCCTTGTGTAACCCTTCCTTACCACCTTCAGTTTCAGAAACAGGCCAGGAGCAGGAAAGAGATATGAAATTAAAATTAGTTCTGCTCCTTTTTTTTTTAATTTTGCAGCTCTGACAAAAGGTTTGGTGATGGAAGAGAATTAAAAATACAGGTGTACCTTGATTTAAGTAAGCTCAATACATGAAAATCCAGATTTATATAAAGGATAAGTGAAAGGAATGATTACCTGCTTTACATAAGGATTTAAAATGGAATTTCTCTAAATCATAAGCTGCATTAGCATTTTTGAAATATGATTGGATTTGCCCAATATATATATTTTTACATACAACTTTTAAATTCTCCTATGCCGACTCCTCCTGTGATACCTCTTCCCCTCAAGGAGTTACTCTCTAAGTCCTAGTCCTTTGACCTTCTGCTTTTTGGGTTTCATTTTTCTCAGTAAACTAATTTTGTTTCATAGTTTCCTATTTCCAACTGCCTGTGATATGTAGACTCATAGCTTTAGGGTTGGACGGGGTCTTAGAGGACATGTGGCCAAACCCCACCTCTGTCGACAAAGAAGATGAGGCCCAGAGAGCTTAAGTCACTTTCCCAAGGCTACATAAAAAAGCTGAGATTTCAACCCAGATCCTCTGACTGAAGCCTAATCTTCTGTCCACTAAACTGCCTCCTCTCTTTGCTTAAATATCTTGCTGACCCTTCAAAGTCAATTTGTCTAAAACTGAACTCATTTCCTCTCCTTTGTTTCCCCTCAGCCCCATACAAATGCATTTTCACTCTCAACTTCCCTGTTTCCTTTGCTGCCCCTGTTCACTCCAGCACCCAAGTTAGAGAGGTAGTGTATGTATTCTGGAGGAAAAGAGGTCCAAGTGGTCAAGTCCCAACTCTCACACAAACTGTGTGAACTTGGACAAATCACTTAACATCTCTGAGCCAGGGGTACTTGGTACTCCATATCTCACGGGGTTATTGTTGGGAAATAACTTTATGTAAATGTGGAAAGTATGATTACCTGAAACCTTAGTCTTCTCACATTTTCTTTATCCGCTTATTCAGTCATTCACTGAGTCCTGTTTATTCTTTCTTTTAAATGACTTGTGTAGTCCTCTCTCCCTTCGTCTTTCCCTACTATCATGATAATCCAGGTCCTCATCTTACATCTGTATCATCTTCCAAACTGTGTGTCTTGCCTCTAGTCTCTCCCTTATACAGTCCATTACATATACAACTTCGAGATGAATTTCCCTAAAACACCAAATTTATCCTATCACTCTTAAATTCAAAAATCTTTAATGATACCCTGTTGACTAACAGTAATAGCTGACATTTGTGTCATGCTTTGAAGTTTGTAGAGGCCTTTTTCATATAATCAAACCTCACAGCAGCCTAGTAAGGTAAGTACTGTAGGGAGTATTGTTGTGCCCATTTGACAGATGAAGAAACTGAGGTTCAGTGGGATCACCAGCTAATGTCAGAAATAGGACTCAAACCCAGGTCTCTTGGGACTACCAGTCTAGTACCCTTTCCACTATTCCATATTGTCCCTAAAAACTAGTCTAAACTCCTCATCCTAGCTTCTTGCTCCATCTATAATCCACCCTATCCATCTTCTCTCCCTCCCAGAGTAAGGCACAGTTATGTGGTAAATAGATAAGGATCTGAAATCAGAGGACCTGAAAAACTGCAACTCCACACTAGCTGTGTGACCTTGGACAAATCCCTTAACTTCTTGGGCCTACTTCCCCAAATGGAAAATGAGTGGAGTGGGCTCCATGATCTCTTAAGGCCCCATCTAGCTCTATTCCCTAGTAAGAATTCTCTGATACCACCAGGCTGGACTCCTTGCTTCCTGAAAAAGCCATGCTTATTTCTCTCTCCTAGCTTTTGCTCATGCTGTTTCCCTTGGCTGGAATACCTTTTCTTGTTCATCTATACCTTTCCAAATCCTATCTGTCCTTAAGGCCTGAGATCAAGTTCTGTCTCTTCCAAAAAGCCTTCTCAGCCATTCAAAGTAAGCATTTATTAAACACCTACTCTATGACAGCCAGTTATACCAGGAGCTGGGAATACAAAGACCAAAACAAAATAATCCCTGTCCTCGGGGAGCTTACCATCTGTGAGGGAAACATCGTGTTTATATATAGATAAATACAAAATAATGTACAAAGCAAATCAAGCCAATTTCAAAGGCTATAGAAGAGGCAGTAACAACTGGGCCTTTTCTGAAAAGGCCTCTTATTTAAGGAGACACAAACTAGAACGTTATTTCCAGCCTGTACTGGTTTCCCCAACCTGATCTAACAGTTTATTTATGTCACTGATTTGGGCACTCAGTCATGTACTGTCTTGAACTGTGTTTCCCTTGTGTACATCTTCTCTTCTCTACTTGACCACAAGTCTTTGGTGGAGAGGGTCCATACTGTGATACCACACGTTTATCTCAGCAGTAAGCATAGGGCCAGAACCCAAGTAGTGTATGAAGCAAGAAACATCTTTATTAACAGAAATACGTATTGGGAATTACTTGTGGACTTCATTGATTTATCCTGTATATTTGAGACAACTTATATAATGGGAGCCAGCAGATTTTCTAATGCTGTTAAACAGTCGTCTGTAATACCTGAAACTAAGAGCAAATCAGCCTGACAGCTTGGGGCCCAGCAGTTCTGCCATCGCTGAAACAGTAGTAATAATAACCATATTTACATGGCATTTTACAAAGTACCTACCCCACAACACTGTTTGCTAAGTAATACAGTTATTATTCTCTCCAATTTACAGCCAAGGAAACAGAGGCTAAGAGAGACTAAGCAACTCACCTGTGGACATATAGCTAGTCTCAAATCCAGTGTTTCCATCACTGCCTTGCTAAATCTTGTCAAGTACACTTTCAGTGAGCATTGATACTTACCTGGCATGTCCTTAAGAAATCATCTGTCCCTCTGGTGGCATGCACATAGGATTGCTCAACCAGTGTTAAGAATACTGGACCTGAAGGCAGTCCATCTGAGGTTACTTCTAATTAGTCCTGTATATATCTTGTTTGCTTATAGTTGTTGCATGTTTTATCCCTCATTAGGTGGTGAGCTCCTTGAGGGCAGGGACTATTTCTTGCCTTTCTTTGTATCCCCAGTGCTTAGTACAACTCCTGGCACATAGTAGGTACTTAAGGCTTCTTGACTTGACTTGTTCTTACCTCTAATACATATTATCTGGATGACCATGAGCAAGTCACATAACCTCTGTTGTGTCCTATACATAAGACAGGTTTTAATGATCAGCAGACTGTTGTAACAGCCAGAGGTCTCCAACCTTCCTTTTTAAATGATGCAGAAAATTATACTTAAGCAAACAGCGATTGTAGCTGGAATGCAAAATGCGGCAAGTCCTGAAACTACAGTGTCAGAGAAGCTGTTCATTTTATTCAAAGTTATCTCAGTAATCATAATAATATTTCAGTACCTGAAGTGATTTCATGAATGTGAATATTCCCTCTACTGAGAGAAATCTGTGTTCAAGAGTGTTACTGTAACTGGAAAATTTGTTACTCTTTACCTAACCTGGCAATGAGCTTTTCACTACTTGGCAGTACAGGCTAGAACACAATTCAGTAGACTAGAACAATGGGCCAGATCTAATGAGATGAAATATAATAAAGGGATAAATATAAATTCTTATTACTTGGGTTCAAAAGATCAGCTTCACAAGTACAAAATGGGGAAGACATGGCTAGATAGCAGTTCATCTGAAAACAGTCTGGGAGTTTATTGGGCTACAAGTTAAGTATGAATGAGCCACCAAAATGTTATGGCATCTAGAAAAGCAAATGTGTTCCTAGCCCATATCAAGAGAAGCACAGTGTCCAGAACAAGAACATGGCAGTTCTGCTGTGTACTGTAATCTAACCAGATTATTCATACACTGATACGTTGAGTTCTGACTTTCTCACTCCAGGAAGGACAATAAAAGGCCATGGCATGGCCAAAAGAAGGCAGCCAGGTTGGTAAGACATCTGGAGACCATGCCATCCATGGACTGATCAAAGGAACCGAGGAAGTTTAGCTTAGAGAAGATTTAGAAGGACTTGATGGCCATCTCCAAGTTTTTGAAGGGCTATCTTGTGGACAAGAGATTACATCGTTCTTCATGTCTTCAGAGGTTAGAATCAAGAATACTGGCTGAAAGTTGCAAAGGCAAGATTTAGGCTTGAGCTAAGAAAAACTTCCCCACCATGAGATTTGTCCAGAAGTAGAATGTTGGGTGCTTCCTCACAGGAGGTCTTGAAGCAGAGGCTGTGGATTGCCAGAGACATCATAGACAGGGTTGCTATTCAGGTATAAATTGGAGTAGATGGCTTCTGAAGCCCCTTCCAACTCTGAGATTCTGTGATTCTGAGTAATGCTATGCAACTCATCATCAGACTTAAAGCCTTTCTGGTTTGGTAGGGTCTGCTACAACTGGAACTTCCTTGGTATCTAGCCTTTGGGAACCTTAAGCCTACATCCACAGTACAGTGTTGATATGGCTTTTTTTTTTTCCCAGACTTGGATTTGTTATTTTATTGGAATTCTATGTGAAGAAATTCACATAAATTGTCACCACCTCTACATTTCATACTTTTAGAGAGTTGCCTGAAATACTTAGAGGGTCAGTGCCTTACCCAAAATCACACACACAGCTAGTATATATCGATTTGAACCTAAGTCTTCCTGTCTTGGAGACCAGTTCCCTATCCTCTAAGTCATTCTGCCTCTCACCTTAGTGGAGGAGTAATGATAACCAGAATGTAGAGTCTGCTTTAATCAAGTAGACATGATTTCTGCTTCCTTTCATGTGCATTATGACCTTCAGGACAGCACTTGGGCAAATTTTCCTGGCAATATCGATGTATTTGCTATTGTCTCTGTGCTGGGGAAGGCTGTCATGTCTGTTCTCTCATTTGTTAGAACCTGCTGCCCACTTCATTTCCACCTTGTATTTGTATTTATTTTAGTCTGCTTTGAAACCCTTGGCTGAGGGTGCCAAAATAGTGAAGCCATCTTTAAAAGAACAAAGCAGCAGTGCTAGGTTGGAAAGGGAACCACCAGAAGAAAGATCTGGTCTATTTGAAATTGTAGTCTTATTGGTCTTTGCCATCAGAAAGAAGTGTTTTTGAGGTTTGTTTATTGTGTAGTAGGTTTTTAGGGATGACTTTTTAAAAAACATGTTATTTGGGTAATGCTGGGGGGGGTTTTAATGAGTTTTTTTTTTCAGTCTTAATTTAAAAACTCAATACAGTATGCCACACACATTTGTTACCAAATTCTGTGAGCATCTGTCTTGAGTACATTTAGCTTCTGACAGATGCCCAGCAGCTTTCAGAACTTTCACAGATGTTCTATGTCCCCCAGAAAGGCAACTTCCTGTTCCTGGCAGTGAGCATGGAAGGGAGGGGGGCAATGCCACCAGTTGCATTTTACAGGGGTTTTTTCTTTACATCATTTCCTGCCTGTTGCCTTTGGATAGATTACAGATGGTCAAAAGAGATTTCTTGGCACAATGAAAGAAATCATCTCCAGTGTTTTGTGGGAGAGGATTTATAACAGGGCTGGCAGTTCATACCTACCAAGAATGAACACACACAGCTTAGCTCTGCTGAAGGGTTGGGAGGAATAGATGGACTGCCCATATGGACAGAATCAACAGGTGTAGGGAGCCTAAGAGGCTAAGAACCTAAGAGAAAGAAGAATATTACTTTTACTTTTCTACCATATCTTTCATCCAGAGGGATCTCATATTTTACTAGGTATTGAACAGTGGTGTTAGGCATCTTGGTACAGCCACGAAGATTCAGACACTAGTGTAATTATGGAATGAGGTGATGCCCGTAGTAAGTCAATTCATCTTCATATCTTTTCAAGGTCAGATGAGGAAAGGTATTGTTTTCCCCATTATTCAGGTGATTAACAAGAAACACAGGGAGAAGAAAACCATTTGTCAAAGGTTATATCTAAATGAAACAGTTTCTGAAAATAAAGCCCAAGTCTCTGTGTTCTTATTCCGTGCTCCTAACCATAGGCTACCTTGACCCTCGTCTCATCCAGTGACTTATATGAAATGTGGCAGTCTGAAGCATGTAGCAGCCCAGAGCAGAGAGTGAGAAGAGAGAACTTGTTATTGGTGATGGGTAGGTAGTTGCAGTACATTGGATTTGGCTTTTAGGAGTGAGTTAAAAGGGTCAAGGGAAAGGGAAGAAAATGCAGAGATAGGAAACTAGGTCCATAAATTGAGGGAGGTAGAGAAAAGAGAAGTAGCAGCCAGGGCCTAGGAGCTATGAAGAAGGCATATAGGTGGAAATATCAGAGAAAGGGAGAACAGTGCTGCAGAGGGCTAAGAAAAGGAAGAAGTTGGAATTTCAAGCAGCCAACAGAAGAGGGGCCAATGTAAAAGCTTAAAGATGAATTGAGAGAAAAGGGTGAGACATGAAGAAATCTAGAGAAAATATCCTGGATTATAATATTCTGAAATAACCATAATAAAGTAAGGAATTATATTCTAGGACATCTATGAGGTAAATAATTTGCTGCTTTACCAAGGTAAGCAGATGAAATATGAGAAAGATTGGCCTACTCAGAAAATTTCTGAAACAGTAGAAAATGAGGATTTTGAAAGCATGAGGTAGTGAGAGCAGGATAAACCAAAGTGAGATTTAAAGGTTGACAGTAAAGTATCTAAGAGAGAAATAGATACTAGAAATAGAGGAGAAAGGGAAGAGTTCTGAATTATAAGCTTGAAGGCAGAGATCAGGTCTTCTTTTTATTTTGGTATTATATTATTCCCTCTTTTTCATCCCTACTCCAAAATCACTCTGGACCCAGGTCGAAAACCAAGAGTTTATTCATTTGATTACAGACATGAACTGCTCTGTCAGGTAGATGTGGGCCTGTTAAGCAAGACCCAGAGTCAGAAAAGTATGAGATTTAGAGTGGAAAGAGCCACTGGCTCTGGACTTGAAAGATCTGAGTTCAAATCCTGTTTCTTAGGTTTTTCCGCTTGTGTGAACTTGAGCCAGTCACTTTAACTTTTCTGTTCCCCGGTTCCCTCATTTGTAAAATGAATGAAGTGGACCATATAGGCGGCCTCTCAGTTCCCTTTGAACTCTAGATCTTTGATCCTGAGTATGGAATTTTAGAAAGACATCTGGGAAACCAGGATAACAAAATCCTCAGGGAGTGTATGCTCTCTAAAATGGAATTTGAAACCCCAAGTCTTTGCCCTAGAACTACTTTCATTGGATTGGTCTTCCTTTTTTTTTTTTTTTTGGCTTTGGGGGGAAACAAAGGTATTATATTTCATTTGTGTTCTAGGAATGTGCTGGAGTGCTAGACTTGGAATCAGGAACACCAACTTTTAAATCCAGCTTCACTTATTAAATATGTGACCCCAGGTAAATTGTTTAAACCTCCATCTGCCTCAGCTTCCTCATCTGTAAAATGAGGATAATAATAGCACTTAACCTCCCAGGGCAAAGGATAAAATGAGATCATATTTGTAAATCATATTGTAAGCCATAAGGTTTATTATTATTATTTATTACTATTATCATACTAATATTAGTATGATATTATTAATATTAGTATTACTGTCATCATCGTCCTCATATGCTCTAGGTCCTTCCTTTATCATCTGTTTTAGCCCAAAAGTTAGAATAGCAATTTAAGGGATACCACAGGGGACTTGATAGCTTAGAAGGAAAAAAACCAGTCTGTTTTAAGAAGTTCGCAGTTCTAGGGAAGGGGAGATAGAGAAGCTTAATTTCACAGTGCATCCAGATCTTAAAGAGTAAGATGAAACATCAAAATGACTGGTGTCATATCTCGGAACAGGGATTTTTTTCTAACCCTAGTCTCGTGATGCCCTGTTGTTCTTCCAGTTTTCATGAGGGGTGTTAATTTTAGTACACTCAATTTTTAAAAGTCTGTGCAGACCAGACAGCCCTTTTAGCAGGAGGAGGTGCCATGAAACCAAGCAGAGGACCATGAAGTGACAGTGGAGTGTCACAACAACAAAAAGGTTAGAAATCAGGACCACAGACATATAGGAAGAAAAACTAGTAGGAGAGGAGGCTTCCCCTGGCTCCTTCATAGTGTTGATTACAGCAAACCTAAAAGTAAGGCAAAAACACTATCATCCCTGACCTGAAAATCCCAGACAGAGAGAGACAGAGACATAGAGAAACAGAGAGAGGGAAGAAAGGAAAGGAAAGGAAAGGAAAGGAAAGGAAAGGAAAGGAAAGGAAAGGAAAGGAAAGGAAAGGAAAGGAAAGGAAAGGAAAGGAAAGGAGAAAGGAAAGGAAAGGAAAGGAAAGGAAAGGAAAAGAGAGAGAAAGAAGTGAAGAGTAGAGATGAGACACACAGATCTCCCTTCAGCGAGTGGGGTGTGTTCATCCCCTGCCCACTCCCTCTCCGAAGGTGTGTCCAAAGCAGATTTATGCTCCCAACCTCTGATTGGCAGAAGTGAAGCTAGGGGAGAAAGGAAGACTCATTTCTATCCGGATTCACGGAAGAACATAACGCTAGTTGTGGTATATCAGCCACCAACCTTCCCTTCATATGGGATAACCTAGTGAAGTTCTCCTGTGCTTAAAAAAGACTTTTGGCATCAGTTTACCAAAAAATTATCTCAAATTGAACTGACTCAGTCATAGTCTCCCTGGCTTGTGGAATTGCCTTAATTTCTATCATAGCTCAGCTCCCTTCATGTTCCTCAAGCCACTGGAGCAGGATGCATCAGTGGGGTACTTTCATTTATTTATTTTGTCATTCATTCATTCATTTATATTTGAGGTGGGTTGGGGAACCAGACCTATGATACTGTTATTCCTAGGTAAGGAAGCTCCCTCTCTGAAGCACTGTGAGATGATAACTTGCCCCAAGTACCACAACCACATGTCAGAGATGAGCTTGATCACAGGTCTTCTTGACTCCAGTGCCATTTCTCTATCCCACATCATTCTACCTTGATAGGGATTCACAGGTCACAGAGACCTGGCTCTATTTCCCCTCCCCCACTTCATGACAGAGCCTCCCTAGTCACCTTATTTAGTTACTGGTTGCATCATCACTCATTCCTTTCGGCTCAGCAGTCAAGGCAGGGGGAGGGGGATGTTGGAATACTCCTTGCTCCCCATTGCCACTTCCAGGTTGTCCATCATTCCATAATCTCTTCCCCCTTTGAGGTTCATGCAGTCTATATCAGAATCCTGATAGCTGCTTCTTACAAACCTCCAGGTTACTCTCTTCTCTCAGTTTTTCTCTCCTCTCCTCTCTTTCTGGCCTTATAGAGGGGACCTCAACATACATACTTATTACCCCTAGCCACCCAGTTCCTCAGCCTATTTATTCCCATAACCTGCTTCTCTACCCCACCCCAGCCATACACAAAGATGGTCGTTCCCTTGACCTTGCCATCACCATGCATCTTTTCCATGTTTAAGAATCCCCAAATCCCATTATCTGACCATAATCTCTTGACTTTCAACCTCTCCCTCTGTTTTCCCTTCCCAAACCCTACTCTTTGTCCACAGCATGCCCTCTAGTCCCTTGACCTCTCAGTTCTCTCCCCAACCATCTCATCTCTCTCTTCTTTGCCTTGTTTTGACTCTTCGGTGAATCAGTTCAATTCTACTCTCCTCCTCTTGAGTTTCTAGCCCCCTTATCATATTCATATATGTGTGTGTAACTATCTGTCTATCTCTGTGTATACACATAGATACATATATGCAGTAGCCTATTGCACTTTGCCAAGGCTCACCCTTGGATAACTCCCACCATCCACTATCTTTGCTCCTACATATGTGCTGCTGAATGAACTTGGAGAAAACCATGCAACAATGCAGACTGGCCCAATACAAATTTATGTAATTGGGCCCTCACTGCTACTAGGCAATCCTTTTATACATCTCTTATCAATTAACTGTCCTACTCCACAAAGACTCTTCCAAACCTTTTCATCCCTCCTCAAACCTCCCATGACACCCCCTCTCCTACTCTCAGCTGAAAACCTTGCCTTATATTTTACAGGAAAAAAATTAGGCTTTTCACAGTAAGCTTCCTCTTTTCCCCTCTGCTTTCTGGCACAATCTCCTCCTTCACCCCTGTCTCACATGATGAGGTGTCCTTACTCCTTTCCTGCACAAACAATCCCATTCTGTCCTGTCTTCTCCAACAAATTGTTTCCTCTCTCATCCCCCCTCTCACTTATCTTCAATGTCTTCCTTGTCTGGCTCTTTCCCTCCTGCCTGCAAACATGTCTATGTCCCATCTTCTCCCTCTCCCCCCATCCTCAAAAAAACCCTCACTTGATCCTACCATCCCAGCTAACTGCTGTCTCATATTCTGCTCTGTGTGGCTAAACTCCTTGAGAAAGCTATCTATAATTGGTACCTCCAGTTCTCTCCTCTCACTCTCTTCTTAACTCCTTACAATCTAACTTCCAACCTCATTATTCCAAGGAAACAGCTCTCTCCAAGGTTACCAATGATCTCTTAATAGCCAAACTCAATGACTTTCTCTATCTTCATTCTTCTTGACCTCTCTGCTGCCTTTAATACTGTCAAACACTCTCTTCTTGATGCTCTTTTCTTTAAAGGTTTTCAAAACACCACTTTCTCTTGGTTTTCATATCAGACTACTCCTCTGTCTCCTTTGCTGGATCCTTATCCAGATCATGCCCTCTAACCATAGATGTCCCACAGTGATGTTTCCTGGGTCCTCTTCACTAATCCCCCTATACTACTTGACTTGGTGAATTTATCAACTCCCATGGATTTAATTATCAACTCTATACTGATGAGTCTCAAATTTACTTTATCTTGCCCTAATCTCTCTGATGACTTCTAGTCTCCAACTGCCTCACAGACTTCTCAAACCCTTATTTGGGGTTTTCTTGGCAAAGATACTAGAGTACTTTGCCATTTCCTCCTTTAGCTCATTTTACAGATGAGGAAACTGAGGCAAAGAGGGTTAAATGACTGCCCAGGGTCTCACAGCTAATAAGTGTCTGAAGCCAGATTTGAACTCAGGAAAATGAGTGTTTTGACTTCAGTCTTGGCACTCTATCCACCCCACTACCTAGCTGCCCCTAGGACTTGAACCAGGTCTTCATGGCTGACATTTTTATCCACTGTGTTGCCTCTCAATGAAGTTAGTGGTGTTGTGGTTCAGTTATGTCCGATTCTTTGTGACTCCCATTTTAGATTTTCTTAGCAAAGATACTGGAGTAGTTTGCCATTTCCTTCTCCAGCTCATTTTACAGATGAGGAAACTGAGGCAAACACCGCCAAGTGACTTGCCCATAGTCACAGAGCTAGTCTGGAGCCAGATTTGAACTCATAAAGATGAGTCTTCCTGATTTCTAGCCCAGTGCTCTATTCACATATCACCACCTAGCTACATGTACAGTACATGTACAATAGACGTCTTAAACTCAACATGCCTAAAAGTGAATTCATCATCCTTCCCTCTAAACCTTCCCCCTTCTTATCTTCCCTTTTACTATAGAAATAAACTTCATCCTCCTAGTCCCTCAGGCTCACAACCCAGATGATGTCCTCGACTTCTCACTATTTCTCACCTCTCACATTCAATATGTTGCCAAGGCCTGGTGATTTCACCTTTGCAGAATCTCTTAAACATACCTCCTTCTCTTCTCTGACACTTCTACCCCACCCTGATTCAGGCCCCTTAGCATCTCACAATTGGACTATTGCAATAGCCTGCTGGTGGATATGCCTGCCTTAATTCCCTCCGCACTCTAATTCATCCTCCATTCAGCTGCCATAGTGATTTTTCTAAAGCACAGGTCTGACCATGATACTTCCCTACTCAGTAAATTCCAGTGGCTGACTGTCTCCTCCAGGATCAGTTAAAAAAAATCCTCTATTTGCATTCGTAGCCCTGCATAAACTACCCCCACCCCATCTTTCCAATCTTCTTATACCCTATTCCCCACTATATAGTCTTCAATCCAGTGACACTGGCCTCCTTGTTGTTCCTTGAACAAGACACTCCACCTCTTAGCTCCGGGCACTTTCTCTGGCTGTCTGCAGTGCTGCCTAGGATGCTCTCCTTCCTCATCTCAACTTCCTGGCTTCTCTGGCTTCCTTTATTTAAACCCCAATTAAAATCTTATGTTCTGCAGGAAGCTTTTTCCAACCCCTCTTAATTCTATAGAGTGTCTTCTCTCTTTTAATTGCTTCCTGGTTATCCTTCATAATACTTCTCTATACATATTTGTTTGTTGTTGTCTCGCCCATTAGATTGTGAGGGGAGGGATCGTTTCCTTCTTTTTGTGGCACTTTTGTGTGTAACATTTAGTAGCTCCTTAATAAATGCTTATTAACTGGTTGACTGTAGGAGACCTGAGCTCAGTGGCAACCAAAAGTAGAGGATAGTGTCATAAATCCTGTGTTCCTTCCGTCTTCCCAAGCAACCATTCCAGTCTTCTTCATGCAGCAAAAGGCTAGACAGTGAAATGGAAACGTTACCTCACAAAACCTTGTTTGGACTGCTCAGCTCATTTCAGAAGTGAGATGACTGAAGTTGCCTGCTTGAATGAGAACTACAAATCCCATTCAGTTAAACAAACACTTACTAAGTGCCATTTGGGTATAGGATAAAGAACACTAGGGCTAGAATTAATGAACTCTAGATTCAGATCTGTTTAATTTACTAGCAGTGTGACCATGGGCAAGTCATTTAACCTCTCTGTGCCTCAGTTTTTTTTAGCTGCAAAATGGGCACAATAAATTTTGCAGGGCTAGCCTTAAAGAGTAAGGAAAACACTTTGTAAACTTTGAAGGGCTATAAAAAGTGAGTTGTTACTTTGGTCACTGTTGTTGCTATGATGAGAAAGAAGACGGTGTGCTAGAGAAGATATAAAGTTTAGTTAAGACATACATAACACAAAATAATGCTTGATAAGTCAGCAGTGTTTTAGAGGGCATTCCTCTTCAAGCATGAATTGAATTAGGTGATCTCTGAGCTTACTTCTAATTCTAAGTCACTTATTCTAAGTATATCAGAGGAATTTCAATTGCTATTCAACAGAAGGAAGATAGGTGAATCAGAAGAGCACAGGTCAGGAGCTGGATGGGATGTGGTTATAGGTCATCTAGTAAGACCTAAATTCAAATCTAGCCTCAGACAATTACTAGCTGTGCGACCCTGAGCTAGTGACTCAACCCTGTGTGCCTCATTTTCCTCATCTGTGAAATGAGCTGGAAAAGGAAATGGTAAACCATTCCAGGATCTTTGCCAAGAAAACCCAAATAGGGTCACAAAAGTTAGACACAATTGAAATGACTGAACAACAACAGTACAACCTACTCATCTTACAGATGAGAAAACTCATCTCTAGTGATGTCACATGACTTTTCCTAAGGTCATACAGGTAGTAAGTGGTAGAACCAGGATTTATCCTCAACTGTGATGATTTCAGATTCAGTGCTCATTCCAGGAAAGGCTATTGTCGAACTGGGATATCAGGGAAGGCTTTTTGAAGTAAATAGCATTTGGATTAAGCTTCAAAGGCTAAAAGAGGAAATGTTGGGAGGGGAGCATTTTAGGCAAATAGAATAGTGTGGCTAAGTTATAGGAAACCACTGGTTTTAAGCCCTGTAGTAATAGGACCAGATCTGGGTATAATGAAGATAAGTCTAGCAGAACCATGAAGGGTGGATTGGAGGGAAGAGAGAATAGAGACTGAAAGACCTCCTAGGTAGTAGTTGATGCTATCTGAGTGGGGAGGGGAACCTGAGAACTTTTTTGTATCTTGAAAGATGGCACAGTAAGTACCTCAGTAAAGAGTAAGAGACTGAAGATGCATGAAATAACATAGACTTTGTTTTTCTTTCTTTCTCAAGGTGGGGGTTAGGGAGAAGGGAAATGGGATGGAAAGAAGGTGGATCTTTGTTTGAAAATAAAATTCAATTTAAATTTTTTTTTAAAAGATGCCTGAGAGAACAGTTCCAATTATTGAACAGAGGGCCTGTTAGAGAAACAGGAGGGCAAGGTAATGAAGAGTACATATAGCAAGGTTAGCTTTAGCAAGGAGTGGCTCAGGGCAGGGGGTGGGGAGGAGAGAATGAGTATGATGCTGAGTAGTTTTGAGGAGAGAAGTCGAGGGATCTCTTGACAGCCTCAGGAACACAGACAGCTAAGTCTTTTACCCAAATGGGGTAGAGAGGAGTTGAGGGTTTGAGGAGAGAAGAAAATGTTTGGGCAGTCACTAGGAGAATGACATAGTCAATAAAAGTGAAATGGAGGTATTACTGAGTAGTATCAGGGGCCTGGCTGAGGTTAAAATTGGTACTTTTTTCTTCCAAAGTCCTCTGCATGTTTTATATCATAGATTCATAGGATTTTGAGCTGGGAAGGAATTTATAGCTGACCTGCTCATTTTACAGCTAAAGAAGCTGAAGCTCAGGGAGACAGTTATCATGTACTGGATTTTTGGTCAAAGGACCTGGTTTCATATCCTGATTCTGACACTCCTCATTTGTTCTTGAAAGAATTGCTAAGCCTCTCTAGGGCTTAGTTTCCACATCTGTAAAACAAAAAATTGTTCTAGAATACCTCCAAGGTCCCTCACAGTTCTCAGCCTATGATACTCACCCACCCACACACACACACACAAAAGAACATGAAGTGACTTTTCTAAGATTACTCAAGTACTCAATACTTGACCCAAACATTGAATCTAGCTCTTCTTGGCTGCAAGTCCAGGACTTCCTTCTCTCTTTCTTTTTTTCTTTCTCTTCTTTCTTTTCTTTCTTTTTTTTCTTTCTCTTCTTTCTTTCTTTCTTTCTTTCTTTCTTTCTTTCTTTCTTTCTTTCTTTCTTTCTTTCTTTCTTTCTTTCTTTCCTTCCTTCCACTCTCTCTCTTTCTCCCTCCCTCCCTCCTCCCTCCCTTCCTATCTTCCTTCTTTCTTTCTTCAGTGTTTTGTCCCATGAGTTGGGTAAGCATTTTACATGTGAAAGAACAGAGAGGTAATTTGGTCAGGTTCACAGTTAGTGATGGAAATGTAACTATAACCTAATATTTTAAACTCTCAGGGAACAATTACTTGCAAGAAGTAATCTAGTGAGATGCCTGAGAGAAAAGTGGCTCAAAACATTTGCCAGTTCTAACCCCATTGCAGTGAAAAGTAGAACTGAGAAAATCTGAAGTTCACAAACTTAGAGGCAATGTTGTATATAAGAAAGAGGGTTGGGCTGGGAATCAGAAAACCGGTTTTCTAGCCCTGCTCTTCCATGAAGTATCTGTGTACCTTGAGCTCCCTTATCTGTAAAATGAGGTATTCATACTAAAAATCAGAGTCAAGTGGAATTTTCTTCTTCTACTCCAAGAAAAGAATCTATGAAAAGTTGTTCAGCAAAAAATAAACCTTAATTTCAGGAAATACTAAAGCATGCTGTTGTGAATAGAGAGATGGCCCCAGAGGTGGGATGATTTGGGTTTCAGGACTGCCTCTGGTACATATTGACTCAACCTGGGCAAGTCACTTTAAATTTTCAGGGCCTCACATAATTCTCCGATAAACTGCAAATTTCCAAATATTCTTTGGGAGAGGGAATCCCTACCCCAATAAAATCACTTCTGAATCCCCCCACACACAATGAGATGATTAAACTAGCTAACCTCTGAGGCCCCTTCTATCTCTAAATTTCTATGATTTTCTAATCCATGGCAATGGGTGACAGTCACTACTGAAGGGACAGCTGGGTGGCTTAGTGGATAGAGCACTGAGCCTGGAATCAGAAAGACCTGAGTTCAAATTTGACTTCAGACACTTACTAACTATGCAACCCTGGGCAAGTCATTTAAATCCTGTCTGCATAAAACTGGAGAAGGAAATGGCAAACCACTCCAGTATTTTTGCCAAGAAAATCCCATGGACAGTTGGTCCACGGGGTCATGAAGAGTCAGACATGACTGAATGACTGAACAACAACAGCTTTGAAAATTAAAACCCAGAGATAATCCCCAAACCACATCTGATCTAGAAATTTCAGCTTCTCTGTCCCACCCCTTGACCAAAATGCTTCACAAACAGATCGCTTTAAGTTCCTCCTCCTTTCTTTCCCATCCAAGGTATAATGACTATTGACCTGTGGACTCACAGGCCAGATGCTCACAGCTGAAGGTACCTGTGAAAATAATACCTAAAAAGTTGGTTGGCAAAATTTAAACCTTAATTCCAGAAAACAGATTTTGTTCCATCCATGCTCATGTGTGAGACTTAGCAGTTTGTACCCTTGAAATAAAAAATTAAGGTTGTGCGTCTTATACAAGCCACAAAGCAATGAGCTTCGGTGTGGAAAAGATGAGAGCCGAATCCTTCCTTTGCTTTGAAAGTAGAGTCACAGACCAGGAGCTTGAAGGTAGCTCAGAGGACATCTAGTCCAGTCTTGGCATTTTACAGAAGAAGAAATTGAGACCCAGACAAGTAAAGTGATTTGTCACCCAAGTGGGAGAGGTCAGAGGTGGAATTTGAACCCACGTACTCTTTTTCTACAGCCAGTGCTCTTTTCACTGAACCATTTGTTATTATGCTTGTATTCATGAAAGACCCTAATTTCTCTTACAGAAAAATAACCTTTGCCAACCTTTGCCAGTTATAACCAAGCCTTCATTAACAAGCCTGTCAGAGGTAGCCTCATCTGCTGTCCCAGGAGAGTTCATTGTAGTCTTTCAATATAGTCAAATCAACAAACACCTACTACTGTGCTAAGTGCTAGGGATACAAAGAAAGACAAAAACATATGGTCTCTGCCCTCCAGGAACTCAGAATCTAATGGGGAAGACCACATGCAAACAACTATGTACAGACAAGATACCCACAGGACAAAATAGGGCTAATGGCTGAGAAAAGGCACTAACATTAGCATTAAAAAGGACCAGAAAAGGTTTCTTACTCAACACAGGCTATTTTGAAAGCTCCTTCATAAGTTATACAGGGTTGTTGTGGTTTCTTGAGGTGTTTCAGACCCATTCTGTGTTTTTATCAACATAGGGAGCTCTGGGTGTTAAACTTCTTCTACCATTACAGCTTGGCACCTTCTCTGCAATTTATGGTCCTAGAGAGTTACCTAGGATAATTAGAAGTGGCTTCCCTAAGGTCACCCAGCCAATATCTGGAGGGGCAGGACATGAACCCAGATCTTCCTAACTCCAAAGACCAGGCACACATCTAGTATAGTATCTAGAGTATAGCATGATGCTTCTCAATTTATAAGGTATACTTTCCAGTCAGCTGGATAGAGTATCAGGCACCTAGCTCTCTCATTTGAAAATAAGAACCCCAATAACTCCTTTCTACATTCTTAACAAAGTTTGAGGATTGCTTATGTAAAAAAGGGAAGAAGAGTCCCTGAAGAGTACTTTGAGCTCCTTGGGAAATAGATTAGGTAAATACTAGCTGATACCATCACGTATTTCTTCTGAGAGAAACAAACAACTTGTGTAAACATTGTCCCATGAATTCCTTCCATCCTTTCTGGAAGATGAGCATAATACAGCTGTACCATCCCACAGGAGGATTGTGTAAAGGGGCTTATACCAATAAAAGTGACCATTTAGTCAACAAGCACCCATCCTATGTGCCAGGACCAGAACTGAATTAGATTCTCCCTTTATGTCCCCTGGTTCTGTACTTCAATTTGTACAGATTCTAAGGTAGAGCTACTGATGGCATTACTGTCTGCTCTAGCTGTCCACATAGCCCCTTGCATCTGTCCTATGGGCAAATAACTACAGGCCCAACATACTTTATGACTCTGCCTTATCTACTTCTCAATCACATCCCATGGATTTTCTGGAGAAGAAAGACCAGCTTGGCTGGTCTAGCTGCCACTGTTACTACTACATTTTTTTTTCACAGATTAAATTCTGCCCCAGGCACATGACCTTATATAGCTCCTGATTTGTTGAGGTGGCAAGGTAGACCCCTATAAAAGAAGAGAGAGGAGCCTCAGGTGAATGGAAAGAACCAATGTGGACAGGAAATCTTACTAAATAAATACCACGTTATGATATTCCCCCTGAATTTCAGGTCAGGGAATCAGAACAGAAAATTCCTAGTGCAGTATTTGATCTAAAAGCCAAATCTCAATTATCCTACCCTAGTCAACAGAGAAATGGCCCAGAGAGTTGAAATCTACAAATAATACCAACTTCCCATTTTTTGGCTGTTAGTTTCAATTTATCCCCTGCCAAAGCTTTTTGTTTTTGTTTTTTAACCAGAACTGGCTGAATACTTGATTAAGTTTACTTTCTCTACCTTCCTAGGCCCCTCTCTGGTGTAAACACTCATAATATGGAGGAAAATATCATAGCTCTAAATCTGTAAGGGACCTCAGAGATCGTTTAGTCTGATCCCTTCATTTTGCAGCTGAAAGATTTGAAAGAGTTTAAGTGATTTGTCCAAAGTCACACAGGAACCACTTGGGGGAAATCTAAGCTGCTGAGAGCAAGTGAGATACAGCCCTTTCCCAGTGTACCATATTGCTTCCCAAATCAATAGTTGGACCATATTTCAACCATGCTTTTCTCATATGTATTCTTACCAATGCATATGAGATAGTGACCCAAAAGTTTCCACTATTGGTTACATGCATAGCCTCAACTTTGATTCATGGCTGCTATTTGCAGAGCTTATTACCACCTTCATAGGCTACATGGGATATTTGCCTCTCTTAAGTCCTAGCTCTGATTTTTGCATGTTGGCATGGTTTGTCTGCTGTTGTAATTTCCCTTATCACTGTGTTGCATGATATTTACCACTGTGTGTCTTCAGTAATGCTTCCCTTCTAAGTTTGTGTTTAGTTTCACCAGTTGAATATCTTCAAGCCTGTGGGCTAAGGGTGGGAGCAAATCAGACAATAGAAACAGCAGAAAGAAAACTAAAAAGATCGGCTGTGGTGCGGTAACCGGAGATGAGTTCTGGGGAATGGACACTGAATTGCCGTGAAGATGACTGAGACTCCAGTACAACCCCAGCTCTGCCCATTGGTGTCACCATTTTGCTTGCTGCTTAAATTAGATTGTACAGTGGGGCTCCTTCAGCAAGTGTTTATTGCCCAAGTTTATGTATACTGGAGAGAGCCCAGTGCATCTACCTACACAGCGTCATGATTCCCAACTGCATCTTGTTATTCCAGCTTCTTTCCCATTAAGGGAAAGGGTCCTGAGACATTTCTTCCAGTTGCCTGGAATTCATATATTTGTATCACCCTTAGTCTGTATAACTCTGATATACTTTAGTAGTGTTTATCAACAATGACAATTTATGTTTTGATCCCTTTGAATTTCTCCCTTCTCAAAGATGGGGTATGAGACTTTAGATTAGAGACTTATGATATTGGATAGTTGGGTTCCAAGAAAAACATCTGAAGCCACCTGATATCTTCATCGGGGGCGGGGGGGCGGTGCTATCTTCCCCATTGTTCTTACTCTAGGTACTTTCTAGGTACTTTCACCCTACATAAAGCGTCTGGAGCTCAGCAAAGAACATTAAGGTCATCAGGTCCTATCCGGGGGCTCTGGAAAATTAGTAGAAGGGATTGTAAATAGGTCCTAGGAGGTCTTAGGAAAGGACTCAGAGATTTCTATGACTACATGGGCCAGTAGCTTAATGGTTGATCTGGGATCCAGAAAGAATTCTCCAGGTAAAACCTGGAAAGATGACCACCCATATATGGGTAATTTGTTTTGCATTTGTAGGAGAGCTCATTGATAAATACACACTTGAAGTATATAGTCTCTCAGTGCTAGACTTTTCTTTATCCATATCTAAGCTTTATTTTGGAGTTTCTCCCCGCCAGTCATGTAGTGAAAACAAGGGGGCATGGAGACCCCATTCCTCTAGCACCTGGTGAGAAAAAAGAGGAAAGGGTTTGGGGACTAGGGGAAATATGAGATCCAGAATGACTGTGAGAGGTTATTGGAAACAAAGGAGTAGATATATGTGCTTCAGAGTAGATGGTAAATCTTGAAAAACAACAGTGATCCCCAATAGAAAGCAGTTAGTAGACCTTGAAGAGCTATATAAATTGAAGTTATTATTACCAAGTTACCCGGGTCAGAGGAATCCAGTGTAGAGTCAGAGGTATTTTATCAAAACACAAGGGCTGATCCATATCAGAGCCACAGTCTGGTCCCCCAACTATCCCTAATGCCTATATCTGCAAATATCCTATATATGCGGATAGATAAGCATGTACTCATCTGACTATCTCTTAACTAAAAATCCAGTTTTCTTTATAGTCAGTATTCTCAGCCGTGGGTTCAATGTTGGAATCCCCTCTTCCTATATTTGCATAGCAGATATGCTCACCTCGCATTCCGCCTAAGCTGAATGGAATGAAATCTCTTGCTTAAGATACTGTCAGCCAGCATAGTTAGCAGTGTTGGTGAATGTAAGTACTGCTGGTGAAAAAGCAGAAGCAGAGGGTGGGAAAGGGGAAAAGAATCTGCCTTAATTATCTTCCTCTGCTACAATTGCATAACAGCTGGTATTCAAACCTCCCCTGTATGGACCAGCAAAAATCAAGACCAAATGCTTCAAATAGCTTTAACTCTGTGCTGCTCAGGTGGTTTTCTCTTATTTGTACTTGCTCCAAAAAGGGAAGCTGCCGGCATTCACACCAATGTGTTTGACAAATTGGCAGCCAGGCCTCTTGAAGAGCGTTCTAGGCCGAGGCATGGAAGTCCCTGTGTTAGGTCTGGAGGGCCTGAGGTTGGGAAAGATGCCAAACCATTAGCTTGTCTTCCAGTTTTGAGTCTTATTTTAGTACACAGAGCCTACAAGTCCCTTTTCAGTCTTGAAGCAGCTCTCTTAAAAAAAAAATCTCCTCTAGCAGAGCCCATGATTTGGCCTTTGTAAAAATGAAACACCAGTGTTTACCGCTTAGAACACCTACAGTTGAATGTCAGATTCAGTTTGTTTGTGTGCTGTCTGCTTTACATTATTTTTTGGTTAGGGCTATCAGTTGTAGGCAGTGTTACCCCCTCCAAGTGTCAGGACCTATGAAAGGTGTTCAGCATATAGTGGAAAGGGCCTTGGCTTGAACTTGGAGGACCCTGGTTCGAATCCTTCCTCTCATTTTTCTTTTGCGACTTTGGTCAAATCACATAACTTCCCTGAGCCTCGTTTTCCTCATCTCTAAAATGTTGAGGTTGGATTAAGTGACCTCTGAGATTCCTGTACTCACTCTAAGTCTGTGAGGAAATGAGTCCTTTTTAGGGATTGTACTTCCTAAAGGTTTCTTCCATTGCCTGTTTGTATGAAGAACTAGGGTTCCTGAGACTCTTTCTAATGAGGGGAAGAAAATCAGCATCCAGCAGATTTCCAAGAGCCATGTAACAAATACTTTCGATAATGGGATGCTAACTGCCCACTCTAGGGACCTGACAGGGCCAGTTTAAGGTGATCGGGAACTGTGGTCCCCTCTCTGATTGTCATGGGTGTTAACTTGGTTGATGGATGCCTGAAGGCAACAGGAGAATGGATGAATCAGGATAAAATGCATTCCCTTTTCTCATTATGAATCCCTGTTGGATTGTGCATATTATCGAACTAGGTTCTAAGGTTAGTTCCGTCATTAGGCATAACAACCCTCATTCCAGACAGGAATTTCACATGTTCTAACAAACAACTGGTAACTCATGTAAGTGATTGTGAAAATGCGTGAAGTCATTGGAGGTGTGGCATGGCAGATAACTGCTCCCCAGCATGAATTGTAAGAGAAATCAGAAGTGCCCCAAAGTGTGTAAGATGGCAAAAACCAGAAATTTTTAAGCCGAGTGATTAAAATACATTTTTTAGCTAATCATCTTTTCTTTGGTAGAGAGATTTCTCTAACATCCAATTAATAACCCTTGTGTCAATTTCTTTGAAAAGTAGCAAGTGGTAAAATGTACAGCACAGCTTCTAGTAGCATTCTTACCACCAGTCTACTGATATTTCCACCAAATTTAAAAAAAAAAAAAAAAGGTTATTGGTACAGTGAGGACTTGGACAAGAGGTATGTGTCATTTTCTTGCCTGGTTCTTAGAAGAATTGTGTTCAAAAACGAAGTCATTATTGGTCTCCAGAGTAGCATATTGAGTTTTATCGTTCCTATAGCCAATGTGAGTTATTGATTTGCAAATGTACAGAATTCTCTCTAACTCTCTTGAAGCGTGGTGGATGGAGACTAATTTTCAGAGAGAAAGATGGGATTCATTTCTTGTAAAAATTTCCTAGGTGGTGGCTGTGCTCCTACTTTTAAGATTGTGAGACATAGCAATCGGACATGCTCTCCCATAGTTGTATGGGGCTATGTGTGGTATTCATGAAAGAGCAAGACAAAGCTGAGATAAGCAAGACCTTCAGAAAGTCCGACTGGTCCTTTTCAAGGGCTGTCCTGTGGAATAGTGGCCTGCAGAGCTCCTAGCTCTGTCAGAAGTGAGAAGAGGGCAGATTCTTTGACGTTCTAGGGTCTCCTCTCTTTTTTTGTCCATCTTCTAGCTCCAGCATTCATGTTGCTAAAAAGGGGTGAGAAGGTCCCTAAGGACTCTCTTTTTGTAGATACCAGTACTTCCCCTCCCTCTGCACCACAGCCTAATTCAGTTATTTCTCAGCCCGTAGAGTTAGAGCTCACAGAGACCAGAGAGAACATTTGTCCAAACTTATCATTTACACATGCTGAGGCCCAAAGAAATGAAGTAACTCACCCAAGGTCATATCAGGTAGTAGCAAAGCCTGGATTTAAACCCAGATCCTAGAACTACAAATCTACTTGTTTTTGTTCTGCCAAGATGTTTCCATATCAGTTGCAGTGATGACTGATCTATGTCTAGTGGGCCTTTTTCCCTTTCTTTCTTTCTTTGTATCCCATCTTCATGATCCTCTACTGGAGTTTCAGGTGGGAGCCTGAGTCCCACCATAAGCAAGCAGTATCTTTGTAAACCATGATTGGAAACCAAGGATTTATTTATTGTCTAAAATCCAAACCAGATCAACACACATTTATCCAGGGCCTACTCCAGGGGAAGCCCCATGTTAGTCGTTGTGACAAAGAATGCAAAAAAAGTGTAAGACAATCCCAGCTGAAGGGTTTACTCTGTCTTGCTGGCCATCCTATCACCTGATTAGTTACTCTAGCTGTTCTTCATATTCAGCTTAGATTTTACTTTTTTCCTCTCTAGCATGAACCAAAATAGTTCCTTTCTTTTTTTTTTTTTTTTTTTTTTGCTACTAGTGCTTCTGCATTTTCAACACTTGTGTGCTGGCATCTCATCTTCTTCCCCATAAGTGTTACTTACTTTTAAATATTTAACAGCTTCAGGTTGCTTCTTAAGTAATTTCTTTCAGTAGTTGATTCATTTTGGTTACTTTGTTAGCCAAATCCAGCTTCAGGGTCTCTCTTGTTCTTAAATTTTCAAGGCTTGATAGGATGTTCCACTCAATATAGCATTGTCTTACCAATAGTGATAGAAACAGAAATTATTTACTCCAGCTGTTATTGTCATCTGCTTTCTAGTGAGTGGGTTACTTTGCTGATGGAGAGCCACTGAAATCCTGTGCCCTGGAGTCTCCCCATTTCTACAATTTTTGATCAAGATCAGGAAATTCATTTTCTGCTAAAGACAGTATCACTGCGGTACAAAGTAGCCCCTTAATAATTCATCAAATATTTTTTAAGCACCTACTTTGTGCAAGCACTATGAAACTTACGAATCCTTCAGTGTACAAATGACCCATAGGCAGAAATGCAAGGTATCTACTTACTCTGCCCCCCACGTACATGCACTTCTAGCCTAATCCCACCCTTATAACTCCAAGGACCCCTCCAGTCCAGCAGCTAAGATAGCCCTTTGGGGATCAGTGCAGGAAACTGTCTGATCCTACTTTCCTTTCTTCTATTACCTTACGAGATCACATACTGAGCTCCTTTCACTACTCACAACTTACTGCCTCAAATGAGCATCTTTCTCATATATACATCCTTATTAATATATATGCATCCTTAAAGAAAAACCTCCTTATTTCCTTGGGAAAATCTCTTACTCCTTGCCTCTAGAAGGAAATTTGTTTTGAGGAAAAGAAGGCATTATTTAGATTTCTTCTCTATAATGATTTTTAAAGAAAGGTGCTCCAAAGGAATCCATGCCATCAACCTCTAAAGCCCCTGAAGTTGCCCTGATGAATCTCTACAAAGAAACTGTTCAAAGATTTTCATGATGCATGTGTATCATTTCAGTTCTATTATGAGTTCAGTGGGTTTTTATGGGTTGACCTGGGAACCAAACCACCATTTAAAACATTGTTTTTTATAGGAGGATGTGTTCTGAGTTGCAAATAACTGATTTACAAAAAAGCCTTGAGAACAAAACTGGATTGTAAGTCAAATTCGCCTCTATGGCAAATTTCACAGAAACAAGTATAAATTAAATCACCATGCTGAATTGTATGTACCTAATCACCAGAGAGAGTTGGTGCTACCAAAGGGGTCTGATTTACAACACCTGGACTCACTTTGACACTGAAAAAGAATCAAATTCAAGATTCCTTTGAATGCAATGCAGAGTAACTTGGATACTTTTTGTTGTCATATCAATACTCATTTCTAAGTTCCTCTTCTCTCACCTCAGATCTTTTGTACTATTATTACCTTTCAGATTCACCTAACAGATTGCGTGTTGAATTGTCATTCCTAGACATATTCATTTTTTGCAATTTGAATCTCATTTTGTTCTTTTCTGTGCCCATTTGGAATTTATGTCAAACTCGTCTTTTACAGACGAAAGGTCTATAGGGACCTAAATCCATTACACCTCCTCTATTGCCTTTATCATCAATTTTTTTTCCTTGCAGAGCCATAATGTTTTAAACCTTAGCAATCATCCAGTCTCTCCTCCTCATTTCAAAAAGATTAAATTTCTTGCCTGTGGTCACACAGCAAGTTAGAAACAGGACTAAGACTAGAACCCAGATCTCCTAACTCCTTATCCAGTGCTCTTACCATACCATACCTCAGTTCTGTTCAGTTCTCCTTGTCTTTAGTTTGAAGTAAACCCATGTTGATCACTGCACATGATTGCATTGTGCTTTATTTTACAAACTTTCCATTTCATATTTCTTGAATCGGTTCTATTGATGATTGGATTTAACTGACCTGAATTTTCACAATCCTTCTTTTGGTCACTTTAACTTTTGGAAAGGTTGATACTTTGCCTAGTTAGGTATGTTTCTTTAGTTTTCAATGACTTCTCTTTTGAAAATGATTGTGAGCATAGCAGCTAATGTGATATTATAATGTCCAAACCCAGGATTGTGATGAAGTCAAGTTTTACTGCAAGGCATCACCACAATTCAGGGCTTGAACATCATTTGGCATTTGGGCTTTTTTTAGCCCTAGAGGAGCTTGGAAGCAGGACCAAGTTGGACCGGGCGAGGAGGCAGTGGAGCAGGGCCTGATAAGTGAGGCTGACTTCTGCTATCACCTCAGCATCCAAGAGGAGGCCAGTTGAAGGTGAGCCACAAAGTATGTAAGTATTTGTGGGGGTGAGGGCCTGGGGGATGTTGATGGGAAGGGAGCTAAGGGATGGGATATAAGGGAAACAGAAGAGATTTCAGTAGTAAAGACCAGTGCTGCAGCAGTAGAGCTAGACTGGCTGGTGCAAAGGATGGGTCATGTAAAACCTACTACTTTATGTATATCTATATCTATATACACACACACACACACACACACACACACACACACACACACACATTAGTTTCAACTGCTTCTTCACCTAGTAAGGCATTATATTCTTCAGGTCTTCATTATTTCCATACCATCCAGATCTCAGTTCTGTAGTTCTAAACTGTTGGTTTGGTTTTGGGGTTTTTTTGTTTGTTTGTTTTTTTAAAGGATACTTATTAACCATCAGCCTTTACGTCACATCTCTCATCTCCTCCTCGTCACTGATTTGTTTACAAGTCTTTTCACAGCAAAGGGGAAAAGTACTAGTTCTCTCCCTATCCTGAAATCATGCCAGGATGCATTTCCCAGCCCTTTATCTCTTTACCCAGGGAAAAAAATATCAGATCTTGGCTTCTTTGAGAACCTACCTGATTTAGGTATTGCGTATTTGTAAGAGCCTTTTGTTTGTGTTCTTCAACTTTTTTTTTGTCAAAAAGAAAACCTCATTGCTATTTTTTGTGTTGTTTGTTGATGTGTGTTTTGTTTTTGTTTTTGCCAGGGGACTGGGGGTGAAGAGTGCTGGTGGAGAGAGGCAAACTTCCTCCCTCACTTTTCCCAAACTAGCTTTCAAAGAATGAAGATATTTGCTCATTTCCATCTTTCATTTCTAGGGCATGACTTTCTGTGTGCCTCATTCTTTAAAAAAAACTCTCATAAAGATTGTTGGCTTGCTTCCTCTCGTTATCATTTTTGATACTACCTCTCAGAGTTGTAGTCTGATGTGTAATTTAATGCAGATTTGCAGATAGCTACTTGCTCACATGCCTGAGACAGGCTCTTTTATCAACATTATCCATAAACATTTGTTAAATGGCAAAAAAAATTTTGAAAATTTTGATTATAGCCCTTAAGGAACTCATAGTCCAACAGAGATATGATTAAATATGAAGCATGACTATCAGTAATGTGATTTTTAAGAAATACATCCCAGAACTTATACATCTAAATGAGTATGATCTGCTTCAAAGTAATCCCCTTGGCAGGCTGAGTAGTTATTCTATCAGTGCTACCATTGCTGAACCCAGGTTTTTAACTTCTTTGGAAACCCTTTCAGAGCCAGCAGTACATTCCTATGAATATCCTTAATGGTGGCTCTCATTTGTCCTTTGAGGGTGTATTTGACTTTTGGAAACAGACAAGAATTGTTTGGAGCCAAAGTTGATGAAAAAAATCAGTGGCAGGTAAATGCTAAAAAATCAATGATTGAGACATGCACACACACAATAATGAGCTGACGTAGGGTGGTAGCTAATTTGAGGTTAATTAAAGGAAACTTTTAAGAAGTAGATTTTGAACTGAGAGCAGCACAATTAAAAAAAGACACACGATGGTAGGGAAGAAACAGGCTTTTCAAGGTCTGATTTCTCAAATAAAGGATCAGGTGTGGGGGACAGTAAAGTTTTCCTGACTAGAGTAGTATGGAGAGGTAGGTCTTGGGAGAGAAGTGCTATTGGTAAAGCCTTAAAAGATCATGGACAAAATTTCTTTTGTGTCCAGGATTTAAGGTTAGGGAATCAGGGGCAGCAAGTGGAGAGTTAGGGGAGAGGGCACAACTAAACAAGAATAGTTCCTTTTTTCTTTTCTTGCTGCCGGTTTCTTTATCTCCTACTTGTAAGCAGAGCTAAGGAAAGCAACATGGAGAATGCTCTAGATTGATGTGATGTTCACTAATTGAAAGACATATTGGTCTTAGAGGCCAACTAGTCTTTGTTTTACAAATAAAGAATTGAGACTCAGAGAAATCATTTGACTCACTTAGGATGATACAACTAGTAAGTAGAAGAGTCAGGACTTGAACCCAGGTCCCCTCTTTCCAATTCATTGCACTGTGACAGAAGTAATGAAATGAAATTAACAGCACCCAAAGAAGAATATGATGTTCACTCTTGTGGCCTTGATCCATTAGGTGACTGGAAACTTAGAAGTGGTGTGGTCTGGTCATAACATAATGGGTGTGTTACTTTCGTTAAGTGGCCAGACTGGCAAGAACCCTCATACGGGGCCTGTTCTGCACTGATTAAACAAGTCATCATTTCGTCTTCCCCTCTTCCCAGACAAGTAGAGCAGAAATGATGCAGGCCATGTCCTGCTCTTTCTAAGACAGGCTTTCACAACCTCTTTGTTCCTGAAGGCATAAGTCATGGGAGCCTGTTCTTTGTCCTTCGATGTTGGCACTTGGGGGATGAGTCTTGAATTTTTCTCTCTTATTCATTAACCTCTCTTGCAGTTTCCAAACCATTTGAACTCCTTAGGGAGGCCATATGGTACAGAGGAAAAGGCAGAGGCAGGCGGGAACCCATAGCATTTGGAGTCAGAGAACCTGGTTTTAGACTCAGCTCTTACACCAGCTAGTGACCTTGGACAAGTCATTTAACCCCTCAATTTCCTTATCTATAAAATGAAGATTATAAAACTTGTTCTACTAACCTCATGAGGTTGCTGTGACGAAAGAATTTTGTAAACCTGAAAGTGTTATCTGAAGGTGAGTTGTAATTACCGTAAGAAAAAAAAAAAAACAACAGATCAGGCTCAAGTGAGATTTATGTCCCTCTTGCTAGAATTGCTTTTCCATTCCTCACAGGGGAGCAGGGGGCAGATACAGCTTTCCGATTCATAGCGGCTTTAATTCTGTTCTAGCCCTGCCTAGAGAAGGTAGAAAGGAAGCTCCATTCCTACCCTCTTCCATCTTTACTCTCTCATTCCCTTTTCCTTCTTCTCATCAAAGCACAGGCTGACTGGGAATAGAAAGTGGTAGAGGCAGAGGAGAGAACTATAAGAGGTCTCTTTGGTCCCCATCCCAGGTGCTGGAGATGTTGCTGGAGCAAAGCAGTGTGAGTCCTTCGTTTTTTCCCACTAGCTTTGTCAATACATGGGTGTTTTGGCTTATTTTATCTTTTGAGTTACTTCAGTCTCTCAAGCATGGGTAGAGTTTAGTGTGTTTTGTACTCACTGTCATGTCCTGTTGTTTCAGTATCCCAGCCCTTTTTGTGGGTTAAAATCTCAAGAGGCTCCTGCATTTCAGTCCAGTAGTGAATCATAGAGCCGTGAGTCTTCTTTACCACTAGTATAGACAACTTTATTAGTATCGAGGATTCCTCACTGTTGTCATATGTTTGAACAGTGAAGACACAGACGTTATTCATGGATGATGGGATTTCCTTAAAATGTAGCTAGCACCCTTACGTTGCCTCCCCCAATAAGAGAGGTACATAGTGGTGAATGTGGAGGGAGATGGGGTGGGGCGGTAATAATAATTCTGGTTCTGGCCACCTAGCTTCCTTGTGCTTTTAGCATCTGCTCATTCATTTAATATTCATCCTAGATGAATAGATAGATGGATGGATGGATGTCTCAGACTTTAAGTGAAACATGGGACTTAACAGTGATGTTACAAAGTCCTATGCTTGGATTCCAAAAAGCAACCACTCAAAGTGTAGGATAGATGGAATGTGACTAGATTGAAAACAATTTATGTGGAGAAAGAAAAACAGCAACTGGGTTTTACAGGAACTGTATTTACAATGTTTGGCAGCAATGTAATGTGATGTGATGGCCAAAAAAGTGTAGGAGTCATGGGGAGATTGAATCTGGTGTGCGAGGTAGATTATTTACCTGACTCTCACACTGGAGGCATGGAGATACTAGCATTTCTATTAGAATAATCCTTTAAATAGTAATTTTAGTAAACATTTCTCTTCTGGTTGAATCTTTTAATGACTTGATCTCTAAGCCAGCATTTTTCAAAGGTTCTGAGTCATAGTAACAAGATGTTTTTTAAATGGTAACTTTATGCTACTATGTCTCAACTCAGGCTTCAAAACTATTCCATAAAGTTTGGAAACTACTTGGGAAATATTTCAAACCAGCAGACCTAGTAGTTCTTGGGGAATCCAAAATCACCGCTGCTCCTGGTTTCTCACAGAAACTTTTTGATACTTCAACTCTTCATTCTCTTTAATTTTAAAATCATTGTTCACTTTAAATTTAAGAAGATACTTTGACATAAAATCCTAATAAATAAACTCATCTTCTCCAAGTTTACATTTGAAACTTTGACATGTTTTAAACTGTGAGTAAAAAAAAAAAACAACACTTTGCCCTGTGGACCAAAATCTTCTGCAGATGTTTAGTTGTTTTGCTTTCCACCTACTACCCTGTCTCCCCTGTCCTCCCTGTCTCTTGGAGTATTCCTGTCCTTGCCCAGAGTCATAGCTTTTGGTAAAGTCAATCACTTTCCTGGTCTCTCTTTCCCAGTATAAAATCTTGAGATCCTGATATTTATTGTCCCTGGATCTATTGGTAGACACTGAGATAGGATTGGCTCCTTGCATCCCCATCCTATAAGTGCATACATATTTGTTATCCCTAGATTGTTTTTTGCTGACTGCTTTTCTGTCCTGTTAGCATAGTTGTCACATCATACAGTAGGTGTACATTTTTAATTTCCCATTCAGTAATATTTTTTTCTCTTCCATATCTGTATGCCTTTGTCCCCTATCTTAACCCATCAAAAAATAAACAAAAACCTCAATCAAATTTGTGGTCCAGTGAATTTTTTTTAAAAATCATACAATTATAAAGTTTTTGAGTTGAGATGAACCTGGGTTCTCAAGTCATCTGCAAACTTGTTTTTTTGAATATTTTGTGAACTATATTTGAGTATAATTTATTTCCTTTGTAATCCAGTGTATTTTATTACATAGGATAGGGACAACTAGGTGGCACGATAGATACAGTGCTGGACCTTAAGTCAGGAAGATTTGAGTTCAAATTCAGCCTTAAACACTTACTAGCTGTATGACATTGGGAAAGTTACTTAAGCTCTGTTTGCCTCAGTTTCCTCACTGGTAAAATGGGTATAATAAACACCTACTTCCCAACATTGTTTTGAGGATCCAATGAGATAGTTTTTAAAAATACTTTGCAGACCTTAAGGCATTACATAAATACTATTATTATTTTTTTGTGCATTTAAAAACACTATTCTGAGAAAGGGATCCATGGGTTTCCAGTACACGCTTTTTCAGATGTCCCAGTGAGGATATAACTTTGCCCACTGTCACAGAGCTAGCAAGTGGTTGAGCTGGGCCTTTAGAACCCAACTCTCCTGCTTGTTTTAAGTCCCATGTTCTTTCCCCTCCAAGATGCCAGTACTCTGTACCATGCTGTCTTCCATTAAGAGAATTTATCTGAAAAGAAAAGCCATGTGTTTTCTCACAGCTTCTATATTGGTTTTTCAAAAAATCAGTCGTTTGAATTCTGCCACCACTACAGCAGGCAGTTTGTAAAAAAGTTTGAGGTTTTTAATGTCATGCTTCCATAGAAGGTCCTTGTGAGGTTATTGTAACATCCAGTTGTTAAGTACTTGTAATTTCTTTTGAAATGTAAACAACATTTTTGAGCCAGTTCTGAGAGGAACATTTAACTTTGTTCTTCTAAGGGAAAGGACCTTATTTTAGTAAAATACAAATGCATTTTAATAATAGACACTGACGCCTACTGTTTTTTGTTTCTATTGAATAAAAAAGTTGGCAGTGGTGCAGCTCTCCTTACATTTTTATCTGGAATCGAGAAGTGCATTTTTTGCAGGTGTTTTGGAGCAGTTAATCAAATTAACTGAATTGTCAGAGTCACTGTTTCCTCCTTCAAGCAAACCCATATGAGCTATGCATGTACGTGAATGACCCTTGATGGGGAGGGGTGACTCAAGAACTTGCTTTCTCAAAGTTGGAATAGGACATCACATCATCTTCCTAGAGCAAATAACACATCTTATTTAGAATTTAAGTTCTCTTTTCACTTGACATAACTTTAAAAAGCATCTTTCCAAAAGACAACTATCTGGTCTCTTGGAAATAGGCTAACCTTGAATAGAGTTGACAATAGAACTTTCTTCTTTATCTATTTTGTAGTATTTAAAGTATCTTTTTTTTTCTTTCAGTATTATTTCCCACCTGCCAAACCTTTCCATTTCCTCTCTCCTAGCTTTTTCTCATTTCCTCCCTCAGCTCCTACTTCCCCGGTCCTCTTACTTTCTAGACCTATAACCAATTATTCCTCCTCACTGAGATCTCCAATCCTTGTACGCCTTGTTACTTTCCTAGGCCATCAATCCTACTCCTGTTATATTCTCCTCCCTTCCCAAGTTTAACCCCTTGGTCATCCAGTTCAGTTCTATACTATACTGTATTCCCAAATTCCTTGCTCCTTTGTTCTGATGTTGCTCCTTCCTTGCCAAATACCAGACATGGATTACTTCCACCATCTGCTTCCTTTGTTTCTATTTACATTTCACTGAATGGAGCTGGAGGAATTCATGAAATTGTTCAGACTGGGCACACTACAAATTTGTTATCTAATCTCAATGGGGTCCTCACTGCAGTATGGCAATTCTATTCCTTCCTAATTGACTCTGGGTTTTTTTTTTCTTTTTTTTTAAACTTTTTTTCAATTAAGCATTTATTTTCACACACACCCTCTCCCCCATTAGAAGCAAACAGATAAAAACCACCTTGTAACAAATATGCTTAGTCAAGTAAAACAAATTTCCACATTGGCCATGCCCAAAAAAGGTATGTCTCATTCTGCATCTCTTAACTGATTTCTCTATCACAATAGTGACTATTGCAAGCCTTCTCTTTTCTCCTCATGCTTCCCACAGTACATCCCACCCACATCCCCTCAGTCAAGGACTTGATGACTCTCTTTGAGCTCCCTTTTCTCTCTTTCTCTTTATCTTACATTCCCCTAACATCTTTCCCTAACATCTATCTTCTTCACTTCAGTCTCTGGTGAAGTAGTGACTGCTCTTGCCAAGACGAATTCCATTTCCTCCCCTGAGGTTGCGTCTCCTCTGTATGTATCTTGCAGATGTTTATTTTGCTATTTTGTTATATTTTTATGTCCTCCATTAGACTGTAATCTCCTCGTGGGCAGGAACCTTTTGATTTTTTTTTTTAAGCATCTTTGGAATTTAGTAATTAGTAAGTACATAATAAATGTGTATGTGAAAACATAACTATTCAGAACCCTCAGGGACTGAAACATTTTTGGGATCCTAGTACAGGGTTTTTTTGCACAGAGCTGATGCTTAGTGAGTGGTGAATGAATGAGTGAAAGCTGAGTTTTTCAAGATGCTGAAAGATAGGAGCAGCTAGGTGGCTCAGTGAGTAGAGCATCTGCCCTGGAGTCAGGAGGACCTGAGTTCAGACACTTGACACACTTACTAGCTGTGTGATCTTAAGCAAGTCACTTAACTGCAATTGCCTTGCCTCTTCCCTGCTGCCCTCCCCCCCAAAAAAAGAAGCTGAAAGCTTACTTCTTTAAGCAAATTTAAAAGCAAAACATTTTGAATGGAAGCTTTTCTAAAACTTTATTATATGCCCTCCCGCTTTCTTTAGAAAGTACGTTAAACATAATTTAACTTTTCCTTGATGAGTCAGTATCATGACTATTAGGCATTGTGCTGTGCTTTTACTAAGGCCCTCCTGGTTTGTAAGGCTGTTGCCTTTGTGCTCAGTGGCTTCATACTGCTGCACTTACTTGAGTTCTTGTTTTTTTTTTAAACATTTTTCCCCTTTCTCACTATTTACTGTGACTTCTTATTACTATCAATGTCATGGCTACTATATAGCCCCTCTCTCTCTTTTGAATTTGCTGATTCATATCTTCCACAGGCCTAGAAACAAACTTAGTAAAACTGTGTGCAAAGTAAGTGGTCAAGGAGAGAGACTGGAAAGACTTTTTTGTCAGTCCCTTTAGTATAGATTATTCTTGTTCAGTGGTTTCAGTAGTATGTGACTCTTCATGACCCTATTTGGGGTTTTCTTAGCACGGTAGAGTGGTTTGCCATTTCCTTCTCCAGCTCATTTTACAAATAAGAAATTGAGGCAAACAGGGTTAAGTGACTTGTCCAGGATCACACAGCTGGCAAGTGTCTGAGACCATATTTGAATTCAGAAAGATGAGTCTTCCTGATTTCAGGCCTGTCACTCTATCCACTGTGCCACCTAGGTGCCCAAGTGTAAGTACTTTGTAGCAATGCCTTTTATATTACATTTATAATATGTAATAATCCTATGTATTACATGTATTATATACATATATACATATATACATATGAGGATGTTCATTGAATGAAGGAGTGGATGCTATCTATTTTGGCTGCTCATAGGCTTTTTTAAAAGCTTATCATAATTCTTAAAACATTAAGTGCCTACTAACTGCAGATGCATCTACATGTACCCTTGATCACATCTCATTCCATCTTCTCCTATAGATTGCGCCCCCACCAATATCATCCCTACTCTATCATTATTTAGTCTTTCTCTACCTACTGGCTACTTCCCTACTGGCTATAAACATGACCATACCTCCTTCACCTTTAAGAAAAAAAAACCCTCACTTGATCCTAATGTTCTTGAAAACTCTTGTCCTATATCTCTCCTCTCCTTCTTGGTTATATGACTTGAGATAACTATCTCCATTCAGTGTTTCCACTTCCCTTCCTCACTCTATTCTAGAACTTCTGCAGTCTAGCTTTTGACATCTCATTCCCCCAAAACTGCTCAAGCCAAAGCTACCAGCGTCCTCTTTATCACCAAATCTGGTGGCCTTTCTCATCCTTCTTGACTTCTCTACAAATTTTTGACACTGTTGATTGCCTTCTTCTCCAAGATACTCTGTCCTCTATAGGTTTTTGTGACATTGTTCTCTCCTGGTTCTACTACCTGTCTGATTGTTCCTTCTCAATTTCCTTTGTTAAAGATCTTCCTCCTTGTCATGTACACTAACAATGAATATACCCTAAAGCTTTGTCCTGTTCTCTCTTCTCTTAGCCTTCCATACTATCTTGATTGGTGATCTCACGAGTTCTCACAATTCAATTATTATAACTATGTAAGTATTTCTTAAATCTTTATATCCAGGCCCTCACCTCCAGTCTCATATCACCAATTTTTTTTTAATATCTCAAACTGGATGTATGATAGATATCTCAAATATAGTATGTCTAAAACAGAATTATTCCTTCCCCTCTTTTGAATTTCCTATTACTGTTAAGGACACCATCGTCTTCCCAGTTTTCTAGGCTCGCAACCTCAGTCTCATCCTCTACTCTTGACTAGCACTGATCTCCTGTATCCAATCTCTTCTCATCCTATCATTTCTACTTTTGCATCATGTCCTGACTGTGTCTCTGCTCCACTCAAACCACCACCCTGGTGTAGGCCCCTCATCGCTTGAATGTTGCCATAGACTTCTGGCTAGTCTCCCTTCCTCAAATCTCTCACCAATCCAATTTGTCCTCCACTCAACTAGAAAAGGGATTTTTATAAGTTGTAGGTTGTATTGTGTACCACCCCCTGCCTTAATAAAGTCCAGTGGCCCCTTATCACCTTCAAAATAAAATGAAAAATCATCTATTTGATGTTCAAAGCCTTTCATACCTTACCCCCCACATACCTTTCCAGTCTTTTGGTGATGGTGGGGGCAGTCTGGGTTAAGTGACTTGCCCAGGGTCACACAGCTGAGGCCAGATTTGAGCTCAAGTCCTCTTCACTCCAGGACCTGTGCTCTATCCACTGTGCCAATTAGCTGCCCCTCTAGCCTTCTTAAATTGTTACACCCTCACATTCTCCACATAGCCTTCAATTCAGTGACACTGGCCTCCTTGCTATTCCTCAAACAAAACACACCATCTCCTGACTGGGCGTTTTCTCTCGCTTTCCCTCATACAAAAAATGCTGTCTGTCTTCATCTTCACCAGCTCCTGGCTTCCCAGATCTTCCTTAGGACACAGCTTAAATCCCACCTTCTCCAGGAATCTTTCCATGATCCTCCCACCTCTGGGTGCCTTCCCTCTGAGATTAACTTCTATTTATATCATGTATGTTTCATATGTACAGCGTCTTTTGTATTTCTTATCTTCGTCATTCTCTCCCTCATTAGAATGTAAGCTTCTTGAGCGGCAAGAGCCATGTGTTTGCTTTTCTTTTCTCCCTAGCGCTTAGTGTAGTGTCTGACGTATAATTAGTGCTTAATAAGTGCTCATTAACTAGCTTCAAGATCTAGTTCTGTGTTCTGGACTGTGTTTCAGGGAGGTGTCACATAGCTGAGTTTTAAATGAGTGAGTGCTGACTACCATATTTATATTTTCTGCTTGTACTACCCATCCTTCAGTATCCCTCAAGTTGACTTCTCACTGTATAAAGGCCTACGCCCTTTCATTTCCCCTTAGTTTAACTGTCTTCAAATTCAAGAGATATTTCCTCGTTCTAGTATGCTTTTTTTTGGTGAATAAGTCCATGTTATTCCAGTCCATATTTTTAAAATAAATTTCCATCACATCCCAGCTCAGCCTCTATCTTTATAACCTGAAAAAATATGAATCTTTTTAGCCCATTCTCATCTAGCAGTCTTTTACATTCCCTGCCTAGGTTTGTCATTTAAGATGCACTCTTCTGGAATTTTCCACCTCTGTTACATTTTTCTTGAGATGCCTCAGACAAAACTATACAGGGATCCAAAGATTTACATCACAGTACCATGACATTGCCGGGGTAGGTTAATATTCTGTACTCTATTTCCATTACTTTTCCTGATTATGCCCAACATTTTGTTCACCTTTTTTTTGTTAGAGAGAAATAATCCTAGTGCTTTTGGGGAATTATCAGCAATGAATGATTCTGAGATTGATTTCCTGTTTTAGAACTTGACCTATAGATATATAGTTTGTTTATAGCAAGGGTCTTTACACTTGCCAGAACTGAAATTCACCTCCTTCTTAATATACCTTTGTACTGCTTTCAGCCACTGGACATTTTGGGTATTTTTAAAGGTGACAAGCTTCATTGCAAATTTAGGATCAAAAACTCCCTCCCCCCCATATATTTTTTTCATTAACTATTTCTTAATTAAATGTAAAAAAATTAAATTAACATTGAAAAAATGGAATGATGTTAACATCATAACTACCAAATTCTCCTATAGCTAGACTCTTTACCAAGAAAACTAAATAAATGAAATAAACACCCTGCTGGACAGTTTCATTAATAAGCACTTATCTTTTCATCATGCTATGATACAATATTGTATCATTTACCAAAAATTATTGCCTTTCAGAGTTGGATGTCATCTCAGAGTTCAAGTTCTGGCTCTCTGATTTTTATATATGGAAACTGAGCTGAAAGAAACAGTAAAGGAAAAAATTACTAAGAGAGATTCTCACACCATCTTCAGTAGTGAGAAAACGTCTGTAAAAAGGTTAGATTTACAGGTGCAGCCATTTACTAACCATGTTACCTTGAGCAAGGCTCTTGCTTTATATTCTGGAAGGAGCTGGACTCTGAGAAGGAAGCAAGCACTTGTGCTTTAAGGAATAATGCTGTACATCCACAGAAGTCATCAAGTACCAGGTCAGCTAATAAGGGCCAAAGGAAGGAGAGATGAGTGATGATTAGTGACTCACTGCTGAAGGGTCCTGGGGCAGCAATTTGTTGACCTGAAATTTAATAGTAGAAAGAGGTCTGTTGTCTCCCTATGGCAAGTATCCATGACATGTCAGAGAACTTTCTGTGATTTGCCTAACCTGTTGATTTCTGTCTACTTATAGTGACTAATATAGGTACAATGATATTGCCAGAGGGAAAGTAAAAACATTGCTGTAATGTAAAAACATGAAGTCCTAGGCAAGGAGATGTTAGGGTCAAAGGTGGTGTTTTCACCCCTGCTGCCATTGTATAGCAAAAACTTTAGAAAAGTAGGCAAATTTAGGAATTGAACATCTGGTTGAGAAAATGGTATCTGATAATGACATTTAGGTTTCATAGCTCCAAATATAGAAATGATAGGCTGTTGAGGAGGAATGGAGTACACCTAACAAAATCTGGTAAGAATTTATTTGCTTGGAGTTTCACAAATCTAGTCTAAAGGGAAAATCTATCAGAAAAGCAGAAAACTGCCTGTGTCAATCTAGAAACTATATTGTTGTGTTTGTCCTTCATTCTCAAACAGGATCATGACATCAGGGAAATGATGACATGACTTGCAGTTGACTTTGATTTGAGTGAGGGAGGGCTGAGCAAGGTCATCAGCCTCACTTTCTTCTCTAGAGCCATCTGGATCCAGTGACCAGGTATTCATCAGGATGACTAGAGACCACCCAGGATGCAATGGGAGACCCTGGCCCTTGTAGGCTAAGGCCTTTTCATGTACTCATTTAGAGTGAGATAAAGCCCATTCAGTGAATAGGCCTCTTTAAGAAGTGAGTCAAAGGATGGGCCCTTTAATTAGGAAAAAAAAGAAAAAAAAATCAAGCTGGGAGGGGAAGACCCTCAGCATTGCAATGCAATGCAAGCAATCTCAGCTGTTCCAAAGAGAAAGTTACCATTGACATTCACTCTAAGCCAGGAGGGCCCAAAATACAGGCAAATTAAGGTCCCTGCCCAAGAAACTAAAATATCACGGAATAACTACAGTGTAGGAAGAATCCTATGTATCTTCAATTTTATTATTTTTTCTTTATTTTTGTAAATTAACAAACAAAATTATTTCCCTCCTACCTTTCCCCCATTGAAAAACAGAAAATAAAAATAAGACCCTTGTAATAAGTGTAATTGAGCAAAGCAAATTCCCTTATTGGCCATGTCCAAAAAAAAGTGTCTCATTCTGTATGGTGAATCTATTACCTCAGTGTCGAGACAAGCATGCTGCTTGCTTCATCATCTGTTCTCTTAAACTGTGGTTGGTCATTGCATTGATCAGAGTTCCTAAGTCTTTAGAAGTTGTTTGTCTTTACAGTGTCCTCTGTGTGTGTATGTGTGTAAAAGTACGGATTGTTCATCTAATTGTGCTTATTTCTGCCTCCATTAGTTCATCTCAGATTTCTTATTTTTTAAGGCTCCATAATATCCCATTACATTCACATACCATAATTTGTTCAGCCATTCCCCAACTGATGGGCACCTCCAAGTTTCTAGTTATTTGGCATTATAGCTATAATTTGGGGGGGGGGTTAAATATGAGTTCTTTTCCTCTTTCTTTGATCTCTTGGTGTAGTACCTTAGATATTTGGAGAGCAGATTTCAGGGGTTCAGAGAAAGGACAAGTAGGAGAAATCAGTCCAGGAGGGATAGAAAGATTTCAAGAATGATATTTTGAAGACACAAAGAGAAACTGTTCCAATCAAGATGAAAAGAAGATGTTGCTTAAAGACACCAATGTGTCAGATCGACCCACTTAGACTTTTTAAAGACATATACAGAAGATAGAAGCAAGGGCTGTTAATGGAGAATACTTTTTTTTTTTCAAGTGGCGTGGCCCTATAATAGTGTCAAGAGTGCTAAGTCAGAATGAGCTGAGGCTGATGAGGAATGCTGAGAGCAGCAGAAGTATTTTGCTTTTTAAAGCAGTGTTTAGGAAAAGTGGAGGTTCAAAAAAGGTATTAGGACTGCTGCTCGTTGTGGATGAGATGGTGATAAAGGATGAGGAAGAAAAGGCAGAACTATGGAACCTTATTCTACTTTTGTTTCCCTACCAAGGAGATTTGTCTTTGGACCAGAAAAGACAGGACAAAAATGGCTAATGGGGGGCAGCTAGCTGGTACAGTTGATAGACACTGGGCCTGGACTCAGGAGGACCTAGGTTCACATCTGGCCTCAGACATGTATTAGCTATGCAAGTCATTTAACCTCTGTGTCCTCCATTTCCTTATCTGTAAAATAAGGATAATAGCACCTACCTCCCAGAGCTGTTTTAAGGACCAAGTGAGATAATAATTATAAAGCACTTAGCATGGTGCCTGGCACCTAGTAAACACTATATAAATATTATTATTATTATCATTTTATCATTATTAGTATTATTATCAGATAGGGAATACCTAGCTGCCTTTGATAACTGTCATCAGGCCCTGATGAATCCCATCTCTGGATACTGAGTGAATGGGCAGATATGATTGCTAAGCCACTGTAGGTGATCTTTGAAAGATCACAGAAAATTAGTAAGGTATTTCAGGATTGGATAAAGAGAAAGTGTTCTAATTTCAAAAAAGGAAAGAGTATAGTATCTCTAAACCGTAAGTCAATGAGCTTGACATTTTTTCCTAGGAAAACTCTAGAATGTATTTATTAAAGAGATTGTTAATGATCATTTAGAAAAGAGAGAAGTGATCGCCAGGAGCCAGGATAGCCCTATGAAAAACAGTACATGACGTTTCAACTGCCTTTGCTTGTTTTGGTGGGATTGTAAGACTTGGAGGACTGAAGGATGTTATTAATAGAGCACACCTAGGATTTTAACAAAGCACTTGACTAAGTCATCATCTTCTTTTGGAGTCATGTGAATGATACAATATTATAGTTAGGCAGATTCAGAGCAGTTCAGAAGGTTGAACTCAAAGATCAATTATGAATTGCTAGACGTCACCTTGAAAGGAGATCTGTCCTAGGGTATCACTGTAAAGTTCTCTCCTATACTTTGCATTGCTTAACATTTTTATCAGTCAATTGGATAAACGCATGTGTTTCTCGGATCTGTAGATGATGCAAATATGTGGAAGGATAGCGAACATGTTGGCTATGAGTCAAAATTTAAAAAGATCTCCTCTGGGTTGAATGCTGAGCTAAATAATCTAGCACCAGTATGGAACTTAGAGATTGGTAAAGGGCTGTGATGCTAGCATTTATTTGGAACTTTAAGGTTGGTAAAGCATTTTACACATACTGATTAATTTGATCCTCACATCAACCCTATGAGATGGGTGCTACGGTTATTCCTATTGTACAGGTGAGAAAACTGAGGCTGATGGAAGTTAAGTGATTTGCCCAAGGACATACAGATGAGAATTTGAACTCTGGTATTCTTGACTCCCAAGTCCAGCACTCTTAACTACTGTACCTCTTAGAGTCTAATAAGATGAAATTTAATAGAGGTCAATGTGAAATCTTACACTTGATTCAAAAAACTAAATTCCCAAGTATCAGCTGGGAGTGGTATAGCTAAATAGTAGTTCATCTGAAAAAAGATCTAGTGGTTTCAGTGGCCTGCAAGTTCAATAGGATTCATCAGTATGATATTGGCAAACCCAAACCCTAATGCAAGCTTAATACATCCCATGGTCCAGCCCTCTCTGGATCCAATTGGATGCAAATTTAATTTACTTGGAATCCTCAGTGGTAATTCTGGCTCACCCTAGAAAACTGGGGACTTTGAAATTTAACTCAGAACTACCTACTCAGTTGCTTACAATGTTAATAGTCTTGGGAAAAGACTAACATTGAACCAGTAAAACAGAAATTGGGACAGAAATGGGTAGCAAAGCCACAGGAAACAATCTCAGCATCCATTACCCAAATTAGTACAGTCTCATCCCCTTCCCCCAGACTTGTTTAGGAAATTAACACCTCTAATATTCACAGTTCTGGTAAGAAAGGCATGGGGAAGATTTTTCTCCGTAGCCCAATTCAAGGCGATGGAAACTTCAGTGCAGATAGCTTTGGTTACTTCTGTAAGTAGTGTCTGTACCATGAGTGCTGCTCACCACTTATCTGGCCGTTGCTCTCTGCTTGTGGCTCCCCACCTTGGTTTTCCTCTCATGCTGTTTTCTGTTCTATGTGGTCACGAAGCCAACAAAGCTCTCTGTTACTTCTCCATTTTCACTCCTGCAAAGCTCTCTTGCCGCAGTCAACAGCCATGTTACAGGTACATGGCTTTGTGGGAAATAGAGTTCCTGTTCTTTTCCATTTGTGTGCTAGACCCAGACATCCTGGGAAATGTAGCCCATTTGTAGGAAATTTCCTACCTTAGCCATAATTGCTTTAAGACAAATGCAATATTTTGAACAGGGGAGGTGAGAGTTCTGCTGTACTCTGCCCTACTTAGGCCACATCTGAAGTCTTGTGTTTGGTTAACTAACCTTTAGGGGAAAAATTGATAAACCCAAGAGCATCCAGAGGAGAATGACCATAAAGGTGAACGACCTCAACAGCACACCAGATGAGGATCAGTTGAAGGAACTTCAGGCAGATACACAGTGCTATGGATAGAACACTTGGTTTGGAGACAGGGACATAGGTGATCAAATCTAGCCTCAGACACTTGCTAGCTGTGTGACCTTGGACAAGTCACTCAATCTCTGTTTATTTTCGTTTCCTCAAGTGTAAAATGGAGATGAAACAGCACCTACCTCTGAGAGTTGATGTAAGGATCAAATGAGATATTTGTAAAGCACTTAGCATAGTATTTAGCAGATAGCAAGTGCTATATAATTCTCTTTCCTCCTTTCCTTAATTATTCAAGACTTGACAATAGCTACATGTTCATGTGTTGTACCTAGAGCTTCCTGAAACTTTGAAATACTGCAAGAATTTATATACATGTACATTTATACATGTGTATGCATCCTTGAGACTTCCATCAGTGTCCAAGAAGGTATATGTCCTATATGGACTAGGAGATCAGGCCGTGTATCAGTCTAGCCTTCTTTTGTATATAAATTGCTCCCCACTCCCTCCAAAAAGGACAATGATTTATATTCACCTATTCACCATTAAGTCACTCTTAAGTACATCTCAACCTTCCTTTTTCTCTATTCACCTCTGTCCTCCCCATCTACTCCCCTCTAACTGTTTTACAATAGAACATAAGCTATTTGAGGATGTGGTCTTTTTGGCTTTGAAATGCTAGCATCCAGCATAGAGACTTGTACAAAGTAGATCCTTAATAAATGTCTGTTGAATCCAATTGAATTGAACTGAGGATGTTTAGCCTGGAGAAGAAAAGATTTGGGGGTGACATGATAGCTATCTTTAGGGATTTAAAGGGCTGTCATATGAAAGAGGGATTCAAATTCTGCTTGACCCCAAAGGCCAGACCTAGGAGCAGTGATTGGAAGTTCAAGAGAGGCAAGTTTAGCTCTGCATAATCAATAAGTTAATTAAGAAGCATTTATTTAGACTCTACTGTACTTTGGGCACTGTGTTAGGCACTGAGGAGACACAGACAAAAGTGTATGGGAAAACTTCTAGCTATTAGAGATATCACAAAATAGACCAACTGGAATAAGCTCGCTTCAGAGGTAATAGATTCTCCCTCATTAGGGCATTTAAAGCAAAAACTAGATGGATAACCACTTGCCAGAGATGTAAAGAAAGCTCTTGTTAAGGTATATGTTAGACTAGAGCAGCACTTCTCAAATGGTTTGGTCTCAGGACCGCCTTATGTTCTTAAAAATACTGAAGACACCTCCCTCCCCAAAGAGTTTCTATGTAGGTTATAGCTTTTGATAATTATCATATTAAGAATTAAAATATAAAAATTATGAAAATAACTTTGTGGACCCTTTGAGATCCCAAGCAGACTTTGGGAACCACTTGACTAGAGGGTCTCTGATATTCCTTCTCAGCTCTAAAATTCAGAGATTCTCTGGAGCTCTGGTTCATCCTTAAATAGAAATAATCCTTGCTCTGCCTACCTCAGCATGAGAAAGTACTGTGACAACTATAAAACGCTCCCCGAACATAACATAGTCCAATAATCCCTGCATAAGCCGGCTAACTTCACTTTGTGCCATGGCCACAGATTGCACGCCTAGGTCAACCTAGCCACTTTTCAGATTAAAAAGGTTGTTGGTAATAAGAGATAAAGAATGAAAGATTGCAGACAGATAAACACAGATCTCTTAGGATTAGTAGAAAAACATCTCAAAGCACTTGTCCTACTGATAACTTTGAGTCAATAGTATTATCTCCATATAAAAGGTCACATGATTCATTCTGTAATTCTATGAGTGGTACTTTAACTTGAAGAAATCATAGATTTGGAGGATTCATATCTTTGGTAGAAAAACTAGCATTTTTAAAATGCAGAGAGTTTCAGTATGGCCTCATAAAGTGAAAGGGAAATGCTTAACCACCACAGAAGAGGGTGTGTCTGCTTTGCGGAATGTTTACTGAGCCACCCAATATGTAAGTGGAAGATGTCCAATGCTTGCACATATTAAGCATATACAATTTCAGAATCTTGCAAAAAAAAACCAGTAAGGAAATCAAATCTTTATAGATAGCTTCCAACACAAATACTTAAGAACTACAGCTATAAAATTATTGTAATTCAACAAATACTTCTCAGGAGCTCTTATTTTCCAGGCATTGTATCAGGCCCAGCAGATACAAAGTTATATCTTTGGTCCTTCCTCTCAAGGAGTTTACAAATTAACAAGACACTCTGACATGTACCCAGATATACAAGATACAAAGTAGAATGTGATTGAGGCAACTAAAAGATCATTTTTCACTCAGGGGCAGATTGGGGGGCGGGGTAGGGGCAGAATCAAGGGAAACTTTGAGGAGGAAGTAGCAATTGAGCTGGGTCTTGAAAGAAGAAAAAAACTTTCACAGTGTTAGAGGGGAAAGGGCACACGTTATAGGCATAGGCCGCTGTACAAAGAAAGAAGAATGCAGCTCTAGAACAGGAATCTAGTCCATTCCCAATGTGACTGGAATGAAGAGTGCACAGAGAAAGATAATATGAGATAAAGCTGAAAAGAAGAGCTGGAGGCAGATTGTAAAGGACCTTATGTGCCAGGTTAAAGAATTGTATTTTATCCTGAAGGCAATAGGGAGCCACTGAAGGTTTTTGAGCAGCTGTTGCTTACAAACCCATCTCAACTTGCTCAATCGGCTAATGAAGTTTTGTATTTTAAAATTTTCTTTTCTGAAAAGTCAGAAGTACTGATTCTCTCCTAATTTAGTTCTGGAGAAATTTCCTTGTGGTATTTAGGGGTGAATATTATGATCTTAGTTTTATGGATTTTTTTAAAAAAGCTATTCAAAAGATGTGCTGATACATATCTCCATTGATTTATACACAGTCTTTATAAAGTCCTTTGGCATCTTTAAACATTAATCACTTAGGCTGTAAGTATGATAGAAATAACCTACAAATGTCACTTAAGAGCAGATTTATCAATTTAGGATAACTACATTACCTATTGTATACAATATATTTTTATTTCAGGTCCTAGACAGACAAAAAATGGCTAGCATAGATGGAAAAGCAAACCCTCCCATGCTAGCAGAACTAAAATCTGTGCCTGCTATAAGAGAAAGTTCCCTGCCTTTTTTTGTCATTGCCAGAATGATCACACATTTTTCTGTAACTGTTTATACAAACTAAGGTTAAAACTTGAGAAAAAAAATCAATCCGTTATCAAACACCTACAATACTAGGTGCCAGCAATACAAAGACAGAAATGTGCCTCTTCCTTCACGGGACTTACTTATATTTTATTGGGAAGGCAACTTGCATGCATATAATTTATACCAGAATACATACAAAATAAGTACAGGGTAATGGGGAAGGGGAAGGAATACATTATTATCTGGGCAGTTCAAAAAAGGCATTATGTAGGAAGCAGTGTTTGAACTGAGTTTTGAAGGGAACTAAGGATCTTAAGAGAAAAGAGTGGAGAGAGCATTCCAGACATAGGGGACTATGCAAAGTCATGGAGATGGGAAATGCAATGTTGTGTATTAGAAACAGGACAAAGGTCAGTCTGGCTAAAGCATATGAATGAAGACTAATGTATAAGATGGGAAACATAGTTTAGAGCCAGGTTATGTAAGGCTTTCAGTGCCAAACAGAAAAGGATATATTTCAGCTCAGCAGTAATGGGAATCTACTGGAGTTCATTGAGCAGAGAAGTAACAAGGTATGTAATTTAAGAATACTATGTTTGCAGCTGTGTAGAATATAGATCAGGAAGAGAAGGAGGCCAATTAGGAGGCTCCTGCAGTAGGCCAAGTGCTAGATGGTGAGGACCTGAACTAGGGTGGTAGCCAGAGAAAGGAGTGGATGTGAGAAAGGTTATGGAGGCAAAATCAAGATTTGGCAACTGATTAAATAGAGAAAGGGAGAATGAAGAGTCAAGGAAGACTCTGAAGTTGCAAACTTAGATGACCGGAATGATCGAGGTGCCCTTGAGATAGGGAGGTTTAGAAAAGAGATGAGTGGAAAAGAAAAGAGTTTTGTTATGGTCATTGAATTTGAGATGCCTATGCCTCATCCAGTTCAAAATACCCAATAGACAGTTTGTGGTGCTGGAGATCAGGAGAAAAACTAGGCCTATATGGATCTGGGAACCAACTAAATAGAGATGAAATTGACCTTATTAGAGCCAGGGTCATGGAAAGAGAATGAAGGGAAGAGAGCCCAGCGCATAGCCTTGGTAGAGAATAGAATGAGGATGATGGGCCAGCAAAGGAGACTGTGCATGCTGCACAGAATATACACTTCTTCAAACAACATCACCATTGCTCAAAGCAGTTTTAGAATACTTCCCTTGAATTCTCATCAAGCCGTGAAAACAGCACTCTTATTCCTTCAGAACCTCACTTTTTTGTTTTGCTTTGTTTTTAACCAAATATGGTATTATCTGACTTGATTACCTACCAGTTTAATAAAGCTTGGCTGTTTTAAAAAAAAAAATTAAATCTCTAACGATATTCAAAAGAATATGCCACAGGCTCTGAAGATAATTATAAGAGTTCCAAAAATGTTTAAGCCAGGGCAGCAACATTAGATTCTTAATGTGCCCCACTTCCCCTCCCTCTCTGCTCCAGGGGACTACTTTGAAAGATAACAGCCATTTGGACTTATAATGAATATTTGTTTAAAACTGATTGGGTTGCCTCACAGTCACATTTTGTATATTGGTAAACAAATACAAAAAATTCTAACTGAGAATGTTCTCTCTGTACTACAGCCATGGGCTTCCACTTTATTGTGGTTTGGATTCGGTAGAGGAATTCTGATGTCACATTGCTGCAGGCTTGTTAAATATGGTTTCCGTCATGTTTTCTACTATAATTCAATTATGCCTGTATTGGCATTTCTGTTCTCAGCCAATGATTTCTTTATTTAACTATCCTCATTTGGAGATCTTAACACATCAGAGGATTATTTTAAAAATAAAACTTAAACAATTGGTCTTAGAAACACAAGAATAAACGCAATTGTGGTTTATCACTTTGCTAATCTAGATAACCAGCATTTTGCTATGCATATGGCCCCTGAGGAAGACAGAAGCCACTAATTAAATAAAATAAACAATTTGATTGAGAACAGAAATGTCAAACACAGGCACAGTCTATTAATTGTTGATCACTGATACACATTAACTTGTTGGTAGGCATTAGCCATGATCCAGTCTATGCTAGCTGCAACACTGATGTGGACTGCTAATGTAGATAAGCCTTTGTGGTCACCATTTGTAGTAGCTGTTATTGTTAACCCTAACTCATATCCTGCTTAACACTTGATGGTTATTTCTCAATCCTATGGCTATTTTCTTAGGTTTCTTAATTTTCCCAGACTTAGTCAGTTATTAATGGGCTGGTCTAGTTTGCAGCTGATGGCAAGTCCTAGCCATATGTATTTCCCAATCACTTCAGTGACTTGCTCTGGGGATAGCAGTAATAGTGAAGGTAGCAACAAAGTCATGAAACTGATCCCTGTACCAAACCCATCTTGAAGTGATAGCAACATGCTCTCACTAGAGAGAGAAGGTGGAAAATGTTGCATTGTGTACTGTGGTTAGATATTCTCTACCACAAGCAAATCATGTTTGGGTCTTGATCACAAAACATTTCATTCTAAGTGTTTTGCAATGTTTCTTGTTCCTTCTCCCTTCTCCCACTCCTCCCTTACTTCTAATTCTTTCATTTCCTATTCTTCCTTATTAAAAAAAAAATAGCAACTAATCATTACTTCTTCCCCTTCCCCCTTCTTGAAAGACTCATCTGACAGTAGAGTTAAATATAAACTGCAAATCAGAAATTCGAATTTCTCTTATTTCACTTTCTCCTGACATCTCTTCTTCCCTCCACCCAACCTGCTTCTCTGGAAAGTATTTAATAGTTTAGAGAAGTGCTATCCAGAGAACTAATCAAGAGTTTTATTTCTTTTTTGGAGTCACATAGTGCCTTCCCTCTGGAGAGCTAAAATTGTGCTAGAAACTGCGTCACACAAAATGGTCCTCAAGCCTTCTAAAGCAAAGAGACAACTGGATGTCCAAAGCCATCTCTTTTTTGCTCTGAAAGAAACATTTTCATTATGTGTTCCCAGTAAGTGATCTTTGTGACAGTCCTGTGAACTGATCGTTCTCAACTGGCATTTTTCTATGAAACAGAGCAATAAACATGAACCCTGAGTAGGAGCAGTTCTGAACAGCTTATTCTGATATAAAGAAAAACATACTTTTAGACAAATTCTTTTCCCCATCCATTCTCAATGCATATATGTTTTATTAGGTAAGAAGGTATATTAGAACACTGTTCTTCAACTGTTCAATGTTTTAGCTGTCCCACTGGACCCCTCACTTTCTCTGGCCTGCTACTTTTTTCTCTCTCTCATCCTTTTTTAGAGAATTTCCATACATAGAGGATGGGGATTGGTGAGACAGGGTACATAAGAACAGGTAAAAGAAGAAACAAAAAAGTTATCATGATGCCATTTAAAGGTTTTGGAGTCAGAAAACCCAGGTTCAAACACTTGCTTTCTTGGCTTCTTACCACTGTTGTAACCTCAGGCAAGTCAAAGTCAAAAATGAATCTGAGGTTCTGAGCCTGGATGAGTCATTTTTGATTCTTCTTCCTTTTTAAAACTTTTCATTTCTGTAGCTCCCCAAGGGAACAGCTCTTTCTGAGAAGAGAAGGAAGGAGAAAAGGATGGGTGAATAAAGAGGGATGTTGAGAATATAGAGATGTTCTAAGGTAAAGAAGAAATTGATTACCTCATGCCTAGTGATGTCAGTCCTCTCAAGAATGTAGGAAGTGATTTCATATGCCAAGGCAGGAGGCAAACTGGATTGCTGCCCTGAGGACAGCAAGGAAAGTTTGGAACCATAACTGATGGTTTCCTTAGGGAGTCAAGAATATAAGAAGAAAAGCATTGCCAAACATCACTGAGGGTAAACAGTATAAATTTTCCAGTGGTCCATTCAACACAAATAGAACCGTTTTTATTCTTGTATATTGTTCAATAAACTTTGACTTAAAAACATGAATTGTTATTATTGTGGCCTATATGATTCCATTCCATATATGAGATATCCTGTATGGTAGATCTACTCAACACAGGTCCTTGACTTTCCAGTATCGTTCATTAGATCTGGGAGCCTGAATGAAGGGAGAAGATGGTAGGAGGTGACTCAGGCTTGGGGATTAGCAACAGCGGAAGTGATGGCAGCACTGAAATGGTCGTCTGTGGCATATGTGTTAGACAGGAAGTGAAGTGAGCAATAGACTAGGTGAAATAGGTGAGGTTGAACAACCGAAGGTCATAATGAGAGGTAAGAGGGTGAGGGAATGGGTAAGGAGGTTATGGTTAGAGGGAGGAAGTCACGATTGAAGTTACAGATCCTGGAGGCTTGAATGGTTTTAAGCAACGATGTGGTCCAGAGCATGGCCACGCTGCTATGATGATTGAAATGGAATGCTAGTCAAAGTCATCCCAGGTTAAAGAATTAGAAAGAATTGCAGGGTCAAGGGAGACATCAGTAAAGATGTCAAATGTGTCAAATACAGTTTCAGGAGATAAGGTGGAAGAAAAAGAAGTGAGCCGGGTGCTGAAGAAGAAAGTGGAAGTGTATGGTGAAGAGCATGATATGACAACCAGTTGTGGAGATTATATACACTGATAATATAGACTTCACTTGAGAAGTAGGAGAATGATAGTAATAGGAAAATAGTCTAGAAGTGGCCTTAGGGAATAAACAGGCTGGTCTTTTCTCTTCCACTGCGTCTAGGTAAGTAGTAGTTGTTCGTTCCTTTTCGGTTGTGTCCAATTCTTTATGATGCCATCTGGGGTTCACTTGGCAAAGATTGGAATGGTTTGCTATTTCTTTCTTCAGTTTATTTTACAGATGAGGAGACTGAGGCAAATAGGTTTAAGTGACTCATCCAGGGTCACACAGCTAATCAGTGTCTGAGGCCAGATTGGAACTCTTGAAGAGAAGCCTTCCTGACTCCAGGCCCAGCACTCTATCCACTGTGCCACCTAGCTGTCCTCAGTAGAAGAGAAGAATGTGAAATGAGAACTGAAGTTAATTGAAGAAGGCGGATGTGGGTATGGTATTATCTGGAGAAAGCTAGGTTTGAGTTAAGGTAAAGAGGTTGTACAACAGTAGTCAAGGGAAAGGTAGAAGATGAAAGGGAATTCGCCTAGAATGGTATGTGGCGTGTGGTGTATGGAGCATGACAGAAAAAGCACTGGGCATGTAAAGCCTGGGTAGCATTCTTGGTCCTGACATTTACTAGCTGCATGATCTTATGGAAATTGTTTAACTTTTCTGAGCCTCCCGGTTTCTTCCTTTCTAAAAGGAGGTGTTATTTACATTACCTACCTCACTAGCTTGTCGTGAGAATCAAGGGAGATTATTTCTGTAAAGCATTTTGTAACTGCAGAAATGTGGGCTATTGTTAATAATGTGAGCACTTTGGGGTCAACTAGACACGAGGGACATACAAGAGGAGAACCAAGAAAGGATGAAGAGGGAAGAGCCGGCTATACATGAGTTTCTTAGGAAAACCTTGACAGGCCAGACTAATCTAAGATACAGTCGTGATTTGGAATGTTCTTATAAGCTAAATGAAGACTTTAGATGACCCAGATCTGGGCCTCATCTTATGTGTTTAGCACAGACCTAGCATAATTAGTAAGCATTTAATTAAATGCTTATTGAGTGACTGACTTTAAAATAACTGAACTAGAAAAACTCAGGAGTACTCATCCCATTCCCTAATACATGTCTCTTCATTTAAGGAAAGGAAGGACCAATAAAGCTTGGTTTTCCCATCCAGGAAAAAAGAAGCCAGGTGCCTTATACATTATATAACTTTACTAAATACTTGTTGACTGAGTGAATGCATGAAAAAAAGCATTTTTTTAAATACTTAGTGGTACCAAATACTGTGCTAAGCTTCCTGGAGGATAGGGTTAGGGACTAGATCTGTAATTTCATTGTTAAAGGAAACTTCTGGGTCAGAAAACCCTCCCTACCAGTGCAGACCAGCACCTTCTCTGGAATGTAGGCTCTTAAAAGAGCTGCCTGGAGCACCGAGAGGCTAAATGAGTTGTTCAGGGTCACATGGCAGGTATATGTCAGAGGTAAGACTTGAACCCAGGTCTTCCTAGCTGACTCTTATGTAACCCTAGCTGAAAATTATGTAAATAAGAAAGTGGTAGCTGGAGAAGGGCACTTTGATCCAGAAAGTTACTTTGAGGGGAGATGGGCCTATAGAAGAGCATATTGACACATCCCTTCCAGGAACAATGGCGGAGTTGATTTTCATGCCCCCCATAATTGGAGGGAATTGAGGGAAGAGGGAAGATACTAGGGAAGTCGGCTGGTGAGGCTCTTGAAAAGATGGTTGGGGTACAGGGAGTGAAGTGAAGCATGGCTAGGGGTCTGGCAGAAATAGTCACCTATCATGTCACTGGTCTAATAGTGAGTCCTCTCTTTTTTTTCCTCTTTGTTTTATTCATCCCAAAGATGTAAAACAAGAGAGAAAAGCATTCTTTAATACAGGATTTTATTTTTATGAATGACATTTTGCCTTTCCACGTCTCAAAAGCAATCACAGGAAGTCTTGGGGCCTGGGTCAGGTGGCAGCTCTGAAAATCTAGAGCAGACTGAGGGCATTATTCCTCCTCACTTTGTTGCCTATCTCCATAGATCAGGTTGCACCAGTGAAAAGGAGGTGGCTGACAGAGAAGGGCGGATGTGAGCAGATATAGTCAGGGCCCACTTCAAACTCCTGCCACCCATTCATAAATCTAGTACATGGCACTGAGAATGCTTTAGGCAAAGGAAATCTTATAGTGTGCCCTAGCCCAAAATGCTTCAGAAGAGTATGCTTACTTTCTCTTAAGCCCTGTGCTATCTGCTAGTCTTAAAGGTTTAATAAGAAATGTTTTAAATGATTCTTAATAAGGAATAATTTTTTTAATCAAGGTAGCATTAAAAATTAATATAGTCCTCACCAAGATAGCCTTGTTATAGGTAAGGAGAATCCCAGCTTTAATTCTGTATGTTGCCTTGGAGAGATCACTTCACCTGTCATTTTCCCAGTATCAAAGAGGGAAGTTACTTTTGGCAACAACTCACCACCCACTGCCACCTCTGATTCCTCCACTTCCATATAAAACACACACACACACACACACACACACACACACACACACACAGTGTTTATTCTTCTTGAATGTAAGATATTCTTTAAGCACGGTTATTATCTCTCTTTTCATGAAGATAATCAGAAGGAGCCTCAGAAGTGGAGGAAATAAAAACATTCTCACATCATAGTACATTGGAATATCATGCTGTCACACAGGTGCACTACGGCATGATTAATTAGATCATGACTCTGCAGCGCCAGGTGGTGACAGTGCAGCTTCTCAGGGTTGAGAGCTGCTGACCCAAGAAAAGCAGGGGAGCTCCCCTGATAAAGGACTGTCCCTTTCTGCTGCCTCAGGAGGAGCTTCTGCCGTCTCCCTCAACACGCTCCCATTATAGACCGGAGAATTTGCTTTAATTACCACTTCAGGCCGCACACTTGATGTAATCTAGCTTTAAAGCATAAAAGTATCCTGCTCAACACCACTAAAATAAATAGAATCAGATAAGCTCTGGGTCAAAGTATGTTTGATGAAGTACTTCAAGGATCTGTGTTTCCATCATTGTGGGAATTCCCTTCACTTTCTCAGATCTCAAATCATTTTCATTCATTATCTCATTTGATCTTCATCAAGCATCCTAGTATCATTTTAGTAGAAGATAACTACAATAGATAGATAGAAATAATTGCTTACAGCTAGATGGCAAAGCGAATAGAGCTCTGTGGACTTACAGTGAGGAAGACGTGCGTTCAAATCCAGCTTCAGTTACTTACTACAAGTCACTCAGTTTCTTCATCTGTGAAATGGCAATAATGATAATAGCACCTAGCTTTCAGGATTGTTTCAAAGATAAATTGAGCTAATATTTCTAAACCATTTTGCAAATCTTAAAGCAGTATATAAAATACTGTTATTATTACTGATAATAATTGCTTTCTACTTTATAAATTTTACATCTATTTTCACCGTTTGATCTTCACAGCAAATCTGTGAAGTGGGAAGTACAGGTATGCTTGTCTCCATTTTACACAAGAAGAAACTGAGGCTTAAAGAGAGTTAATTTGTCTGTGATCATGTAAATAATAAGGGATAGAGTCAGGACTGGAACCTACATCCAGTGTGTACTTTCTACTACTATGTCACTCTGGCTCAGCCTGTTACCCTACAATGTGAACGTTAATCTAATTCCTCAGAGTCAGTTATAAATCTCCAGCACTATAGAGTATGTCCACCAAGAAATAAATATTGACAAAGGTTAGGTGTCTGAAGTGAGGGCTCCTATACTCCCTAGTTGGAGGATACCCCATGTTTTTTATCTGTTTGTAAAGAATGCCCTGCCCTCTTCCATGGCCCATAGGGTAGGCAATGAGAAATAATCCACACTGCTTTTAGAACCAGGACTGGTGTTATTGATGAGAGACTCAAGTTCATTTAACAAAGGAGTAAACAAAAGGACCATATTAATTTCAAGCTTCATTAGAAATACCAAAGGAGAAATATGAATTTTCTAAAATTTTCTAAAATAGTGGGCAGCGATGGGAACCAGTCAATGTTGAAGGAGCAGTTGGTCAGAACTAATGAAACTAACTACGCTTTATGTCATTTAGAATGCAACCCTCATGCTAATTAACTTCAAATTTATTCTCCTCCTATAAATATGTTTTAGGAAAGACCTGTCCTAGCTATTTTTTCCACTTAAGAAATTGCAGGTACTGAAAAGATCTGATTGTGTGATCTTTCCTTCCTATGTAGTAGGTTTGGCTTTAGGGGTAGAAAAAAAGCAGGTTTTTTTATCCATATGCCCTGGTTTGTTATCATTTCATTTCTGTCTCATCACTGGAAATGGAACCGGCAAGCACTTTACTGAGTGTATCCAAAGTATGCCTATTTTCATGGCATCTCCTGTAAAGCTCCCACATCCTTTGAAGAAATCTTTCTGGGTCTCTTGTTGTAAGATTACACTAAATAAGACTTATCTCCTTTCTTTGCAAATGAAAAAAAGACCAAGATGTAGAAAAGAAGACATGTCTTATTGTGACCGTATTCCCAAATAACCTCATACCCAACTGTTGCTATCCACTGACTCGGATGAGCCCAGATAGGAGTTACGTGGAGTAGCATACTGCTGAAGTAGTTTTCATTCTGATTATAATCTCAAGAGTCATAGTAGTCCAACAGGCTTCCTAGCAGTTAGGGGAAATATTCTTCTCAGAATGGGACCTGATTCCTTTTGAAGTTATAACCCAGATAACATAGTACTAGCAGTAGTAGTATTGTTAATAGTTCACATTTATAATTGTATTTTAACGTGTGAAAAGTAGTTTACAAAAGAGGCATGACATAATGCCAGACTGAGGAGTGACAGTATGGAACCACGTAAACTTGTTGACAAAGTCAGACTCGTGGTTTAGAAGGGTTATTTTGGCAATTGGTGGATGACGAATTTGACAAATATTTCAATGATTCAACAAACATCTATTAAGTTCCTGCCATGCGCCTGGCAGTTATTGTCCTAATGTGATAGAGATACAAAGGTTGAAAAAAAGAATAATACAGTCCTTGCCCCCTCCCCCTCACCAAGGAATTTATATCCAGCAGGACAGATAAGACATGAATGCACATAACAGTAACTCATGTTAGAATGTGATGAGTACACAAAAGAGACCTAACGGAGTAGAAAGTGAGATTGTCCACTGTGCCCTGTATATCACGATCTAGCACTTAAGTGGATCCTGGGTCTCCTGAATTTGAGTGCTTCTTTCCTCCCTGCCTTCTCATCTTGAGCAGTGTTTATCTATGTCTTTCCCTAAAACCTCCCTAAAAAAGGTAGAGTTTATCATGCATCCAGATAAAGAGACAATAGATGGTGCATATACATACATGTGTATACACACACACACACACACACACAGTAGATATATGGAGAACGTATATTGTTTCAGATGTCTGTCTTGTCTATACTGCCACAAATCTCTCGTTGGCAAAAGTTGTCCATCACTCTTAGACACTGACACGTAGAGCAGGTTCTGCTCAGTAAGTAAGCATTAATTGATCATTTTCATTGCTTTTCAATTCCTTGTCAGAATTCTCTACCTAGTGCAGCTATCCTCAACTGAACCGACTAGTTAAGATTCCAATGTGGAATGATAGGCAGATGACTTTACAGGCATACTCTTAGGATCACAGGGTTTAAACTTGGAAAGGTGCTCAGAAATCAACAAGTCCAACTTTTCCATTTTACAGAAGAGGGAAAATGAGGCCTGGAAAGATTAAATGACTAACCGAAGGCCATCCAGGTGGTAATTTGTGGCACAGGAGGGATTTGAATGCCACAGGTCTTTTGATTTCAAATCCAGCATACTTTCCCCTATGCCGTGCCCTATCTCTTTCAGAAATCCTGATTAAAAAGAAAATGCTAGATTTCCTAATGCTATCTTTTGGCTCCTGCCTTACTACCACCAAACACTTCATAGATATCTAATGCATTATAAATATGTAATATATTTTGTTGAGCATTTATTACCCTGTGGTCTGTTTGTTCTCTGTATATATGCACATTCATCTATCTTTATAAGGCCTAGCAGGTAGTGACCAGGCCTATCAGATAGTCCTGTGGCACCAAGCAGAGCTGTGCACACACATCAGCTCTTTAATCAAATGGTTTGGGGGAATGATGAAAACATAGTTAAAACCTTTAGAGTGGGGACAACTTCCGCTTCCATGTCTAGTTCCACTTTTCCCAGTCAAGTCATCCTGGTCTCTCATTATCTTGTCTCAGAGTGCTTTTTCTGGCAGAGGGGCCAGTGAAGTGGGAACATGTGGAACCTGGCATGCATTTCAGGTAAGGCTGCATTGGGCCAGCCACCAGAGAAAAGAAAAATAGCTGGGCAGAGATTTCTCAAGTAAACACTGACCTTACGCAGAGCTTCGGGGTAATCACAAACCTGATTTCCCCATTTTCTCTCTCTCTTTTTGCCATATGCTACCTAGGAGAAGTCCTATCTCTATGTATTTAAATACTTGGTGCCTTCAGCCTGAAGTTGACCAAATGCCCAACAGACATGGTAAAAAGGAACTCATCAGTCCTTACTGTGGCTTAGGCAGCATTCTCTTTGTGGGATTTATGGATTGACCTAAAGTTGGAAGAAAAGTGTTTTCAGCTCCTTGCCCAGTTCAACAGATTGGTCTCTTTTTACTCAGTTGATTAATATCAGTCAGCAATCCACAAGTCAAATCTTATATGGGCCAAGGTTTGTGCTAGATGTTGGGGAAAGAAAGAAAAAAGGGAAACCGTCCCTTCTCTCAAGGAGCTTGTATTTTCATCATATGAAACAACATAAATATATACAAAGTTAAAACAAGGTCATTTGGGGTGAGAAAGACACAGGAATTCAGTAGGTTGGCAGGATGGCATTTGAGCTATGCTCTGAAGGAAACACAGATTCTGAGAAGTGAGGAGGGGTGTGTGTGTGTGTGTGTGTGTGTGTGTGTGTGTGTGTGTGTGTGTGTGTGTGTGTGCTTTTTTCTTCCTCAAATTCAGGTTTGCATGAAAAAACAAATTTGAATTTAATCCTAAGTTGCAGTGTTCTCAGAGATTCATCCAAAACAGCAGAGATCCTTAATGTGTGGATTACAGGAGGGGATGTAGAAAGATGCAGGAGTCTTCCCAGGTCTAGGACCAGGCAGGTGGGGCACTGGTTCTGAATCTTTGTTACCAGGTAGGAGGAGGCAGGTATGTGGAAGGGGAAAATAAGGAGGCTGTTACAACAATTGCTTTGATATGCAGTGATAAAACTTGAGGCTCATAGACCTAAGTATAGTCCACCCTTCATTCTCACCATAAACCCCTGCTCCCTTATCCCTAATCCCTGAGGCAAAGGCTGGGATGTCTTACCCATATCACCCTTGGGCTTCATGCTGCCCTTTAAGGATTTCTTCTCCCCTTTCTGCTTTCGGCGTTGGTTTTAATCTGACTTGTTTAAAAACACGGAAGGAGAGTAGGCTTTGGTGTAGTGGAGAGATACCTGATCTCACGTTCAGGAAGATATGAGTTCAAGTACTGGCTGCAACACACACTACTAGTATGGCTCAAGCATGTCCCTAAGCCCCTCTGGGCCCCAGACACATAAGATTCTAATGGGCATGTGCTCATCTGCATCTGTAGAGGAAGTTTCTTCCCTGGAATATACGGGTGAAATCCTAGATTGGGTCCAAAAAGATAAAATAAAAATATTGGTGGGGAGAACAGCTGGTGTTGCAGTGTGATTTGCCACAGACCCTGCTGATGAGAAGCTAAGACATTAGGCTTGAAGACAGACTTGTCACAGAAGTGACACTCCCAAACATTGTCCAACCTTTTCTTCAAGAGTACAATTAACTGAAACCCAGCTTTGCCCTGAAGACACTTCGGAATAAAACCCAAACTCCTTGACCTCTCTCCTAGGCTTTCCACAACATGATCTCAGCCTATCCTTTTTTTTTTTTAATTATATTTTATTTTTACATTTATTTTTAAACTTTTTGAGTTCTAAATTCTCTCCCTTCTTCTACCCCTCCCTATTGAAAAGACAAGCAATATGATGTCAGTTATACATGTGAAGTTGTGTAAAACATTTCCATATTAGCCATGTTGCAGGAAGGAAGAAAGGAAGAAAAGGAAAGAGAGAATGAAAGTGAAAAAAGCATGCTTCAATCTGCACTCAGAGTTCATCAGTTCTCTATTCAGAGGTGGATAGCATTTTTCATCATGGGTCCTTTGGAATTGTCTTGGATCATTGTATTGTTTAGAATAGCTAAGTCTTTCACAGTTGATCATCATTACAATATTGCTGTTACTATGTACAATGTTCTTCTGGTTCTGCTCAATCTATCCCTCTACTCTTATTTCCCCCAGTTCTTCTGTGGCTACTTGACACTCCAGTCAGACTGGACTGTTAGCTTTTCTCCAGCACTTTCCTGCCTTTGTACCTTTGCTCATGCTCTTATCCTTATCAAAAATTCCCTTCCTTCTTTCTTCCCATACTCCTGTCTCCACCTACAGTTTTTTAAAGCCTACCCATTTAATATAAGATCATTGACTTAGGGAATTTTGAATGCCACCTCTTCCATGAAGCCCTTCCTGATTCCCACCCCTACCAGGTCTGTTTGTCTCTTCTGAAGCTTCATTGTGTTTTGTTTTTCACCTCCTTCATGATACTTGTCACATTGCCTTTGTAGTGCTTGTCTCATCTTCCTCTGTACTTGATTGTAAAGATCAAAGCCTGGATCTATTCATCTTTTTTTTTTTTATCCCTGGCTCATAGCACAGTGCCTTTCCCGTAGTGACTTCGCTCACTGAATATTTTTATTGAATTGAATTGGTTCAACTTAGGCAACTTTAAACTCCAGCTGGAATGTAATTCTTGTTGAACATTAGGCCTTTTGCAATAGATTTACTCGTGAAGAAATTAATCCTTGCCTTGGATAGTTTATCGTCTGAAAGCACTGATATAGTACCAACCCACTGAGACAAACAGGACTTCAGGCTTGAAAATTATTTTGAAAAGGAGGGGGGAAAATCCCATATTTTCTTGCCTCTGTTCCTCCCTGGCCTATGAAAGAGGACAGTTGAGAAGAGGGGCCATGAAGCTGCACAGCCCAGCAGTCAGCCTCCTCCAGCTCCTCCACTTCCCCCATGGAGCCAGGGGCACAGAATGCTAACCCCTTGAGGAAAGCATCTTTCTGGAAGGAACCTATATTCCTAGGTGATACAAGTGAATTTCTCTGTTCAAGATGCTAACTATAGATATTTGGAAATAAGCAAAGGTTGTCGTAGGTGTGCCACTTCATGAAAGGTGGGATGATTTTTTTTAAAGAGGAAGAGGTGTTCTAAAAAGCCTGTAGTCCTGAAGTAAATAAAAACACATTAAAAGTATTTTTTTTAAACCATGGCCTTCCAGAGTTATATAGTAGACTTTAAAATTTTTCTCCCTTTCACCTGACTACTGAATGGAGAAACTGAAATGGAAATTCTGTTTTTTCCTTGTAATGTCAGATGAAATGGGTTTCCATTTCCTCCTTACCTCTTTGAAAGATGTTTGAGCCCTAGGCTCCAAAAATACTTAATTCCTAGGAATGAATCATGAAAATCAGTGTTGAAAAATACTTCAATGGTCTTCATGTTCAAGACTAAGCAACAATCACCTCTGCAAATATTTCTTTAACTGGTTAACCAGCTTTTGATTAAAGACCAAGTCCTTTAGTGATAAGCTCACTACTTCTTGAAGCAATAGATGTTACCTACTGATTTCTCCTACTTTTACCTTCTGGGACCAAGTAAAAGCAATCTAACCCCTCTTATGCATGACAGCCTTTCAAAGACATAAGGAAAGCTTCATTCCATTACTCACCCCTGTCCCCACCCTCACCTCCCGCCAAGATCTTCTCTTCTCCAGGCTAGACATCCCCAGTTCCTTCAACAGATACTGGTATGGCATGGTTTCAGTTGCCCCTTGCCATACTACTTGACCTCCTCTGGACATTTTTCATCTTGTGAATGCCATTCCTGAAATGTGACTGGAAACTAAACACAATAGTTTATTTTGTTTCTGTGCTTCAAAGGTGACTTCTTTCCTGCCCAAAAGCTACAATTTTGCTTTGTTGCCAATGACTTGCTGTCGGTTAGGACGTGATGTCTGAGTGGTTTTTCCAGTAGTGGTGATGGATTTGCCCCCAAACACTCATTTCCTTTAGCCACCCCCACCCCATAACCAGTGACATGGATCTGCAAGCCGGCTATCCCAGGTGGGATGAGCTTTAGGGCCATGGAACATAGTTTTTCTCAGTGCCAGCTACAGGGATCAAAACCCCAGCAGTGGCTTCATTAACACAGTCATCTAGCCAGCTGAGCTAACCTGGCACTAAGACAGGTTTTCAGAAACTAAGCTTCAGGCTGTCTGAAGCAATTTAAAGGATTGTGCATAATGGAGGAGGTGCCATGGTATACTGGAAAGGGTACCACTGGCTCTGGAGTCAGACACCTGTGTTCAAACCCCAATCCTGATGCTTATTATTACCTGTGTGACCTTGGTCAAGTCACTTAATTGTCTTCCCCATTTATAAAATGAAGGATGGACAGATGGCTTATGAGGACCTTTCCAACTTTAGATATAGGATCCTACTACCTAGTAGAGGGCTTTGATGCAGTAGGCACTCAAATGCTTATCAACTTTCTTCTTAAAGCTAAACCAGTAATATTTCTGATGGTACGTAATTAAGCATTTCATAGGATTCGGATGGTATCAGGGCACAGTGGACAGAATAGCGACTCAAGAGCAGGGGTTCCCTACATGGTGGCCAAGAGCTTTTTTTAAAAAAAATATTTCGATAGCTTTATTTCAATATAATTGGTTTTCTTTGCAACCCTACATATTTCACTTTGTGTATTTAAAAACATTATTCTGAGAAAGGATCCATAGGCTTTACCAGACAGCCAAAGGGGTCTATGACAAAAAGATGGAAGAACTGCTTTGTGGTCAGAGGACCTGAATTCAAATCCTACCTTTTGCAAATCCATATTGCCGGATCTGTTTGATCTGTTTAGCCTCTTTCCTCATCCAGACAGTGACAGGGTTGGACTGTGAGGCCCCATCCAATTCTAAATCTGTGATCCTACTATATTACATGTGGCTGTTTGGTCTGAATGAAAGGCAGTACAGAGTGGTGTATAGGGTTCTGGACTCGAGGCAAGAAGACGTTTAGTCATTTTCGGTTGTGCCTGACTCTTTGTAACTTCATTTGGGGTTTTCTTGGCAAAGATACCGGAGTGGTTTAGGCTTGAAAATTATTTCGAAAAGGAGGAGGGAAAATCCCATATTTTCTTGCCTCTGTTCCTCCCTGGCCAGTGTGAAAGAAGACAGTTGAGAAGATGGGCCATGGAGCTGTACAGCCCAGCAGTCAGCCTCCTCTAGCTCCTCTACATCCCCCATGGAGCCAGGGGCACAGAATGCTAACCCCTTGAGGAAAGTATCTTTCTGGGAGGAACCTATATTCCTAGGTGATACAAGTAAATTTCTCTGTTCAAGATGGTAACTATAGTCACCATTTCCTTCTTCAGCTCATTTTACAGATGAGGAAACTGAAGCAGACAGAGCTAAGTGACTTGCCCAGGGTCACACAGCTCGTATCCCAGGTCAGATTTGAACTGTCTTCCTGATTCCAGGTTCAGCACTCTATCCACCGCACCACCTAGCTGCCCTAGAAGGCAGGAAGACCTAGGTTCAAATACTGTTTCGGACACTTACAGTATGACACTGAGTTTCTTAGCTTCTCTGAGTTTCAGTTTCCTTATCTGTAAAACAAGGATAACAGTAATGTCTAATCTTAATAGTAATAGCTAGTGTTAAATGGTGGTTTAAGTTCTGCAAAGTGCTGTGCAGATGTAATGCCATCTGATCCTTGGAACAACCTTGTGAGGTAGGTGCTTAGCTAACTCCCAAGCAGTTCTGAGGGGTAAAAGAGGATTGATTTGCAAATCTCAGGTGCTACATGAATGTTAGCCATCGTCGTCATTATTGTCATTATTATTGTTCCTTTCTCCTCCTCCAGTTTTGTGGAACTAGTAACCATGAACACACAGGACTAGGAAGGACCGTGAGAGACCACAGAGTCTCTTCTACCCTTAGACAGCACTACACGACCCCTAGATAGATGGTTGTGTGACATATCTGAGAAGAAAGATTCCAGTTTCTTAACAGCTTATTCATGCCTATCCATAAAAATTACATTTCATAATTCACCTCTGAAGAGAAACCTCTTTAGAGGGAGCACTCGTATGCTTTTAACGATTCTCCCTCTAAAGTGGCATCTTCCCCTGGAGGGCTTTCCTCCACCCTGCCTGAAGGTGTGCCTTCCGTGTAGGGTAGGGGAAGGTCAAGGGCAAGGATCAGGAGGGGCAACCCAGAACGTTGTGGAGTCACCTCAGAGATACACAACCCAGCACCTCCAACCACTTGGAAGCATAATATGTTTCTGCTTTGGGCTAGTAGAGGCGAATTGCTAAGTAGTTCTGATCAAGGTAGCACAGGGAAAAGTCATTTTCAAAGGAACAGAGCAGGAGAAGGAACATGGGAAAATCAGAGGGACCTTGTGATTTTGTGAAAACAAAGTCATGTTAATTTAGTATGAAAAATAATGAGAATTTAGCCATAAACATTTAAATTGCGTTCTTGAAGTTTAATCAGAATATAAGTAGAGTGAAGTTGGAAGAGTGTGGATTGAAAAATATATGTGACAAGAAGAGCAACATGCTAGAATAGATTTTAGAGGTCAAATGGGCCCACCTACCCACCCCCATTTTACAGATGAGGAAACTAAGACCCAAAAGGATGAAGTGACTTTTCCAGAATTACAAAGGAAGTAGCTAGAAACTGGGATTTGAACCCAGGTCTTTGGACTCTAAATCCAGTGCCATTATACTACTCTGCTTCAGAATGGAACCTCCTGAGTGAAAAGGTCTTGCTGTCAGCTGTCACTGGGGACAGCCTTGTGATTGCCCTGTGACTGTTCCCTGACATAAGCAAAAAAGGTTTACTTATTCCAGTGAGTCTATATCATCTCCTCCTATCTGTGGTTAAGCTTGGAAAGCAGGAAAATTTTAATAGAAATCCCCCTTTAATAAGAGGTCACTCTACTCTCTCTGAATTAGGTCACTGTGACCTGGATGAGTTTTGTTTGCAGGTCCTTTGATAAATCCTGATATGTCCATACTTCTCAACTCCACACAGAAACTTTGTTAGCCCATATTAAGACATTTGGATTGACTGAGGAACATCCTTTGAGAAGGAAGAAAGTGATTAGCAGAAGGAAATAGAGTTCCTTTTTGCATGCCATTGCTTCCTGAGCCAGGGCAATCCTTGCTGTAAGAACAGTTTCAGAGGCTCTGGGCTACCTTATCATATCACAGCAAAGCAAGGTCAAGGCCAGCATTGTGCACTCTGCCAGAATGGTTACAAGCTCCTCTTCTGTCAGGAGTGAGTGGAGCTGAGGACGTCAGTGTTGGAAGCTAGCAGCCAGGGAGACCAGAGCTACCTAGTAGGAGCAGAGATGATTAGGAGGGAGGGGAACCTAAAGAGGGCCCTGAAGCTAGCTAGATCTGTTTGGGAGAGCCAGCACTAGCCAGATGGAACAGGGATATCAGTTAGGCTCGTTTAGGAGGGAAGGTTTAAGTGGCTAATTTAAGGAGTGCTTGGGATATGCCCTAGGTTCAAGTTAGCTGAGCTCCATAGCAGAGAGGTGGAGGTGTTTGTTTTTAATATATTGTTATTATTATTAAACTTAAATGATCTTCTCCCCTCCCCCAGAAAAACTCTCAAAAAACTTAGTGGACATTAAATAACTATTTTTCTCATTCCAAATTTTGTTATCTTTGTTAACAGAATTACATATTTGTTTAGAGCTGCTTTGCTTTTTTCATATCATATTATTTCATATACACATTTCCATTTACATATGTTGATATAATCCAAATGCTTGTCTTTTAAAAAAGCTATGTGGTATTGAATTGTGTTCCTATACTTGCCTTATCATTTTCCTACTTGGGAGAATCTGGGTTGTTTCTAAATTTTTCAAAAAGATTTTTATGACCATCTTTTTATGAATCAGGATTTTTTTTATTTTGAGTGATTTTCTTGGGAATTTCCCCAGAGAGAAAGTTCAGTTTCTGAGAGTATGAATAGTTTTCTAACTTGCTAATTATTTCCAGATTGCTCTGCAAAAGGATTAACAACATTTATAGTGACACCCACAAAGTATAGTATGTGTACCTGTTTCCCTAACAAGATTGAGGAGGCTGTTTCTTGTTTTGTTTTATTAGGTTCATTGTAGTCTTTTCAAATGGTTTGCATTTTTGCATTTTATATTCAATGACTTAGGACACAGGTGAAAAAAGGAGGCCATTTGAAAAATTATTCCATTGCCAACATCAGAGTGAATTTCCATAACCAGGACAAACTTTCAACACTTCTGATGTAATTTCTTGTCATCCCAGTGAGTTTGTTGAGTCAGGCAGTACGAGAGCTGGGAAGTGAACAGAGAAATTAAGAAATCTTTGTCTTCCAGGTACATCAGGATCTGCCATTCTGATGCAAGTAGCAGCTGTAGGATGAGGAAACAGGAAATCCGACCAAAGGGAGGAGCCTCAAAACCTCCATACAAGCAACTGAGGTCCCCTACACATTATGCGTGTTATAGGAGGATGCCTTGAGATGGTCGGGAGTTAGCTACTTCTTCATTCCAGGATGGCCTTCATGGAAAACATCTATTTAACGTTCTTTTTCCTAGTTAGATTCCTGTAGCACTTTTTCTTCCAGGGAGATCATAAAAACTTAGTTTTAAAGCTAGAAGATACCCTACTGCTCATCTAGTTCCACCATCTTGTTTTATGGACAAAGGAACTGAGGCTGAAAGAGGTTGAAGGGTCTTGCCCAAGATCAAAGTAGGTAGTAAGCTTTGGAGATGAGATTTGAGCCCAGGTCCTTGGACTTCAGAACCAGAACTTTTTTTCATTGATATACCTTTCTCTAGGAACAGTCATAGAACCACTACATATCTCTCCTAATTATGGCTAGAAACTTGGAACTCAGCTTTACAGTCATGTACCAGTATCCCCACATTTTACAGATGGGACAACTGAGGAATAAGAAAGAGAAGTTATTTCCATGAGGGTATTGGAAGAGAATAGAAATAGAATTGAAGACTGCTCCCTCCTAGTCCAATTATTGCTGTGACTATGAGGGCTCCAACTCCTTTTGGTTTCTAATCTAGACCCCCAGCAATAGTACTGCTTCAGTTATTCCTCTCTTGCCCTGCAATATAGGAAAATTGGGCAGAATCTGATTGGAGTCAAGATAAGCAGCTGTGTGAGAGGGGCCGACTGAGGTGTGAGAGCAGCAGCCCAGCGTGACTCAGCAGCAGCCCTCCTGTACTGACGTACCACACACACACACCCAGATTAAATGGCTGTCTATACTCATTTTCCTGAGGTAGTCGTTTTTAGGGTTTCTTTTTTCATTGTATTGGGCTTTTGGCTTTGGCTTTACTTTGCTTTGGTTTTCCCAAGGGGTAGGGCCAGTAGGGAAGGATGGTTTATAGGCACAATCAGTTGAGGGCAGATAGCTTGCCACCTGTGTCTTGAAGCATGACAAGAGCCAGATGTCATCCTCACTAGCAGGCAAAGTTCCCCACACAGACTGTTCAGTTATAGGAAGGAGATTCATTCCAGCCTAGCCCACCTCAAGCAGGGGCAGTCAGCCTTCTTGGCACTTGGTTTTTAAAAGAAGAAAAGCTTAGCTTCTATCACCTGTGCAGACATACGTTTGCTCTGAATAGCTCCCTGGAGCTGCTTGCATTTCTAGACCCTTTGTTTCAGTTTCTATTCCCAGGCTTCAGTGCTTTGGGCTTTCATAGCAGTGGTTTCAGTTTTCTGAAATCTGGAAATGTAAAAGTGGCCACTTTTTGCCCGTTGAAGGGCTTTTGACTTTTACTTTGTGTGGAAGGGAAGGTGTCAAGTGACTGAGTGAGGAGCCCCTAGATAAGCAGCCTCTTGCCCTTTGGAGCTTCTGAGTTAATCATTTTCAAAAGCCAAGATGGTTTTCTCCTTGCTTGATGAATTTAATGGGGTCTCTTTTTTCTTTTCCTCCTCTTTCCTGCCTTCCTCAGTCCCCTTCCCTCTCTCCCTTTCCTTTACTGCTTCTTTGTGTCTTTTTCTTCAATCTTAGTTTGCCCACAGACAAAATAGCTTCTTTCTTAATTTTGTTAATTCAGAAAAGTTGTGTTTTTGTATTAAACTGAAGTCTGGGCACTTGACTCTAATAATTAAATTGTAAGAACACTACCAAACATATTCCAATGGGAAATCCTACCGAACTAACTTTTTAATAAAAACTGTGAGACAAGCACCTTAAGATTAATATGGGAAGTGAGCAGAACTAGGAGAACAATATACGTGATAAAAACAGTGTTGTAAAGACAAAAAACTTTGAAAGACCTAAGAAATGCATTGGCCTACCATGATTCCAGAGGACACATGAAGAAGCTTGCTACCTACCTCCTAAAAAAGAGGTGATGGACTCAGGGTACAGATTGGCCAATAAAGGAATTTGTTTTGTTTCACTATACATATTTTTACAAGGGGTTTTTTATTATTTCTTTTTCAGTGGGGAAATGGGAGGAAGAGAAGGCAGATTTTCATTAAGTGAAGAAAATAAAATTTAATCTAAAGAAAAACAAACAACTTTAAAAGAGTTAAGAACTGAACAACTACAATTCCACAGGATGGATTGTGAAGCATGCTGCTGATATAGAGGTGACAGACTCAGGGTGAAGAATGAAATATTTTTTGGAGTCGGTTAATATGGAACTTTGATTGTTTTGTTTTTTTACTTGTTATGCGCATTTATCCTAAAGGTTTTTTTTCTGATGGGGCCATGGAAGAATTATAAATTTTTATTAATAAAAAATAAATTTTTAAAAGATTGATATAGAAAAAGGAAGATTTTAATTATAAGTAATGCCTTCTCAAATAGCTCATTCAATACTAGATAGGACATTGGGGGCTTCTTCAAACTAACTTAGTCTAGCACTTAGTAGGCACTTAATAAATGCTTTTTGACCCAAGCCCATACTTTTGCTCCTTCCCCAATGGAGCTCCTATTTCCTATATGTTCTAGACTAATAATTGTATCTGACTTGTCTTGTGTCTGGTCATAAAGAGATTTATATTTGAATAACTCCAAATACCTGAGATTGTAGAAGTGAGCCACCACTAAAGATCTAAATGATGTCTCAGAAGGCCTGGGTTCAAATCTTGACTCTAATGCTTACTACCTCAGACACCTTGGGCAAATCACTTAAACTCCCTGAGCCTCAGTTTCTTCATCTGCAAAATGGAGGGAGAGGGAGCTGTGAGACTAGCTGGCCTTTTAGGCCCCTTATAGCTCTAGACCTCTGATTCTCTTCAACTAGGTCCTGGTAAACTGTGCCAGCCAAGCATAAAACTTGACTGATCCTACCAATCTACAACAGCTTCAGGAAGAGACCCAGTGACAGGCTTGTCTTTCACCCTGGAAGCAGCCTAGCTAAGTTCGGAGAGTTCGTCACGAAGTTGGCCACAGAGTGGCTGATGAATACTTTTGGCCATAGGCACTCTCAGGGACCATCTTCAGTGTTGAAGAGGAATTGTCAGCTTTTTTATAGACAAAATCAGACTGCTGTGAAAGGCTTATAAAACACAGCTGAAATCAGTGACCAACTAAGTACAGTACCTGGAATTTTGTAAAGAAATTTAATGTCATATGTTCTACTCTTCATGTTATATAGTTATAGTTATATAGTTAGCTTTTCAAACTAAATAGATTATCTTATCCTATTGTAACATAAGCTTATGATACAGGTGGTCTTCATACTATATAGGTGTCCTTCCTGGAAAAGATACTGTAAATAAAAAGATAGAAGTAGCATCTTTTTTACCCATGGAAAAATGATACAATATAGAATTGTGTTCCTGGTCCTCAGTTTTTTAGTAGAAACAACAACAAACACTGTATTTAATCCGCTATAAATGACCTAACCATACAGTATAAATTTATTCCAAAATTTATATAACTAGGGTACAGAGTAACCAATCATCTAAACTTTTATCTAACGTGGCATAATTGGCCTCTGAGGTGCCGTCCAGCTCTAGATCTCTGGTCCTTATGATCCCTGTGGCCTGGATTCTTTGCCGGCAGGGTATGCTTCATAATTATGGTCTCATTTTTTTTTTAATGTAACCAATCAGAAAATAAAGTAACCCTTTCATCAGAGGCATAGAATTCAGGAGGGGATCTCCTTGGGAAGCCTTCAGAAGTATCTTTAAGGAGATCATTTGTGACTTTTTGAGATGCTAATGCAAGGATGTCTGTTTTGCTCCTGTTTATCACTATGACTGTCTCTGTAGCATTAGAGATCAAATTATGAGTCATTCATTTTGCTACCTCCTGCTGCAGAGTCTTTCGGCTTCCCTGAACTGCCTTCTTAGCAGTTCGCTTCATTTTACACCTTGATGTAGCTGCCATTAAAATGCATGAACCAACCCTTATTTGGAACTGAATTTTTCATCCTTTGATCTATCAGCACTTGTTGCTTCACAGTGTCAAAAAGCCAACTCAAAGGTATTTATAGTGCTGTTTGATCCTAAATCCATAAAAATCAAGGGTCTTTCTGTTTTACCCACAAATCCTGCATATTTCTTTATAATAATGGATTGCAGCTGTCATTAGAGCCTGGCTTTTTCCTTTAATTGTCTGTTTTTAAGAACTGAATGTGATATGTGGCTATAAAGTTATGAGGCTTCTTTTTCCCAAAAAGCAAATATTATAACATAGATCTAAATGAGTTCAGTCTTTCAAAGTAGTACCCTTGGGAGAACAGATACTTACTCAAATGATGCTGCCATTGCCCAAAACATATTTGGAGCTCTTGTTTGGGATTTGCCTTCACAGGCAATTACTAAGTACACAAGAAAATCAGCCTCATTGTTTACGTTGTCCCTTGACCCTCTTGCTTTTCCTAAGAGCTTTTTTCTCTCTTCTTCTATCCCTCTACCAGGATTCCCCGTCCTTTGCTGCATCTATCCTCTCTCCCTCTCTTCTGCCTGTACTCTGCCAGTTTGTTGGGAGGAGAGGTGGTGCAACCGAACTAGAGGAGGGAGGGGCTGTAGATCTCAGCTGAGCCTCATAAGAAGCCAGCAGACAGGTTGACATAAATTTATTTGTCTGCTGCCTGCCTCCAACTAGTGCTGTCTGCTGATAGCATGAGTGTGATTGGCTATAATGCTGGAAATTGAGCACTACTTATATAGGATAAAGGCTATAAATACCAAAGATTTATAGTATGGGTTGAAACTTAGTCTGAGTAATTCAGAATGGGTAAGATTTAAGTCAAAAATAGAGTCCTTAAGCAACTTATTTTCTTCCCCTAGATAGTAGTTAGCCTTTACTTTAACTACCCTCTTAGTAGACAAAATGGTCAGATATTTGTTTTATAGTTGTACATAAGATCTTCATGGATAGAAAATACTAATAACATTTTATATGGACATATACATATTTTGGTGTCCTCTGAGCCAATGATTTCTTTAGTATAAAGAATTCCTGGTGAGGAAATGCAGATCAGTAGCCACTTCATAATGTTTTGTCTTAGGGAGTTGCCTGGTACAGTACACAGCCAGTTATGTACCAGAGGCAAGTCTTGGACCCTGGTCTCCCTGATTCTAAAGCTAGCTTTCTATTACTTATCTATTGGCCATGCTGTTAAAGGAGACCAAGACAAACAGACAATCTTTCCCTTTCCTAGATTCCCCAAATGTTCCCTACTTGCTATTCTTCAAAACATCCTAGTGTAGGGGGACAGAGCCAAGATGGCAGCTGGAAAACAGGAACTAGTGTGAGCTCCCCACCAAGTCCCTCCAAAAGCCTATAAAAAATGGCTCTGAACCAATTCTAGAACTGCAGAACCCACAAAATAGCATAGGGAAGCAGGGCTCTAGCCCAGCACAGCCTGGATGGTCCCTGGGTAAGGTCTATCCTACACGGAGCTGGGAGCAGAAGGGAGCAGAGCTGAGAGGAGTGGAGCCCAGCATGGGCAGCGCGGCCCGACCAGACAGGGAGCCAGGCAGAGCGTGCCCTAGCGCCCTGAATCAGTGAGCTGCGGCAGTTACCAGACTTCTCAACCCACAAACACCAAGGACAGCAGAGTAGGTAGTGGGAGAAGCTGCTGGGGACTGGGATAGAGTTTGCGGTTTGGCCACCACCCCAGGG
>CM053623.1:120715812-120810278 GCA_028646595.1 Phalanger gymnotis
CAATTGGGTAACTTACCCCACAGGAAAGAAGGAGGAAAAAGATAAAAGAAGGGGAGATGATAGAAGGGAAGGCAGATGGGGGTGGAGGTAATCAAAAACAAACACTTTCGAAAAGGGACAGGGTCAAGGGAGAAAATTCAATAAAGGGGAATAGGTTAGGAAGAAGCAAAATATAGTTAGTCTTTCACAATATAAGTATTGTGAAGGGGTTATACATAATGATACGCATGTGGCCCATAGTGAATTGCTTGACTTCTTAGGGAGGGTGGGTGGGAAGGGAAGAGGGGAGAGAATTTGGAACTCAAAGTTTTAAAAAATAGATGTTCAAAAACAAAAACAAAATGTTTTTGCATGCAACTAGAAAATAAGATACACAGGCAATGGAGCATAGAAATTTATGTTGCCCTACAAGAAAGAAAGGGAAAAGGGGATAGGAGGGGAGTGGGGTGACGGAAGGGAGGGCTGACTGGGGAACAGGACAACCAGAATATACGCCATCTTGGAGTGGAGGGGAGGGTAGAAATGGGGAGAAAATTTGTAATTCAAACTCCTGTGAAAATCAACGCTGAAAACTAAATATATTAAATGAAAAAAATCCTAGTGTAATAAATGATTAATATTACTTTCTTTGTTTTGGTTGAGGAAATGGAGGCAGGGAGGAATGACCTTAACAAGGTCATGTAGTAATTTAGGAGTGAGATTAGTACTTCAAGTTTCTGACTTCCTGTCTCCTGTTGGCTTCACTAGACCTGAGTCCTTCATCTATTCATTATCCCACTGATGTGAGAATAACAGATCATCAGCAGATGAAGCTGACTCCCTGTTGAATAATGCTTATGTAGAGAATTGAGGGAGCTGGCAACCTCTTCAATATGGGCTTAGTTGTTTCAAGCCAGAAGGTTACTATTCTGCCTAGATGATTTTAGTTTTTGGTTATTTGAAACTATTTATAGATATAAAAGTTAAAAAAAGAATCACAATGCTGTCACTTGCCCCCTGCCCCTTCTTCTTGCCCCAGTCAGATGTGTGTTTTGTTTCCTACCTATTAGTATTCATCTTTTTTTCCTTTTCCCTCAATTAGTAATACTCCTGGATAAATATTCTTCCATAAATCTTCATGGCCATATCTCTTGGCAAGTAGTGGGCAGGCTTGCAAAAATCACTGCTTTGCTGGACCTCTGATTTGGACTCCCTTTCCTTGAGACACATATCTCTCTGCCCTATTGCTTTTTTGCCGTCCTTTGGGTAGGACCTAAGTTAGGAGAAAGAAGGCTCTCTCCAAGTAGATTGACTATCAACATCCCCTGGCTAGGCATGATTCTGAACCTTGGTGGACAGATTCTTTGATACTTACATGATTCAGATTCAGCTCTTCCTCTGATTCATTGTATGACCTGGGGCTTAGTCACTTACCCTCTCCACCCCATCTGCAGACTGCAGCTAATAAAACTTGGCTCCCTTGGGCTCAGGAACATGTTGCAAAGATGACTAGACCATCAGTCTTTGTGCTAATCTCTTTGGTGGCACTATTATCTCCATCTCTAATCAACAAATATTCCACTGACCAGGAGCAAGAAAGGATGAAACAACAGGTTTGGTTTTGACTCTTCCAAGTGTTTTGAACAATATGCTTGAAACTGAGAGATTACATCTCTTGGTGTAAGTCTGTGCACAGAGTACAACTCCAAACTTGAAAGCGAGTTCTTGGTCTTCAGCTTCCAGTCACCATTCCCCTGGAGCTGTAGACTGAAGATCTCATCTCCCTTGTAGGTGGTTTTGCTGTTGACTAGTGTGGGTAAGCAGAATCCGAAACACTGGTGCATTAGAAATAGGCACTCCAGCAACAGGAAAGAAAACCAGAGACTTTGTAGAGAAGGCAAAAGAAAAGCAAGACCTTGGATAAAGCTTTCAGAATCTTTCCCCATTTTACCTGAATATCTGCTTTGAGCCCAGAGGCACATTTGAAGAGTCTGGTGATGTTTTTGCTCTGTTCTTAAAGATGTCTTGGTATTCTAAGATCATTGGAATTCAGGAGACCTATGATTGACTCCAGATGACCGTGGGCAGTCAGTCAAGCTTTCTAGGCTTCAGATGCCTCATCTACAAAATGAGAATGATAATATTTGTCCTGTCTACTTTTTTTTACATAGGGGTGTAATGAAGATGAAACGAGTTAATAGTTATGAAAGCAGTTTTAAAAGTATGAAGATCTACATGGATCTAAGCATTCATATGCTGGTAAATGTTTAACAACCAGCTCTTCACACAAAAAAATGAACACACTTTTAAATTATATCTCAAGTGTTAACATTTTCTCTATCACTTTCTTAAGTCTAGAAAATCAACCAAACAATAATAAATCAAACCCTGATTTCTAGCATTTGCTGATTTCCAAAGTATAAATGTTCACACTGAAAATTTAATAATTAATAAATTTGATAAGAGTTGCTATTGTGCCTTTGAGCTGAGTGCAGCACACCCCTGAATATAAGGCAATATGGTATTCATAGGAAATGAGGTCCCTTCTTGTTTTTGGTGTTCCGCACTCATAATTTCTAGCATCAAAAAAGCTTGTGAAAGTTGGTTGTAATGGAGGTGACTCTGACATCTCCCAGCTGGAGAAGGAAACAAGACTCCCCTCTTCCAAAAAAGGTAGTGCGGACAGAATAGTATAAAGTACACGCATATTAGATTTAGAGCTTAAAGGGACCTTAGATGACTTCTAGTCCAACTCCCTCATTTGGTAGATGAGGAAACTGAGGCCCAGAGAGGTTAAATAACATGCCTGACTTTATAGCTAGAAAATAGCAGTCAGGATTCAAACTCAGGTCCTCCAACTCCAAATCTAGCATTCTTTTCCCTGTACTATTCTTAAGACCCTTGTCCCCCTGTCTGGTAGACTGTTTCTCCCATCCCCTATCCCATGCTCCAACTTGGGTTTAACTCCTTTAGGTACAGGACAGAAACTGCTGTAACTCCTTCTTCCACCTAGGGAGGTGGTTACCAAACCTAGGATCCACAAGGTCAAAGCTTTTCCTAATAACACCAAGATGTTTATTGTCTATTAAAATACTCCTCCATTCTCCAACTACGTATCTGTGGGAAGCCAAATTTTTTTCATATATTTAGACCAAAATAAATATAGTATCAGATTGAATTAAGAAGTAAATATGAGAATCCAGCTGTCTTCTATTATGCCAGATGTTAAAGAAATGTGCAAAACTATGTAGAACAATGCCTATGTAGAACAATTCTTCTCTCTATTTTTTACTTTGTAAAATAGTTATTTTTCATTAAAATGTTATTTATGTTAACATGTAATAGGTTTATTACTGTTATTTTAAATGAATTAACTGTTTAAAAATTTTGTCGGCTTTGATTTCTAATATGGTAAATATCAATAGATATAACCCACATAAACACAATCTCTTTGAGGTTCTTAATCATCTTTAATTGTATAAAGGGCTTCTTGAGACCAAAAAGTTTGAGAACCTCTGGTCTTGGGACAACTACCTGATTCTCCTTGTTCTCATAAAACCCTATTTCTTGGGCCTATCCTCCCACTTAGAACTTCAATTAATAACAGCACAGATGCAGTTCTTTAAAATTTGCAAATTGCTCTACATAGAAAACAGATGAAAGGGGTTTAAGTGACTTGTCTAAGGTCACACAGCTAGTAAATGTATGAGACAGAATTTGAATTCAGGCTTTCCTGATTCCAACCCCAGCACCCAATCCACTGTGCCACCTAGCTTCCTCAATTAGTCCTAGAAATAATTTTTTTAATTAAAAAAAATAATCCTAGAAATCCCATAGTGGTTCTTCTTGGCCAAAGGCATCCAGTAGAATAGCTCAGGAAGCGTATACCATTATTTTCTTTTTCTAAGTTGTGATACTCCAGTTTGAGACCTGAGGTTATGGGTGACATCTTTTCAGAAATACCGACTACTTACTGATGAGAATTTCTCTGAAGATAGATTGTCTCTGGCAGCTGTGATTACCCCAAGGAAAATCTCCCTACCCTAAAGTAATATCTCTCTCATCTGACTGTACTAACAGTGTTTTCTGTCTTACTAAACAGTCTACCTTGTGTTACAGAAGTTCGTGTTCGTGCCTTATCTCCCCTGCTAGACCATAACATGCTTCATAGGATACAAATCACTTTATTTTATCCCCATACCTCCCAACTTGTGTTCTGCTCATAGTAAGCACTTAGTAATTTTCTGTTGAATAAACATCAAGAAAAGCCTCAGCCGACTGAGACCCAGGGGACAAAGTTTATATTTCTTTTACCTTCATTTTAGGAGTGGCTTGGGTGTGGCCAGATGTGGTCCCACAGAAAGTATTGTCACCTCTTTTGAGATCATCTACATCACAAGAATGACATGTGCTATGTCACTATTAGCTGTTCCTAATTTTAAGCTTGGGGTGGGGGTGGGGTGGAAGGAAGGCTTTCTTGACTCCCACCACTTCTGAAAACAAAACATGTTCTTGCCTCCATTATTTAGCCAGAAATTTGTCACTAAAATTTTTTATAGAATAAAATTTATTGGCATCTTTTGTTTTTGCATCATTTGTTTTAAATTTTCCTTCTACTTTTGTAACTCCAAATCGCCTTCCAAAGTGGTTGTACTAATTCATAGTTCCACCAACAAAACATTCCTGTGCCTGTCTTTCTGCATCCCCTCCATTGTAGACTATTCCCATCTTTTATTACCTTTGCCAATTCGCTGAGTGTGTGGTGAAAGCTCAGGGGTGGTTTTATTTGTATTTCTCTTATAATTAATTATTTGGAGCATTCTTTCACATTTTATAATTTTTTTTTTGAGAACTGTTTTTTCATAGCCCTTCTTACTGACACTGGCCTAATCTGGGTTTCCATCATTAGAGATGATATAGCACTCAATTGTTTGTTGTTGTTGTTGATAAAATTTTCTTTCCCCCCCCATTACATTTTAAAACAATTTCGATATATTTTTTTAAAGTTTTGAGCTCTAAATTCTATCCCTCCTTCCCCTCTCCTTGGCACTGGAAGTCCCTACTCAGTTCTCACTGAGCCTTTTTCTCTGCTGGCCTCCCCCTCCAGAGGTGATTATGCTAGTCATCCTAGACTTCCTTACTTCCAGCCCACTGCCTTTCATTGGCTGAAGAGGAAACAGGCAGAATTCAAATGCTGTTAATGAAACTTGCCAAGGGAACTTCTCTGCTAGGGACCCACCAACTAGCTGAGCAAGTGACAGACTCAACTAGCTAACCTTTTATGAGCACAGCTTGAGAGGGCTCCTTCCTGGGCATCACCATTGGAGATTTTCTTCCAGAAAAAGTTGAAGCCTCTTCTAGGATAGTTTGTTCCTACCACAGTGAATGGAGTTTTCTCAGCACTTTGGTATGTTGTCAACAAACTGGGTTTATTTCTCTTTAAGAAGCATGGGGGGGGGGGTGCTGTGCTGAAGCATTTGTGAGGGTTTTGAAAGCGCCTTTCATGCATCATGAGCAACTCAGCCTTTGTGGGCTTTTTTTTTTTAAATAACAAGCCACTCATAAAACTGACCTGTGCAATACACTGAACATACATGAAGATCTATAGATAACTTTGAGGAGAGCTAATAACTGATTTCCTATCTACCCCACCCCTCCAGTAGAAAGAATGCTACATACAGTCTACGAAATCTACAGTCAGAGGTCCTGGGTTCCAGTCCAGGCTCTGGCACTTATTATATGTCTGACCTTGGGCAAGTTACCCTCTGTGGACTAGTTTCCTCACCAGTAAACTGAAGAGGTTGGATTAGATCATTGATAAGGAAGCTTCCACCTCGAAATTTGTGATTCCATTGACCCAGTGCTCTGCCTGGCCCCTCACCCATGACACGTGGAAAATTTCTTCAGAAGGATCACTTCCTGTTAAGACTGAGCTCCTGACAATATAGTATTCTGAGGTCTAAGACCAATGGTAAAGTCCCCATATAACATGAATTTGATATAGGACATAGAACCCTGGACCTGGGATCAGAACATGTGGTTTTGAGGTCCCAGGTCTGGCATTTTTTGTTCAACTTTCTGAGCTTCAGTTACTCATTTATGAAATGGGGATATTAGCTATATTACTATGTCAGCGATGTGATGAGGAAAGTACTGTAAAGTGTGAAACACTGTATAAACATGAGCTGCTGTTATTTGGGGAACTTTACCAAACCCTAGACAGGGCAAAGTTTCATTTACAGAAAGCTGATTCTGAAAAGAATGGCAGCATGGCAAAGAATATACTAGCCATGGAGTCCCAAAGGGCTGGGAAACATACTGGCTGGGTGACCCCAAACTTCTCAATGCTCCAGGCAGTTTCCTAAGCCTAAATTTCAGAGCAGGTGGATAATCTACATTGGTAGAAGAAGTCTACTTACTGGGAGTTCCATGCACTAATAGTATTGCAGATTTGATCCAAAAACAAATCTGAAATGAGGGAAGAACACTACTAGCATTTTGCCGCATCTTAGGCCAGGAAAAAGTCCACATAGTGCACTATTCAGGGACCCTCATCAACATTGCTCTAGAAGCGGACAAGAAGGACTCTCCACTTTCAAGGGCAACACGAGGAGGCCTCCTTTAAGTAAAATAATCACTTTGAGAATTCAAGAGCTGGGTTATGACAAACTGCTTCCCCTTTAGTAAAAATCCTTAGGTTTCTCTTTGTTGTTTTTGAAAACTTGTCCTCAACGGGCGGCCAACAAGATTTTACTCCAAAATAGAAGGGATTGCTATTTTTAAAAGTATGGTTTTTTTTTCTCCCCACAGATATGCACTTATTTGGCCACTGTCCAGCACATGATGACTTCTATCTTGTAGTATGCAATTTCTGCAATCAGGTAGTGAAGCCCCAGGTTTTCCAGTCTCACTGCGGTAAGTGGAATCTCCATCCCCGATGGACATGTTTGTATCCATGGTTTTGAACAGAGCGGCTTCCTTGTTGTTGTTTTTTTTTCTGAGAGAAGCAGGTACTACCTGGCTCTGCCATCTTCCAGAGTATCTGATGAGGGGGAAAATCATCCTCCCCTACCTCTGCTCTCAAGGGAAGTTATTATTCTAGGAACTGCAGGTCTAAACCTGGGCCTTGTTAGGAAGATTAAGATCCAAATTGAAACAACTCAGACTTAGCTTGGCTTGGTGTCATCTGATGGAGAACACAAGGAAAGGGAGGTCTGTGTCTTCAGGACTAGTTCCATGCAGATTTGTATTTTAACTTGACCACTAGAGGAAGGGACCAAAAGCAAAGAATCTCAGTAATTTTGCACAGAGGAAGTTTGAAACAAAGGACAGCCCATCTGGTGAAAGTGAATGGTTACTGTAAATCAAGAAATTTTTGTGAAACCAACTTCAGAATGTCCCTTTTCTGTCATCTCCCTCATTAAAGAATACAAACTCCTTTGGGAATTTCTCGCCTAGCTCTTTTGCTTTTCTTTCATTATTGCTGACAACATAAATATTACTGATTTTTTGCCTCATTGTATGCAGAACACTATTAAGTGCTTTACAGATACAACAGAAAGAGTCGATGTGGTCCCTACTGTGGAGGAACTGGTGCTTCAGTGTGCCCTTAATTGGTTGTGTGACATTGAGAAGTCACTTAAATTCTCTAGCCCTCAACTTTTCCTCATCTATCAAATGGTGTGGGATTGGGTGGGTCAGCAAGAGAATTTGGATAGCTCTTTCTCAATCCTTCAAGGACTTGTGATTTAATCAGGTTAGGTACTCCCACTGCCAAGGCAGGTGGGAACTGTATATGACAAATTAATAGGTGGTCTTTCAAAGTTGCTGCAGCTGAAAAAATCCATCCCTCTGAAGCCAGCTTGGTGATGAGCCTCTTTAAAGGTAGCTGAGCTGATCACGGGAAGCCTATATTATGTTGCAGGTTGTTTTTTAAAGCCCCTCCAGTTTAGTAATGCCCACCAGAATTGATGTCCTTCCTTTAAGAACCCAGCAGCACTTCTGTGCTACAAGGAATACAAGCTACTCATCATCAGCCAACACTTGGGTCACCAGATGATAAATTATTTTGGCCACCACATTTCATAAAGACCAGTCAAGCACTGCCCTTTGTCTTCCACACCGCAGGCACTTACTAAATTCCTGTTGTTACTTCTTTCCACTCAGATATAAAGGAGTTGCGGTCTGCATCAGTGAAAGGAGTACCTAAACCAATGAATTCATCAATCCCTGTTGCATTGAAGTACCTATGTACATAAATCTTAGCAACACTTATGGTACTTAAATTCAGGAATGAGATCAAGATCTTAGTAGGATCTAGAAAATTTTATTCCCTGTCTTTTATAATTTAGGTTTAAGGCCTGTCTTAAATTATAGAAAGTAGTTAATGGTAACAATGGAAAAGCAGAAGCGGAAAGCAATGAGCATACTCTATTTTTGTCAAAGAGCACTGGATTGGGAATCAAGGGATCTATGTTCTAATCCTGAGTCTGTCACTCACCACCTGCATGGCCTTGTATAAATCACCTAAGTTCTCTGGGCCTCAGTCTCTTTATCTGTGAAATGAAGAGTTTATACTGGACCAGTGGTCAAACTGGGAGTCTATGGCCTTACCCTTGGGGGGTCATGGATTGACCCTTGTGGAACCATAGATTGACCCCAAAGGGTATGTTATCAACCATTGGGGGAGGGGGAGGGGAGTTACATCCTGCTCTCCCTTTAGTAGCCAGTTATAAGATCATCTTCACTTTTCACTTTCCCTTGCTCCTCATTTTCCAGTCGTTTGCCAAATCCGTTCAACCTCCACCTCGGTCTACCACCCAATGTCAGACCTTCTTCCCTTCCCTCACACCTGTACTATTGCAGTGAGCACCTTTCTCTGCATCCTGCCTCCCTGTCTGCAGTCCATCCTCCACACAGCTGCAGAAGTGATTCCCCTAAAGCACCTATTTGACTGTGGTCATTTACCTACTCAGTAAACTCCAGTGTCTCTCTGTTGACTCTGAGATCAAACACTGTTTCATCTTTATCTTACACTTTTTTATTTCTATTTTTATATAAGTATTATAAAGTATGTGATTGTTAGTATAGTAGTACATAGATATAATTTATAAATAAATATACATATATTGGGGGTGCATTCTCTTTTTTTGCTGATAGGGGTGCACGACCAAAAAATTTGGAATCCACTGGACTAGATAAGCTCTCAGGTCCCTTCCAGCTCTAACATCCTATTTTATGGCAAAGTGAACATAGAAGGAGCGGCCACGAACCCTAAGGGAGTTGCTTTTCTTGTTCAGTTCTGGCACAACAGGTGACCCAGGCTCCTGACGCAGAAAGAATAGTTCATTTCCTCTCTTCTCTGGAGCAAGCTTCATTGAAAGGTAAACTCATTAAGTACTAATTGGTACCCAAGTGTTGGCTGGTACAGTGCCCTGTGCATAGTAGGCTCTTAATAAATGTCTTTTGAATTGAATTAAATTGGTTTTAGGGGAAAAAAAACCTGAAACTTGGGCAAATGCAAAAATAGTTGGCAGAGGCAGCATTCAGCATTCAGGCTGAGAAAAATGATGATCCTAAAATCAAAAGTCCTTCATTAAATACTGATTTCAACCTGGAAAACAGGGAAAGTCATGAAATCCCTCTAAATGCTTTTTGATTGATTAATTGTTCGATTGATGACTATTAAATTCAGTCCTACTGCAAGCTCAAGAAAAGCGTGGTGGCTCCTCCTAAGCTTCTCTTGTAGGCTGGTATTACTTCTCCAAGGTACCCCCTGCTAGAGAGACACAAATAATCAGTTTTCTCCTCTATAAAGCTGGGAAGTTGGAGTAGATAATCTCTAAAGTCAGCCCTATAAAATTCTGTGATCTAATATATGATGTTAGTTAGTCATTTCTGATCAGCAAGTAGAAGGGAGAGAAAGAGAGAAGAAATGACCTAGATTATTGATGTTACTAGTAATACTCTAGGCATTAGAAGCAATCAGCTTAGTATGGGTTAACCCTCCCTACCCCCCATCTCAAACTGCCTCCTTGGAAGCCAAACTTTTATTGAGGTCAAACTACAATTTGTAAATTGAATCATTAAGCCATGGTTGAATAAGTGTGCATGTGAAATACATATTTATAATGCTAAGAAAATACAAAATACAAAATACACTTTGGGGCTTAAGGAGACCCAGTAGGATAAAGTAGAAGGGGCTGTTTGGGGTTGGCATGAGAAATCCCTTCATGTTTTCATAATGTATTTTTTTTTGTTTTACGCGATTCTCTATTTCTGGAGCATCCTTCCCTTCACCCTCTCTACCTGTTGAAATCCTATATGTTTCTCAAGGCCCAACTCAGTTGCCAGTTTATGAACACTTTATGTTGAAAAGAATTTTCCTTTTCTCTAAACTTCTTTATTCATGGCTTGGGTGGGCTTATATCATTTTACACTATTTGTGTATATATCATCTCCTCTACTATATTGTAAACTTCTTGAGGATAGGAACTGCATCTTTTCATCTTTGTATTCCCTCCCCCCAGGACCTAGGACAGTGTAGTAGTAGCATATGCTAATCTTATCTCCTTACCCCAATTATACACCATTAGAGAGCAAGGACCATGTATCACACTTCTCTTATATTCCCCATATAACCCAGCGCAAGGCTGGGCATTCAGTAAATACTTATTGACTGATTGGTTAGTTAAAAACAAAATAAAAGTTGGGAGTTTGTCATGAGAATCTGAGGCACCAAGCAGCTTGGTAATTAGTGTCTTTCCACTGGAAAAAAGCGAAAGCTTGCTCAGTCATGTGTTTGCTGAATTCATTCTTTGTTCTTGCATAGTAGATATGCACCTTAAGGTCAGCATATGGGCATTTGACCATGATTCATCTTTAGCTTCTAACACTCTAGAGACAAATGTTAACAGCCTGAACATAATTACATTTGTTTTGGGTCTTGAATGGTGAGTTTGACAGATGTTGGTTTCAAACCATAATGTCCAGGTTGGGGTGGCTAGTTTGCTAAGAATGAAAATAATTCACATTTATATAGTACATTAAGGTATACAAAGCACTTTCTCTTTCAAAAATTCCATTTGCATTTGGAAATTGCACCGTCTTAGTTTGGTCCACATAGGGTCATCCCATTTCAGCTTGAATTCACTCCTGAATACCTGCCCTCCATTCCAAATTCAACTACATAGACGTTGTATAGGAACAAAAAATATCCTTCATTCAACTGGCTGAACTATAGGGCCTTGTTCTCACCCACCCTTCTTGCCCTAATTGAAGAACTTGGACAGAGTTCCTTATGAAACTACCCTAGAAGTTAGATTTGACATGCAATTCCAGGCCAAATTTCTCAGACAAAGAAGTTTAATACAATCTGTATTCCAAAGACTTTTATTTTAGTGTGGAGCTGGAGTTCTTAACCTTTTTTTTGTGTGTGGTATGGACTCCTATGGCAGTCTAGTGGAACCTTTTGGCCCCTTTTTAGAATAATGATTTTAAGTGCATAAAATACAGAGAATTAAACAGGAAACCCAGTTATATTGAATTGTAGTTATCAAAAATATGTATTTTTAAAACCACAAATTAATGGACCCCAGGTTGAGAACCCTTGAAGGTTGATTTCATGTTGGTGACATACTCATATGTACCAAAGAATATGTTGAGTCACTTTGTCCCTTTTCCACTTCTCTGTCAAGATACATAAATACCTCCACATTCCTTGGACCATTTTAAAGTCCCTACTTTAGACAATTTGAAATTTTTGACAACATCTTGAACAAAACTGAGCTGATAGAATGTTATTGCTGAAAGAGAAACTAGAGATCATCTAGCCTAATCCTCTCATATTACAGATGAGGAAACTGAGGCCCACAGTGGTGAAGTGGTTTGCTAAAGACCACAGAGCTAATTTAATAGCAAAACTAGACCTTGAGAAGATCATAGACTTAAAGCTGCAAGAGAAATTAGAGACCATGCATTCAAGTTCAAAGGGGTTCATTCAACCCGTTCCTTTTATAGATGAGGATACTAAGACCCACAGAGGTCTAGTGAATTGCCCAAGGTCACATAGGGAGTAAATGGCCAATTTGAACCCAAACCCTAAACTGTTCCACTGTACCATACCAGGGCTCCTGACTTCTGGTACAATACTCTTTCTCCCATACTAGGCTACCTTCCCTGCACTATACCGAAGTGAGTAAACAAGTTTGGGTGTTTGGGAATAGAGGGGAAACCAAGGAAAAAATATAAATCTTCCATCTCTCCTCCTCCCTTCGTTCCTCCTTCCTGTCTGCCAGTAAAACATGCTCATCTCTGTAGTGTTTAAAGTGCCTTGCATTGATCTTTTACTCCCTCTGACTATCTTCCCCTGTGTCTCCTCCCCTTTATAGCTAAATTCCTTTGTACAAGTTGCTTGTAATCATGGCTGACACTTCATCATTACATGTCTTCTGAACTTACTTCAGTGACTTTCATTCCCATCACTCTACTCAAGTGACTCACTCAAATGGTGATTTGTTCCTAATCCTCAAATACAATGACTTTTCTTAATCTTCGACCTCTGCAGTATTTTATACTACTGAATATCCTCTACTCCTAAAGTCTGTCACTTCCCTTAATTTCTTTTTTTCTTCTATATTTCATTAATGACTTTTGTTTTTTAGACCATGGACATTTCCTGATTCTGTCTCTCACTACCCCACCATAAAAGCCTCTATTGTCCAAAGAAAAACAGTTAAACAAGGTCTTATCTGATTACAAATACATCAGATACCTGTTATCTCTCTAATAATAGGATCCCTTGATTTCTGAGGCATATTTTCTAAACGTCACTATTTTGACATTGGCACCATGATTTACCCATTCTGCCTTGTTGGAAATGTTAGGACTTCTTCTCTTCCCTACTTATTTCCAATTGATAACAAAGTCCTTTCAAGCCTTACCCTCATGACATCCAATTAGTCAAGAAGTGTGTTTAAACACCTACTCTGTGCCAAGCATTGTGCTGGAAATATAAAGCAAAAAGGAGGCATTCCCTTTTCTCTGTTCTCACTTTTACTGCCTTGATACTAGTTCTCTCTAGTACCTGCCTGGAATTAGAATACCCTTCTTTATAAAAATTTTTTTTGAAATTCATTATTTATTTATAACATTCATTTTTAAAAAGATTTTGATTACTGAATTCTCTCCCTTACTCCTGCCCCTCCCCCACCTATTGAAAAAGCAAGAAATGTGATGTCAGTTATGCATTTGAAATCATGCAAAACATACTTTCCATATTAGCCATGTTGTAAAAAAAAGGTAAGAAAAATAAAGTGAAAAAATTGTGCTTCAATCTGCCCTCAGACTCCATTAGTTCTTTCTTTGGAGATGGATCTCGTTTTCCATATGTCCTTTGGAATTGTCTTGGATCGTTGTATTGCTACAAATAGCTAAGTCATTCACAGCTGGTCATCTTACAATATTGCTGTTACTTTGTACCCAATGCATTTCACCTTGCATCAACCCATGCAAGTATTTCTAGGTTTTTCTGAGAGTATATAGCACAATAGAATTTCATCACAATCATATGCCACATTTTCAGCCATTTTGATGGGCATCCCCTCAATTTCCAATTCTTTGCCACTACAAAAAGAGCTGCTATAAATAGGTCCTTTTCCTTTTTCTTTGATCTCCTTGAGATACGGACCTAGTAATAGTGTTGCTGGTTCAAAGTTTTTTTGGCCTCTTGGCATAGTTCCAAATTATTCTCCCCAATGGTTGGATCAGTTCACGGCTCCACCTACAATTTTCCCACATCTCCAACATTTGTCATTTTCCTTCTCTGTCATAATAACCAATCTGATGGGTACGAAGTGGTACTTCTGAGTTGTTTTAATTTGCATTTCTCTAATCAGAGTGACTTAGAACATTTTTTTTATATGACTGTAGCTAGCTTTGATTTCTCCTTCTAAAAACTGCCTGTTTCTATTCTTTAACCATTTATCAGTTGGGAAATGACTCTTTTTTTTAAATAAATTTGACTCAATTCTCTATATATTTGAGAAATGAGGCCTTTATCAGAGAAACTTGCTGTAAAAATTGTCTAGCTTTCTGCTCTCCTTCTAGTCTTGGCTACATTGGTTTTATTTGCGCAAAACCTTTTTAATGTAATGTAATCAAAATTATTAGAATACCCTTCTAACAGTTCTCCCTCTCATTAGTCTTCCTTCAACCTATCTTTTATACCACTACTCCCAAATCATCCCAGTCCGTAATGACCATTCTTCCCTCGAACTTCCTGCAGCAGTTTATTTGTACTTCTCCATGAGAGCTCTTACATCTTGTTTAGTATTTATGTATCTTACATAGTATTCTACAAATAGTAAGCACTCAGCAAATGTTGAAATGAACTGAAACATTCTCACCTTGGTAATTCAGCTACAAACCCACTGTTTTGTTTCCTAAAGATGCTACAGTGTTATCTGTTCCCAGAGACTGTCTCTTCCCTCTTAATTGGTTTCTCCCGTGCAGGTATTCCTGGTATTCATTTCCCCCAAGCTCTTATTTTATTGTTGAGAACTGTGTATCACTGCTGTACTGACATCATTGAGAGCCACAGGAAAGTATCCAGATAGATAATGATAGGGTATAGGAGTACATAGTAAGATACTTTCAAAAGGTGATTTTAGTCACGATGGTTATAAAGTAAGAGGGGAAAGATATGACTAGTGATGTTTCTATATAGCTGTTGTGTGTTAAGAAATTTAGCCCATTAATAGAGTATTTTCTATTCTTCTCCCCCTTTTCTTAAGAAAATAAATTTTATTGTTATCTTTTGTCTTTACATTACTCTTTTTTCTAATATATATACTTCCTGATACTCCCATAAGCCCCACCACCACCAAAAAACCCAGTCCTTTGTAATAGAATGAAAAAGAGGAAGAAAGCAGTTATAATCAGTCAGCTAGCATTTATTTATCACCTACTGTGTGCCACACTTTGTGCTAAGCACTGAAGATACAAATAAAGGCAAAAAACAGTTCCTACATTCAAGGGGCGCACAGTTGACAAGAGACACAGTGAACAAATAAGCTACAAATAGAATAGATTGAAGGTAGTCTAGAGGGAAGGCACTAAGATTAAGGAGCATTGGGAAGGGTGTGTTGCTAAAGGTGGAACTTTAGCTGAGATTTTTAAAAAGACATGAAAGTTAAGAGGTGGAGGTGAGAGAGAGTGTTTTGGGCATGGGGGACAGTCAGGGAAAATGCTCAGAGTCAGGAGATGGCATATTCTCTATCAGTGTCACTAGATTGAAGAGTGCATAGAGGGGAGGAAAGTATAAAAAGACTAGAAAGGTGGGAGATGCCCACAAACACACATACACACACACACACACACACACAACATATGCAGTGTTTCACATCCATAAGCTCCCTGCCTCTACAAAGAATTGTATGTGTGTGTCAAAAAGGTGCGTTCTCATATCACTTCATTGGAATCAAGTTTGGTTATTATAATTTCAAAAGAATTCAGTTTTGATACTATCCCTTTTAAAAATATCCTGCTTGCCTTCTTTCAGAGATAAGGTAAGGCCATATGTGTGTGTACACATCTGGAAAGATAGAAGCACTCTGTAAATATTTTGATGCTTTGAAGAATCTGTGACCTCATTAGTATAAATACTCGATCCCCTGGTTTAAATCACATCCCCTCAGGGTCAGTTCACCCCGTGTGGTTCTTATCCACATTCTCCCATAAATCCTTTCTTGACGATCTTATTACACTGAAGGCCTTCCTCTTTTTCTTAGAGAATCTCAGGAATTCCAGTGTATCACTAAAACTATCTACCTAATTTGTGCCTCAGATTCTTACTACATGCCTGGCCTAACACAATTCGGGTCATGTCTAGACAAAATAATGTCTTCTCTATTGCTTCTTTTACATTTCTTTTATGTACATCATCTTTATTGATATATTAAAGCCTACTTATGCCCACTCTGCTTTTTTGTTGCCTTTTCTGTTATTTATAATTTTAATTCTTCAGAAATCATTGTGTTAAATAATTCATAGCTATATAGTATCATGGAAAGACTACAGGTGTTAAAGAGTTGTTGGCCTTTGTAGCAGACGGCTGTTAGGGATCATCAAAAGCATTTACATTTCCTGAAATGTAATACAGCCTGATCACCTCCTAATGAAATTCTAAGCCCAGCTCATTATCCATGTGTATGATCTCTCCAAGTTACACATATTGATGAGCTAATTTGACATGCATGTCATAATCTGGGCAATATTCATTTTTCATCCATTTTGGTTTTGCCTTGTTAGTCTGATCTTTTTCTTATTACTCTGGATTTCTCCAAGGAGAAATGGTCTTCTGGGGCTCATAGGAATGTGTATGATGTGAGTAAAAACATTTGAAGAACCTACTGATGGGAAATCCATCCCTTTTGGACCTTAGACAAGGCATTTTCCATGACACTGGTGAACAATTGAACAAAAATGTATCTCCAGGTTTAGGATTTGCTTGTTCCCATTACTCAGCGGATCACTGATCAAAATATTCTCCAGTCATGTCTGTCATGGAGTCTTATGTTATTTGATGTACACATAAGAGACATGTTGTCCCAGGAAAGCCTTGATGGCTCATTTTTATTCAGATATGTTAAACGGTTTCTGAAACTCAATAAATGGTTAATAAAGTTATATTGTCACACACTGGTGACAGAAAATCATCTACATGAGCCTGCCTCTTCCCAAATCATGTTTTCATCAAGGGTTCTTTTGATGCATGCATAAGCCATTCTTATAAAAGATTTTGTAAAGATGAATATGCTAACATGTAGATCAGTAGTTGCTAATGGGTTTTTCTTTCTTTTCCTTTTTTTTTTGTTTTTGTAAAATCACCATCTGATCTTTTTCATTCTTTTGAGATCTTTGTAAATAGCTGAAACAAATGACATTTCCAAACATAATTCTAGGAATACTTGAAAGTTGCTGTTCTTTTGGAATATCGATAGTCTGTAGAGAAATATTAGTTTCTTTTGAAAAGGAACTGCTATTTCTTTAATCTTTCCAGAAAATATGTGATTGGCTTATTTTGAAAGAGTGGGACTTACATAAACCCGCCTGTTTTCAGAGAAGAGTTTGGTATATTCCCTTCATTGAGAATAACTAACTGTAGACAAGAGCTAATCTTTATTTCTATTTCCCACCCCGCATGATTTCTCAGCCATACTTAACCTATGTCCTTTTGGGAGACAGTATCATTCCATTGACATCGGTTTTTCAAAAGAAGAAAATTTTGAACTATGGAGCTACATACTGCATGGTAGTCAATGGATAAATATAACATTTTTCTTTCTCTTCAAAAATGTGCTTTTTTTTCCTCTGAAAGATTATATTTTGAATGTACTTAGAGTTACTGTTTTGCTTGGTATTGGTACAGCAGTAGAATTTAATGAACTGCGATATACAGCAGAGAAGCTAAGCAACAAAGTAAATGAGAGATGGCTTATGCTTCAGACAAAGGCTAGAACATCCCTAGCTGGCACCTTCATTCCATCTGAGCATTTGAAGGTATTTCTATTGGTGTCACATTTGGTTGGATGCAAACTGAGACTGAGAACAACTTAATCTACCAGCATTCATGATCCTAACTAACAAAGCACAAATGTTTTATGTAATTGTTCTTTTTACGTTGTCCATAATGTTGTGACCTTTTGCAAAGGAAAGAGAATGGTTTGTCTCTTTAAGTATTTGAGGAACTTTGAGAGCATCTTTTCCAATCATTGAAACTGAGCTTCCCACTGATAATGACTTGCCAGCTAATTGACCTGTTAGGGCTGTGCATTTTGGAGCTGTTGATCATCACAGTCTGGGGTTTGGTGGGTTTGGGTTTGGAGTTTTGGTTTTCTGGTTTGTTTGGTTTTTTTTTTGGTTGTCTTTTATAAGACTTTGACTCTGTGAAAGTATTAAATAATTAAAGGAAATGAATTCTATCCTACTTGTTCTGAAAGGCTGATGACATTGGTTGACATTAATTAACAACATTTGGTGAGAGCTTATGTAGAAACTTTATCTTGCTTTTAAAAAAAAGGCAAGTTTACTCTGGATGCAGGATTAACTCTTGGGTTGAAGTTACTTATTATAGCCTCATAAGCATGGACTAAGTGTTAACCTGTTTAACTTTAAGCCTAGTAAAGGCCAGGCACATTATAGGTTCTTAGCAGATGTTAATGAATGAATGAATGAGTGAATCAATGAATGAATGAATGTGACTTCATCTGAACACTACACCAAAGATACTGAGTAAATCTACAGATACATTGCAGCACTTTCTAATCCACTTCAAAGTGCATTTATAACTATCCTATTTTCTAACTTACTGTAGCTATGGTCATACTTTCCCCAAAGGCACAATCCAGACCACAAATACTAATCTTTGTTATTTTCCCTCTTAGCAGATGGGAAAAGAGTTTGAATTTTCTTTGTCTCGAGCCTCCAATTTGGTCTTTCCTAGAGCAATACTTTGTTAACTAATATTGGAAGCAGGAAACTGGTTTTCATCTGTGTCTCCTACAGGGCAATCATCTTGCATTAAATAGAGCCGAAGAGAGGATGTCAGTGAGAATGACTTCATTTCTTTTTCATTCCTTTCTAATCTATACCACAGACCTTACCTTCTTCATAACAGAGGTGAAGGGCAAGGACAAGGATTTATGGAGAGAAAAGTTGGATGCTTATTACAATCAATGCATTTGGATTTTTTTTTTTTTGCAGCAGTATTTTAAGAGACAGGAAGAGCATAAAGTAAAAATTAGGGAGATCACTATAAAAGAGATTATAGTTCTTAAGTCTTCTTTATCTCTGATTTGTAGATTGTCTCCAGCCAATTGACTGAGCAGGTTGGTTAGTAAGGAGTGGCTAATTTTTCCTAAGCAGTCATAATAACATTATTTTTATACTCTTCTCTGTATTGTGGAAAATATTGCAACAAAGGAGGAAAATGTCCCCTTAATTAGGAAAGTTCTGGATTCCAGTTCCACTTCTGACATATCCAAACTGTGTGATCCTGGGAAAGTCACTTAATGTCTCAGTGCCCAGGGGGCAGAATAGTAATCTAAATAGGTAGAGCTTCTTCACCAGTAGTTCCCTATTCCAGTGAACTCCTGTGATGGTCCCATCCTATTCTGGAAAAACACTTAAGATCCTTTAGAGTCTGAGCATGGTTGTCTCTGTCTAATTTTAAACAGAATAACAAATGCTGGCCTATGTGAAAACAAATACTTGAATCTTTTTTGGCTTCTCAGGCTCTTCAGAGCCAAAGGTAGGTTATATCCTGTCCTAATTGACTATACTATTTTGCTTTTTATATTCAGCCCAAGAGCGTGCAAGTATTCCTTTTGCATCACTAACAGACATTTTAAAAGTATAACACTTCAGTTAATTTTGAATACCTTCAGTTTCACGTTTTGGTAGGGATGGCTGCCAAATGAATGGGGGCAAAAACCATTTATTAAGAGGCTTCTATGTTCTGGGTCCTGTGGACATCTATATCAGCTTACCTATTGGCCATTTTCCGCATGTAAGACAGTACGTTTCTTTTTGAAGAAGAAAATGCTAGTTGCTAGTTGACAATGAATTATGATCTGTGTCTTCAAATGTGGCCAAAGAGACCAATATAAGAACATCAGTCCCTTCCACACAGAGGCAAGGAAAGTGTATGCTATGATTTGTGACTGCAGACATTACCTGAGGAATCTGCCCTTGTTTGCAACGGGGTCTCTTAGATTGCAGGAAGCCTGGAAGATCACTCCATTCCTTATATCTGCATGAACTGAAGGAAATTAATAAATTGAGCTATAGTTTATCCTGTTTTAGTTTCAGTAAATGTAAAGTATATTGCTATTCAACAACTAAATTCAGCAGGCATTTATTAAGTGCCTACTATGTGCAAGGCATTGTGCTAAACCCTGGGAATTAAAAAATAAGAAATAATAACAGCCGTTTCCTTCAAATAGCTTACAGTTAAATGAGGAGAGTGTGACATTTGGACAAATAAGTGTCATACGAGGTGAAATTTGAAAAAGCAAAAATAAAGTCTATGCAGAGTGCTAGAAGAAAGTTGAAGAAAGAAAGATCACTTTTACCTGGAATAGATCAAACAAGGCTCCGTGAAGGGAATGGCCCTGGAATAGGTTTTTGAAAGAAGAGAAACTATTTCCAGAAGTTAAAGTCATTGTTACAGATTTTAATCATTTTAAGCACCTTGTGGAGCCTTCTCAAGGAACATCTTCAGTCTTAACTTGGATACCTGAGCAGAATTGAGGGTGTTTAACATGGATAAAGCAGGCTACTTTGTTGTGGACTTACTTCAGGGGGCTGGGAATTTCTGAATTAGACTCTAAGCATTCATAAGAAACTTTTAAGAGAACTTCCTTTATATCTTCCTCAGCAAACCTATAGGGCTGTTCATAGAAATAGGTGAGTGCAGGAGCTCTGTATTTTAGCATCATACAAGAAATGAATGCATGTAAGAAGGGCTAAATTTCAAGGAAATGTTGATAATGTAAACAGATTTTTCCACTAGAATAGATCCATTTCCCACATGAGTGAAACGACCTTTTTTAAGTAGGGAATTCCAACTTCTCTTTTGCTACAACTGTGCACTACAGACCTGTATCTGAGGTATATTACATGTCTTACCTGTATTTTGTGAGACTAACTCTTCATTTGTTTGTTTCCCAATCATTGTTATAAAATAACTAGGCATCAGTATGTTATCCCTCACCAGCTCTGATGTCGTGAGCCCATCTTAGATGTGGGTCATGGGCACCTGTCATGAATGGATACACTACTGTCCATTTCAAGAAAATCTATGTAATAAATATTACACATTGTTTTCAAAGCTGTTCGGCAAGGCAGTCTTCTTATTCCTAACTGATTCCTCACCTCACTCTCTTCAGTGGCTGTTCCAAACCTCATTTCTCACTTCGGTCCTATTTACCCTATCCTTTACCTGTACTCTTTCAGCTGGAGAATGCCCATATATTTCAACAACAACCAAATGTTTGCCAGGAGCTCCTTCTTCTCTCCTCCTCTTGATCTCACATGCCCTTGACATTATTCCCTACTATTTCCTCCTTTACTATAATATCTGATCGAAGAAGTTGCCTTTCTGCTTAACAAGGCCACACTCTATTTGTACCCTTAATCCCATTCCCCCCTTGCCTTATAGCAGCTTGTGCCTACCACCATCACTATCTACCAATTCCTTCCTAGCTGGCTACATATATGCCCCAAATCTCTCCCATCTGCAAAACAAACAAACAAAAACCCCAAAACTAGACCCTTTCATTAGATCCTATCATGTGTACTGGCTACCATCCTCTTTCTTTGCTACCCTTCTCAGCTAAACTTGAAAAAGCCACCTAAGTTAGGTGACTTTACTTTCAAACTCTCTGCAATATGGCTGCTGACCTCTTCATTAAAATGAAACTACTTTCTTCTAAGTTACTGGTGTTCTCTTAACTTCCAAATATAACAGCTTTTTTTGAATCCTAATTCTTTGTATATGTGACACTGTCAATTACCTCCTGGATACTCTCTGGGTTTTTCTACTGTTCTCTCTTCATTCTCCCTGTTTATCTACTGTCTCCTTTCTAGTCTCTCTCACTGGATCTTTATCCATATCATGCCCATTAACTATGGGTAACCTAAGGCTGTGTCCTGGTCCCTCGTTTCTTCTCCGCCTCCCACATTCTTATTGGTGAGTTCATCAGCTCTGGTGGTTTCAGTTAGCATCTCTATGGAGAAGACTCTCAGATCTAGCTATTCATGTCCAGGCTTTCTTGAGTTCCAGCTCTACATCACCACCTTCCTATTGGACATTTCAAATTTGATGTCTCCTACTTGTTTCCAAAACTAAGCTCCTCTTCCCCCCCACCCCTAAACCACTCTTCTTCTTCTTCTACAGTTCATTATTGCATAGGGTAACACCACTCTTGTATTCACCCAGATTCCCCACCTCAGTGTTATCTTTGATTTCTCTCATAATTTCTTTCTCTGTTTCTCTTGCATTTGTTCCCTTCTCATGCTCAACCATCAGCCTAGTTTAGGTCTTAATGAACTCTAGACTAGATCATTAAAATAGTCTTGCTGGTCCTTAGCTATGGAAAACAGGGTGTCTCATAACAGTATCTTGACAATATGAAAGGAGGTAAATGGTAGAAGTGATCCAGGGTTGATATTTGGCAAGGCGTGAAAGGCTATGAGACAAGGGAATTCAGGATTCTAGAATACAGCATAAGATAGAGTTGAATTGGTTCACCAGAGGATTGAGACAGAAAGAAGGATAGTGTAACCAAAGTAATGGACTCTAGTCCATAAGAAAAATTGAAGATAAGGAAAAAGAATAAGTTTAGGAAGAGTAAGACATATTGAGAGATGGAAAGATTACAGATTATGATCCAATAAAAGAAACTCAGAGTTCTTAAACATAGAATTGGAACACTTATGGGAGATAGCAAAACCAAGGATATGGCCATCCCTGTGTGTAGCAGATGGAGTGACGGATGAGCTCACAGGAGGTGAGAGGATTAAAGAAAATGGGGAGGTAAAGTATTTGAGGGAATATCAACATCTCTGTTGAAATCCCCTAGAATAAAAGTATTGGGAGGGGGAGACTGTGGGCCAGGCACTGAACTTATTAAAGAAAGAAGAGAAATGTCCCGGGATTTGAAGATTGCAGGTACTAGAATCCTGATTGGATTATAAGTTTGGATTGTATGATGGCAAAAGAAGAGTCTGGAATTGTCATTGGGGGTATAGAGAGATTAAGTGACTTGTCTAGGGTAATACTGTTAGTTGGAACTTAAATTCACGTCTTCAGACATGATCAGGGTTATTCCTGTTCACCATCTCATCTATCATCTTATGTCCTATTACATATACTCCAGGGAACCCCGACTTCTTTGTCATACTTTTTTTCACATCTGATTCTTTTTGCTCAATAGGCCATGGTGATAGGGTCAGGACATTTTCGGTACTGTCCTCTTCCTCCCACCAAAAAAAAATAAACAGCCTGGGTGGGAGAAGGAATGTAGAAATAGTTCTGCCCCATATTCTTTGCCTGCACCTGCATGGATTTTTTTTGCCCTTGTCACAAAAATAGCAGACCTGATTATCTCACATGATTTGTTCCCATACTACTTATGATATTGTGGTATCCACTAATTCCATGTTGTTGATGTTTTCAATATTTATTCCGTTATTTTGCTGGGGATTGAAATTATACTGGGTTGTCAGAAGAGTACAGGAAATATATCTATTTGCATGGTTCTCAAAGAGAAGAAAATTTACTTTCCCAAAGGCTTTCGCTGTCTTAGAGGCACTTAGAGAGGATTGGGTTGCCCAGTAATTCCATCGGCAATGGAGATCCATGGAAGGCCTTCAAATAGAGAGGTGATAAAAATGTGTATTTTTTGGAAAAGGTACGATTCTTTTTAGGAAAGAGTTTGTGTCTCTGAATTGTAGGGCAGAGGCCAAGTTATAAAATGCAGAAATCTGCTATTGCAAAAAAAGTCATTCAAAGGTAGGCAGCCTGATGATGTGAAAAGAACACTGATTTGAAATCAAAAGGCTTGGGTTGGAGGACCAGCTCTTCCATGTACCGGCTTTCTGAACTTGAATCAGTCATGTCCTCTCTGTGGAAGTCAGTTTCCTCACTTATAAACCTCAATGATTTCTAAAGTCCCCTATGTAATCTAATCATCACTAGTACTTTTCCTTTACCTGATCAACAGGATTTCCCAAATGGGTATAAGGCAGACCAGGAAAAAGAGCTGTGTGGGTGGCAGCAGGATACAAGGTGATCCCCTGGAGTGCTCCAGTAGCTATTCCTGGCCCTGGTGTGACTTATTCACATTTAACACAATTGGGTTTGGGGTTTTTTGGGGTAAAGATGAAAAACTTGAGTTTTAGTTTAACAGTGTTCTGGTAATCCCTGATGCCTATCCTTATGGTTTTCTTAAAACTGGAGAGTAATGATAATGATGATGGGATGGCATGCAAACTTTCCTCTGTTTACACGGCTACAAGACAGATAAATAGAAGTTAGCTAGAAGCCACACAAATTAGTTTCCTGCCCAAGCAACCAGGCCAACCCTAAAAGAAATCAGGCTGCATACAAGAAATCAAACTAAAACAGAATTGGAAAACATGACCCATAATACTGGCATTGCACTCCTTCAGGTTACAGTTTTGTACCTCAGAGAAAACTGAGGCATAGAATCATAGAACAGAAAGGGACCTCAGAGGCCGTCTGCTGAAACTCCCCCATTTCACAGGTCAGAAAACCAAAGCTCAGGGAGGGTAAGTGACTGAGATCACCAAGTGAAGTTGGTAGTAAATGGCAGAGACAGGATTTGAACCCCCATCCTCTGACTCTCAAGGCAGTGCTGTTTCCATGGTACTTTGTGGCTCCCCCTACTAATCCAACCCTTTCATTTTACAAAGAAGTAAATTGAGGCCTACAAGCAAAATGATTTACCAAAGCATCATCACTCAGATATTACAACTTTTAATGAATGTGCATTTTTTTCACAGCTAACTTTTTTTATTTCAGCCCTAGTCAATTTGTTTGTGCAAAACTTTTTAAATTTTATGTAATCAAAATTGTCAGTTTTTCCCCTCTGTCATCCCCCTGTTTTGTCACGAATTATCTATAGATCTGAAAGGTAATTTCTTCTGATTTTTTAAAAAAATTATTTTTGTTTTTAGTTTTCAACATTTGCTTTTAAAAGACTTTGAGTTCTAAATTTTTCCCCGCTCCCTCCACTTTCCCTCCCCAAGTATAGGTTATACATGTATGAAACCTATTTTCACATTAGTCAGAACATGCATTTTTTTAATAGCCAAAAGTCTGGTGTGACTCTCCCTAGAATAGAGAAGTAACACAATGTTAGAATTGTAAGGGGGCTTAGTATAGACATCACCAGTTCTGGGCTGTGTTAGGTAGACACAACTGTATACATAAGGATAGACTGAGTACATAAAGACAGATTAACAACAGAATATTTGAGAATCTTCTAACCTGGGACATTGTAACAAAGAACTGATGATTTTCCAAACTTGCACAAAAAATCCCACTGTGATGGAACCTGTCCCCTTAAACCATGGCTGTCCTCATTATGAAAAACAGCTTGAAAACCAACGAAATTCTCTTTGTTGTTGTCTGTTTGTCCTTCCTTTAGAGTCAAAGTAAGTTGGATAGGTTTAGGGTCACCTTTCGTTCCAGGTCAGTTGTCACAAAACAATACGAAACCAAAGAGAGACACGTTGGTGAGTTTTGTGGGATTTGGGCTCACTTTTATTCTTAGCATCTCCTTAAACTCTGCCTTAGCTGATTCTGTTTCAAAACATGCAAACTAATGGACAAAAGCCTTTTCAGAAATTTGAAGATGATGGCAGTTTCATTCTGCATGTGATGTATTCCCTTGCAGGGCCATTTCCTGGTCAGGGTGGCATCCCACATGAGGTCAGCTTAGCGGGCTGACAGAGAGAGGCCTGACACCGTCCCTCATATGAAGCCCTCATCCAGTTGATGTGACACATGTAAGAGACAACACAGGCAAAAGAAGGCATCCCTGATAATTTGTTTCAGATGAGGTTTTAATAGAGATGCCTTTTTAAATAGTAAGCATCAAAAAGATTCTCTTCTTTTAAGGGTATCCATTTATAGGACTCAGCTGTTGAAGCCCAAGGGTAGCATTAGGCTTAAGTTTAATCTTCTGTATACTGTAATTTACAACACTGAGTTAAAGTATGGTATATTCGACTATTTCAGTCATTTGCTGTGATAAATAGCTATTGCTCTTGGCAGAACAGAAAAGCCATTCTGCTTTCCATTTATGAATATTGAATTATTTCAAGCTGCTCTTGACTTTACCTTTTAAAGGGGAAATCCCTGATAATAACAATTCCTCATTGACCCCAAATATACTTTCCCTCTTCTGTTTACATGGCAGGTCCTGGTCCAGTGAGTAGTTCTATAGAGCATGTGGGTTTCTGGTGAATATTTCAAAGAGGTTTTTTTTTTTCCTTCAAAAGCTGCAAGTGCAAATTTTGCTTACATCTGTATTTGGGGGCTGACTATAGTAAATTGATGAACCCACTAAGCACATGGCAATGAGGGTCAAGGGACCACATATTTTGAATATAGGTCAGTCTGATACTAGAAAGGAGTATGAGGAGGGAAGGGGGAATGGGTTACAAGTCCATTAGATTCTTGACAGTGGGGAAGTGATTTATAAGCAGGTGCACTGCACCTGATAACACCACAACCTCTCAACGATTTCCATGCTGGAATACAAGTCCAAAATGATCGGTCTCATTTTCACCCTACTCAGAGAATCCTAAAATATTAAGACCAGAAGGGACTTCAAAAATGATCACATCTGATCTCATTTTACATAAGGAAACCAAGACCCAGAAAGGCTCAGTTATCTGCCCAAGGTCACATAGTTGGCTTCTGATAGAGCTGATGCTAGCACCCAGTTCTCCTTTCTTATGCATGTACCTTCTTTTCATCATACCATACTTCCACTTCATTCTATCAGTCATTCCTATATAATCTATTTTAAAATTCCTGCAAAATTTTATACCTTTCTCTAACACGGGGTTTTCTCCTTTAGGTGGAAGAAAAGTCATATAAAGCCCTTACCTGTGTCAACAAACATTAAGCTTTGTGCAAGGCACTGTGGTATGTGCTGGGACAGCAGATGAGGGAGGGGACATATGTAGTCCCTGCCCTCAAGAAGCTCACAATTTAGTAGAGAGGAGACGCGAATAACTCTGGAATACATTAATATATGATCCAGTGCATAGGAGAAGTCAAAGCGACATGATATTTAAAAAGAAGGGATCTTTCTGTGGATGTTGGAGGTTGGGAGTCAGGAAAAACATCATGGAAGAGAACAAAGGGAAGGATTTCAGCAGGCAGAAGTGTAGAGGGAGTCCATTCTATGTAGGGAATGATGCTGTATACAACTATTGGGAGCAGGAGAGACCAAGACAAGATTAGGGGATAGCTAGTAATCTAGTTTGGCTGGGGAGTTTCCAGCCTGGTAAGAGGAAGTGACACATACACAAATAGTTGTAATACAACATACTACTTGATCATTCAATTCAACAGTTGTTACATACATGCCTGCCATACTCAAGGCACTATGCTAGGATGCAAAGATGTTTCTGCCATTGAATAAAGAGAACAGATGAGATGTAGGCAAATTACTATAATTCAAATTGGGAGATAGCTAAGATGAAATGACCTTAGAGCTTGAGTTCAGAAACGGTTTCTCTCCCACCAACAAAAGAGTTTGGCTTCTCCAGACTCGGTATCATGGATTAGCATCTGTTCCTCATAAACACTGGAAATGTCATTGGCATCTGATTGTCCACACATCATACTTTTCCAGCCCCAAGCACACCACTAGTGCCACTTTTCATCATGAAGATCTCTAAGGGAGAAAGATTTCTTCAGAGAAATAGCTAAGACTGTAGTTGTCAGTAGTGCCTTAGTCAAAATAAGTATTTCTACCTAGCACCCCCTAAACAAAAATACGTAATCATTTTTAAATGACGTGCCCAATAGAGAAGTGAATTTGCCACTGGAAAGCTTCCTATATTTGCTGGTCCTAATTCTAACATAGTCTTATACATTATTAATAGTTCCTTCATTCTCATGCTTTTTCCTTCATACCCCTCCTATTGGATCCCAGCCCTTGTCAATAACATTTTGAAAACCATTTCAGGCTCCATTATGGAGGAGTGATTAGATTATATGATCTGCCTTTTCATTTGCAGACTTGAAGGTGATCAGAACCAAAGTTGTGGTCATTCAGCTGATGCTGTAGTAGCTCAATGTATTCTGCATTAAAATAAATCAGGCCTGTATTCTGATTAGTCATTTAGTTGGATGAGAGAATTGTGCAGACCAGAAATTCTGAGTACGTATTTCATGCATGTAAACCTACTAATGAAAATGGTTTTGGCAGTGCACCGAGCACTAAAGCTTCCTTTGCTTGTTAGTATTCTAGGAGCACAAACATAGACACTAATACAATACAACTTTATTCTGCCGGCACCTCCCATTTCAAAGCTTCAGATAAGTTAAAGCAGAGGAAGATGAAAAGTAATCTGAGTACATGGTGGTTTTCAGGGGACTGAGCAGAGAACTAGGATACAGGAGACCTGCCTACTTGGGACTCCCGTTGTTGACCTCCTGTGGTACTCTAAGTGTAGTTTCTGCCTCCCTTGATTTGTTCATCTGTAAAATGGATTTGGTGATGATTATAAGGTTGTGATGAGAAATGACTAATTTTAAAAACTTTGGCATACATGAAGTGCTAGAAATATGCTTCACTACCACATGGAGAAGAAGAGATTTTAGCCAAGATTTGTAATGAGGTAGAAGGACAAAGAACAGCAGTTACTGGCAACAGGAGTGATGGAGGGGAATGCCATCGAAATGACAGAAATGAAATAGCCCGAAAAGAAAGAAGGGGCCAGTTGCTCTTAGATAGGGAGGATAACCAAGAGACCATCCATGGAGCAGGCTAAAGGGAAACTCTGGAATAATTAAAAACAAACAAGCAAAATTAAGTTTGGACATCTGGACTGAGGCCTGAAACAAATAGGGGGCAGGGGGAATCAAATGAGGCTAGAGCATGACGATCTGCCTTTGTTTGAGACTCTAGGTTGAGTATCATCAGCTGAATTTCAGATCTCTAGAGCTTCCAAGGCAGAGAATACGGAGGAGATGGAAGTCTTGAGTGGGCAGTTCAGCTGAGGGCACATTGCAAGTTGGGGAATTTACAAGGCAGATAGATGGTATACTTGTTTTGCCCAGAAAAGCCAGAAAAGAGTCAACTGACTCCAGCTGGCAAAGATGAAGCCACAAATTAGTTTGGTTGAGGGGAGGAAAGAGTCAGAAAGGTACTAAGTAGACAGTTATCAGAAGTGAACAGAATTCCAGGAAATTATTTGTATGGTCATCCACTGAAAAGAGTCATAGAGGATGAAGAGAGAGTAAGGAACAGCAGAAAAAGTCGTCGAACCCTAGCCAGTGCCTACCTGTATTGTGTTGTGTTATACTGAAGCATGGGTAGCTCTCTTTCTGCAAAGTCAGCCCAAATTTTGTATTTGAATTTTAAGTGTTCTTAAATCTACTAGTAGAAAGAAGTGGCCATAGGTGGGAGTGTGCTTGCCAAAATATGACCTTAAAGCTCAATGAAGCAAGAGATCCTGGCAGGAAACATGGTACTTCCTGCATATGCACAGAACCTGAACAGCTCCTTCAAAACCAGAAGCAATTTGTCATCTTTCTGAGGCTTTTCCAGCACTGTCTCTGTAATAGACAGATAAATGAGGCTGCATAGCTGTGTCCAAAGACAGGACTGTCATATCTCCAATGAACGTCCATGGAATCGTCATTCCTCTGGGTGCAAGGGACACAGCTGGGTGGGCCCAGCCTTAAAAACTCTGACTACTGCCAAAATCTTTTGTCCTGTACCCTATTTATATGCATGAAATACTTTCTTAGAATCTCTGAGTGTACTGCTGATAGGTCTGTTTCTCATTTCAAAATCTTGAAGTGACTCATATGCTTGAGAACTAGACATTTGATGTCTGTAGCTCCACAGAGTGATACTAATCAAATCAGTTTCTTAACAAAAGCCAACATTATTACTTACTGGACTTAAAATGTTCAAGAGTTAGACTTCTTGTCCTAGAAAACTTTGGACCCAGCCCTTCAAGTGGCGGGAATCCACAGATATTACATACTGCATACATTTTCCGACACTTTCTATGTATTGATCAGGAGAGCTGTTTTTTTTTTCTCACTAAAAAATGCAGTTTCTTATAGGAAATTACTTTCTGGGAGGGGGATGGGGAGAGATATTGGATAACTGCAATGATGAAAGAAACGGAAGATATCAATTAAAAATTCGTAAGAAGAGAAAAAAGAGGAAAAAGAAAAAGAAAACTTTGGTTACAGATGGGAGGGAGGTTAGTTGTGCTAGTGAAACTGCCGCTTTTCAATGAAGAAGTCACTAGAGCCATTCATGGTTCAAATGATGCTGCTGTGTTTTTCTAACCGGCTTTCATTTCAGGTAGCTTACTGTCACATGACTACAAATGCCTGGATGTTCATAAGAATACAATGAGCAGAAAAAGCCTCCTGCCTGCCTGCAAAAATGTTCCCATTGACAAAATTACTATCAGTAAAACGTCTGTGTCTGATTCAGTGCTTAACACAGCACCTGGCACTTAGTAGGCATTTAATAAATGCTTATAGACTGATTATTGATTCAAATCATAGAATTAAAGACCTCAGAGTCATATGTTTGAATCCCAGATGGACACTTTAGCTTTGTTCTATTCTGTGTTGGTAGAAAATAATCTTAAATGTAGATGTGTTGTTAAAAAAAAATTAAAAATTAAAAAATAGACTTGGATCCAAGGTGCCATGTGCCGCAGTATGTGTAACATAAGATTTGATGTCAGAGGACATTATGGATCAGCCACTTGCTACCAAGACAACTTTGGGCAAGTCATTTGAACTCTCCAGACCTCACTCAGTTCCTCCATTTATAAGAGAGTAGATGGCCTCTGAAGTTACTTCTAAGTCTAGGTTTTTGGGTCAGCCCAAATTCAAAGTCATGTCAGTTCTCTAGGCCTGAGTTTCCTGATCTGTAAAATGGGTGGATTGAAGTAGGTGGCCTCTGAGGTTCCTTGCAGCTCTGGTTCTTTGGTCCCCACCCTGGACAAACAGCTACTTTATATCAACAATGTAAGTCAGTAAGTCATCCTAAGTAAGGCAGAACACCAAACGGCAGCATCATAGAAAGATGGTGGATATTCTCACTTCCCCTTCCCAGTTTCATTTTCCTCATCTACAAAATGAGCCTTTTAGACAAGATGAGCTCTCCTAAGACCCCTTCTAATTTTAGCAAGTCCGAATAGACCATTATTCTTATCCATAAAAAGAGGGAATTTCTAACACTTTCTAAAAGACTGTGTAAGTTTGATGCTACTGTGACACAAGATGAAAAATACCATATTTCCCCATGTATAAGATGCTCCCATGTCTTATTTTAAAAAAAATAATTTGAAAAAGAAATGTATTACATAAAGTTATTGAACTCGAGTTTTATTCATCTGCTCATAGCTTTCAGCGATCTTTTGGGCAAGTCTGATGCATGTACACATGCTTAGTCCATTCCATTTCATGAACCTGAAGCACCAATTGTGTCTTCCTTTGAAATCAGTAACTTCTTTTTCACAGCAATTCTTCTTGCCTCATGCTGAACTGTCTTTGTGGACACAGGAATTCCAATTGCCCTTTGCTCTTCACTCCGTATCTTCAGTTCCCTCTCTAAATCAGGCCATTTTGCTGACTTGCCTTGCATGGCCTTATTCTGCCATGGCATTTTCAGTAGGGTTTCTTCTTCCTGTAGCCAATCTCGGATTGTTTTCTCAGGTGGAGGAGGACCAAACTTACATTCAGCAGCATGATTTCCATTCACTTTTGCAAACTGGATCACTTTTAACTTGAATTCAGCACTGTACGAATCTTTTCTGAGAAAATCAGAAATTCAGAAAATCTTTTCTCCGCCATTTCTGAGCAGAAAGTGGCAAAACGTAACCTAATATACCGGTAACAAATGCGAAACAATGAGCACAAAGACAACAAGCGCGAAAAGTGGGAAATGCAAGTAAAAAAATCTACAACCACTGTATAAGACACACCCAGTTTTTAGGCCCCAAATTTTTCAGAAAAGGGTGTGTTTTATACATGGGGAAATACGGTACACAACTTTTTTACAAAGTCTTCAGAAAAAGTGATAGATTGTTGTAGTGGAAAGAACAGAGAGCCTAAGAGACTATCTGGGTTCAGGTTCTCATTTTACCACTTTACTAGCCATATGACCTTGGGAAGTCACTTAATATCTGTACCTTATCTGTAAGATGGGAGTAATATTTGCATTAACTATGCTGTCAGAGCATAAACTTAGAGGATGGACCTTAAAGGCTATCCAAGTCAACCCTCTGATTTAGTAGATGAGGAAACTGATTCTAGAGCATTGAATTAACTTGCCCATGTTCACACAAGGGATAAGTGGAAGCTGGGGTTCGAATCCAGCATCTTCTCTACCATAACCTTGAAAGTGTTTTGCAAGCCATAGTACAAACATTCTTTATGAGTTGTAAGGCCCCCATGTTCTCTAAATTAGTTATGGCAGTGAAAGAATGGTTTAACATGAACATTTTCTATTCACAGATAATTCCCAAATCCTAATAACCTCCTTTGTTAGGAGCCAGCATGACACAGTAGAGAGAAACTGAGATTTCCATTTGGAGTCAGGCAGCTAGTCAGATAGTACAATAGACAGAGCACCAGCCCTGGAGTCAGGAGGACTCAAGTTCAAATCTGGCCTCAGACATTGACCAGCAATGTGACCCTGGGCAATCACTTAACCCTGTTTGCCTCAGTTTTCTCATTTGTAAAATGAGCAAGAGAAGGAAATGAGAAACCACTCTAATAATCTTGCCAAGAAAACCCGAAACGGGGTCATGAAAAGTCAGACACAACTGAAACAACAGCAAAACTAAATTTGAATCCAGGCTTTGCTACCTATGCAGACTTGGGCAAGTTACTTAATAGTTCCTAGTTTCCCCAAAATGAAGGAGTTGGACCAGATGACTTCCAGTTCTAAATCTATGAACCTGTGATCCAACTAAAGCTAAGAAGTAGCAAAATTGACTGGTTTATATCTGATTCCCTTTTACACTTTCCCCGTTCATGCTGTGGTGGTGATATTAGTGAGCAGTGAAATGACCAAAAGGGAGAGGAGAAGAGAAGTGAAGGGCTTGGATAATCAGTTCCTGTGAATAACTGACAGTTGACTATATACTTCAGTAAGTAGACTATGTGTATACAAAAAAAAAAATACATATACACATATTTCATGACATTTAATGAATGGAGAGGTAACATGCCCTGTTAATTAATACATATATACAGATCAATTACCAAAAGCATAACTTTTGAAATAATCTCTAAATTTCATTCATGATGAAATGAAGTTAACAGCTTGATTTGCTTGTGCTTATAAAACGGAGCCAGCTGTATATACTCTCTCAAGCCCACACATTTACTTTCGAGAGGTTGCTGTTTCGAGCATGAACATTCTTGTGCTAAGGGTACAGCCCATTACTGTACATCATACATTTGAAAATATTTAAATGTAAATGGGAGCTTTTTTTTCTCCCTTGGATTTGCGTCTTCAATTGCTTTTCTACTTATTAGCTTTATAACAAAGTAAAGGAAGGTATTATTTGGGTTATGTAGGCCACAATATGACTTCTTCACATTTAACCCTCTGGAACTTAAGTCCTAGTACATCTTCTTTTTCATTCCTTGGCAAGAGTAAAAATGCACTGGTTAACTTAGAAGTGTCTGACCTTGTCTCAGAACTAGGATAGTAAGATTTTGTAAAAATTATGGGAAATTGTACAGATGGAAGAACAGGCTGGATACTTTGCTCAAGATTGACTTCTTGATCTCTGATCTTTTTATAAACATGAGTGAATTAGGAGAATCAGATTATTGCTCACTTAATATGCCACTTGCAGTGCAGTGGACGGCCAGTGGGTATCTGTTGTAATTAGCACACCTTGCAGCATTTGGGCCAAATTGCATCTGCATCCAGTGGAAGAATGTCCATTTAGCTGCTGAATAAGTATGAGACTTGACTTGACTTTTAGGGGAAAATGATGTATAAGCACCAAGGGAGCAAGGGATGCATGTATGATACAAGGAGCACATCACAGAGAGTAGATCCATAAATTACAGTTGAAAAGACATTTAAAGGTCATTTAGTCCAATCCCTTCAATTTACAAATGAGGAAACCAAGGCTCAGAGAGGTTAAGTGACTTGTCTATGTTCACAGTAATTAGTAGAGCTGGGGCTTGAACCCAGATCATCTGGCTCCAGGTCCAGCACTCCTTCCCCATGCTACTGCCGCCTTATATTGTATGCAAAAGTTTTTCACGTTGGCTCACTGTATTGTCTTGAAGTCGTTTGGTACTCTTGTCAGGATTGGATTGAAATTATCTAGCCTAAGAAAAGCTGTGCTCCATGGAAAGTCACTTGCTGTGATTCCAAATGACATTTACATAGGGAAATGAGAATGTAATGAATTAGATGTTACTGTGGACCTTAGGCAAGGAGCCAAAACTTCAAAGCTAATCCTTTTCTGTCAGGATAGTCACCTACTTTCCTGAAATATAATTCCAGCCTTGGTGATGAGGTCAGCTGGAAGGAACAAAAGAGTTGGTCCATTATGTCTAGAGGGAATCCTTCCAGAGGGAATGAACCTCCCACAAAGACAACTATCTTTGGCTAATCTGGCCTGCAGATTAATATAGTTGGGGGAGGTATAGAGATATTTTTAACTGTCTGTGATCGTGTTGAATGGGTTTACAACAGTTGTTATCTCCCTCTCACGGGTGGGGATAATGGTGGTGGTAAACTAATCGAATTTGCAGATTATTTTAAACTGAGAAGGAGATCGTTCATGACTTGCATGACAAGAATTAGAAGAGTGATGTGGATGAGTTGGGAGAGGTATTAAGAGCTATGAAAGGAGATTCAATCATGACATGAAAAATGGTGCCTGTGGAAAGGATTAAATAAATTCCTCATTCTGGAGTGAGGGAACTCCAGGTAGGCAGCTATGGCCCTCTTTAATTACACATCCACCCTTCCATGAACTCCTTTGCCTAATGGGAAATTTCAGGTGTGGAAGCAACTGGAATGGAGTTATAAAGAAAAGATGGGGAAATGGAATAAAAATTTAGGTTGGAAAAAACCATAAAGAAATACTTGGTGAACTATTGTTTAATCCAGGGGAAAACAAGGAAAGCAACCTGTAACACAGTTTACAAATACGACTTGCAAAAAGATCCATGTTGTTGCTATTCACTGAAAACAGAGCCAGCAAAGTATCATTTTCCAAAGATGACAGCAAAATAAGGTGGGAAATGAGAAAATCCCCAGGAGTGGACCAAGACTAAGTGCATATCTTGGAAGTTTAAGGATCAGTTCCATCAGTTAGAGTACAAGGTGAGTAGATAACTTACCCAATGTATTTATTCCCTCAATGAGGACACACAAGGGTGTTCCAGGGGTATCATATACCATAGATGTTTTAGAATAGTCCCATTTTGAAATACTCTGTCCAATTCACAAATTGGGAGGGGGGAGTCTATTTTCCCATCATATGTCTAAATTTGGAATTCAGATAATACAATAACTCATTATGGGGGATATTTTTTTAAAATATTGCCTTAAGGAGGTGATGATCTAGTTAGGGAGATAAATATGAAAAACATCTAGAGAACAATTCAAAGCAGTGTATAAATAAGAGTGAGATATATTCTGTACCACATATATCCAATTATACACAGAGGTGTGTATGTACACATATAAGTGTGTATTTGTACATGTAGATATATATTGCATGCCATAATTTTTCATTATATATAAAATATATAATGGTTTTTCCTTATACATTTGATTTTTCATTCTAAGGAAAATGAAAAAATCATTTTGGGCTAAAGTTATTCTCCGAAGTTCCCGTGGAAGAGGTGGTTATTAAGTATGCTTTGAAGGAAGTGTAGAATGTAGATTAGTGGAGAGGAATGAAGTTGACATTTCAGATTGGAAGAATAGTTCAAACAGAGGTGAGGTTACACATGACATCTAAAAGGATTTAGCAAGCAAGCCACACTGACCAGAATAGAGGTTTCATGTTATGGAACAGTAGCCAGATGGAGTAGTTAAGGTGGGACCAGGTGATGAAGAGCCTTAAATATCCGGCTGAGAAATTTAGAGTATTCAGTAAGCAGAAGGGAGCCATGATAGGTTCTTCAATGAGATAGCGAAGTCTTTGTATTTGCCTCTCTAATGCCTTACACAGTGACTGGCACACAGTAGGAACTTAATCAATACTTGGTGATGAATTATTTGATGATGAAAGTAGTTTGTTGTGTGTTGGTTTTTTGTTAGCTTTTTTTTTAAGAAAATTAATCTGGCAGTGATAAGTGTGCAATGGATTCCTAAGACATTCATGAAGAAAGATTTAATTGAACTATGTAATTAGATATGGAAGATGAAAAAAGACTCCCAAGTTTTAAGCCTGGGGAAAGGGAAGAATGAATGGTGGTGCCAAGTTAAGATGATCTCTCTAAGGTCCCTTCCAGTTTAAATTTCTATGATTCTATGAAATGGGGAAATTGGGCAAGGGAATCAGGTATGTAAGGAAGGGAAGAGCAATTTAATGAGTCGCAGGTAGCTGGAGAAAGGGGATTACTGCTGTAATGAGAAGTTACACATAGAGCTGCAGATTTTAGAAGAACCTATGTATTAATAATAGTTGAAAATATCTAGAGGAGATGAGTGTAGAGGGAGATGATCAGAGGAAAAGAACTAAAAAAAAGAATTGTCATTCCTGTGTGTATGTATGTGTGTATATATATGTACATACATATATATACATATATATCTACATATATATTTATACATATTCTCAGGTAGCCAGAGAAACTGGAAGGTTATAGAATGTAAGAAAGGAGAGACTTTTGAAAGAGGAAAGGAGGTAAGGGAAAGGACACCCAGAGTGTCATGATATAATGTGATTATAATCATATTAGCTGATGTTTGTATGACCCTTTAAAGTTTACGAAGTGCTTTACGTATATTTTCTCATTTGATCAATATAGAGAGAAAAGGAGGATGAGGACTAAAAGGTAACCTTAAAGCAATCCCTACTCTGACTTTTAATAGTCTGTGCTTTAATTGACGTGCTTTCATTATTAATCACTTTGCTGATTTTTTTAATCTATTCTTTCTTTCTTTTGGTAAATCAAAATGATTTGCACATACAGCAAAATCAGTATGGTTGTTCCAACCACTGCCAGGAGGTGCTGACAAGTGAAGAAGTGTAAGAGGAGAAGAAAATATACCAAACATTTATTTTAATAAGGCCCAGAACCTTAGTCACTTAATAAATTGCCATGGATAATTAGGTTTCAGTTTTGAGAGCTGTTTCATTTTTAACTCCCTGTGCTCCAGTAAGAATAAGGCGACGTGTATGTGTGTGTGTGTATGTGTGTGTATGTGTATGATAGGATCCTGATAGGAAAGATCTGTTATGTTTCTATTACTTTCCTTCCCCTCTCCCATTCTCACCCACTTGTTTTCTCCCTTAATTTATTTGCACGGGGTCATCTGAGCAGTTCCATAAATTGATTTGGCCAGGGGTGAGGCTATACCAGCAGGTCCTGAGCAGATGGTATTCCAGAATTGCTCTAGGCCAAATCATTGTATTCCCTGGGTTCTTTCTGATTGAGAGGCTGATCCCTTTGCATCTGTTTACTGTGAACTGGGATTCAGGAGACCTGGATTCCAGTCCTGCTTCAGCCACTGGCCATATGAACATAGTAATGTCACCTGATCTTCCTAGGCCTCATTTTCCACATCTGTGGAATAAAGCATTTAAACCAGAAGATGTAGTTTAGAGGTTCCTTCCAATTCTAACCTTCTATGACATTCAGTTCAACAGACATTCTCAATCGCCTCATTTGGAGGGCATCTTAGGAATCCCTGGGAATAGAATAGGGAATAGAATCCCTGGGAATAGAATAGGGAATAGAAACAGGAAAAACAATAGTGCTTGCCCTCAGGAAGTTTGCAGTCTAATAGGTTATATGACATGTATACAACAGGTATAATACAAGGTAGACTGTGATAAGGACAAAAGAGAAAGACCAACAGTGTTAAAAAAAATGTTCTTTCATATTCATATACATATATATATGCATATATATATAATTTTTCCTCTTTTATAAAATGATGAAATTGAACTAGATCTCTAAGGTCCCCTTAGCTTCTAAGTCCTGTGAGCCTTTGATCACTTTAAGCTGAGCGGATCAGGAAAGTCTTTGTGGAGGAGGCGGTACCAGAGGTGAGACCTGTCCATCACATTTTCTAAAGACTCAGATGACCCCTGTTTGGGTGTGTGTGAGCTAGATTGAACTGCCTGGAAATGGATGGAGGAATGGATAGCTCTCCATCATCAAAGAGTTGAAAAAGAAAATACTTGGGAGCAACGAAGATAACAGGAACAAATAAAATTCAGCTTAGGCCTACTCCTCTTCCCCTAAATGATTAGAGTTGTGCAGCAGTAGGCCTAAATAAACAAAAGTTGTGATTAAACTTTTCAGTGTTTTAGGTACCTGTTCCTTGAACCTCAGAGAAGTGGATAGTATCCAAAGTCTCTAACAGTTCCTCTTTATGGAAGAGATGCTAGCTCAGGCAAGATCTTTCTAGAGTTAAAAAGAGATTCAGTTTATGCAAAATAAGAATCTTATGTCCTTTGGCTTTGGAGATCCTCCGGAGGACTCAGAAAAGTTGGAAGTCTCTCTGCCAAGAGTTCATCCCCTAGAATCTACTTGTGGAAAAATAGCTGCTCTTGGCCAGGAGGGATCTACCGAACTTAAAGAAACTCCTAGAATCACCATGGAGACCCAAGAAACTATCTTTTAGGGGGAAAAGCATGAAACTAAAAGGATGCTCACTTTAGGGTGGGTGGATCACAATCACCCCTCTGCAATGAGCACAAGGAAAGTGGAAAAGGTTTGTGAAGCTTGGAGTATCTAAGTGCTATTTCCTCTAAGCAGTCAATTGGCCCAGGATCCATAGTACTGCTTCTGTGTACAAGGGTCTGTGTACTATGCTAAGCACTTCTCTTTCCAAGGAAAAAGCCCACCTATTTTGCTAGTTTTGCTATTTTTATCATGAAATCTATACCAGATATATTTAAAAATTATCTGGAACCCAACAAGGACTTGTTTGTCTGGCCATGGTTCTGTGCAAGATACTTTAAAAGCCAAATCAAGCGGAGACCTTTCCTTCTTGGATAAACTTTCCTGCCATTTGGGAGTTGGGAGACTCTCGCTGTTTAATTTTCGTTGACATAGCTTTCCTGCCACACCATCACTCCCACCCAAAATCACTGAGTCAGAATCAGTCAACATCTACTATTTCTGCAGCACTGGTCTAGTTGATTTGATTCATATTGCTAGACACTTTGGAGAGACACAAAAGAAACATCAATTCAGTCATGATTCCTTCCCAGAAAGAAATGAGCTGAGGGAAAGAAAACAAATATAGAATAATATATGTACGTATACTAGGACCTACATCTTATAAATAGAGAGATAGACAGATATAGATAAGAAACAGTAATGTGGGATATGTGTATAATGTGTATAATTATATCTTACACTGTGACAGGTTGATAGAAGTTCAGCTAAGAGATGAGTGTGATCTTGGGGTATATTAAGAAAGCTATAATGTTCAGGGCTTTCAGTTGTTTTTCAGTCAAGTCCAACTCTTCGTGACCCCATTTGGGGTTTTCTTAGCAAAAGTAATGGAGTAGTTTGCCATTTCCCTCTTCAACTCATTTTACAGATGAGGAAACTGAGACAAACAGGGGTAAGTGACTTGCCCAGAGTCACAGAGCAAGTGTCTGAGGTCAGATTTGAACTTGGGTCTTTCTAACTCCAGGGCTAGGAAGATGATTGTCTTACTTTGCCCTGCCCTAGTCAGACCCTACCTGGAACATTGAAACCTAATAGGGTCCCAGGCCCCCAATTTTTACAGAAGACCTCGATAAGCTGATAAGTGTCCAAAGAAGATCAAGGGGAATGGTTAAAAGCCTCCATCATTCCTCTATGGCAGAATTGGCTGAAGGAATGAGGGATATTTAGCCTGGAAAAGATTTAGAGGACACAAAATAGCTGTTTTCGAGTCTCTGCAGGGTTCTAATTTGGCAGAGGGGTTACACTTGTTCTTCTTGGCCCCAAAGAGCAGATAGAAATGATAAAGAGGCAATGTAAAGAAGCACAGATTCACAATGAGAGCTGTCCAAAAGTGGAATGAATTGCCCAGGAGGTAAGAGGGTTTTATGGTCACTTGTCAGGTATGATATAGAAGTGATTTTTCTTTAGGTTGGATCAGAGCAAGGCATCTTATCCTTTTTTGTGTCCTGGACCCTTTTGGGAGTCCGGTGAGCCCATGTTTCTCTTTCTCAGAATAATGTTTTTAAATGCATAAAATAAAATACATAGGATTACAACTGAAAACAGTTGTATTGAAATGCAGTCACCAAAATATTTTAAAAACAAATTCCAAGACTCCAGATTAAAAACCCCTAGGTCTCTCTCTGAGATTCTGGGGTAAGGACTTGGGCAGGTAAATAATGATGAGCGAAGGAAGTAGGGCTTGAGTTGGTCCTTAAAATGGGCAGGATTTGGAAGGAAGAAATAAAGGAGAAAGGAACATTTCAAGGTTTGAGGACAATCAACCAAGCATTTTTAAAGCACCTACTGTTTACTTGTCAAGCACCAAAGTAGGTGTTTTAGGATAAAAATACAAAAATAGTCTCTGCCTTTAGAGAGCTTCCATTCTATTGAGGGATACAGTAGGTTCCCTGATAACTAATACAAGATATATATCAAATAAATATAAAATTATTTGGGAGGAGACATTAATAGGGAATGGAATCAGGAAAGGCACCTGAGCTGAACCTTCAGTGGAGCCAAGGCACTGGATGATTAGGGAGACCATTCAGGCATAGGGAGGGAGGGCGCTATACAAAAATATGGAGGAAGGAGATGGAATGTTATGGAGAGAGAACAGAAAGCAGGTCTGTTTGGCTAGAACATAATGTTTGAGAGGAAGTAATAGGCAAATCAATCATTGTGAAAAGACTGCGAAGGGCTTTCCATACCATTCAGAGTGGTTTATATTTTATCCTAGAGGTAATAGCCACTGGTACTTCTTGAGCAGCGGAGAGTGACATGATCAGACCTGTGCTTCAGGGCTATCGATTTGGCAGCTGTGAGGAAGTTAGATTGGAGAGGGGAGATTTGGATGCAGTGAGACCAATTAAGACGCTATTACAGGAGTCTGAGCAACAGTGACTTTGGTAAGAAGGACAAGAATGAAAATAGTGTTTCCAAGAACAGATAGTGAAGAGACCAACCTGGCTATAGAGTTCATGTTAGAGAGCAGGAAAAAATTCAGTTGGTTAGAAAGAACCAGGTTATGAAGGATGTGTCGAAGGCAATGCAGTTAAGTCGTAACTACTCCTAACTGGATCAGTAGAGATCGGGAGTAGCCTGCAATTTCAGTGATATAGGGACCCTTCCAGTTAAAGAAACTCAGTACCAATAGAGGTCAGCACCTTTTCTGCAGCTGATGGAGTCCTAGTGAGCTTCTGAAACACTGAAGTAAAGTGACTTACCCAGGGTCATGCCACCAATATGTGTCAGAGGCAGGTCTTCTTGGCTTTGAGGCCAGCTCTCTAAACATTTCGTCACACTGCTTCTGATACTATGATCAATATAGACTCATTACAGGTTCTTCAGAATGGAAATGGCATGATAAAAATGATATTTCAGTAAAATTCCTGGCACTGGAGAGATTGAGGTCGGGTTGATTACCTAGGAGGCTGTCACAGTAATACAGGAATGAAGTGATGAAGAAGACAAATTAGCATGCTAGGAATAGAGGAGGAGGGGTGAATTCAAGATACATTTCGAAGGAACAACAACAGGTATTGGTGACAGATTGGATGCAAAGAAATGAAGGTGAGTGAAGAATCAAAACTGACTATAGATTTTCTTACCAAGGAGACTGATGCCACCATTTTAAATGGGAAAGCCAGGAAGAACATTTCCGGTGCAGGGTGGAAGGTGGGATCAATTTGCTTTTGAATGTGCTCAGTTTTAGGTGGCAATGAAACATCCTAGAGAAGAGACTGCCTGCCAGTATACAGTCAAAATAGAAAACTGGGGCAAAGGTGAGAAGTCATAGCTAGAAATGTAGGTTTGGGAATGAGTAGTATAGAGACAACTCTGTAAGACTACAGTTATAGAGCAGTTGCTAATCCACATTGGCACTGGAAGTTTACACCAATCAAATACCAGATTGGTACATACACACACACACCTTCTCTTAGGGATGCCCACAGTCAGGAGTGAGGAGGAAGAAGGTCAGTCAAAAATAACAAAGAAGCAACCAAAGCCATAGAAAGAGAATAAAAATAATACTGTATACAGTGTGTCCCACTGAATTTTGTTAGTTGGTTCCATCAAAATATGGCTTTAGGTGAAACTATGTGGTGAAGGGAACAGTTAGTAGAGAACAATATAATAAATAGGAGATACATTGCCTTGAAGGGAGGAAGGGTGGCAAACATCTATCAGGAGTGGGGGACCTGTGGCCTTGAGGGCACATATGGCCCTCTAGGTCCTCAAGTGCAGCCTTATATTCAATCAAAGGGCCATACTTGAGGACCTAGAGGGCCACATGTGGCCTTAAGATCATAGGTTCCTCACTCCTGGTCTAGATAGAGGATCATTATTATCCTTAAGGAAGTAGGGAAGAGTGGGAGTCCTGGGTACTCCATCTATAAGAGATATGAATATAGGGTATAGTAGAGGCAGATGCTGAGCAAAGCAACTGAGGTAGCCCTGGGCAGAGTGAGCTAGGGGTTGGTCGGAAAGGGAGGAAGACTTTGAGAAGGGAGGAGGCTAAGTGGAGCCAGGATTGGGATGGTTAGGAAGCCACTCGCCTGAAGTGCCAGGAGGGCCCAGGGAAGGAGTACAACACAGAACAGGGAAAACTCATCTACTATCTGGTGATTGGACTAACTGCAGTGTTAGAACAAAATTTCTAAATGTTTAAGGTAGGGATTTGTGGTTATATATTCATCAGAATATATATGTTCATCAGAAATAGCATTCTTGACTAGGACAGCTTTATGCAAAGTGTGCCTATAGTGTCGTGAAAGCTATGGAAAGGATAAATTCAAGCAGGCAGTGGACAGAATGTTGTGTTTGGGGGCCAACTGGTTTCCAATCCTTGCTCTCCTAACTACCATCTGTGTGACTCTGGGCAATTCAGTCCACTTTTTTGAGCCTCAGTTTCATATCTAGAAAATGAGAGGTTTGGACTAGTTGTCCTCTCCAGCCATTTGATCCTATAAGGAAGACACAGTATGAAATATTACAGAAAGGTTGAGAATGGGAACCATTGGGTTCTATTTACTCTTTAAATTCATATGAATTAAAATTTACATGGTTTGGAGAATTTTGTAATATGCCCCATGATAATTGGAGACACTCTGGAGTATTGCAAAAACATCATTGGGAATCGCTTACCATCATTGATTTGGCAATGTGAGCTCAGCCTTGCAAACAGTCTGCAGCCCTATTGAGCCCAGGGAAAAAATTGAATGTCTGCCAAACTTATAATCATGGGTCCCATTTCCATATACCAGGGCCACTGCCTAGTTCTCCCTGATGCATCCTAGGAGTCTACAGATTGCAGCCACACATGAAGTTCCACAACATGGACAGATTCCCAGAGAAAACTAAATGGAAGTAGAAGGTAGAGACAGAATAGGTAAGATGGATTTAGCTCAGGTCCAGTGCTTAATTTCCTTTACACACACTCTGAAGGCTTCTAAGCCAGGAACTGCTCCCTTTACTTACTGGCTGCATAAATTAATACTGGTGATGGTAATGTGCTAACAGTTCAAGGACACTCAAACCCTTCTTTGACTTTTAGCAACTTCTTTATCAATAGCTCTGTGCTGTGCTGCTTTTCCTTCCTCTAGGAAACTGGAACTCGCTTAGCCCTGTTAACAGTATCCTACCTGTGTTGGACTTGGAGATTGGGAAACCTGAGTTCAAGACCTGCCTCAGACTTTTACTAGCTATGTGACCCCGGACAAATCATTTAATTTATCTGTGCCTCGCTTTCCTCGTCTGTAAAATGAGGTGATTGGACTTAATATAGCCTCTGAAATCCCTTCCAATTCTAAATTTGTGATCCTAAGATTTTTAGGAAAGGCACCAATCTTTCTTTCGTGTGACCACTATTTTAATTCATTGTACATGTGCACTAGCTCCGCTTTATAGTAACCATCTGGATGTCGATGTATGGGGGATGGGGCAGTCCCCATGATTAAGTACATAGTCTCCAAAGCCTTTTCAAAATGAAAAAGCAAATAGTAGAGCAGACTCACTAGGAATCTCTCCCACCCCAACCAGTGTTTAAATAAACTCACTACTTGGACTGAAAGAAGGCTTGAGTGGTTGAATTCTTTCAAGGCAGACCTGAGCCCTTTACTCTTACATTTCAGGGTTCCCAAGACCCCTAGATTGCAATAGTGAGACCTCCTCCTGCAACTGGAAAAAGAAGTTGTTTCTTTTGGCACCAGGAGTAAGTTAGGACTAATGACCACATCTAAGCTTTCTTTCAGGTTCTGTAACTTGAACTGATGCTATTTGGCCAATATATTTAGAAGCTTAGATTCCTTGTTGTGGTAGTTTTTCCCTAGATCAGGATCCTTTAGTGGGGGTCATCTGTGAGAATACCTATTCTAGTACAAACAAGCACGCATTTCCTCATTGTTGATCTGCATTGGTAGAGGGAGTTGCCTCCTCTGGGAGGTCTCTATTGCAGTGAAATCACAGATACAGCCCTATCCCTATCTCTGTATACAATCATGGACCTGGAAGCATGAAATGACACCAAATGGGAATGTTACTTACGAAAGCTAATTATATTGGAAGCAATGAAAAGAAACACATCTGTTTCTATCCCTCCCCAAAGAACACATTTACCAATTAGTTGTTGAACAGAGAATTGCCTATTTACTCCATTTCCCCTAAACCTTTGCAGTGACCATAATAAACTGACTACTCCAGGTGTGCTTTAAGAAAATCAAGTCTTTAAAATGCAGACTTAGCACAACAGATGAGTTAGAGGATGATTGCCTTAAAATGGATTCTTTACAGAAAGCTTCAATGCAGGTTTTAATTTACACATTACTTTACAAGACCCCAGCTATTTTGGAAAGAAAGGTGCCACCTGTGCATGGTTGTGTAATAGAAAGTATCTTGAGGTTCTTCTAATTAGAGAATTAGAGATCCAAATGAAATTGGCTGGGAGGGAGCTTTATTGGAAAAGGAAGCTCCTCTTCTGACTCTTGTGTGGGGCCTGGAAGAGGACTGTTGACCACAGTGTGGGAAATAAGAAACTGCTTTGAGGACTGGCCATTGACAAAACACTTCCCTAATTTGGAGATGCTGAAGCATCTCGCCACATCACACAGCTCCCTGCCACACACACCATTCACCTCACCATCACTGCTTTCTTTTGCACCAACCAGGGACAGTGTGGAAAAGTGAGTCCAACTTTAGGAGTATCTGCCAATCTCCCTGAATGCCACTCTGAAAAGATCCACCCCTTCCCTGACAGCTGGTTATGCTGAAACTTAGCCAGTAGAACTGCTATTCTTTAGCTTTGAGGCTCTAATCTAAAAGTTCTTGACTTGAATTCTATAAATTTGGTGGGGGAAAGGGGAGGTTAACAAACAACTACTTTAATATAATTGGTTTACTTTTTAATCTTATGTATTTTATTTAGACATTTGAAAACAATCTGGGAAGAGGTTCATAAGCTTCCACAGATGGCCAAAGGCGTCCATGACAGGACAGGTTTTAAGAAACCTTGCTTTAATCCCTTTATAAGCAAACTCACTGTGATCATTAACATTCAACCATTCATACTGTTGGCAAATGAGGGCACTGAGAATATGGATACATTGGGAGCCTCTTGGGAAGAAGAACGGGGAGAGGTAACGAAGGTATGGTGGAGGTGGACAAAAAAGAACGCAACAAGTTTCCTTCATTTACTTTACAGTTGTGCCTAGGATAAGCAAGTTGTCAACCCTCACAGGTCACTCAATATTTTTCTAGCTTAAATTTGGAATCTCATTTGAAATGATTCCTCATGCACTATGTATTCATTCATCCAGCTGCTACTGCTAACTGGCTAACTTATTTCACATTACCGAAGCATCCCTGTCTTCTAATAAAGAGTCCAATGGATTGAGATGGAAAGGAATACAGTACTTCCTCCCTTCCCCTCCCTTTTAAAGTGTACACAAGTGGTGTCAAATTCAAGTGGAAATGGCCACATATTGACTTGAAAAAAGATATTAAACTTATCTATGTTGTATATTTTAATTTATTTTGGTAAACATTTCCCAATTACATTTTAATCCTGTTTGGGCTACACTCTCAGCAGTTTTGAAACCATGAGTTTCACACCTCTGGTATAGATAAACACTTTTGTGATTCAGGGCCAGCTGTGCTGGCAACAGTTGCCTCACTTCACTGGGAAAGTCTTCAGTCTTTACCACTACTTAGTGCTCAGGTAGTCTGTCAATCAACAAGTATTTTATTAAGTGCTTAGTATGTGCCAGGCTGCTAGGTAGTGCAGTGGATAGAGCTCTGGTCCTGAAGTCAGGGAGACTGCTCTTCCTAAGTTCAAATCTGACCTCACACCCCTACTAGCTATGTGACCCTGGGCAAGTCACTTAACCCTGTTTGCCTCAGTTTCCTCATCTATAAAATGAGCTGGAGAAGAAAATGGCAAACCACTCCAATATCTTTGCCAAGAAAACCCCAAATGGGGTGATGAAGTGATGAAGAATCAGACATAGCTGAAACAACTCAACAACAACAATGTGCCAGCTACTATGCTAAGCAGTGGAGATACAAAGAGAGGCAAAAAATGCAGAGCATTTTTCAAGCTTATCCTATGTGCCCAGCACTGTGTTAGTTAAAGTGTTTAAGGATTTCAGTGGCCTTCTGACTAGTTACACAAAAAACCACGAAGCTCAAATCTGTGTCACCCTGTAGTAGCACCCTGAAAGAGTGTAGTAATCACCCTGAAAGGCCTGTAGTAACAGCTGAAAGCCCCTTTTCTACTTGAGGGGGATAAATATAAATACCATACCAGTTCCCCATTTCCCAGGGTGGTGGTACATGGGAAAGAAGGCTGGACTTACATCCAGAGAAACTTGAGATCCATTCCCAACTCTATTGCTTCCTAACCATGTGGCATTGGCAAGTGATTTAGTGTCTCTGAGCTACAGCTGGCTCATGTGTAAAAAGGTTGGGCTAGATATCGTCTAAGTTCCTGTCCAGCTCTAAAATCACTGACCTGGATAAGCAGCCCTACAGAAATTGAAAATTGGCCATAATTGTATTTATAATAATATATTTGTTCATTGACTTTTAACTTGGGATCATCTAAGGTTTGGTCATGGCTGTTATCTCATCTTGACCTTACTGCCACATTGTGAGATAGGCAGTTCAAGTAGTTTTTAGTTCTAGCTATTAGTTAGTTGGATCACATGACTTTTAAGGTCCCTTCTAGTTCTAAATCCATGACTTCATGATCAGAAAATTTGAGTCTTCAAGCCTGGGTGAGTGGAAAGATAGTGATGCTATTACCAGAACCAGGGGAATTGGATGAGGCCAAAGTTGATGAGTTCTTTTTTGGACATATCTGAGCTTCTTGTGAATGTCCTACAGGCAGTTGGATATGTAGGACTGGAGTTGAGAGGAAAGATTGCTGCCAGATAGAAAGATGAATTTGTGAGTCATCTTCATGGAAGCAATAACTAAAACCATGGCAATGAATGAGATCAACAAGGGAAAAGGATTGAGAGAGAAGGCAGCTAAGAACATAGTCTCAAGGGACACACACACACACACACACACACACACACACACACACACACACACACACTCTCTGGGGGTAGGAGGAAGGAGTAGGAAGAGACTGTGAACCAAGGAGACCCCAAAACACTAGTCAGACAGGTCAGATGAGAACCAGAAGAGAACAGTATCAAGGAAACCAAAGAGAGAAGAGATGCAGAGAGAGGTCAAATGCTAGAACAAGGTCAAAGGAGGGAAGAGCAGCTCACTGGGTTTAGCAAATAAAAAGTTATTAGAGACCTTGGAGGGAGCAGATCTAGTTAAGTGTTGGAGTTGAAAGCCAGATTGCAAAGGCTTGAGGAGTGAGTGAATATTGAAGAAGGGGAAACAGTGAATATTCTCTTGATAACTTGGATTTTTCCAAGACCTTTTGACTGTGTCCCTAATTCACTTAGTACTATGAGCATAATCAGTATTGCCTTTGTTCAGGGACTAGCTTCATACTTAAAGAAAACAATGAGCTCTGTGAATTGATAAATGGAGCATGAGGGAATCTTGAACAAAGCCACTCCTCCAAACCTCAGAAAATCATAGAACGTTTTCATCCTCCTCTAGAGCCAGGAATAGAGTGGAAGCTAGTCTCTTAGAGCTGGAGTTCTATCTATGATAATGCAGGATCCCATTCTAGGTCTTGTTACTCTTGAGTCAAATGGTTTTTTTCCTACTATTTTCTTTTGCCCCTCTGGGGAGAGTAGAATTAAAGTATAAGGTTATTAGGAAGGCCATGTTGAAGGATTTGGACTTTATTCTGTAAGTAGTGGGGAACCATCGAAGGTTGATGAGCAGAAGAGTGTTGTAGGAAAATAAATCTAGTGGCAATTTTAAATAGAAAACTTCTTTGATCTAGCTGCCAAAAGAGTATATGGTTTGAAATATAACTAGTTAAACTAGAAGAAGGGGGACTTTGGCTTCAAATTAGCAGTTTCAACCTCAACTCTTTTCCAACTTGTCTACAGACAAAATTAGTCCAAAGTGCCATTCTGCTACATGGTGCCATTCTAGACTGCAGTTAGGATAGGAAAAAATGAGTCAGTAGCCCAATTCTCCCACTGTGAAATGTGTTCATGGGGCATAGCTTTCTACAATAAAGCGAGAAGGGATTACAAGTTCTAAAAATCTTATGATTCCAAGTTATTTTGTCCAGCCTTTCAGTGGGTCTAAGCCATTATCTCATCCCTTCCCAAAGATTTCTAGTTTGAGATTTCACGACTTCCCTTAATACCAACTCTCTGTGTACCACAACTTTGTTCCCTCCTACAACTTTAAAATAACGACCTCAAGTGGGGAGAGGAGAAGGGAGAATCTAAAACCTGACTCCTTTTTGCTTTAACACCTATTTTCTTTCTTATTTTTATTTGAAAACAATAAGTATTTCGCTTTTCCTTTTCATCAGTTATAAAAGTCATCTAAACTAAATGGTCCTTTGTAGATTAGCCTGGTAGAATCCTGAATGCATATCACTTAATATATCATTCTAACAAGAAAGTCCCTCATGGGGACTTTTCCCCTGATCTGAAACTCCCCCCGCTGATGGGGAGGATAGTGAATGCAAACTAATTTTAAACATTCACCTAAATGATAAATAATTTAAAAGAATCTAACATGAAAATGTAATATGCATTCCAAAGGAAAACATAATAAGTATATTTTTGTGTAACCCTTGCTACTCCTTCTTTCCACTAGTTCAGATAATCAAGAAAGGGCTACATGTGCATTTCCTTTCACCTTCATCTTAAGTTCTGACCAATCCCCAGACTCACTTATATCTCATTTCCTCCACATTTCTCTCATATGTATTTCTCATGCTGTTCTAGAAGAGAAATTGCCCTTTTTAATAGCCTGGCCTGCTGGCATGTCCAACCTTTTCAGAAACCACCTGATGGCTCTCTCTGCTCTCCAGTGTTGGGCCCAGCTGTGGGAGCACAGAGGAGACAGTGTTTGCTCCTGGCTGTGAGAGTTGTTTTGCTCTTCTCGTGGGTTGTAGTGCCCTGAAACACTTCATTCCTCTAATAATAAACTAAAAAAAAAAAAAGAGGCAGAGACAGGATGTGCAAAGGGCCAACATGTCCATCTTTAGGATAAAGCTGTTGAAAATATCAGTTTGAGTGAGGTGCATCCTTCTTCATTATTGAATGAGGTCTATGGAGTTGGGCCATTACTCAGACAGCATCCAGGCATTCCCAGGCTGATGTCCTTGATTGGTTCAAAAACAATGTCAAATGAAACCATTCTAGGGTACAGTTAGTTCCATTAAAAACAATGTTATATGTGGGCAATGATGTTACAGCAGGGTTTGAAGACTTTATTGTGAGGTTTGATTATATCACATTCGTGTGATTACAAAATAATATTAGAGCAGTCTTAATAGAGGATTTGTCCATATTGTGTTTCACCTTGATATGTGATCATCAGAGCGTCATGGAATCCAGTCCACTTCATTTTATAGATAAACTGAGGTCCACAGATATTAAGTGGCCTGCCCAAGTTCATTTGACTTTAGGATCATAGCTATAAAAGTAGAAAGGACCTTAGAAGTCATCATATCCAACCCCTTCATTTTGCAGATAAGAAAATTGAGTTCCAGAGAAGTCATCTGATTTTCCCAAGGTCACACAAAAGACAGAGCAAAGATTGACTCCCAGGTCCCCTAATTTTGAATCTAGTGCTCTTTCCACTCTTCTATGTAAAGTGATCTGCACAAGACAACACAGATAGTAAACAGACCTGGGATTTGAACCCAGATCTCCTGACTCCAAAAACACTACTCTTTACACAACAATACCCAGTTAATAAGTTACATGTATTCAACCCTTGTTTTCATGCCTGTCTTTACATACAGCACTGGCACCATATAAGGACATTTGCAAAGTACTTTAGGATTCTCAGATAGCAGAATCTTCAAGTGCCTGAACTGGAAAGAACCTGAGAAAGTGTCCAAAACCTTCATTTTACATATGAAGAAACTAGTCAAGAGAAGCAAAATCACTTACATTCATCACACAGCTAATTTGTAAGACAGCCAAGACTAGAACTCTGGTCTCCTAAGTTTGATCCACTCTTCTTCCCAATTTACCCTACCCAATGCCCTTTTATAAATAAAACAAAAAACAAAATCAAAACAAAAATAAAATAAAAAAACTCCAAAACACGTATTTAAATAAATACTCATTTATAAATATTTCATCATTATTTCAACAGATCATGAATACAAAAGTTCATTTCAGTTCAGCAAATAGGGATTATGCAATTACTGTGTGCAAGACCCCAAGCTTAGGAGCTGGGGATACACAGATGAAAAACAATAGTCCTTTCCCCTTGACTACCCTCCGAATCAATCTGTCCAGAACAAGTCTTAAGTATGCAGCAGCGCTGAAATGTGTGACCAAGGGTCTTCAGGCTTGCGCTGACTTAGGAAGCCATGACTCTCCTTTCAATAAATGTGTTCTAGAATGGTTCATGTGTTAATGGATTTCAGTCATAGCTGTTACTAAGTTAACTGTGGACAAGAGTAGATTATATATACTGAGGCAGTGGTAAAAAATAAAAATCAGGGGAACAGGTGTCAGGAACCTCAATTTCTGATCCTAGTTCTGTGACCGAGGGCAAATCACTTTAGCTCTCCTAATCTCAGTTCCTTCATTTGTAGCGAAAATGGTTTCCTTGTTTATAAAATGTTACGGTCTCTTTTAGGATGTAAATCCATTATTTTATGACTCTTTTTCCTCTCCATTAAGATAAGGAGGTTGGATTCGATGATCTTCAACTGCCTATGGTTTTATAAGACCTTATGAGTTAGGTCCTGTGGGAAAGTACAGAGAGGTAAAAATTGGAAGGTGTGCCTCTGCCTAGAGGGATATCCAACATGTTTCACATGAACCCTTCACAAAAATAACTTAGAAATTAAGTACAAGTTAATCCTGTGTAAGCGTATTGTCTGTTAGGGTACATAAAGTGAAAGAACAATCGGTATAGCTGTGCTGATCTCACAAGGTCCCTGAAGAAGGTGAATTTTACTTCCAGAGAACAGAGCTGTAATAAGGAGTGGGTGAAGAGGTCTTTGCCCTAAGGTGTCAATATTTAGAGCAAAGTGATAGCAGACACAAATGACTGGCCTTAACACCTAATTGGCAAGAATAATTAGAAAGCTGCCAAATGCTTCCCCCCACCCCAGGAGTCAGCTCCTCTCATCTAGCCTACACTACTCCCCAAGCAAGGGAAAGCCTCCCCAAATGTAGCCTTATTGTGTCCCAAGGTCTCTGCCAGCAGCCTAGTGGTCTAGGGTCTCCTCCCTACCATGGGGCACTATTAGTGGCCCTCTTCCCCCATGACACTGTGTCTCCCACACCCAAGGTTTCTCTCCCTGAGACCCCAACTCAGTTTGAGGTGAGAGTGCCTTTTGTGCCACTTGACCCAAGCACGTTTTATGAAACTGGCCCCAGGTTCTAGAATTGCTAGGTGCAGCTCTTCCAGGACGAATTTGTATAGTCCGAGGGGAAAATGCAGGACGCATGCAGTGGTGAAAATGTTAATTATTTCTCCATATCCCTGCCATTTTTGTGCTTTGTGGGAATAACAACATGGAGCATTGCTTGTCCTGAGATGAGGTTCCTGTTGAAAAAAAAAAATTGGTCTGGCTAGATGAGGGCATTGAGACAGGGAGTCATTGTTGGTTGTTTGATCCATGAAGGAAGGACAGGTATTCAAGGAGCCATATATAGGAAGTGCAGCACAGTGACTAGAGTGCTGAATTCAGAGTTCAAGCCCAATCTTTGACATAAATTTTTATGTGAAAATGGATAAATCACTTAACCCCAGTCTCAGTTTTCAGATCTGTGATAGTATATTATTTATAGCACCAAATTGTGTTAAGACTCAAATGAAGTGATATGGGTGGATGAATGGGTAGATGGATGGGTAACTTTGCAAATATTAAATCCTTTTATAAAGGTGGAAAGGTCATGTGTCATGGTAGAGAGCCAACCTCAGAGTCAGTTGGGACCTGCCTCTGACAGTCTGCCTGTACAGCCCTGGGCAAGTGATAATTAAATCCTCTGTATCCCAGGCAACTATAAGGAAGGGGTTCTTAACATGAATTTTAAAGATAGATAAACTGATAACTATTTCAATATAATTGGTTTCCTTTATAATCCTCAGTATTCAATGTATTTAAAAACATCATTCTTAGAAAGGGTGCAAGACACACAAAAAGTCAAGAACCCTTGTTTCTAGGACTGTAAATTGCCAAGATGATAACGATGTGCATTGGTAGAAGAAATCCCTACCAGGAGCTCCCTGCATCATTGAAATCACAGGTCCAATCCAAATAAAAATTGGCTGTTTGTGTTTGTATTTACTCCCCCTTATCGTGATAGATAGACAAACAGACATTTAGATAGGTAGACAGACATTTAGACAACCAGACATTTCTTTATAAATGTGAACTATTATTATCTTCATGTGCATTGAAATGATGAGAAGGAAAAGACTGACAAAGCAGCTCAGAAGCTTGTCCAGGCACAAGGTGATACCCAGGGGCTCAAATTTACCGCAGTAGAACCAAAAGCAGATGACCTCAATCATCCGGTAGATTGTTTTTACTAATATAAGACACCCTGTAAATGTGTTCTCAATGGAGCGATAGAGTTGGTAATCAAATGTAATATTCACCTGGTTATCAGCATGGCCTTTGTTAAATGTATTGATATATATATATAGATAGATATATAGATATATATAGATATATATATTTATATATATGTGGCAAAACCGTACATTATTTAATGACCCTTCAATAAGAAGGACCCTCTTCCTAACAGATTTTTTTTCCCTGTCAGGTCATTCCAGGCCTGACTCTGCATGTAAACATGGGCTTAAGTCTGTTTCTAAATGTTTTAGTGCAGAGGTAGCAAACACTCAGTTGCTATATTCTGCATTATACCCCACCACCACCGGATTAAAATGTCATTGGGAAATATTTAACAAAATAAATAAGCATACAATAGAACTTAGATAATATTAATGTGTGGTTTTTCAAGTCAATATGCCACATGAAGGGATCCTTATGTACATTGTAGTGCCCCTCCCCCTTTTCTATTTGAATTTGAAACCACAGATTTCCTGTTATTTCTTGGTTTGTTTAGTGTAAGAGTTTTTATTTGTTTTGTTTTGGGGAATTGGTCATTTCTACAAAAGAGCAATCAGTCCTGGTTTTGCTTTATGGAAAACAAGAGTTTAATAAAGACTTGAGCTTAATTTCCCACTCCTTACAAATGATTGATAAGAGATTAATGTGAAGGCCTGCTAGAGTCTAGGGCACAATTTCCACAGATGTGAGGACTAATTTCATTGTTACTGATGCAGAAAGATCTATTCCCCATAAGTTTACAACAGATTTGGTGAGAGCCGATAAACCACTGGTCAATTCTGAAAGGAAGCTTTGGGGCATTCTGGATTAGCACTTGCAGTATGATGTAGTCAGCAGAGCACGGCACTGTGAATCAAAAGCCCTGGGTTCTCGTGCTGATATTGGACAAATCTCTTAGCGTCACCACACCTGTTTCTTCATCTGTAAAATGGAGATAATATTACCTGTCCTGCCTTACCTGTCACAGGGTTGATGTGTGGATCAAATGAGATGAAAACATCTTAGTGTTTATATGAAGCATTACACAGATGTAAGATAATAATGATAGTATTGTATAATTGATTGGTCATATAGAATTGTATAAGTAAGCGATATGTTATAAATTATTATCGTAGCTGGCATTTAGGTTTGCAAAGCACTTTGAGTATCCCATCTCTTCTTATAGTGGAAGGAGCACTAGGTGCTAGGGCTTAGGTTCAAATCCTACTTGGGGGAAAAGAAGAGAACAAGCATTTACTAAGCACCGACTCTGTGCCAGGGACTGTGCTTATTATCTCATTGGACCTCTGATGTTTTGTGACCTTGACTAAGTTACTCACCTTCCATAAGCCTCACTCTAAAATCAGGAGGTTGGGCCTTTGATGGTCCTTCCAGATCTATAATGTCTAACCCTGTGAGATGAGTACTACTGGTATTATATTCTCCTTTTACTGAGTAAAAAGGTTCAGAGACATTAAGTGATTTGCCCATGGTAATCCACCTAAATAAATATCAGAGTTAAGATTTGAACCCAGGTCTTCCTGGCTTGAAGTCCAGTACTCAATCCATTATATCATGTGTCAGGAATATATCCTTCCTGAGCCTGGTCTAAAGCTTCTTTTAAGCCCTTTAGAAAAAAAAATCCTATTTCCCTTCTTCCTCCCTTTTGCTGGTCTTCACCTACCTCTCCATCACACTCTCCTACTTACACCTTCAACATTAATAAAAAGAAGTTACCGTTGCTTTTATGTTAATTGATTAGGCAAATTTGCTATAAAAGCTGAACAGACCTGGTCTGACAGTATCCACTTGTCTCAGCCTAGAAAAGCAAATATACTCATGCCACACTGGCCAGTAAAACTATGAACTGGGGTTTGGGAAGCCTTGCTGTCCCCAAAGAAGGCTTCCTTTCATCAGTGGCATTTCTGTTTTCCATTAGTGCCTGGTTATAGCTGAGAAGCCTCAGGTTGGAAATGGGAAGCGAGAACATGAGTTGGTTTTTTGAGGCAGAATTGGTCTAAAGAAGAGAAAAGAAAAGTATCTTGCATATGATATAAAAAATTCACTTATTGAAGCTTCTAAATCCAGAGGATATTTCAGAACTAAATCAAAAAAAGTTATATATCTCAATACTGGATGAAAAGCTGTGTACAGATCTGAGCACTGTTACTATGCAGACATTCTAGTTTTTCCATAGGTCTTCTGGCTCCATGGTTAGAGTGGCAGGGTTTCCCTCTTAAATGTAAAAATGAAGTCACAAGCCTTCGCACCCATCGTCTTGGAACACTGCCAGTAGCCCCCAAGCTGATTGTCCTGTGTCCATTCCCTCTTCAACTACAGAAGACTGAATGAGATTATAAGAAAAGTCTCCCTCATAGAGTTTTTAATTATGTCACTCCCCTGCTTGAAAAACTACAATGGTCCCTTCCCATTATACATTCTCACCCGTTCAGTTACCCTTTGTCATTACTACCATATCCATTATTTTTAAAAATTATTCAGACATGGGTGGGGGGGCAGGTCTAGACTCCAGGAGACTGCCACAGGGGTCAAAAACATGAAAATGATAAAGAACTCCTGCCTTAGAATATTGACCCCCTGAGATTCCTAAATTCTCACTATTCATTCATTCATTCATTCAGGAAAGATATAAGCACCTATTTCTTGCAAAGTCTCTGTCCTAAGAACCATGGGAAATAGCAAAATCAATCAGTATGCATTTATTAAGTGCCTACCATGTACTAGCTCCTGAGGATACAAATGCAGAAATGAAATAGTCTCTGCCCTTGAGGAACTTACTATCAGGGAGAACTATTAAATATAGAGGTAAATGCAAAATAGATACAAGATAATTTGGGGGTGTGGAGACACCAGCAGCTAGAGTCATGGAAAGACTTCATATAGAAGGTGGTCTTTGAGCTAATCCTTGAAGGAAGCCAGGGATTGTAAAACATTGAGGGGAGGCAGAGTACATTTCAGACTTTCAAGATGAACATTAGAGCTATATTGGTTTAACTGTAGTATAAATGTCTTACAATATACATTAGTATACAATGCCATAATTAGGAAGCATGACCAGAGCATTGTGCCAAGGGAATAAAATTCAGAGGGTCCTGACAGTTCTTGAACTCTTTAATAGTTTAAATACAAGTAAGCTTAACACCTAATTAGCAAGAATGATTAATTTAAAAAGTGGGCTACCAAGTGTATGCAACAGCAGCTCGACCAGGTCCTGCATTCCATCTACCCAGGGTTTTCCAGGGTTGCTTCCAATTAGACTGAGATCCCCTTGAGGACAGACATTGACTGTCTTATTTTTCCGTTTGTGTTCCCAGTACTTGTACATGGTAAGCACCTAAAAATACTTTTTCATTCATGTCTGTCTCTCATTGCCTCTGCATAGGACTCCTGTGTTTGGATTTGTTTTGAAAGGTTATTTTGATGAGAAGTTCTGAGAAGCCCAGAAAGACTTATGTGAACTGATACAGAATGAAGTTAACCAGAAGAACTAAATAACGACTACAATAATGGAAATGAAAAAAACAATAAAATTAAAACTAAACACCACATAGTAATAATGACTAATCTTGTCCCCAGGAAAAAGATGAGGAAAAACCTCTTCCCTCCTTTTGTTGAGGAGGTTGAAGAATTATATTTTGTAGTTCCAAAGGAGAGAACTATGGGAATTATATAGAAATTATGGGCAGGCAGATACAAATGTAGCTATGGATATATGTATTATGTGCCTATAAGATATACATGTGTGTATGTATACATGTGTACATATATATGTGTGACTTCCTAACAGTTAGATTTGTCCAGAAAGGAAATGGACTGTCTGGGGAAAGTAGTGAGTTCCTGTCGTTGCCAAAGCTCAAGGAAAAGTTGGATGACTACTTGAAAGAGAAGAAGAGGCTGGTGCTTCAAGTAACTCATGAGGTGTGTGTATATATACATATATACATGTATGTTCTTGTTCTGAACTCAACAAACAACAAATGTGAACATTTTCATATACAATAAACAGAAAAAAGAGATTGCATATAAAACCATGAATGGCTCTCTACTACATCCAGCTTATCTCGTTTTTTAAAAAGAAAATAATAAAGTCAACACATTAATTTCAAAGCTACCCTGTTTGTCTGTGTGTCCCTTTGAATTTTCTTCTGTTTTGAGCATTACTTTGAAAGCTTCATTAATGCTCTTTTCTTTCTCTCTTTTTTGGAGTATCACTATTAGGTTATCTCCTCTCTCTTCCCTCACCCCCAAAATAAGATTTTAAGCCCTCACTTGTGATAAGTGTAGCCAAGCCAAAAAAAATCTACACATAGATCCCATGACATCCTGATGCTTTGAAGAGGATACCCTTGGTATAAATGAGTTTTTGACAGTGTGAATGGTACTATCACTTTTCTCCTATACCTGGAGAGAAGAAAAGAAGAAGGCACTGAGGGTAAAATAGTACCACTGAGGATGGGGGCAGGGAGCAAAAAAGAGAAACTGGACTCACTGAAAGCATACTTCAGGACTTTTGCTGATCTTTAGTCCTGATCAGCTTCATCTGTAGGAAGACAAGTGGAAGCTCTGGGCAGAGTGCAAGGGACATATAGTGCAAATGTAGGTCTTTAAAGGGAATTTTGCTTAGTAGAAAGGACTTGAACAGAAGTGTACGAAACTCTTTCACATACCTAGGTGTTAGCAAACAGTGTGAAAATAACAAATATATTTCACCCAAGGAAGAAGTTTTGCTGTTCAATCCAGGCTCCTCAGACGTTCCAGTTATGGAGTCAGAATCACATCCCCTATCAGAGAGGGAAGAGGCATTAAGAGGCTTGGGAAAACTAGGCCTTGTTAGAGAATTCTGACTTCCATTCAGAAGCAGTGCCTACCTTTGTGGTCTGTATTCCACTGTACCACACCTAACAAATGTTCCTGTCTTGGTTCAGTTAGAGGAAGGTAGGACAATGAGAAGATTCACTGAGTGTTTCTAATTAGATACTAACTGGTATTTATTGACTATCTCAAAATCCCTTCCAGCTACAATATTAAATGATTCTGTGACATCAGCAAGGGATTAGTGTTTGAGAGTTTTGAGGGTGCTTTTTTTTGGTCTAGGATTGGCCCACGCTACCCTAACACTTATCAAACCTTAAGACCTTAATGTCCTTTCAATTAGTAAGGTACAGCTAGCTCAAATACTCTTAAAGCGGGATCTTAAAAGTCCAACCCCTTCATTTTATAGGGGAGGCCCAGAGAGGTCCATTGGCTTGCACAACATCTCAGCACATACAGAGCAGTCAGGACTTGAACTCTGGTACCTTAACTCCTAATGCACTGTTCTTTCCATTAGAACATACAGGGCCTCCCTTATCTCCTTTACTACTCCTTTCTGATTTCTAGTACATATCAAAACACCATACTCTGGATAAAGAGTTTAGTCCAAGAAGGAACAGTCCAAGAAAAGGGTGTAAGGAAAACTACAGTTGAGGAAATGAAAGGCAAGGAAAAGAGGAGAGATCCATATTGGGGGTAAGAAGCTCCTGAAGATCAGGGGTTTTCCTTGAGAAGGAAGAGTAAACAGTGAGTCGAGAATATGGAGTTACCAAATTGAAAGTTCTCTGACACCTGGATTTGGTTTTTGTAATAATTAGTATAAAGTCAGATTTTTTTCCCATTCTTAGTAGATAAATAAATTCATTCAATAGTCATTAAACAATCGTTAATTTAAGCATCCTTGCCACGCACTGGTCTAACTTCTAGGAGAAATAAAAAGATAAATCAGATATGATCCTTGCCCTCAAGTAACTTACAGTCTCGTTTGGGTGTTTGGGAATACATATAAATAAATCAATCTAATGCAAATTACAATATAAGTGTGTAAGAGGACCAGAAAGTGCCAAGTGATTGCTGATAAACTATATCATACTTTTAGCCGTAAGGTCTAAGATATCATTGAGGGGGATGGCATTGGAGTTAAGCCTTAAATGTTGAGTAGGAAGGCACTCTTGCTATGGGTAGCAGGATGAATAAAAAGCACCAAGGTAGGAAAACCTGGCAGGGACATGTGAGTAATCCATTTGGCTAGAGCATAAGAGTACGTGAGAGAAAATACTATGAAATAAGGCCTTAGAGGTAAGTTGGAGCCTAATTGTAGAGTCTTGAATGAATTCTAGGTTAAGGAGTTTAGATTTTATTAGGGTGACAATGGGAAACAATTTAATGTTTTTGAACAGGTGTTTTTATCCCCGTGCACTGGGAAGATTATCCTAGTATTAGTCATAGATTTAGAACTATAAGAGACCTCAGGCATGATAACCCCCTCATTTTTCAGATGATGAACTGAGGCCAAGAAAGCTTGTGTGATTTGCCCAGAGTTACATAGGTATTAAGTATCAGATTTGAACTCATGGCTTCCTACTCTCCACTTCTGACCTATATAGTCCTGCACTATACCACAGTGCATTTGTAGGAATAGTGGTTGATATAGCACTTCAAGGTCTGCAGAGCATTTTTACAAACATTATTCCATCTGATCACAACAACCCTGTGAAGAGGTGCTCTTACCTCCATTTTACACATAAAGAAACTGAGGCTCAGAGAGTTGAGTTGTCATGGGTCACATAGGTCGTAAGCTTCTGAAGCCAAATTTGAATCCTGGTCTTTTCTGACTCCAAGTCCAGTTTCTCAATCAGTCACATAGAAGAAGAGGAATGGTGTTAGTTCAGTAAACTATTTCATTAATCTAAGCAAGAAGTAATGTAATGAGGGCATGAATGAAAGAATGAATGAATGGGAATTTGTTAAGTGCTCTACTGTGTCCTCAGGGCTGGAGGTATAAATAGAAGAGGAAGACAGTCCTGTCTCTCAAGAGGCTCACGTTCCAATGTGGGAGACAATATCTGGAGGTTGTAGTTTCAAGTCAGATGGAAAGGTCCCATGGAGGTCCTTAGGATGTGGCAAAGCAGATAGAATAATTTATCTTCTTTAATGCTGTTTCCAATAATACAATCATGCGTTTCTAATATTAGACCATGTGCTGGTGCCAAGAATTTTAGTGAGAACTTTCTTTTCTTTCTCTTCAGTAGCTGTGGCTACAGCACCTGCAAGAGCAGTAGCCAGAGTACATTATCCAGGATAATGGCTTGGAGGGTTGGGCTGGAAGCAGGACTGGGGGGTGGGGGAGAGGTGGTGGTGCTGCCATTCTCAGGGCCCTGGAGCTTACCTGCCCTTTGATGGCAGTTAGTCAACAGTTGATGTTGATGGTGTTGAAGAAGGTTGACCCTTTCTCCACAGTGATTTCTCCATTCAGTGATGGCTGCTGGGGCTGATTCCTGAAACTAATATAGAAGGGTTAATTTCAAGAATTTCCAGACACAGTTGATAGGATTTGTTGAGTGTGTTTGGGGAGAAGAAGTCAAAATCACTATATAGCACCACACAAAACAAAGCGCTATATGACTGGTTTCTCATTGTGCCTACACACACACACATATATACATATACATATATATATGTGTGTATATATATATATATATGTCTCTCTTCACGCTGGAGCAGAAGAGCTGAGTCATATATATGGGGATGAGTGATAGGGATTTTGCGAAGGAGGTTAAGTTTTTGAACTTTAAAGAGAAGGGACAAACAAAAACCGTGAGATTTTTTTGTTGTTCATACTGTGTAGAAACCTTAAGGCCTTTTAAAGGGTTTAAAAACAAACAAAAAACCAACCAAATCCAGTGTGAGATCTCAGCAATGATAGCTCCAGCTCAGACCATACCAAATAAAATAGAAAAAGGTGGAGGAGAGGCAGAGGCTTCAGTAATTCTGAACTCATTAATGCATTAGGGGCTAAAGGAAAGCATTGTCTGAAGCTGCTAAAAGTAGCCATCAGAAGAGCTAATGTATACCCTGACTTGATCCATTCATTCAATTCAACAACCATTTATTAAATGTCTATGTGTGAGGCACTGTTCGTCAAAGATGAACAGTCACACAAGGCCTGCCTGCCTTGAGTAGGCCAAAGGACTGGTATATTTATACATTTTTCTGGAAGACACAACATATACCCACATAAAGTATAATATGAGGTAGAACGTGATCAAGTCAATAACGGGAGCCAGACAAAATGCTTTAAGTAATGTTGAGGAAGGAGAATGTTTTCCCTTGAGGGAATCCAGGAAGCATCATGAAAGAGGTGGCACCCATGAATGTTACAGAAGCCAGAGAGGTCGAGATCAAACTCAGAGAATAAATTTCACAGGAAAGTAGAACGTGTGACAAAAAATACCAGGTAATGACTTTGAGAAGTTGAGTTGGAACCAAATTGTACAGGGCCAAAAATTCGAAAAATAAAGCCAGTAGGAAGATTACTTTTGCAGTGGTGTGAAGGATGGACTGGAGAGGAAGAAGATTAAAACCAACTGAGAGGCAATAACAGTAGTAAAGTCAAGAGGAGATAAAATCCAGAACTGAGGTCATGGTTCTGTTGGTGGAGAGCCGGAGATGGATAGATGGATAGGTGGATAAGTGGATAAACAGACACATGGATAGATAGAGACAGAGAGAAAAAGAAAGAAAGAAAGATGTTGTTTAATGTTGTATAGAGGTATAAACAAGAACTGATAACTGTTTAGATATGTGTTTGACCTACAAGTCAAATTTAGGGTTTGTTCATTCGAGCTAATTTGCTAAGTCCTGAGCAGATGTCACTTGGTATTGAATGACAAAACTGGAAGAGATCTCGAGGTTATCTGGTCCCAATCCCTGACTCAAACCATGAGTGTACTTAATCCATCCATCTTAAGGTGATTGGCCTTAGAAATCTTGAAAAGATCTCCAAGGGAGGAAATTCCATAACCTTAGTAGCTGAGGAAAATAGATAATGTCAAGATATGGAGGAGTAGGAACCAGGAGGCTGAGGCTATGATTTCACATATTTTATCTTCAGCAGAATTCCAACTGGGCAGGGAACAACCCTCATGAACAATCAAGTAGTGCGATCAGAATGTCTTAGTCTTATTACATTAAATAATACTGTATCCTCTTGCAGTGACCTGAGGGGTCAATGTGATTGGAAGGGAAAATCTGCTTGCCAGTAATCTAATTTGTCTTAATGTTTCTTTCTAGGGAATAGTAATTAGGGGATAGGGATTATACTGGGTTACTTTAAAAGAACCTCGTGCTGTGTGTAGCTTAAAAGATTTTTTTCTTAAATTCTGATCATTATAAGGAAGGCAGTATGGTATAGCTAGAAAGAGCCCTGAAACGCGGATCCCAGTTAAACCACTAACCAACTGTGTAACTCGGTACACATCACTCTACCTCTCTGCAACCCAGTTTCCTCACGCATAAACATCTTAGCTCTTCAAATATATTAGCTTTGTGACCTGGCCACATCAACTTCTTTGAGCCCCAATTTCCTCATCTGTAAAATGAAACTATACTTGCACTCCCTCACCAGATTGTTGTGAGGAAAGCAGTTTGTAAAGTGGTGAAAACTCTATAAATATGAATTATTCTTATGAAAGCATCCTAACCTCTAAAGTGGGGGAATAAGTGATTGTGAGAAAATCGTTTGCAACTCTGACATTATGTGATTGTGATTACAATGTGCCTCATCATTGCAGGAATATCACATTGCCTGAATGATGATCAATGGAGCCAATTCAATAGTTTTCTAATTGAAGAGCATACCTCACCCTAGTCTTAGGGAGAGGGAAGCAAGTGCAGAGTGAGTGCCTTTTTTTCTTTTTAAAATCTTATTTTTACTGATGCCTGTTGTTTTTGTTTCAGCTTCATTTCTGAATATATCCCTCCCTTTCCTCCTTACCTAGAGAGCCGTCTCTTGTAATAAAGAATTTAAAAGAAAAAGGCAAAAAAGCATTTCAATAAAACTGACCAACGCATCCATCGGAACTGGCAATGCATAGCAACATTCCATAGTGTTGTTAACTTTTTTGTCTGTCATGGATTCCTGTGAGTCTGGTGAAGCCTATAGAGACCCTTTCTCAGAATAATGTTTTTAAATGCATAAGATAAAATACAGAGCATTGAAAATAACAACAACAACACAATTATATTGAAATCATTATTTTAAAGAAGTTTTTAAAGTGCATAGACTTCAGATTAAGGTCTGCTGGTATACGTTGTTTTCCTGGTTCTCTTTACTTAAGAAAGACCTTTCTGGCCCTTCCCTATCTCCTGCTAGATCCTGGTGCATGCTTGTATAGAGCTGGAGGTTCAGGCATGAGATAAGAAAGAGCTCCCTGCTTCCCCCTTGAGGGCATTGGTGAGTATAGACACCTCACTCCTCAGATTTCCCTAGAGCCTCTCTGGGTACCTGAGATTTCAGACTGTCCCAATTACTATGTCATGGATGGCAGCTCTTCATCAGCTTAGTCATGCAGAGGTGAGAAGTAGAACTAAAGACTGTGTATGTGAGCCTTCCTGAAGCTTACAAGGTGTAGTTTGTAAGGACGGTATCTTAAGTAATCTAGAGCTGGTTTGTTTGACCCTCTGTCCTAGAACACCACCAGACCCAACCTTTTCTTTCACAGGTATTTGCTAATACCTTTTGTTATTTCCTCTAGTGGTATTTCCTGAATGGTTTGGAAATTTTGAGTTGAGGATGCAGAGAAGAAAAGTGTGGGGTGAGGGGGAGGATGTTTTGGTCATGGCATTAAATGCTATAATTTAGGTAAATGCTATAATATTGAAGGTAGGAATAGAAATTTAAAATGATATTTTCCACATTTCAAATGGAAGTCTCTCGTGGGATACTAGAAAGAGCACTGGTCTTTGAATCAGAAGCCCTGGGTTCTAGTCCTTGGGTCGCTGTCACTTATTAGCTGTATGACCCTGGGATCATACACCATCTCTGAGTCTCAGTTTCTTCATCTTAAAAAATAACAGTAAAATACTTGTTCTACCTACCAGCACCTATTGTGCAGATCAAATGAAATAACATAAGTAAATCACTGTAAGCCAGATCTCCGCATTGATGTCAGCTATCATGATAATTATCATATCCATTATTTAATCCGCTTCAAATCCAAAGATCCAAAAAAATACAAATGGGGAAAAGGGTGGTAGTTGTATATTTTGATCCTACTTACAAGTTAGTGTTTGAGTGAACTCTTAACTAAAAAACAAAAACATTAGAAACCTGGAGTTCATGAACTTTTTAAAATAAATTTGATAACTATGTTGAAATATAATTGGTGTCCTTGGTAATCCTCTATATTTTACTTTATGCGTTTGAGAACTTTGTTTGGAGAAGGGGTCCATTGGCTGCACCAGACTTCCAAAGGGTTCCGTGACACCCAAAAGTTTAAGACTCCTCCTGCCTTAGACGTTCCTCTAATTCTGTACCTAAGGTGGAAACGTTGGGGAGAAGTAAGCAGCTTGCATGTTGGTGTCCTTCTGGGCTTTGACACTATTATCAGCTGTCACTAAGCAATAGGGGTTGGGAAAGGAGTAAATGTGGTTCCATTTATTATTGTTTCACGGACTTTCCTGAAGCAGAGGCAATTCCTCAGGGTTTATTGTTGGCAAATCTATGGGCTTTCCCTCTGTTCTTCCTCAGTCTAACCTTCACACTTCTCCTTGACCTAGAATATTCTGGATCTAGTTCACTCTGTCCTTTAATCATATTTAAGGGGAAGTTTTTAATAAAATACCTGACGTTCATGTTATGCATTAAAGCTCAAGAAATAATTCTGCATTCTCCTCTTTGGGCTTTGCAATAACTCTAAAGTATTCCTCATCATCATTTTATGAACAAAATCAGGCACACAGAGGTTAAGTGACTTGCCTATGGTCACACAGTAAGTGTCACTGGCAGGATTTGAATCTAGGTCTTCTAGTCTCCAGGTCCAGAGCAGTAATTTGGATATAGCGGAGAGATCTACGTGCTTTGCAGTTAGGAAGTCTTCAGTTGGAATCCTGCCTCAGACGCTTACTAGCTGTTATGATCCTGGGAAAGTCATCTGACCTCTCAGACTCAATTTCCTCATCTGTAAGATAAGAATAATAATAGCATCTACCTCAAAGTGTTGTGTAGATCAAATGACATTGTGATATGTAAAATGCTTTTTAAACCTTAGAGGGTTTAAATATATAAATATATATTCATTTATAATATATGTATATAAATATATGAGAAGGAGGAGGAGGAGGAGAAAGAAGAGAAGGAAGAGCTCATTGTGCCTCTGGGAAATAGGGATTTCACATTACAGAGACTATAACAAAAGCAGACATTTATACTCTTCTTTAATGTTTACAAATAGTTTTACATACTACTTACTTCATGGTAACCTCCAAATAACCCCGTGAAGTAGGGACTGCAGTCACTGTTATCTCTATTTGGTTCTTTCTGGAGCTGTGGTCTCATTAGAGCAAGAATTCCATGCTGAGGAAATCTTCTCTGCCAATGAATACTATTGAAATGACTGGCCCGAGGTCACACAGTAAGAGGCAGAGATAAGCTCAGAATCCAGGTATTCCTGCTTCTACATTTAGTACAGTTTTCACTACTTCTGTATTTATTAGACGCTGCTACACCAAACTGACTGACATCATCTCTTACAATTAAAGAAAAATCCAGTCCTCTCTACCACACGCACACTCATATGTTTTGCACACGCAATTTTTAGACACCATCTCAAAACCTGGCCATGTCAGTTCTCATTTCCTCTTCTGAACACCTCCTCCTCTGCTTTGACTGCAAAGTCAAGTGATTCGACTGTGCAGGAACACTTCAATCCTGTTAGCTACGACCCTGCTTGCCCACCTTAACGACCGAGAGTAGTAGAACAACAGCTTGGAGAATGGAGCTGGAATCCACAAATAGGCAACATAGGTTTTTAACCTTCTCTCTGTGCAACATTTTAGGAATGCCTCTTCCTATCTGTGCCACCATGCTTTCCAAATCTCTGCTCGCCTGTGACATGCAAGAGTTCATATGAAATACACACACTGAATCCTAGGGAGGAGAGTTTGGTTGTCATACTAGTTTCTCTGGAAGCCAACCAGATGTGACTGGGTGGGGGGTTGTTAATGAGAGGCCCAAGTTATCACTGTCTGTAGCACTCTCGCTCTCCATCCTCAGCTGAAAAGGTTTTCATTCCCAGCTTTGTTAACAAATAACTCTGACGTTGTCAGTCCCGATAACAGATTGTATGTCACCATGTTAAGATGCATATTGTTTAAATCGCTCTTTGAAAGGGAACTTGTGTAAAAGAGAGGTGTAGGGATTAAGAGTGGGGAGAGGGGGGTGGAGAGGGAAAGAGTTACACGTAGATGTTTGTGTGGGTGTGAGGGACAGAAAGAGACACAGACAGACAGACAGAGAGGAGAGACAAATAGAGAGACATAGGGGACAGAGACACAAAGAAACGAGAGAGAGAGAGAATATCAGCCAAATACTGTTTCCCAGTAAAAGTGCACCTGGGAACATAGACCAAAATTAAAACCAATCAAACAAGACAAACCCATCATTTGGGAGGTATTTGGTAGCAATGATTCTGATTCTTTCTCTTAAAACCAGGAGAGGGAGCACTAGTTCTTGAGTCACTGCTAAGAGCGATGATGGGGCTTTAGGGGAAAGCCCTCCCTCTCTGTGCCATCAGCCACACCATCTATAATTCAGATCCATAAAGGAATTCCTCAGAAGTAGAGCTCCCTGGGATTTGGTTTGCTGTTGGTTGGTTAGTTTGGGTTTGGTTACTAAATGCTGAGCTGGGGGACTTTTGTCTAGGGCAAGTCACAGGAAGGGTCATTGAGCAGCAACTGACCGGATTATTTTTTTCGTGATTAAAACTCTGCTTTTTTAAGAAAACTGAAGGACAGGCAGGTTGCTTTGAGCTGCTTGTGGGGAGGTTATCAAACTGCCAGGATCCCTTACCAGTTTTCCTGTAGGGCAGTTATACCCTCATCCTAAGGACCCAACTTTTTTTCCAAAGAATGTCACAAAAGAATGCTGCTCAGCCCCTTGAATGTGCATGTGTCTCTGCACCTTTCCAGGTGGTGTCTCCCCACTGTGTGAAGCATCCAGGAGTGGCTCTGACACGTGGGTTATGTAAGTGTATGAGCAGAGATGGAGAAGAGGAGAGCAGCAGCGCTCGGTGACGAGTTGCTTTGGAACAATTAGGGAGACTTTGGAATACGGTTATTAAAGATGGGCTGCTTCAAAGCTGGGCTGGGCTGAATGGTCCAGGAACCATTCCAGCAGCTCCGCAAAGAGAATGGCTCAGTACCCTGTTGTCTCCTGCCCCTGCTGCGGTAAATTTGAATCAGGCCTCTAGTTCCTCCCCCCTCTTTTGCTTCAGTTGAAAGCAGGAGGAGGAGGAAGAGGAGGAGGCAAAGGCAGAAATTTTGTTACTTTCTCTCCCTGGGCTCCCTGTGGCTTTGTAGTTAGTGCCGGCTCTGTGTTAGTTGGTTACCCACGGGTAGCAGGTGGGTGAGGACGCTGCATGTGCTTAGGAGAGGAGGCCTGGAGCTACCAGCTCTTTGTAAGTATAACCTACAGGCCCTGCCCCTGCCATCCCATCCCCCCATCCTAGTGTTTTGGAGCTAGTTAGGGTTTGGGACTTGAATGGGGGAGGGGTGAAGCTTGGGGGGGGGGGGACAAGGAGGAGTATGGGATTTTTGGACCCCTAGGCAAATGTGGAAATTATGAAGAATTTTCCTAAACCATAGATCCAAAGGGAGGTTAAAAGATAATTGGAGGGAAAGGAAAACAGGAGTTTTGCTCAAGTGGACAAAGAGCTCCCCTCAGGAACTTCACTGCCTCTTTTAAAGATTTGCTTTGACTATAGAGAATGGATAGTGAGCCATGTGTTTGGGCCCATTTTCCAACATGTGCCCAAAAGACATTAACCCTTTGAGGTGAATCAAAGGGGGCTAGATTATGAAACTAGAGCTGTGTCACGGCTAGCAAATCTTCCATTCCAAGTTGTAAATGCTCATGCACTAACATTCTGAGGGAAACTGAGCCACAGAGAGGATCAGTGACTTGTGGCATCTGCTCGGTGCTGGTATTTTAAAATTCGAGACTTCCGGTCTTCCAAGCTTTAATAAACCGAGAGGTTTGTTTTAATGACACCCATTCCTTCCCCTCCCTTCATCTCTAAAACACACACACACACACACACACACACACACACACACACACACACACACACACACACACACACACACACACATACACACACACACATACATATTCTATGCTGTAGCCTTACACGGGAATCTAGTACTTCCTAGCTAAGGTCTTTCTGGTCCCCCACTGCTTGATGAAAAGCATAGCACCCTCTTTAAAGAGAAAGCTTTGGTACCACCTTAATCTGTGTATGTCCAATTCTGTACATCTTCTGTCAGATATATGGCCTCTAGGCCACATGAAGCCACACAAAGATCCCGAGTAAAACATGGGAATTCTATCAGGATCCCTTGATTCATCCTCCATCAGTGTTACCGTGAGATTGTTCAATTATCCCAAGAATTAACACTGCTATTTCAGGCCTTCAGTCCCCAGGAATCAATACACTCAAGCAATTTTAAAATAAGCTCTTCCTCCTCCTCCTCCCTGTAGATCCCTAGGCCATCCCCTCCCCCATTCATTTGCTGACTAGAAAAACAGAAGATACAAAATAACTGCTCTCATTTACATGGCAAGTGCTTTAAAGTTGTCAAAAAGCTCTGTTCTCATGAACTTGTAATGTAAGTTTAACATAAATATTCCCATTTCACAGATGATGAAAGGAGACTTTGAAAGGTTAAGTGACTGGCCACAGTCACACTGCTGTGTCTGTGGTGAGATTCAAACCCAGGTTTCTTGACTCCAGGGCCAGCATCCTAGACACTACCCCATTGTGCCTTACCCCTTCAGCCTGCTTATGGGTACTTTCTGCAGGATTTAGTTATCCCGAATACAGTGCTCCTCAGTCCTAGTGGTAGTGGAATACAAAACTGATATGAAGATGCAGCTGGTAATATGATGCCTGACCTCCCTTCCACGACCTTTTTTTGTGATATCGGCATTTGTCTGAGATAGGTGTCTTGTGGGTATGTTTTCGTACCCTCCTTCAAAAGATGTTGTTCTCTCTCTGCAGCATGTACTCTATTGCTGCTGCCTTCTCCAAGGGCTTTGTATCTCAAGCTTCCTGTTCTATTTTGAAAACTTGTAGCAGAGATACATGCCTTGGCAGATACAGAGACAATTTGAATTGCAAGCATCTGACCTGAATATTTGGCTTGCAATTAGCAACTTAGTTCACCAAAAGTGGAAGGTGGTTAATCAACTTGGCTCCAGCCATTCTTCACTGCTCCAAGGGTGTCTAAATTTCCAGTTTCTGCCATCCTTAGGGGTCAGGCGCTAACATACTGAGTTAGTGCTTGGAGTTGTTTTCCTTTGCCTCAGAGAGAGTGAAGGTATAAGTTAGTAGGGAGAAGCTGTACTCTATCTGTAGCTTTTACTGACTTCTTCCCCATTGTAACATATGGTGCCAGCCTTTGGGCAGCCCACAATAAGATAAATTCCCAAAGGCAGAAGTGTCCCTTTCCCACTGGTGCAGTTACCAAAGCAAAAATAGCATCTTAATGATAGCGTTGAGTCTTCTTCAACACTGACCATCCAAAAGATGAAGAATGGTGAGGCAGCTAGATAGCACAATGGATAATATCGGGAAGACCCGAGTTCAAAACCTCCTCAAAAACTTACTAAGTCACTCTCCTCATTTGTACCTACCTCGCAGGGTGGTTGTGAAGATCACATGAGATAAATATATGTAAAATGCATTGTAAACCTTAAATTTAAAGCACTATATTAATGCTAGCTATTCTTATTATGTGATGTTGGGGTTCTCCTATGATCATAAACAGAGCTGCAAAAAGCTAGCTGGTCCAACCCGTCATTTTACAGATGAGCAAACAGCACCAGAGAGGTGGTGATTTGCCCAAAGCAACACAGTATTTAATGTCAAAGGTTGGATTTGAACCCAGTTCTGATTCTACATCCTATGGTTTCTCCCACTGTACTATGATGCCTCCTAGAGGTATACGAGAACTCATAATTTGGAAAACTGGTTGCTATACAAGTGTGAACTCCAGCCCTCTAGTGTGTATAGGTAGACAAAGGGCTGGAACTCTAATTCAGACTTATTAGCAAACAGGGTAACCTAAGAGTTGCCAAGGACTTAGTGATCATAGATGATTGAATCCTAGAGCTAGAAGGGACCCTAGAGCTCACGTAGCACAACCACCTTATTTTAGCAAGATAAAAATGGAAGCCCAGAGAGTTGAAGTGACTTCCCCAAAGTAAGCACAAGAAGTTGTCTCAGAGCCAAGAACCTCGAATTCTGAGTCCAACGCTGTCTCCACTCCAATATGCTGCTTCCACTGAAAGGAATTTTGAGGAGGTTTTTTGCTAGTTTTTTTTTTATCTGGGTTTGGTTTGGTTTGTTGTTTTGTTTTGTTTTGTTTTGTTTTTAGCAGGCTAGGACATAGGTTAGGATAGATCATTTGAGAGGAATGTTCCCAGGAAAGGTGTAACAAAGAACTTTTGTCCTGATTCTCTGCTCCCCTCCAAAAATCCAATTGCCCTTAAAGTGCTTAATCAGATTAACCATTTTAACACTACCTGAAGTTTCAAGTAGTATTTTAAGTAGAAGTAAAAGATAGGGCTAGAACTGCATTGATCTGAACCTTTTGCATTTCTTTAGAATGGGGAGAAGCAATAGCCTACCACCCTTAGAAAGGAGCTTGGCTTCATGGGAATTTGCCCAACCAACCCTGTAGAGGTTGCCCAAACCCTGAGATCGATCAGTGAGAAGATGAAACCTACACAAGCATCCATTCTACCATCTACACCCTTTTACTAGGTTTTTCCTTACAGCTACAAAGTACAACTGTAGACATGGCCCAGTGGGCTTTTAAATGAATTAATGAAGATTTGATTATTTATTCTTTTTTTAATCCCTTGTACTTGTCTGATATCTTTGATTGTGCCAATTCCTCCCTTTGCCCCCCCACATACAGATAGGATGGAGTAAAGCAGGGAAATCTGGTACCACCTGAGGCAATTACACCCTCACTCCCAGCATGTGAAACTAAGTTGTGGACATTGAGCTAGACCTGGAATCAGGAAGACCTAAGTTCATGTCTAAACAGCCTTAGACATTTGCTAACCACGTGAACTTAAAAAAGTCACTTAACCTCTCTCTTCCTCAATTTCCTCATCTGTAAAACGGGGATAATAATAATAGCACCTTTTTGTTCAGTCATGTCCGACTCTTCGTGACCCCTTGGACCATACTGTCCATGGAGTTTTCTTGGCAAAAATACTGTAGTGGTTTGCCATTTCCTTCTCCACTAGATTAAAGCAAACAGAAATTAAGTAATTTGCCCAGGGTCACACAGCTAGTAAGTGGCTGAGACTGGATTTGAACTCAGATCTTCCTGACTCCAGGCCTAGCACTCAGTCCATTGAGCCACCTAGCTGCCTCCCATAATAACCCCTACCTCCTAGGTTCGATGTAAGGATCAAATGAGATATTTATAAAGTGCTTCACGAATCTTAAAGCATTATGTAAATGTTTTTCATGCTATCTATAATTTATAATAATTACATAATTATATCATGTTATAATAATTCTATTTACAAATTATGCTATTTATGATTCTTATTGTCTCTCTTGTTCTTTCTCTTTTCTTCCTTCCCTTTCTCTCCCTTTCCTGATACCTTGATTTCTTCTTCCTCCCTGCTTGAGCTCTCTGACCTGCCAATAGTGACCATCTCTCTAATGGCCATCAGGGAGGAATGGCTAGGGTGTCAGAACCTAGTCACTCACGGATCCATTATGTCTGGGGGAGGGGGAACAGGTGAAGAGAAAGGAGGATTAGCTAAAATAAGAAATACCTGAGGCCCAGCGAGTAAGCTCTTTGAGGACCCATGAAAGAAATGGATTTACAGTCACAGACGTGTATACCACCACGAGGGTCTTGAGGGCTTTCCTCTTCAGGGAAAATAGAGAGTGAAGAAGGGCCGTTTGCAAGAAACCTTTTGGGTGGCCATCAATTTTAAACATACCCCTCTAGTTAGGGCTTTTTACATTTTCTACTACAAAACAAGAAACGCACAAGGTTGATCTTTACTGCTGTTCAGACCTGACTCTACATTTATGAGTGAATATATACCTACACTATGCATTAGACTTTCAGTGAAATGCAGAGAAGAATGCCTGCAGTTTCAGGTGTATGCATGTGAGAAAGAGAGCATCTGTGTCCATTTTTAGCAGTGTCGAGATTTGCTGTTTGGACATCTGTTTACTTCTCTTCCTTCGGTAACCCAAGATAGAATATCACAGTGTGCAGAAGAAAGAACACTAAATTTAGCATCAGAGGACCTGGTTTCTAATCCTGGCTATTTCACTAATGATCCTTGTGACTGTGGGCAAGTCATTTCACCGCACTGGGCCTGTCTTTTAGGGTTCGACTAAGTGACATTAAAGGTTCCCTTGAGCCCTAATTGATCCAATCAGTTGAGTATGTGACAAACACTGTGCTGAGCCCAGGCGACATGAAGCTACATGAAGTGGTTTACTTAGTGTGCGTAATCCTATATGTTTTATTGTATATGTTCAAAAACATTATTCTGAAAAGAGGTCCATAGCTTCACCAGGCTGCTAAAGGGGTCCCTACACACACACACACACACACACACACACACACACACAAGCCTCGATTTGGGCAGCTAGGTGGTGCATTGAGTAGAGCACCAGCCCTGGAGTCAAGAGGACCTGAGTTCAAATGTGGCCTCAGACGCTTGACACACTTACTAGCTGTGCGACCTGGGGCAAGTCACTTAACCCCAATTGCCCTGCCTTCACTCTTCCAAAAAAAAATGAAGAAGCCTCGATTTAGTGGGAAACCCTTGTGAACTTAGCTAGGTGGGTTCTCACCCACTTGTTTATTGGCCAGCCACCCACCCTACACTCACAGCTTGGTGGTAGGATCTGCCCGCATTTGCATATTGCTTGCACTCAGACCCCACAGTCTTCACCATGCCACACATGGGTATCAAAATAGGACATTAGGTCTTTTTTTGCCCTAGTTAAAAGACAGGTGGCACATAGCTTCGTTTTCTTTGACAGTTTTCTGTTTAATCAACCAGTAAGCATTTATTAAACACTGACTTGTGACAGGCCGACTACTGAGCAGTGGTGATACCAAGATGAAAATGAAACAGTCCCTGCCCTCTGGGCACTTACGTTCTATATTGGTAACATGTTCCCTTGATTTGGCAGCTAGAGCCATGCAAGGACCTGGCAGTGGGGAAGTATAATAGGGAGTGACATAAATCTGGGGAAAATGGAGAGTGTTAAGCTTTAAGGTGCCATATCTGCTGTCATGATGATGGAGCTGGCTGTATTGTGTGGGCTTCTGGGTACAATTGCTGTAGCACTGCAGCTGTCTGAACTGTCTGATAAGATTCTTCTTTAGTATAGATGAACGTCTCTATAATATTGTTCTTATGGTCTAGGCCGAGTGGAGACCCAAAGACGAAGTCATCTGTGAGTAACAAGCTTAACAAATTATCGATTAAATAATTATAAAATTGTTAATTAAATAATTAGCAAAGGTTAATTGAATAACAAACACCCCATACTAAATTCCAAAATATGCAGCACCTAAATGGATAGTGTCTGAAACCATATTCTTGGCTGAAATTGTTTTATTAAATAGCGCCCGCCACAGTCATTTAGAACAGCATCATTGTTTTACATTTGAAGTGAAGTGAGCTAGCCTGTCTAAAGATGAAGCCAGAGCTTCAACGCTTCGAGCACCAGCACCTGAAACTAGTACAAAATGTGCCTAGGGTAAACATCATGAGACATGCCCTTAGATGCTGCTAAGGAGGTAAGGACAGTCAATACTAGCAAGCTAGGAAAAGCAGTCTCCTGAGATGCAGACTCTGGCAAACCATTGGGTAATTTCCAATTTTAACTAATTTTTCTTGCTAACTAGATGTTAAGCTTAATTATTTCTATGTTACCGAAGGAATGTAAGTATTATTAGCACCCTATAAATCTTTTCACCTTGGGCCAAAGCCTCCATTGCCTTTTCCTAGTTATGGCTCTGGATATGACCCAAAATTAAATGGATGGGTTAACTATGATGTAATTATGATACACCTTGCACAAATGCTTTCACCTAACTCTCATGTCAGAGTATACCCGAAGTGAATCCAGCCACTCCTTGGGAAACATCAAGATCTCAGGAAATTCTCCTTCAGTGCCATGGATAATTAACCAGGGCAAGTGAGTTATTTGCATTTAAGGAAGGTTACCCCAGAGGTCACAACGCTTGAGTCCACTTCCAGGACTCCAAGTGTACTAGCCAGGTGTTCTCTGGACAGTTATAACTTCTGGGCTCTTCTATTTTCCCCCGAGGAAGTGGAGGGACGCCAGCATACTCAAACACCTAAGTGCCAGGAAGGGCACAGCTGGTTACTGAACATTCTCCTAACTGATAGTAGCAGCAAATTGCAGAAGCAATTGGTGTCATGGTAGGGAGAAAGAATGCAGGGGTATCCTGAAGAAGAGATGGCCTTAGGAAAGAATGGCTGGCACAGTAAATGAAGTAGTACTCACCCCTCTTTGAATTATAGAAGGCCTTTGGCTAACCTTTCCCCCATCTGGTCATTCGTCACCTGCTCTACAGTTGTACTGGCTGCAGTAAAAGCGAGTAATGGTTTGAAACGCTTCAGGCTCTGCCTCGTTTTAATTGAAGCATTTTATTTAATTTATGTTTAGTAAAGAGACATGAACTCTAGTCATTCCCAGAGCAAGAAAAACGCACACCAGAGGATCTTGGCAGGGCTCTGTGCTACCTGCCGCCATGTGCTCAGTCTTCTCATGTGCTTCATTATTAATGCAGCATGCCCAGCCCACATGCAGTGCACCCATTTGCATAACCCAGTGATTAGACTTGTGGTCCAGCTACCGAGCTGGGGCTTTCATGCAGAAAATCCTGCTTCATTTAGAACACTTCTTACTGGAATTTTGAATGGGATCTACCAAGGGCCTAAATAGTTCCTTAGCAATATCGTGTATAAGTGAGAACAATAGAGAACAATTCTGGTCTTCTGACGCCAGAACAGGCTTCCCAGATACATAAATTAAAATCAGGGAGAAAAAATTAATCCCTTCACATCCCCAATACCAAGGCAGTGGAAATATCTTTTGCTTCTGGCTCACACTCTTAATATTATTATTTTGATTATCACTAATGATCATGACAATTATGAGTATTATACAAATCTGTTTTATTGTTCTTCTTCTTTCCTGGTAACCTGGCTGCCATGTTCCCCTGCTGGCACTTAGCAGAGGGGTTTCATGGATGAAGTATATGGAGCAGATCTTTTCGTCACAGCCTGTCCCTCCAGTTAGCGATGTACCAGCCCTCAGCCAGTGAATATCATAGCATAAAAATATTCCTGTGATACCTTGGTGGCACAGAGACCAGAGATTCCACCCTCGCCCCCACCCCCATTCCCTAAGGGTGGACAATTAAGACACACAAATGCGCTAAAGAAACCCTTGTGAAATACACTCACTAGGGCCCCTGCCTGCCGGGTCCTTGCTACTGCAGCCCCACCTACAGACCTTCAGGGCTTCTCCCTCTGTCTTCATGCATAGCTCAACAATATATCATTCCTCTGAGAAATGTGGCCATTCCCTGGATCTGCCCCAAGTAGCACACAGCATCAGAGGGAAAGGGCAGAAACAATCAGCTGGCCTCGCAATGGCTACCTTTCAAAGCCAGGCCTATTGTGAGCTTCCTCAGTTTCCAAATCATTGCCTACCTTGTGACTTCTCCCTTGTGACACCATGCCCCCCAGGCTTCCTGCTGTAATGACAGTTACTTTTTTCCAAAGGATTTGTCATCCCTATTGGCGTATTTGTCTTTGCAATATTGATCAACAGGCATTTCTTAAACACATGCTGTGCACCAGGCACATGCTAGGCATTGGGGCCACAGAGTCTCCTGAACCAGCCTCTGCCCTCTAGAAGTCTATATTCTGTCAAGGTAAACAGCTCTGAATAGGGTGTGTGGGCATGTACATGTACATACACATGTATGTGTACACATACACGTGTGTGTGTACACATATGTATCTGATATATCTTATATACCTATTATATAGGTATATATGATAGGATGTATAGATACATGTATAATTATATGTTATGATTACATATAATGTCATATCCCTATAGTGTATACCAGGTATGTGTAGCTGTTTGTAAGATACATATGTATATATGTGTGTGTGTGTATACTTATACATAAATGTATATAGATATACATACATGGGTTTTATATATGCATAAATATATGAGGTGCTTGTTCGCATAGGCACACACACACACACACATTCACCAAATAGAAAACTTGAAATGCAAAGATAGAAAGGGCTTGACCACCTAAAACCTGGTCTCCTGCTCCCCAATCCAGTTCTCTAAGTCTTAGGTCCACAAACTTTCCCAAAGGGTGCAAAATCCCTTGTAAATGACCTGTGTTTCCCATTCCTGTTTGCCAGCACATTCCCTTGGAGTAGCCACCCTCTGACCTACTATGCTGTGTAACAAAAGGCCCACTAATAGAGAAAAAAATAGGGAAAGAGGAACCAGCACCTGAGTATCAATGTATCCTTCAGTGAGACTCTCTGTGCCCTCTTCCTTCTCTTCTTCCTCCCTCCTTCCCTGTATGGAGGGAGGTGGTGGAATGGGAGGTGGGATAGGTGAGTAGTGGGGAGGCCTGCCTCTTCCTTAATCCAGAGCCAGCGCACAATAGAGATGTAAGGATATCATTTTTGATGCAAACAGGTGCAACAGCAGCAAGCTAAACTCTGGCCTTTGCTCTTGAATGACAGCTGTCAAATTTCCAAGCAGTTGCTTTCTGCAACACCACCAAATCCTACTCCTAATCGCCACCACGTCTTCTCTCTTTTGTCCTTCTGGTCTGGAGATTTAACTGACACCCACATAGAATTCCAATTTTAACTGCTTGACCCACTAGGCCCATGCCTAGGAAATGAAAGAGTTAATAAGTGGAAGCCAAATTGGCTTCCCCGAGAGAGAGCCCTGCTGTACAGAACAAGTTTCAAACTGTTTGTTTACATTCTGCCTCCTTCCTTTCTGCCGCTGCCGTAGTAGTGGCCAGGCCTCTGGGTTCTAACTCAGGAAAACCAAGCCTATAGGCAGATGATACGTACTCCAAGTAGCAAGTGCCCTTGGGGACCATCATCTCCTGCCTTGCCCTGCCCTGAATCCATCAATCCTAAACCCAGGGCTACTTCCACCACAGGGCCCAGGCCCAGCCTCGGCCTTAGCTGCTATATGGCTCTCCCTTCTCCAGGGGCATAGTCCAATCCTAAACCCCATGCCTTGCAGTGGGACATCTGGTGGTGCAGTTCATTTGCACAATTATTAATAGTTTAGTTACATAATAACATACAATAACTCACAACTGTATTTAATTTCATTAATGGCAACTTTTTTCAAATTTCTTGATTTCTTTATACTAAGTGCTTATTAAATATCTTCTCTATTTATACATTCAGTACAGTTTCAATCAATTTATAATTGATCTATTTTTGCCTGAATGACATTTTCTCTGGCAGCTTCCTAAGGCCGAGCAGTGTTCTAAAAACAAAAATGGAACGGTACAAGTGGCTTGTTTTTGTCGTCCATTGTTAGAATATGAACTGAATGTTTAAAAAAACCTTCAATAATCCAACAGACAATTATGAAACCCCTACTTTGTGCCAGATACTGGGTATACGATAATAAAAATTAAACAGACCTTACCCTCGAGGAGCTTATATTTCTACTGGAGAGAAACAGTTTGTATATAAATAATAGAACAATACACCTGTTTTCTTTTTCTTTTTTTAAGCATTTTGATTTTTTAAAACAGCATTTTCATATGGTACCATAGTTTTGTTTTTTAGAGCATTACAGACTGCATTAGGAAAGGTCCCCAAAGTCTTGGTGCTTAGGAATCCTAAAGGTACTTAATAGGCCATTGCCCAGCACAAGCCTTACCTGCCTTTTGGACCCCACACAGAGTACTATAGAACCTGTGCTATAGACCACATCATATTCTCCTTGATAAGCTGTGGATTCCTTGATTTGCGTCTAATATTTAAGAATATTAGTATTCCACCTAAGTGTGGATACTTCTTCCACTGATCCATATGCCAATTTCTCTACTTAATAGCTGGTTTGTGAGAGCTTCTCTGCCCCCCAAATTCATCACCTTTCTAAAGCCCAACGTGGTGATGAGTATTTATGAACTTAGATAGGCTTATTCTTAGAAAATGAAAACAAATCTACATATTATAGAAGGGAAGAGTTCGTTTCATCATCAATTTTTCCTTAACTAAATGTTCTGTATCTTTTTAAAAGATGTCACTTATGCAACGAATTCTAACTCTGACCAATTACAACCACATGTCTGGCTTTCCGACCCCAAATTTCACTGCCTTTGGAAGAGAAATCTCTTTTAACCTCTGTATAGCTCATTATCTCTTGCTTTGAAAACTTGGATGCCGTTGTCTGTTTTCCCCTTACCAAACCATTAATTACTCTCTGCTTGTAGTAGTTTGCAGGACAATTTGAAGTGTCCTAGGGAGCAGGGTGAGGAGATTCTCAACACATTGTAAAGATTTTCAATGTAAAGACAATTTTCTATCTTGAAAGCTCATAGCATGGAACTGTTAATGTCACAACTAGATAATTTAGCATCAGCATTTTCTCATTTGTCCCACTGTTGTTTATACATCTAATGATACCAAACTATAATAAAAGGGTACAATTCTATGTATTATATATGCGTGTGTATATATATAAAATATGTAATGGCCCATACTATAAGTAGAGGTTTGAAAAATTATCAGCAAAATATTTTTATTAACTAGCAATATAGGTTTATTTCTTTGTTTTTAAATAATTTTCTGTTCTGTACAATCTGGAAAAACCACAAGCCTAACAAGTGTGGATCTACGAGGCTCAACTATTAAACTGAATCTAGGAGCTGGTGACTTTCCAACACACTCTGGACCAAGAAAGTTTCATAAACCGCCTGTACTTGCCATCAGTCTCACAGGACCATAGATTTCAAGCCAGAAGGGCCCTCAGAGGTTCAACTCCTCTCATTTTAGAGATAAGAAAACTGAGATTTGGGGAGGTTGTAATTTGCCCAGCATCTCACAGGTAGTAAGCCTCAGAAACAGGATTTTAACTCTGGTGCTCTGGCCCCAGAGACAGAACATTTTCCATCATGCCACATTGCTTCCCATAGTCCCTGGGTGCTATTGGACTCATTCTAGTTCTAAGACAAGGACAGTTGTTCCTTCTCCTGTCAGCAAAGAACAGGATATGATTGGGAGCAAGTCATGTTTAGAGAAATCTTTTGGAACTCTTGGAGATTTTCTGTATCCCAGGTCAGAAGACAAAGAACTGAGAATTTAGTGATCTATTTCACCTTATAAAACAAAACTATGACATTTTGGGATTTAAAAAAAAAAGAATACTAGGAGAGGGAACATTGAGGTCAGCTAGACCTCAGACACTTGAAACTACTCTGATTGGTAAATCCATGGGTTTCCTTCTGGCTACCTTGTGGGTTGATATCACCCTGGCCCGGGCATGGTGGCCTAAATAAAGAGGAGCATCAATAGACTTCCAGTTATTGATTTCTCCTGCTGCCCAGGGATGTCAAAAGTGTCTCAAAATATGTGTTAAAGAAAATAGAAAGGGTTTTGTTTTAACTTAAGGAGAGTTTAGAGGCAGACTCAGTTCAACATTCTTTTTTTCATCTTCATGAGGAAAAGCTTTTGATACAGTAACACCAAGTGCCAAAGGATGTTGGTATATGTTTTAAGTAGAACATAAACTGTTGAATGGATACATATTCAATTTCTGGCAAACGTTGTCGTTTCTTCCAATTCTAGTTGAATTGCAAGTGGTATTAGAGGGTGTGGCAGAGGGGGCTGGTGATGTGTAATTTATGCTCTGCATTTGGAAATTGTTTGTCCTTCGTTTTTGAAGAGGACCATGACATCAGGGAAATGATGACATGACTTGCAGTTGACTTTGATTTGAGTGACGAAGGGCTGTGCAAGGTCACCAGCCTCACTTTCTCCTCCAGAGCCATATGAATCCAGTGACCTGATATTCATCAGGATGACTAGAGATGACACAGGATGCAGTGAGAGACCCTGGCCCTTGTAGGCTCAGGCCTTTTCATGTACTCACTTAGAGTGAGGTAAAGCTCACTCAGTGAATAGGCCTCTTCAAGAAGTGAGTCAAGAGATGGCCCCTTTAATTAGAAAAAAAGAAAAAAGATCAAGCTGGAAGGGGAAGACCCTCAGGGCTACTGTTCCAAAGAGAAACAGTTACCACTGGCATTCACTGTAAGACAGGAGGGCCCAAAATACAAGCTATTAAGTGGAGCTTGGGCAGGGACCTATTGTGGTCCAAACTATGAGCTTCAGAGTAAACTGGGTTTAAAGTTTTGAGGAAGGAAGGAAGGAAGGAAGGGAGGGATAATAGAATAATACCATTTCCCTTTTTTTGCTCATTCTTCTTTCCTCCTTCCCAAAAAAGGGAAATGCTATTATTCTTTCCAAAGCAGTGGCACAGGGCATGCCGCTTTTAATATGTTCATACATATGGTACTTGTCTCAAAAAAAGGTTTTTTGGACACATGTTTCCAAATATGTGTCTCATTTCTGATGCACATATAAATGAAATCACAGGTCCAGTTCTTATTCATATTCCTATTTCAAAATATAGTCATAGAATTTAGAGCTGGAGAAGACCTTAGGGCTCATCAAGCCCCACCGTCTACTTTGTAGTGTTTTGTAAATCTTAATATATTCTGTAAATATGAGCTACTGTTAGTTAACTGTGAGCTGTGATAGATGAGAAAACAAAGGTCCAGTGAGGTTCCAGGATTTGCCCACAATCCCTCAACTAGGAAGTAACAGAGCCAGGATTTAAGGCCAGGTCTTTGGATTCAAAATCCGGCATTCTTTTCACTCCACTGCCCTTTAGGGGAGGCTTGATCATTCCCTCTTTCCCCTGTAAAATGCTTTCTGGCTATTGGTACAGACTGACAGGGGCAGTAACATACTTCAGCACAGGACAAGTTAGAGAGTGGAGCTCACATTTTGCAAGCTCACAAACTGCAGTGCTATGAATTTCTTGCTACACTAAGCCATCACTAACTCAGTTTAATCCTTAATAAGCCAACCTTCATACTTTTTAGGAGTTCAATTACTTTATAGCCCGTACCAGCCTAGGTACCAAGAAGAAATCATCTTCACCATTCCACTGCCCCTTCCCCCCAAAAAACAATATGTGTACAATGGCATATCATTTATCTAGAACTTAACTCTACAATTTTAGCATATATCCAGAACACTGCTGAGAAACAGGAAATAATCCAAAGAGGTCCCTGAGCAGCCAAGGTGGACATGGCAGAATCCAAACACCAAAGCTCATGCATTCTACTTATAGAGAAATAGAAGAGCCCCTTCATGAATTCTCTGAGGGCCTACTTAGGCACATTTGATGCATGTGTAACCATCTTGGTTAAGTCATCTGCAAGACCAAAGCAAATTAGAAGTGGCAAGCACATTGGCAACAGCAAGAAGTGACAGCTGATAGGAAAGGAGAAGACAGAAAAAGCTAGAAAAAGCAGGCAGACACGAAAACTTAAAAAGCACAGCAGTCTAGGACCATTTAGCATAGGAGCATGTGGCCCAAAAAACACCAGCAGTCATCAGGGCATCACTGCTCCACAAATATGGCACACTATAATAAATGATATTCAGAATAATGGTCTTGCGTCACTGAAAAAAACATGAGTTCCTAAGAGCATGTACTCTAAATTAAAAGTTGGAAAATACATCAGGTGCAGTTACAATGATTTTAAAATGATAAAAAAAATGCGGAGGAAAATCTTGGTTCTCAAAGGGGTAAACTTATTACCCAGTTAACTTAGCCTTCAGTCTCTCTCCTTCGTTCATACCATACATAGCTGGCAAAATAATCTTCCAAAGGCACGTCTGATCATGTCATGCCCTTATTTAAAAACTATTACTGATCCCCTGTGGCTCCTAGGATAAAATTCTTACTCTTCAGTCTGGCATTCAAGACTCTACCATCTTGCCCCAGTCTGCCTTTCTATCCTCATTTCAAATTACTCCCTTTCATGAATTGTTAGCTTCCACCCAAAGTATAATACTAACTTTTCCCTGAAGTTGTTATTCCATCTCATTTCTCAATCAACAAGTCAACAGTCAACAAACATTTTGAAAATTTATTTATTTACTTTTAGTTTTCAATATTCACATCCGTAAGATTTTCAGTTTTAAATTTTCTCCCCCTCCCCAAGACAGCATGCAATCTGATATAGTCCCTACTTATGCATTTATATTAAACCTATTTTTACATTAGGCATGATGTAAAAAAGAATTAGACCTAATGAGAAAGAAGAAACAAAACAAAACAACAAAAGAAAAGGAGAGCAAATGGTATGCTTCCATCTGCATTCAGACTCCAAAGTTCTTTCTCTGGATGTGGATAGCATCATGAGTCTTTTGGAATTGTCTTAGATCCTTGCATTGCTGAGAAGAGATAAGTCTATCAAAGTCAGTCGTAGCACAATGTGGTTGTTACTATGTACAATGTTCTCCTGGTTCTGCTCTTTCACTCAGCATCAGTTCACATAAGTCTTTCCAGGTTTTTCTAAGTTCGCCTGCTCATCATTTCTTATTGAACAGTAGTGTTCCATTACATTCATATGCCACAGTTTGTTCAGCCATTTTCCAATTGGTGACTGTCCCCTCAATTTCCAATTCTTTGCCACCACAAATAGAGCTGCTATAAGTATTTTTGTACATGTGGGTCCTTTTCCTATTTTTATGATCTCTTTGGGATACAGACCTAGAAGTAGTATTGCTGTGTCAAAGGGTATGTACAGTTCTGTAGCCCTTTGGGCATAATTCCAAATTTCTCTCCAGAATGGTTGGATCAGATCACAACTCCACCAACAATGCATTTGTGTTCCAATTTTCCCATATCTTCTCCAACATATATCATTATCCTGTTTTGTCATGTTAGCCAATCTGACAGGTGTTTTGTGACACCTCACAGTTCTCTTAATTTGCATTTCTGTAATCAATAGTGTTGAGGTTTAAACTCTGCCCACCAAAGGCCAAAATCTGTTGCATTTTCATGATATGTTGTAGTGGAACCGTCTCAAAGAATTCAGAGTCAGACCACCTCTAATCTAAATTTAGGCATTTATTGAGATTGACGCCTCTCATGAAACATGCTAAGTTCCAAGAGGAACCAGCAACTTCAGAGAAAGCAAGATGGATTTTTAATAGGGTGAAGATGCTGATTACATAATCAAAATTTATATAGAATATAGGAATATGATTAATATTAAAAAGGCAGGAGGAGTTTGTTAAGGGATTAGGTAATGGAAGAGGGGTCCCATCTGTGATTTGGTGGTTAAATATTCTGATCATGCTGTCTTCCAGTTGGCTAGCTATTGTGTTCCTGTCTAGTCAAGATAGATAGTTAGGTATTGTGGTCATGTTTTGGGCTAGATGGATGGTGTGATTGTGATTGAATACAAGAACACTCCTGTTCAAATATGTGGGAATAGGTCTGGGGGCAGTAGTTAGGTAGAGGCAGCGGCTGGATTCCCATCACATGGACGCACCTGCTGTTTCTGTGGCAACTAAGAGCTCAGGGACACACCAGTTGTTCTAGTGAGCAGTGAGGCATATGTGAAGAATTGGAACATTGGTGGGGTGGGGGAGGGTGCTAGGTACAGTAGGCTATAGTGAAGTTAGACTATTGAGGCTGGGGACAACTTTCTTAGGACTCTTTCAAATAGGGATTTAGAGAATTTTTTTCATATGACTATAGATAGTTTTAATTTCTTCATCTGAAAACTGCCTGTTCATATCCTTTGGTCATTTATCAATTGGGAAATAACTTGTATTCTTCTAAGGTTGACTCAGTTCTCTATATATTTTAGAAATGAAGCCTTTATCAGAGACACTGATTGTAAAAATTCTTTCCCAGTTTTCTGCTTCCCTCTTTGTGCAAAAACTTTTCAATTTTATGTAATCAAAATTATCCATTTTGCATTTCATAATATTCTCTATCCAACAAGCACTTATTAAGCACTTACTATGTTCCAGGCACTGTGCCAAGTGTTGGAGATATAAGAAATGCAAAACCATGATGCCCGCCTTCAAATGGGGAGACAAATGCAGATAATTATGTATATACAAGACATATACAGTATAAATGGGAAGGAATTTCAGAGAGAAGGTGTTGGGGAGGGGGGACACCAGCAAAGGCCTCCTCCACAATGTAGCATTTGAGCTCTGTCTTAAGGGGAAACCAGGAGGCAGAAGTGAGGCTTGGAGCACAGCCAGTGAAAAAGCAGAGTTGGGAGATGGAGGGTAGCGTTCAAGGAACACAGAAGTAGAAAGTAGGCCACAGGAGCTGAATCATAGAATGTGTAGAAGGGAAGCAAGCATAAGAAGATTGGGAAGGTAGGAAGGGGTCAGAGTGTGAAGGGCTTTAAATGCCAAATGGCATTTTCTATTTAATTCTAGAGGTAACATTCAGTCCTGGAGTTTATTGAGTAGAGAAGTGACCAGGTCAGACCTGCACTTTAGGAAAATCACTTTAGCAGCTGATTGGAGGCTGGAACATAGTCCATCTCAGCTCCCAGCATTTTCTCTGGCTCTCCTCCATGCCTGGAATGCTTTCCCTCCAATCCTCCAACTACTGACTTCCCCGCCTTCCTTAAAGTTCCAACTCACATCCTACTTTCTTCTACAGGAACATTTCCCCAACCCCTTTTAATTGCAGTGCCTTCTGACTGTTAATTACCTATGATTTATCTTGTATATAGCTTGCCTTGCATATACTGTATTTCACTGCAGAATCGTTGTAGATTTTATGCCTTTTTTTTGCAATAAAGTGGGATACAACTATTATGTGAAGCTTTTAAAAAATTATGCTGGTATTATTTAAAAATCATTTGTTACTAAATTGTCTTTGGTGCAAGATTAGGATGCATGGAATACTCAAGAATATATGTTAAAATTGAGAAGATGCAAGTCTTACCATTTCATGCGACTTATTCATGGCAGCTTCACCTGCCCGCCTGCTCCCCTTGCGCCTACATTGGGTTGAGTGACAATACCATTAGTACTGCAGTGCTCTAAACAAACCATGCAAGGCAGCTTTCAGAAGTACACTGACAATTCGTGTGCCCTGAGAATTCTAGGCTTCTGGCTTGCAATGCTAGAGAGATAAATACATATCCATATGCCATTGGTGAATACATTGCTGCTCTGTTTACCTTTTAAGCAGCCAGCCAAACAGAATTATACCATGCAACTATTACATGATGAAAGGTTATAAACCAATTTTTGGACTGAAAATACAGGTTGCATAGATTATGTTGTAGGTACAATTATGCAATGAAATATAGTGTTTGTTTTGTAGATTGATTTATTGTAGAAGAGTGGTTTGAGGCAGGGACACCAAATCATGAGGCTTTTTCGGTGTTCCAGGTGTGAGGTGATTGTGGGCCTGCGCCAAGTGGTGACTTTTTAAGAGAAAAGAAGGAAACTCATAAAAAAAGATGTTACGAAGGTAGAAATTACCTGACTTGATAAGAGATTGGTTACATGGGATGTGTATAAATGAAAGATTGAGATTGACATCCAGGTTGCAAACCTCGTTAAGTTGGAAAGAATGCTGGTCCCCTTGAGAATAATAAGAAAGTTGAGAAAAGGGTAGAGTTTGGGGGAAAAGATAATTCTGTTTTGGCACGTTGAGTTTGAGGTGTTTATGAAACATCCACTTTGCGATGTCCAAAAGCCAGTTGGTGAAGCATGGCTGGAACTCAGGAGAGAGACAAAGGTTGGTATATAGGTCTGGTAATCTTTTACATAGAAATGATACCTGAATCTTTGGGAGGTGATGAGATCACTGACTGAGACATTATAGATGAAGAAGAGAAAAGGGACCAAAGCAGACCTGTATAGGTCACTCACAACTAGAGGGCCTGATCTGAATGAAGGTCCAGCAAAAGAGACTAAGAAGGAAGAAAGAGGTAGACAAGTAAGAAATCAAGAGAGAACAGAGCCAGGAAAACCCAAAGAAGGGAGAATATTCAAGAAAAGAGGGTAATTGACAATATTCAAGGCTGCAGCAAAGTCAAGAAGGATGAGGACTGAGAAAAGTCTCTTAGATTTAGCAATTCAGAAATAATTAGTAACTTTGGAATGAGCAATTTCAGTTGAATGATGAGGTTGGAAGCTGGATAGCAGAAGGTTGGAGAAGCAAGTGAGAAAGTCTAAGTAGAGCTGTTATAGATAGCTTTCTCAAGGAGCTTAATGGAAAAGGATAGGAGAAATATAGGATGACAGAAGGAGATATGAACGTGTTTGTAGGCAGCAGGAAAGGAGCCAGTAGATGAAAGATTGAAGATTAGAATGGGAATGATAGAGGGGGCAATCTGTTGGAGAAGATGAGAGGGGATCTGATCAAGGGTCATCTCTTCATGTAAAACTGGAGTGAAGGTGGAACTAGTAGAGGAAGATGTCTGAGGGATATGAGATTGCAAAGGAGAGTAGAGGAAGATCTCTGCAAATGGCCTCATTACCATTTGTAAGGCTAGGCTCTCAGTTATGAGGGGCAAGGATGCCATGAGAGGCTTGAGGAGAGATTGAAAAGTTTGGAATAACCACTATGGACAAAGCTATCTCTCAAGTCTGGAATACACTTTGTAATGGGTCGATAAAAGTCCATTTAAAGAGTTTGTGTGTATTTGGAATCAGAAAACCTGGGTTCAAATCTTAGCTCTACCACTTAATTACCTCTGTGACCTTGGGAAAATGTCTTAACCTCTCTGGACTTTGATTTCTTCATGTATAAAATGAAAAGGTTGGGCGAGATGACTTCTAAAAGTCCTTATAATCTTAAATCTATGCTTCTCTGATGCTAAACAGGAAAACCAAGATTTAAACTTAGTTCTTCTGATTCCAAATACAGTTATTCATTGCCCTGCATTATTCTCTCAAATCCTTAATATAGCATTTTGAAATACATGTCGAATTGCTGCAGTACGGAAAAAAAGATCCATGCCTTCATCCACGTGGGAACCCCCTTCACTGATGCAGATCACAACCCTTCCACACCTTAATGGGCAATTAAGAGTTACTGTGGTCAAAAAAATTAATCATCTCATTGCCAAGCTGCTGTGGCTATCCACCTCCCTGAAATTAGCCAGGTTGGTCTTCTTGTGTTGCTGGTCCTATAGTCCAAGCTTGTGTAACTTTTGGCCAAGAGTAGAAATAGTTTCATTATGGAGCGCCAGACACTGAATATTCATTAAAATAGATCTTTTTGTCTGTGAGCCATAGTCCTCCATTAGTCCCCATTTCGTACATTCTTTATATTCTTGACTCATGGAAGATGGAGAACTCTATATTTTGTACTTAGCAAATACATGCATGATTCTCTCTATTGGCACTATCTATGCCATCATTCCTTTATACCTAGAAGATGTTTCCCAACCCCATTATTCCTTGAGTCAATCCTAGTATCAATATCTTAAATATAAATCCTCTTTCAGAGACACTAGAAACTACAAGCAGTTAGATAAGTCATCTGCATATACCATTTAATCACAGTGTAATTTTCAGAAGAACTAGGCAATGGAGAAGGAATTTCTTTTTTTTCTCTTCTTAATACATTTATATTCTGATTTGTATTGCATTAATCTGGCAAGTTGTTTTATCTTCCCCTACTGTTATGCCATGCCTACCATGAAGCCATCCTTAATATTCCCGTGCTGCTAATCATCAAGGATCCTTTACCCTTCAGACCACATTGTATTTCATTTTGCATTTCTCTGATGTGTGCATTTTGTTAAAATATAGCAATAGTGCTTTAAGGTTTGCAAAGCATTTTACCTACGTTATCTCGTTTGGTCCTCACAACAGTCCTAGGAAGCAAATGTTATTATTGTCCCCATTTCACAGATTAGGAAATCGAAACTCACAGAGGTCAAATAACTTACCCATGATCACATAGCTAGTAAGTGTCTAAGGCAAGATTTGAACTCAGGTCTCTGACTCCAGGGCATCTAGGTGGCTCAGTGGATAGAGCACTGGGCCTGGAGTCAGGAATATCTGAGTTCAGATGCAGCCTTAGATACTTACTAGCTGTGTGACCCTGGGCAAGTCACTTAATCTCTGTTTGCCTTAATCCACTGTGCAAAGCTCTCCAGTATCCTTACTGAGAAATCCCCTTGAACTGTATTGGCATTCTGTGATCTGAGGAGTCAGGAAGAGTCGGCTGCGACTCAACAACTGCAGTCTCAAGTCCAGCACTGCCTTTTGGTATTTAATTATTAGAGCGAATGTGTCATGTTACCTTTCTAGACTTATAAGCTCCAGGAAACGAGCACCAAACTCTTTGCGTCCCAGTGTCTAGCACAGCACTCTCTGCACAGCAAAGCACGTCACAAATGTTTGTCACGTTGAATTCTGAGCTCCTTAACAACTGCCAGCAAGCAGCCCAGGTCCTAGATATCTTACTTATCAGAGCCTAGTACAGTGCACTGCATTAAGAGGAAACTTAGCAAATGGATATTGAATTCATGAAATAAACAATTATTAGACACCTACTCAGTGCAAGACACTAGAGCTACCAAGATGAAAAGTAACCCAGGTATCTGTAATCTAATAAAGAGGCTGAGAATGTGCATACAAGTAAATGTCATGCAAGGTAGAATGTAACAAGGAAAGGTTCAGACAACGTAGGTTAAGAAATCTGAGGGAGGGGTATAGGGACAGGATTCACGAAGGAGGATATAGGGGGGTCTTGAAGAAGGATTTCAGCCATTTGAGGTAGGGGTAGGGAGGAGAGCATTAAAGGCATGGATACATGGGCATGAAGGTAACAAACAAAACAAGATCTGGGAAGAACTAATAGTCAAGTTTAGCTGGAACATAGAATATATGAAGTCTAGATGAAAAAGAAAGCTGGGAAAGGCAAGCTGGAGCCAAAGTGTAGAAGGCCTTAGATTCCAAGCTACAGGGTTTATCGTTTATCCCATAAGCAGATTCCTGCCTTCTTTCTCACCAAATCTCACATTTAGTACCTTCAGCCAGATAATTCCTATGAGCGCCTAAGCACTTCTGGTCCTAATACTCAGCCCTTAGGTCCTCATATACCTAATTACAGATGTCTGCAGTGACTGTGTACCATAAGTGCCCAGGAAAAAATACCGAGGCCCTGCAGAAATATAGATCTAGAATGGTGACGAAACCCCTTTCGTGGTCTACATAATGAGTTGTACACCAACCAGCTAGGTCATCATGTAACATGGATGAGTTAACCTAGCAATAGCAACCTCAGCTTAATCCATGCATTTTCAATGGCAACTGTCACAGAAGTACATGGATGATTGGACAGCAGCATTTTACTGGATCACTATATGAGGTGTTTTGTGGTTGTTGTGGTTGTTTTAACCAGGGGCTAGACCAAATGCCTCCTCTGCAATTTGACTATTTCAATTCCACAAATCTTTATTAAGCACCTGCTGTGTGAAAAGCACTATGCTAGGCACTTGATACTAAAGCCAAAATGAAATTGACCCAGCCCTCAAGGAGTTTACATTCTAATGGGAAGATCTAACACATATGCAAGTCAGTGTATACAACGTAATACAGTATCATTTCAAGAGGGACCGATTGCTAATAACTTCGAGAGGGGTGGAGAAGTTGGAGCAAAAAAGGCCCTATATAGGAAATGACATTTGAATTGTGGCTTGAAGGAGACCAGAGAGTCTGTCAGAGAGACATAAGAAGTGAATGAAATCCAGAGAGAGCGGACACTTTGTGCACAAATACTGAGGTGGGAGATGCAATACTATGTATGGGGAACAACTGGCGGGCCACTTTAACTGGAATGGAGAATCATGAAAGGGGGAGGGGGGAATATGGAATAAGACAAGAAAAATCAGGGAAATGAGATTGTGGAGGCATTGAATGCCAAATAGAAGAGTTTGTATTTTATCCAAGGGCCAGTAGAGAGCCATTGAAGATGTTTGAGTAGGGATGGACAATGTGATAAGATTTGTGTTTTAGGAATATCAGTTTGGCAACTATATGGAGGGCTGATTGAAGAGAAAAGAGTCTTGAAGCAGGAAAACCAATGAGACGGCTGTTGCAAGAGTCCGGGCAAGAGGTGATGAGGGCTTGTGGAGAGAACAAGAAAAAGTGTGCATCTCCAAACATGAGACTGTTTTGGTTTTTAAAATGACAAATAATTAACTGTGTATTTCTGCATTTAATTTAAATGAACTAAGGAATTTAAAAAAAAGGATTTATTAAGTGCTTACTAAGTGACAGGCACATAATTTCCCAGATTCTTCTTAAATTAAGATTAAAAAGGAAATGAAGATTGGAACTAAGGATTGTCTTTAGTCCTTAAAAAGGAAAAAGAAAATACAGCAAACTGTACAATGAAGTTTGTTCTGAATTTAAAACTATAATTCAAAACTGTGCATGAAGTTTATCGGCCATATGAGATAGAGAGGACCTCAGAGGAGTAAACACTTGTAAATCCTCAATTTCGTATCCCTTGTGCTATGTTAGATGTTTATAATCTGGTAAGAGCTAGAGAAGAGATAGAGAGGCAGGGATTACTGAGAATGTAAAGGGAGCTGTTGAGCCCTTCTGTTGTAGAACAACTTGCTGCCCATTTTAAGTGGACAGAGAGCTGGTCCTGGGACTAGAAAGACATGAGTTCAAGGCCTGCCTCAGCCACACACTGGCTGTGTGACCCTGGGCAGATCACTTAACCTCTAAGCACCCTAGGCAACCCTAACTCTCAAGCTGCAGAAAGGTGCCAACATACATTGGTAGAAGGATGAAATCACAGGTCTGGTATCTATCCCCTGTCCCATCACTGACTATGATAACATGGAAAAAGATTTGAGTACACAGAAAAGAGATGAATAATAGAAAACCTGTTACCATGAAATTTTTTCATTGTAAATCTTTTTGAATGTCAGAATTTTTTTAAGTGTTAAGTTGTTTGGGGATATGTGTGTTTGTGTCATCATTGTGTGAAGAACAGAGACTGTGTGAAGTGGAGTAATATGAAATAAGACTGAACAGGTAGGTAGGTGGGTGCCAGCTTGTGAAAAGCTTTAAATGTCAGACTGTAGAATCTGTATTTTATCCTCAAGGCAACTAGGAACTGTTTATTTCACGGTGTAGAGCAAAGCACGCTGGCCTAGGAATCAGGACCTGGTTCTGTCCCTGATTTTTTGTGTGACTGGGCAAATCACTTGACCTCTCTGGGCCTTACTGCCATTGCCTGGGAAATGGGAATAATGAAATATGCCATACCTACCCCACAGGGTTGTAAGGATCAGATGAGAAATGCACTTTGAATGGAATTAAACCTTATACCAGTGGCAGCTGTTGACAGTTATTCTCCTGGATGGTGTAATGATGCTGAGGTTGACAAAAGCTCAGGAGCTACTCTTCCTGAGAGTCAGAGTATGATGACCTGGTTCAGATTCAGCTAATTATCTTCTGCCTACCTGAGCCCCCTCTCCCATTCCCCACAATACCCACAGAACTCCTCATTTCTTCAGTCCCTCCCCCTTCCAATCCTTGTGGTTGGATGCAATAGTTTTCCTTTGCTATTCTGTGTGCTGTCAGACAGCTGTTGTAGTTCACTCCAGGGTGGCTCTGTTTCAGAGGCAAGTGAAACGATTCCTATATATAGCATGTAATAAAATTTGGGTTGGTTTGGGAGGAAAAGTGCAGAGGCAGCCTAAGTTAATATTAATGCAGTATTGGTACTAGTGACCTCAGGACTCACGGGAGCTAAATTCACTCTCCTTTGCCCTTGGTAGAAAAAATTGGCCTGCAATTACAGTTTGGTTTTTAACCTACCTGATTTCCACTTGCTCATTATTTTTCTCCAAAATTCTCCTTGGAGTGCAAATCTTTTGTGCCCATACCTAAAGACACTTGAGTTTTTATTTAGGAAGATTTAAGTTTAGATCGAATCAGCAATTCAAACCCCTCTCCTACTCTCTTTCCAACCCAGAGACACAATGTGGCCATTTTCCTAGTACCTGAGCCCCTCCCCAAACTGGACTCCCAAAAGGGATGGATGAATTCTCAGGGAAAATGAGACTAAACCTCAAAGCAAAAACAAGGGATCTAAGCATCTTTTGTATTTTATTTTCTCTTTGCCAGGGAAAAATTTTTAAAATACTTTCATTGGTAGAGAAGCAAAGAACAGTAATCTTGAGGGAAGAGAAGCGCTGTTCCTTTGAGCCCTTTAATAGTAAGGGAAAGGGGAAGCCTTGGACCAGATTTGTTGTAGGTCAGAAATGACTCAGTGGACACCCAGCTCTCCGGGCTGTTTGCTGCCCAGCTCCCTTCAGTGACCTTAATAGGTTGTGAAGCAAAGCGCTACTCTTGGATAACCCTTTTGGTTTCTTGGAAAATTCACCCCATAAATTCCTTTTCTTTCTTATGGAATGTCTTCTTCCAGTAACCCCTGGCCACTTTCCAGGCTTGCAAAGCCAGCCTCTTGTGTGACTATATTTGCAGGATATCACAAGTAAATCTCTTCGAAAAAGATGCTTCAGGAAGCACCCAGTTCCTTCTGCTAATAACCACAACCCGTCATGTGACATCTGTCCCTTCCCCACTCCACCCCCCCCCCCAAAAGGAGCAAGTTGAAACTAATCTTTTATCTGTCTTCGTTTACATTTCTTAGTCGGTGGTAAGGGACTCTTTTGTCACTTCAATGTTTTGTGGTTTGGTTTGTGTTTTTTTTTTTGTAATCTTGTTACCCAGTTAAACTCGGGCTTGCACAAACAGTTAACACATGCACACGCGGCCAGGCGGCCGTTTTGGTTTTCTCCGCTGATGTTGCTCTTGGCTCGGGATCAGTTCTGTGAGCTTCTGGTGTCCAACTGGTAGGACCTGAACGTCGGTGTTTAACAAGTGCCTGTAATCAAAACACTTGGGGTGTGCGAGCGCCGAGCCCGGGTTGTAGCGGCCGCAGGTCAATCTTGGATTCCTGAGCAGTACTGCACACCCCTCGTCGCGTCACGTCACGTCGCCGTGTTTTGTTTTGTCTTGTTTTCCGCGTGTGCGTGCGTGTGTGTGTGTGTGTGTGTGTGTGTGTGTGTGTGTGTGTACGGCGTATTGCTGCTGCTGCTCAGAGTGGGGGTGGGGGTGGGGGCTTTTTTTCCCTTCCTTGTGACGGCATCCGTGCTAATGCGAATCGCGTCAGGTTCCAAAAGTACAACATGTTTACAGCCGTCGTAGAATCAGATTAAGTTGGCAGCCTGAGTCGTTCGTAAGTGGTTTGAGTTTACATTTATTCTTCTTTCTAGCAGGATATTTTGCATAATTTTGCTGATCCTGTGTTATTTATAGACTTTTTTTTTTAAAGCAATAGGGATGCATGCTAGTTCCTGTTTCAGCTTCAGAGAGTGAAATCTGCCCTCCTTGCAGATAAATAAATGGCAGCGCTGGGACAGCAAAGTTACTTTTGCACTTGGTAGTTAATTTCCCAGTGATGTCATTTGACCTAGTCGTAGGGAGCAGGCTTTCCTCTCACTGGTGTTATCCGAAACCCTGATAATTGTCTTAGTATATTTGCTGTTTTTCCTGCCTCTATTACGAAAGGAAATGAAATGAAACTAATGATGCCGCTTCCTCTCCGGTCACTCAGCGAGGGGTGGATACAGCCTGGGGAGGGTGGGGGTGGGGGGTTATTGCCAAACCTTATTGTATCTGGACCTGGTTTATTTATCGACGTCATCCAAGGAACCTGCTCTGTAGCCCAGAGAGCTGGTCTTGGGGACTTAGTTTGATAGATTGGTGCAGAGGGCCTAGTACACAGCCAGTAGAGAGACCGTGTGTTTTTAAAT
>CM053623.1:120810378-120903162 GCA_028646595.1 Phalanger gymnotis
CTCTCTCTCTCTCTCTCTCTCTCTCTCTCGCTCTCTCTCTCTCTCTCTCTCTCAGAGATGCTAAGCATATTTTAAAACTTCAAACCAGAATTAGTTTTCACATAATATTTACCAGAACAGTAAGCTAAAAATTGCTCGGCTTTGCCTAGTGAATAGCTGTGTAATTAAATTAGCTTTTGATAGTGTACTTTAAGCATCCCTATCTCTGGTCTGTTCACTAGTGAAATTTGCATTGTTAAGTAGCCTGTTCATTAGCATAATGATTTCTGCATCACAGTTTAATAGACCAGGATAACATTGTAAATGAGAGGAAACACTTCATTGTGGTTCTGGTTAAATATTGTAAACCAAACAAAAGGGAGAGATGATAAATATAAATTTAGACTGTGTAGATCATCTAATTATGAAATCTGAACTGCTAAAAATCATTTGGTCACAGACAGTTATCAGTCCCTCCCTCTTTGAATTCAAACCAGGCCCAAAACTACAATGGACAGTTAAAACTTGCTACAAAGTCGAACATTAAGCTGGTCCTGAAAATATAACTATTTATTACCAATAGGAATTATATTTTGCATTTTCATGTTCCTCTCATATTTTTTTTTGTATTGACATCTAACTGCATCACAGAATAATACTGATAAGGCCTAGCTTTTATAAAAGTGCTTTCATTTCTAGGAGCTCCATGGAGCTCCTGGAGGTTCTCTCATTAGTTGCTGCAAGCTAGCTAGGAAGAAGTGAGGTATTATTTTGTTATTGTCCCTGCTAGAGAAACTGATTCGGAAAACATAAGTAATTAGTCAAGGGCCAGGGTTGTATAGCCTTTCAGAAGACAAACTGGAAGACTGAAGTGAGGAGCTCAGGTCTTATCCATTAGACCAGAGGCCTTCCCCTTCTTGGTCCCCCAGAGGATTGCCCCCATTTGAATAGGGAAAAGCGATAAAGTATCCCTATAGATGTTTCTTTTGTACTTCCTTTCTGTCTTTCAGGTAATCTTGAATTTTACCTTTTTCAGACCTCCAGTCTTAGGATGATGGGATCATAGCTAGAAGAGACTTCAGTGGTTATTGAGTCCTACTGCTTCATTTTAGAGATGTTGAAAGTAGAAGTCCAGAGACCTCCACAGACTTACCCAAGGCCACACAGGTAGTGAAAGATGGAGCTTGGAACTCAGGTTCTCTGACCCCACATAGAGCACCCCAGCCTATACTATCTACTCCCTTTTTGAGTGTTTATTTTTATTCTTTGTGCTTCTTGGGTAGAAATTACTCTTGAGTTTCTCCCACTCTTAGAAAACAGCATAATACAAATGACAAATGGAGAAAATTGAGTTGAACCCAAAAGCCTTTTTGTTGTAATTTGAGAAAAATAGCAAGTGAATACTGAAAGATTTTCCCAGCCACCTCTTCTATTGTTCTTATGTATTTGAATTAACCAAACTGGCCTGCCTAGTCAGCCTTGGGAAAGGAGACCCAGTCATTTGCCAGTCTGTCATCTCTGACCCTTGTTCACTAAGGCCTTTACTGCCATCTATATATCCTGACTTGAGTAATTTTTCAACAACCTCATGGTTACATGCTCTACAAAATGGTAGGGAAGAAACTGGGAATATCTGGCAAAACAAATATTTTTTGAGTGATTGATTGCAGCTTCTGGGCCACTTAGCAGCAGTAGGTGTTAACTATGTAAACGACTCTCCTGTTCTCCCCCTCCTTTTACTCCACCTCCCTCTATCTCAGTGAGACCAGGTGCTGGTGTGGCTTGTGCTCAAGGCAGATCCTATAGTCTGAAGATGGTGTTTTGGGGGAGAGGGATTTGAAGGGAAGTGAGGTTCTGGGTAGCATTGATACAATGGAAAGACCACTCATAGGCTCTAGAGTCAGAAGATGTGGGTCAAGTCCTACCTGATACTCCATATTTGACCACGGGTTAACCATTTAATTTCTCAGAGTCTCAGTTTCCTGCAAAATGAGAGTGTAGACTAGATGGCCTCTGAGGGCCCTTCAGCCTCTAAAAGTCTCTGATTCTGTAGTCTCCATTGTGTCTCTATGGCTGATTGAGAGGGAAATATGGAGTCTTGGATCTAGAATCTCATCGAAGTTCCATTGAAATGAGGGGACACGTGCAGTGATTGTTCATTGGATCATTTCCCTTGGGAAGATTTTGATCATCTTTTATTATTTTTATTAGTTTCATTTATTTGTATTATTTTATGTGTTTATTATTCTTGTATTTTAAAACAGATGTTGACTTATTTCAGTTTTAGTCATTGGACAGAGAATTAGGATTCCTGAATTTTTTATAGAATTTAAGTTTAAGATTTATTTTTCTCTGTGACTTGCAGCATGTCAGATCACTACTCTGTCTCAAAACCCAACCTGGGATGGAGGACAGTACCATCAAAGAAGGGACTGTCGCCTAGTCAGAGGTTCAAATCCAAAGTATATGGATGATATATTCATAGATCTAGAGCTAAATAGGGGATGAGAACAAGCATTTATTAAACACCTACTGTGTGCTAGACACTACTTTTATCCATTTGATCCTCACAACAACTGTGGGAAGAAGGTGTTGTTAAACTTCCCATTTCACATTTGAGGAAACTGAGATTAAGTGATATGCTTGGGTGACACAGCTCGTAAGGGTCTGAAGTCACATTTGACCTCAGGTCTGCCTCCGCTGCACCCCTTAGCTCTCTGGAAGGGAGCTTAGTTATTTGTACCCTTTAGGAAGAAGCCAAAATGCTGTAGAGTATGTGGTTTAGTAAATTTAATGTTTATCAATTTAATAATCAGTAGACATTTATTAGGCACCGTAGTGCCAGACACTGTGCTGAGCAATGGGAATACAAAAAGAGGTAAAAGACAGTGCCTGCCTTCAAGGAGGTTACAGTCTAATGGGGGAGATGGCCTGCAAACAAATATATACAAAACAACTTTCATACAGGATAAATAGGAAGTAATTAATAGAAGGAAGATTCTTCATGGCATCCTGTGAGACAATTGTTGCGAAACCAAGATGGGAAATCATTGGTGTGCCTGGCATCCCAGAACTCTGGCCACTCTGGCCATAGGGCAAGCCCTCTAACTTTCTTCTGCTTCTGTTCTCTCTTTTATTTAATGAGGAATTTTTAAAATGAAATCACCTCAAGGGCCTTCCTGCTGTGGTACCTTTAAGAAAAAACTGTGTTCTACAATTTGTAGATTTTCTGGGTAGAGTTGGTCCAGAAATGGCAAATTATCCCAGGCTGTTGGATGAACTTTAGCTATTTCAAATAATTTTAGTTGTTTCAAGTTGAAAAAAAAAACACCACTGGATTCAGAGTCAGAAGACCTGGATTTGAATCCCAGCCTTAATAATATCACTTTCCTCCTCCAAGTATCCAATTTCTCATCTGTAAAATATTCATACCACATACCTCATTGCACTGCTTTGAGCAAAGTGCTTTGCAAACTTATTATACCACTATGTGAAGGACAACTATTACTTTTACTTAAAGGGGAAAGAGCTGGATACGTATCCCACCTTTGACACTAGTTAGCTCTGCAACCATGGGCAGATCCCTGAAGCTGTCCGAGCCTCAGCCACATCATCTGTGAAGTGAAGCTCAAGTGGGGTAATTTGCAAACTTGACTTCCAGCACAATGAGGGATCTGTGATTTTATTGATATGATTTTATTGACTCCCCCACTATCCAGAGATGCAACCCATCTGTAACTTAGAGCAGTGGTGTCAAACTCAAATTGAAACTGGGGCTGTAATTGATCCATACATACGGATCGCTGTAGACTGCATATTAACTTAGTTTTAAATGTACTGTTGTCTGTGTTTTATTGTATTTTTATTTATTTTGTTAAATATTTCGTGATTACATTTTTTCCTAGCTGGGGCATCATCCATACTTCTGCCTCTCAGGCTCAGGGGGCTGAACGACTTGACCATGGTCATGGCTAGTATCAGACCCAGGACTTGAATACAAGTCCACACCCCCACAGCCCTATTATGCAATACTGCCTGAACACACCTTAAAGTACTCTACAAATATTAGTTATTATTGTATAAATAACAAACATTTATCCCAAGCCTGCCATTTATCAGGTACTTTGTTATGAGCTGGAGTTTTTTTTTTTCCTTAACTGAAGATGTGATTCACCTGTGGAGCTCCGTAGTGAAGACCTTCTTCTATCAATGCACAATGACACCTGCTCTGAAATTTATAGTTTTAGAGAGTTGTCAAGGACATTTAAAGGCTAGGTAACTTTCTCAAGGTCACAGGGCCAGCTGGGATTGAAGGCAGGTCTTCCTTAAAGTGCTCTCAGCTCTCTATCCACTGTGCCACATTGTCTCAAACTCTACAAAAAAGCAGTGTCTGTTTACTGAAGACCAGGAATTCCAGAGTTATTCATTTTAAAGACCCAGGGAGGCACCAATTGCTGGGGTAACTTTTACGTTTGACCTTTCCTTCTTCACCTAGCTAAGGCTCTATCTATTTCATTAATGGGCTTAAGAAGAAAGGATGAAGTAAATTACTAGGTGGAGCAAGTTACCAGAATGTCCTCGTAGCCATCACTGCCCCCCTGCCCCCTATCAGAAGGTATTTAATGAGGATACACAGACACAGACAGACACACAGACACACACAGACACACACACACACCCCCTCTCACAGTGCCTGGCACATAGTAGGTGTTTGATGTTTATTGACAGTGACTATGATTATGACAAATAAAAGTTTCTGGAGTCATACCAGATCTACTAAATGGTGATAAAGCCTGCTTTCTGAGAAAAAAAGGAGCTAGCCAGTAGTGTAGCCCTGAGTTGTCTTCAGTGAGTCCTCTTGTAGTTTTAGGGTGGTGCCATCCAAGCAGTCTTTTTAGAGGGAACGTTCTGGTAGTAAGTTGGAAATAGCTAGACGATGGAAATGGCTAAGCGTCTTAGTCAGCAAGAGTTTATCAAGTGCCACTATGTGCCAGGCACTGGGCCAGGCACTGGGGATGCAAAGAAAGGCAAAAGATATCCCTGTCTTCAGGGAGTTCACAGGCTGGTGGGGGAGATAACAAGCAATTATGTACAAACAGGAGGGGAGGGGGTGGGTGGATAGATGGATGAATGGATAGATGGAGAGAGAGAGATGGATGGATGGATGGATGGATGGATGGATGGATGGATGGATGGATGGATAGGTGGATGGGTGGATAGATGGGGAGATAGACGGATGGACAGATACCTTGCACATAATTGTACATGTATACATATGTATGATATATATGTGATATATGTATGTAACGAATTGGAGATGATTTCAAAGGGCAGGTATTAGAATTAAAGTGGATTAGAAAAAGCATCTTGTAGAAGGTGGGATTTTAGCTGGGACTTTAAGGAGGTCAGAGAGTAGCAATGAAGAGAGAGAACATTTCAGACATGAGGGACAGCCAGAAAAAAGTACCCAAAGCTGGTAAGAAGTGTCTTGTTCAAGAGCCAGCAGGGAGACCAGTGTCACTGGATCACAGAGTCTGTGGGGGTAAGTAAAGTATAAGAAGGCCGGAAAGGTAGGAGGGAGCCAGGTTATAAAAGGCATTGAATGCCAAATAGAAAATTTTCTGTTTGCTCTTAGAAGTTCTAGGGAGCCATTGAAGTTGACTGAATTGGGGGGAAATGGGAGTTGACATGGTAAGATGTGCACTATAGGAAGCACAATTTTAAAACTGAATAGAGGCCTATCTCTGACAGGATTTCTTCTGCTTCCCCCTACCCCCACCAGCCTCCCATTTATCTGGGAGTCTCACAATAGCTCTCTCTCCTAATGTAATAATATTTGGCATGTGGAACTCAGCCCCATCAACAATTATTTTTCATGTTTCTCCTTAGTGTTCATTCCTCTTACCATAGATGTGGGGAAACTGAACTGACCAGGCCAGAGAAAGTAGACATTAGCCATTTACTGGCTTCCACTCTAATTGCTGTTGTCTTCCCAAGCCATATGTGGTAGAGCAAAGCCATCCATCTCCCAGTCTCCCTTCTCTCCTGCTGGGGGCAGGGAGCACCTCATTGCTAGCTTTACTGAGCCAACAAGATGTCCTCTGACAGCCTTTGGAGAAGTCCCTCAGACCCTTTCCACAGATAAATCAGAAAAGCAAGAGGTGGGTGGTGGGAGAGAAGGGCAGACTCCCTTCTATTCATCCATACATCCTGAGTGAAATAAAAAGGTGGATTTCCAAGAGAGCTGTGCCAGGCCTATCAAAGCGAGAACATCCTAGCTGTCTAAAAACAGACAGGTACAGGGGGGCTTTCAGCCAGGGGTTTTCTGCTGACTATTGTTCCAGCCCTGGGAGTTTAACAAGGTGATGACAGAGACAAAATATGCCACCAGGTTTACTCAGCATGATTTTGGGGGACAGCAGAAGAGGAAGGAAGGATGGAAGATGCAGAGGAGAGATCCATTACCCTTCATAAACCAGCACCCTGTTCTGACTTGAGATGGTAGAAACAGCAATTACTACTGAGAAGAGAGAAACAGAAATGTGCTCCTTTGCCGTTGGTTTCGCAGCTCTCTACTCAAAGCCCCTTTCCTGATGACAGTCTAAATATTGGTTCTTCTTTGGATTTTACCCATGATCTCTGTCCATAGACACTGTAGCTCTTAGTTGTTTTTAATATGCATGTTTTCTTGCTGCCAGAGAGGATGATCTAGCCTAAAGAATGAAAGAATACAGGCTCTTGAGGTAGATTCATTGAATGCACTTTTGTCTTCATTCATTCATTTAACAAGTGTTTACTACATACCAACTATATGTCACATATTGTGCTAAATGCTAATAGATGGCTCCCATAGCTGCATGAAGACATGCTCCCTATGCTGTGTGAACTTTGCTCCTAACTTGGAAGACTAGTAATACACAGATAAAAAGGTGACAGAACAGGATGGGCCAGTGCCCAGAGGAGTGACTGAGACAGTGAATAGGAATTCAGTTAGGGAAAGATCAATACAAATTGAAGTTCTCCAGGAGATCTCCTGGATAAAGTGGACTTGAGCCGGATGTTGAAGGATTGGTAGGTTAGGGGACAGTGGAGAGAAAGGAAAAGAGCATTCTCTTCAGGAAAAGTGAGTGGCATGAAGTAAGAATGGAGGATTAGAATTGGAAATTAGAAGTTTCTTTTCTGGGGAAAGTGAGACCAGCCTAGCTGGAGGAGGGGGTTCCTGTTGGGAAATAGTGAGGAATAAACACAGTTGTATTAGCAAAGTGGGACCACAATATGGAGAGTTTTATGTGCTAGGATAAAATGTGGGCTCTATCTTTTATGCATTTGGAAGGCATCAAAGATTTTCTGAGCAGTGGAGTGAGGACAAGATTAGTGTTTTGGAAGATTCATGTGTTAGTGTATATAAGGATGATTTGGAAGTGGGGAGAGACTGGAGGAAAGGAAGCCAGAAGGTTGTTTCTACAATCCAGGTGTGAGACAGAATTGGAAAGAAACTGAGTAGTAGAGATTTCAAAGAAAAAAACTGAGGGATATAAGGGATGAATGAAAGGGGAAAGTCAATAGTTTTGAAGCTTTAAACCTGAGGAAAAAGTGGCGCCATAAATAGAAAAGGCAAAGTTAGCTAAGAGCGCCAAGTCCTACCCATCTACAAGGGGGAAAAATGGTACCTCAGTTTTCCCATTTCTATGAGGAAAAGAAAGGCTGTGTTTGGTGCTGGGTAGCAAAGTTTGAGGTCCTCAGAAGCAAATGCTATGTAAATATTTCACTTTGTTTTCTTAATCTACTTTTGACACAGAGTTTAGGGGATGGGGTTTTATTAACTCTTTATTACTCAAATACTTAAAACCAGAAGAAAATGGCTTAGGGGTTGGGGGGGAAGGTGAGGAGAGAAGATATCTGTCTCCTGTGGACTCCAATTAACACTAGGCCAGTTGGTGGTATCCCAAGGTGTGGGATGCTAGCCTCGGGACAAGGCTTTACCTTTTCTCCTCCCTCCCCACCGCCCCACCCCCTTCACAGGACACCTTCAGCCCTCTCTTGTGAGCTACCGACAAAGCTAGTCAGTTTGGGTCTGGAAAGACTCGAGAGTGACTCACACGCCAGCTGTCCTTTGCCTTTGCTGTCTTTCTTCTAATTATTGCAACATTGCAACACATGCTCTAATTGACAGTCCCCACGGGGAGAAGCTGGTCTTGGAAGAAAAATTCCTGTCAGTTCTTTGCCCTGCATAGGCAAAGCTCAGTGTATATAACCTGGCTCTGAATTCCTGACCCAGAAGCTATGTTGGTGTGTGTGGCTCCTTCTACCTGAGCCCTCGGGGAGCAGATTGACTCTGGCATCCTTGGAAGTGACGATGAGCTGGGTGGGCTCCAGAGGGAAGAGAAGCTCACTCCCCCTTGTTCTGACTAAATCCTGTTCCAAAGAAATGGAATTTGTGGAAACAAGCTCTTCTTCACAAGCCAGTACCAAGACCTCTAGCCATAAACCGATTAATTCTCCTTGTGAATTTCTTTGCCAGAAACTTTTTACCCCAAGTCTAAAGCAAGGAAAGGGAAGAGAAATCCAAACACATGCCAATCATCTTCTGCCCATTTCACTAGAGATTTAATTCTGTGTGACTCTAGGGGCTTTTCATTGTTAAGAGTTATTATCTGCCCCAATGTAAAGGAAGCAGAAAACCTTGTGATTGAAAAAAGTGATTTCCCCCCTCCCCTCTGAAATTCTACCTCAGAGATTCTTGGCTTTGGATCTTAATAATTCTCTGTTAAAATGGAAACGTCCCTGGACTGGGACATTAGACATTACTAGTTATTTATTACTGAGAGCAAAGACAAGGAGACCTAAACTAAGTGAAGGAAGAAATGATGGGGGTACAGATGGAACATACTCTTCAGTAATGGGGAGGGGGCAGAAAGAGGTAAGAAAGCGCCAAAGTCAAACTTCACCTTTTTTACTGTTTTGTAGTGTAGTGGGTAGTGCTTAGGACTTGGTGTCAGAAGACTTGAGTTCAAATCTTTCCTAGTAGCTGTGTGACCCAAGGGCAATTCACTTAACCTCCAAATGCCTCAGTTTCCTCATCTGTAAGCAACAGTAACATCTCCCTCACAGGATAGAATGAGTTAATGTATGTAAAATGCTTTGCAAACCTTCAAGCTCTACATAAAAGCTAGCTACAGGCACTCATCCCCCACACCCCAACCAATCTATTGTGAGAATGTATGTGTGCTCCTAATAGGCCTTATCCTGGAAATGCTACCACCTTTGTTGTTGATTAGCATAAAAATTGACTTAATGGGGCTGGATCCCTGAATCTTTGGTTCTTCTTATGGTTCTAGAATGTTTTTTTTGTCTGGACCTGATTTCCATTGGTAAGGAAACTCACTCTACAAATGCAGATCTGCAGGTGTTCTGCGGTGTTTAGTCTTAAGTATGGGCAGCAAGTGGGGCCTTGCTACAATCAGAAGAAGCAGGAAAGAAGGGAAAACAGAAAGCATTTAAGTGCGTACTGTGTGGCAGACCCTGCCGAGTACTTGCTTTGCTCTTTTGATCCTCAGAACAGCCAGGAGGTAGGTGCTTAATTATTATCTTCATTTTACAGTTTGAGGAAACCAAAGCAGACGTGATTAAGTGACTTACTTTGCCCAGGTCACATGGCTAGTTAGTGTCCGAAGCTGGATTTGAACTCAGGTCTTTCCGGATTCCAGACCCAGTTGTATTTAAAAGTACCACTTAGCTGCCTTTAACTAGGATTTGGAGGCCTCAGAGCACATAGACCTTGCCTGTGAGGCCTGCTGTCTATCTACCAGGAATTGTAGAGGTCATACAATTATAGTCATCTAGTCCATATCCCCAAACCAAGGTCCAGAGAAGTTACTTACCCAAGGTCACACAGTTAACAGGTGATAAAACTAGTATTGGAACCCAGATCTTCTGAATTCAAATTTAGGTTTTCTTCTACCAGAAGACTGAATATTAGTTGTCTGTCTAAATTCTTAACAAAAAGTATCATGCAGAAAATATTTTTAAAATGATGGTAACGACAGTTATTCTTACTACTACTGGTGGGTATAAAAAATGTTTCTGTCAAAATGCATGGGCCCTTAAGGATCAGAGGAGAGAATGTAAAGCCATAAGCAGCCTAGAAGAGAAAGCATTGGGTCGGTACTGTCAGATTTTTTTGGGTCTGTGGAAACAATGACAGCTGCCAGTGATGTCTAAGGTTGTGAGACTGCCGACCCAAACTGCACGTGTGTGGCTATACTTAGTACAGTGCCTGGCACATAACTTGGTAAGTGCTCAATAAATGCTTATTCACTGACTGACTAACTAACTGCCTGAAAACCCCAATCAGGCCTGCCAGGATCAGGAAGCTGCCACAGCCACCTTCCCTTTCATGCGCTTTTCTGTCTCTGCCCAGACGATAGATGGAGAGATCACAGGCATTTAGAAGAGAGTGAGTTGTGGCATTTTCTGGTCCACTTGGGGTGTCTTAAGAGGAAGGCAGTGTGGTCTAACAGGTCATTGCACTGGGCTGAGAGCCAGGAAACACCCCTAACAAGCTGTTACTTAATTTCTCAGTGTCTCAAATCCTCAGCTAAAAGGCAAAGACTGTCTCACTGGGGAGATGCTATGTAGTATGAGTGAATTGTTTCTTTGCTACATCTAACTGGATTATTTGGGGCTTGCCTGAAATGTGTTGACGAGAGCCGTCCAGTCAAGGGTATGCCAGCTGTCTTAAGTGTTTGTTCAGCAGTTAGAAGCTACTGAGTTAAGTGAGGCCAGTCCTAATTGGTGGGCTGGAGCTCAGACAGACAGATGTGGAAAGCAGAGTGTATGACCCGGAGAGGTCTGAAGCAAGAGGGTGAACTTAGACCAATTTACTAAGACAGCCAGTAGCTTCTCTAAGGAGGGTCTTTTGGCCTTGAATAGGATGTGGAATGTGGATGTGGAAATGTTTTAAAGCGCCTTCCACACCTCCAGAAACTTACCTACTTGTGTTACATCTCACTATTCAGGGGCATAGGTCATAGCACGCTAATCTACATTTATTCATGTATTTCTCTGGGGTGTCTTTTTTTTCCATCTTGATTGTGGAAGTCCTTGAGGCCAGTGAGTGGGTTTCCTTTCTATATTATCAGTCCATAGGCTCCCAGCCCAGTTCTTGCACAATGAACACTGGTTAAATGTTGATTGCAAGACTGACCATCTGATGGTTTGGGAGTGATAGCTTTTCAAGTTGGGGGTGATCGATCAAAATACCCATCTTTTTCACTATAGAAAAGAGAGGGTAAACTAGAAAAAAAAAAAGAAGATAGGGCTGTGCCTACAGGTTTCTAGCTGTGATCTTGTTTCCCACAGGTAAAGGCAAGCACCAACACACGTGTGACTAGATTAATACAAAAACAAGGGCATTGAAAGCCAGATGACAGGCGATAGAATACTTCTACCCTTACCCATTTTTAGCTGCCTTGTTGTTCCAGGTTAAAAAAGAGAAAATAAACTAAGAAAGTCCAGCTGAGAAGTATTGTTCTCATTGATATAATTTAGACCTTTTTCTTTGCTGCCCTGGCATATGTAAGGAGGTGTTGACTGGGTACAGCCACACCCTAAAGTACTTTAAGACAACTTCCTGTTTTTAAGTGCCAGAAACCACCCACAGAGAATAGAAATGGTTCTGTCCAGGAGAGTTCAGCCATAGACAAAAGCATATATGGGTGGCTGCCTGTAGTACTTCTATACTCTGTTGGGCAGACAGCCCTGGGATATTTTTGGCTTCTTGTTCCTCATAGAGTTGAGTTCTCCTGCCTGGAGACTGTAGGAAATAGAAGTACCTATCTTCTTAAGAGATGAAGTCACCCTAAATAATAATTTGTTTTATCATTCCATCATTTCAGTTGTGTGTGTCTCTTTGTAATCCCATTTTGGGGTTTTCTTGGCAAAGATGCTGAAGTTGTTTGCCATTTCCTTCTCAAGCTCATTTTACAAATGAGGAAACTGAGGCAAACAGGGTTAAGTGACTTGCCCAGGGTCACACAACTAATAAGTGTCTAGGACTAGATTTGAACTCAGGAAGATGGGTCTTCCTAATTCCAAGCCCAGTATCTATCCACTGCCCATAAATAATAATAGCTAATATTTATAAAGGACTTTAAAGTTTGCAAAGTGCTTTACATATATTATCTTATTTGAAACAAGTTCCCATGTTCAGATATGGCTCACTTTGCTCAATACATGTGTTCCCAGGAAGCTGTGTTTGTATTGAATTCTTGTAAATTTAATCCATTTTAAATGCACTTGGGAACTGGCTTTTTTTTTTAAGTGTTGCTGACTGATTTCATCTAAGGTGCTTCTGATAAGAAATTCTCTGTACCAATGCACATCAGCCCGTGCTTTGCGATTTATAGCGTTAGAAAGTTGCCTTTGGGCCCTGAGGGAATATGTGACTTCCCAGGGTCACTGGGTCCACAGGTGTCTGAGGGAAGATTTGGACCTAAGTCTTTCTAACTCTTAGACAGATCACCGCCTTCTCTGCTGCTAGCCGCTGCTTCCTACCCGAAATGCTGCTCCTCCTTATGTCTGGCTCTCCAGAGAGCAGGAGGTTCTTAACCTGGGCTCCATAGACATTGGGAGCCTGTAGATTTCAGGGAATCTGTGAACTTGAGTGGGGAAAAGAAAGTACATCTTTATTTTCACTAACTTTTGTTTTCCTTTGTAATCTTCTGTATTTTGTTTTATGCGTTTAAAACTACTATTCTGAAAAAAGAATCCATAGGTTTCTGTAGAGGCAGTCAGTTGATTCAGTGCAGAGCAATCTCTGGGCCTTAAATCAGGTAGATCTGAGTTTAAGTCCCTGCTTAGACACATACCCTGAGGAAGTCTCTTGCCTCAGTTTCCTCATTTGTAAAACAGGGAAAATAACAACACCTGTCCCCCAGAGTTATTATAAGAATCAAATTAGATAATATTTCTAAAATATTTACTTAATTTTACTTAATTTGCTAAATTTACTTAATACTTATAAAGTATTTACTTAAAATACTTATCACGAGGCATGTAGTAGGAAAGGGCATCTTCTTATGGCATCTACTATGCGCCAGGTACTGTGCTAAGCACTTTTGACAAATATTCTCTCATTTGTCCTCACCACAACCCTGTGAAGTAGGTGCTATTACTATGCCCATTTTACAGTTGAGGAAACTGAGGCTGACGGATGAAGTGACTGCCCAAGGTCATGTAGATGGGGAGAGTCTGAGAATAGATTTGAGCTCAGGTCTTCCAGACTCCTGGCGCAGTACTCTATCCACTGTGCCAGCCAGCCCCCTCAAAGCACTTAGATAACAGCTTCATAATTTGATAGAATGTTGTAGAGAAATTTGGGGTAGAAGCAAGGAGAGTTTTTTTAGTTCTGAGGTTCCCAACCTTCAAGGCATTTTGTGGGTCTTTTTTTTTTTTAATCAGTCACTCAGCAAGCATTTATGAAGCACCTACTATGTGCCGCATTGGGAATACAAAGACAAACATGAAATAGTCCTTTCTTCAAGGAGTTATTGCACCTCCTGTTGGAGAAGCTAGTATGAACATATAGAAATAGCGTATACAAAACATTGCTGTGTTGTTGATGAAGCCTGTAATTCCATCGGTCTAGTGAGCCTCTGGGGCAACTAGGTGGTGTAGTAGATAGAGCACTGGACTTGGAATCAGGAAGAGTCCTCTTCCTGAGTTCAAATCTGGCCTCTGACACTTAACTAGCTTGTATGACCCTGGCCAAGTCACTTAACCCTGTTTGCCTTAGTTCCTAATTTGTAAAATGAGCTGGGAAAGGAAATAGCAAACCTCTCTGGTATCTGTGGCAAGAAAACCCCAAATGGGGTCACAGAGAGTTGGACATGAACCAAAAAACCAAACAATAGCAACAATTCTACCTCCTAGTGAGAGGTGAGGAGTACCTGAAGTGTGTGGTGGTCATGTGTGAATCAAGAGAAGAAAATGAACATGGGAGAGATTTTAAATATTGAATCTTGGTAGCTGATCGATGTATGTGAGGTGGGGGAAGAGTAAAGAGCTGAATATTGCTCCAAAGGTCATGGACCTGAGTGACCAGAAGGAAGATGAGGGAACAAAGGAAGGAGGGGCCCTTGAAATAAGGAAGTCAAGAAGAGGGATGAGTTTGTGGGAAAACTTGGTGAACTCTGTGTTGAGATGCCTTATAGGACATCCAGTTCAAAATGTCCACCAGATAGATGCTAGTCCATGGCTAGAGCTCAGAAGAGAAACTAGGGCTAGATACATAAATCTGGGAGTCATCTGCATACAAGTGATAATTAAATCCATGAGAGTTGATGAGGTCACCAAGTGAGGAAGTAGAGAAAGAGAAGAGGGGAGCCCAGGACAGAGCCTTGGGGGTTACCCCACAATTAGTGGGAGGGGGATATAAATGATGATCCAGCAAAACAGGCTGAGTAGTCAGGTCAGAAAAGGAGAGAGTATCCTGGAGAGAACTGTCATTAGTGTCAAATGCTGCTGCAGAGATTGTAGCATCATGTATTTAGAGCTGACTGGAGCCCTAGAGGTCATCAAATCCAACCCCTTTGATTTGCAGGTGAAGAAACTGAGTCCTAGAGAGGTTAGATGAGTTTCCCTGGTTTATACAGCTAGTGTTTGAGGCAGGATTCAAAGAGGCTCTCCTGACTCCAAATCCAGATGTCCAGAAGGTCAAGATCATTTAAAATAATTTACCCTGTGAAGCCTCAACTTACCCCTTCTGCATCTTCTCCAAGGACCGGATGCCACCATTATTTAATAAGAGATGGTTTCATGACACTTTTCAAATTTCTAGGGACGCAGAGATTTGGGGGCTAGTTTTAACCGTGCTATATGAGTGGAGGGCTTAAAAGAATGAAATCAGAAGTAGCCAGCACTTCCTATGCTTTAGCAGCAGTTGTACCTGCTGATAAAATTGAGATGCAAGCTAATCCAGTTTGGGGGTGGGGGAGGAGGTGGAAAGGGAATTGAGCTCTATCAAGAGAAGATTAATGCCACTTAGATATTAACACTTTGCCACCTGATCTCTCATGTCATCCTTCTAAGGCTTCTGAGAAAGGCTTGATGTTAGGAGGAAGACTGAAGTTCCTGTGGCACTGGACCACAGATAACTTTGAACTCCCCTCCATTCTTGTCAAGAAACCTTTAGGAGAGTGGAAGAAGAGCCTGTGGCTGAGCCCCCAGGGCTGAAATCTCTCTTTGCTTCTGGGACAGAGGATTAGAGTCTCTGATCTGCTTTCCTCCCAAGAAATAGTAACTGATTGTGACATTGGTATGGGTAGTTGCAGCCCTAGGCTGTTCTCCTTTCTTTGCTGGTTTTTTTACAGGTTCATTCTGGTTAGTGATGTGTTTGGAAAGTGAAAATTTTGCTGTCATTTTCCCTTTTGGCTACCTTCGGTTGTCATGGGGACAGAGCCATCAAGACAACGAAAACCCCAACAGAGCTTTAAGACTGGAAGAGGATTGGACTAATTTCAGAAGCCCTAGGAAGGCCTCAAGGCCAAAAAAAAAGGAAGCAAGCAAAGTATGGAGCTTTTTTTTTTTTTTTGAAAACGCCGTTATCTCTGGGAGGGGAAGTAATAATATTAACTGCAAGAGTGGCTCCCGATTCTCTAGTGTTAGGGTTGACAAAACACCTCCATCACTCTGGAAGGAGGCAGTTTGGGTGTTGGGATCCCGGTTTTACTCATGGTAGGTAGCAAACCAAGCTGTTATTAGTCACAACCTCTTTGGGCCTCATAGTGCTCCTCTGTCAGACAAGAGGGTTCGAACGGATGATTTTGAAAGGCCCCTTTAGTTCTAAATCCTCTGCCCATGACCATGCTCTTCACTTTCATGTGGATGAAAGAGTAGGCTGATAGAAAGAAAGGGGAATTTGAATACATTGAGAGTCTTGGGAATTATGTGGGAGGAGATAGAACCAGGGAGAATGGTGATAAGGAAATGAATGCTTGAGTTGGCCTGCTTCACAGTTTTGCGGGAGAGTTTTTACCATGTTTTGGATGGCGAGGGCAGTTTGGCTTAGAGGAGAGAGAGCCGGACTTGAAAACAAGAAGACCTAGGTTCAAATCGTACTTCCCATACTGTGTCCTGGAGCAAATTATTTGACCTCTCTGTGCCACAGGCAACTGCTTAAGACATGGGGTTCCCCAAGTAGATGAAATCACAGATGCGGAGCAAAGTGGCATATTTGTAGGGCCAACTTGTGTGACACTGAGGACTGCTACTGAAAAAAAGAGACTTCGAGGAGTATTATGGTGTCCCAGACGTTCTGTGCCCTCTTCATCCTCCGGCTGGCCACTGAAAGGGAGTAGAATGGTATGACCTCATAGTGGAAATTCCCAGGACCTGGGGAACTATATTCCTGATTCTGCCACTAGAGCTGTGTTAAGTGTGTGACCACTGAGACCCACTATGGCTTTTGTCACAGGCCTGTAGGGCACACTTTAGCATGGTGCCTACCCAAATCATGTTAGAAGCAGGAAAGTGAAAAAAACAGGAAAATGTTATTGACTAGGGATTCTTAACCTGGCATCTTTAAAAAAAGACTATTTTAATATAATTGGCTTCTTTCATAATCTTCAGTGTTTATTTTATTCTATTAAATTCATTATTGTTTATTTTATTAATATTATTCTATAATTGTTTTATTTTATTCATTTAAGGACTTTATTCTGAATAGAGGTCCAGACTTCCAAAGGGGTCTTAGACACAAAGTTTAAGTCCTCCTGTAGTAGATTTAGAGCAGAAAGGACCTTTGAGGTCATCTGCTTCAGCTTCCTCGTTTTACATATGAGGAAACTCATCTAGGTTGTTAGGACAATCTGAGATTTGAACCCAGGACTTTCTGAATCCAAATCCATCAGTCTTTCCACTGTACCGTGCTATCTCTCCACAAGAGAGGAATAGTGGTCATTCTCATTTTTAGTAGTTTCAAGGCCAGTTAGCTACTATAGGTATTAACTAAGTAAATCTTTCTCTTTCTGTTCCCTACCTCACCTTACAGAGGCAAGTGAGAGATATGGATAAAGCTCAAGGCAAATCCAATAATTAAAAAAAAAAAAAGACGCTTGAGGGAAAGGAGGTTGGGAAAGGTACCCATATAGGGGTTCATTGAAAAGGTTTTTGGCTCTGGGACCAGGACCTGGGTTCAGATTCCACCTTGGATGCCTCCTACTACCCTCGTGAGTCCCTTAACCTTCTGGATGGCAATCTCCTTATCTGAAATGGACTCAGTGGCCTCAGATGTCATTCCAGCCCTGAATCTCTGATCCTGTGACCTCTTAACTGAAAAAAGAATGAGTAGTTGAGGAGAGAAGTTTCATAAGTGTGTCTGAGAGAAAACGTTGGTGTGGGGCTGCCTGCCACTAACGGCTGTGGGGCTCTCTCAGAGTCTCTCGAAATTTCCTGTTTCAGTTTCCTCATGTGACACACGAGACTTTGGGCCCTCTCTTCTTGCCATAGCTGTTGTTATTTCCTTTATTCTTAAAAATTGGTCTCTTTTGTTTTTATACCACATTCATATATCTGCTCATCCAGTGAGCATTTCCTTATAATAAGGATACTAAAAGAAAAAGTTGGAGAAAGAAAAAGCAGTTCAGCAAAATCAGCCAACACATCAGCTGCCTCTGACAACATATGCAAAATTCCAAGGTGCTATGTTTCTTAAACGATGCACACATTGTGGCAAAATTTCCCTTTTCTTTCTCTGAAAATTCCCATTTAGGGTGCATGCCTTCTGGGCAGTCTCACTTTTCATGGAGTAATTGAAACCTGCATGACTACCAGGATTTTGATTTTTTCCATACTCTCTTAGAACTGTAACTAAGGTGGGGGTAACCAAGGTTTTCTCCCAAGGTGCCAAAATTCAGAGGGTGCTGATAGCATTTACAGACCTTTGGCAGCATAGAAACAACTGGCCTTAATGCCTCGTTAGCAATAATAATTAGTTTTCAAATGAGTTGCCTTCCTCCAGCCCTCACCCCACCCCTACCCCTGCAACTGTCTCTCTTGCATCTCCCTAGGTGATCTGTGGGAGTCTCCTCTCCTCTGATCTGCCTGTCATTACAATCCACTGTCTGCTACTCACCATCCTCCTCTCGGAGCAACACTACCAAGTATGCATATATGAGTGTTAGTCTGTCCCTTATGTAAGAGCATCCTTTTTACAACTAAATTGGCCATATCACTTCTATCAGTTAAGAAATAGCCTGGCTAATCATTTACCAACACTAACTGCCCCTATTGTGTTCATTTTATGGAGTATTACTTTTGAGTGCTGGTGTCCCAGTCATCATCTCTTCAGGCTACTTTATTGAATTCATGGTCATTAAGGCCAAAAAAAAAAAAGTTTTGAAAATGAGCCATCTCTCTGACCAATGTTTTCAGTTGTGTTACTGCTATAAATGTTGCCCAAGATTTGGGGATCCTGTCTGTGTCAAGTGTCACTGCTATCTGTGGCACCCTGGCACAGAAATGATTGATCTGAGGGTATTTGGCCATAGCCCCAGGTACAAGTCAGTGAGTATTCATTAAGCCCTTCCTGTGTGCCAGATAGTGTGCCAAGTGCTGAGATTACAATGAAAGGCAGAAACAGTCTTTGCCTTCAAGGTGCCCCTACCTTAATAGAAAGAAAACTTGCAAACAAGTACATCTAAATAAAATATATACAGGGTAAAGTGGAGGTAATCTCAGAAGGAAAGGCACTGGCCTTGGGAGGATCAGGAGTGGATTCAAGGTACAAAGTTGGCTAATTATAGCTCTGGACTTGCCCTCGCATTTGAACTGTCACTACAATCCAGGGCGTCTCCTACTTACCATCATCCTCTTGTGTCGCCCCCACTAAGTATGCCTTTGGTAGCAGGCACCTGAGTGTTAGAGTCTGTCCCTTATGTAAGAGCATCCTTTTGGCAATACAATTGACCATATCACTGCTTTCAGTTAAGAAATAGTCTGGCTAACCATTTACCAGTTACCTGCTTGTGGGAATTCAGAATCCACATATGCCAAATATGAAAACAGCCAGTGGGGTAGTATGCACAAAATGGGCTCCTACAACCTCTTGTTGAGGGCTGAAAGTAAAACATTAACAGTCTGCCAATGGTGGTTGGTCTTTTTAAGGAACTGTATTGGAAATTTTCCATGGGCTCCAATAAGCCATCTTCTTGGTCTGCCGCCATCTTGGTCTTTCACTCATATGCTGTTTATGTTCTTACAAACTATTAGTTTGAATGAGATGATGTTACTATTTTGAAAGAGCCTCTGTGGATAAGCAGATGGAGAAAAGGTTCAGAAACTTTTAATTGAAAGTTACCTGAGTCAGCTACTGAGGTTGAGAGGCAATGTCAATTGTAACTGGCTCTTAGGATGATTGAGGAAGGAGAGAATGGAAGGAAGGGAGCAAACAGTTATTAAGCACCTACTGTGTATAGGTGCTTAGTAGGTGTGTAGGTGCTACAAGGCACTGTTACAAATATGATCTCATTTGATCCTTACAACAATCCTGGGAAGCAGGGGCTATTATGAACCCTGTTTTACAGTTAGGGAGACTGAGGCAGACAGACTTGCCCAGGATCATATAGCTAGCTAGTAAGTGTCTAAGTCTGGGTTTGAAATTGGGCCTTCCTGACTTTGGGTCCAGCATTCCATCCACTGAGGCACCTAGCTGATTGGGACCCGCGTTTGAAAACTTAGCTTTTCAGAGATAATTTTGAGTGCCTGAGTATGTAGGGAGCACTAGTTAGAGGTGAGCTCTGAGATTGGCCTGGTTTTTGATGCAAGTGTCACATACTTGGCGAAGAGCAGTTGATCTTGGCACAGGCAGCTGCAGAGACATCATTGGTCTGAATCTTCGGCACTGAATATGGAAGAAAGATAAGATCCTTGTTCTTATTATTCAAAAATTTTTAATGATGTTGCTATGATATACTGCGTTCCCAATTTAAAGATTCTGAGAGCAGGAAAGCGTGCTGATAAAAAAATTCAGAAAGAACAGGAAGGAGTGGGGAAAGAAGGTGTGCCAGTAGTTCATAGATAATAAATTCTCTAAGGACAAAGGCTATGTTTTGTTAATCTTTGTACCTCCCTCGGTGGCTATCATAGTGTATTGAGCGCAGTAGGCAGGCGATTAATAAATGTTTTGCGTGAATGAATGAGCTGCTGACCTGGCTGACTAGCATATTTAGTATTACAAATGCCCATAGACTTCAAAGAAGGGGAGTCCAGCCAAGGACTACAGGCCAGTGATCTATCAAAATGGTGTCTGCAGTCATGGATCCATCAAATCAGGATCTATAATCACCCTTATCTCATTCAACCTGTTGGGGAACCTCTGGCATAATCCTTAACTCAGTTTTGCAGGGATTTTGTTGTATTTCATTTTAAAAGGCAAATGGTGAAATGTTGAAGTGACTGGTCGTATAAAATTAGTATTAGTTGTACTAAAGTTTAGAATGATCTGAGGGAAGCAAAAAGGGCCCCCGGCTCCAAAAACAAAATGAGGACCAAAGGTTGGAAATTCCAGAGAAGTAGATTTCAGTTTAGCATAAGGAAAAAATTGGCCAGTGACATCAAGAGCTCACCAAAAGTAGATCGAGCTGCCTTTGAAAGTAGAAGGATTTTCACCTCAGATGTCTTAATAGTTGCATTTGTAGGATCCTAGATTTACAGAGAAGGAAACTGAGGCACCAGGTAGTGAGTGGCAGAGCTGGGATTCAACTCCAAATCCAGTGCTCAGTCTCCTATACTGTGTATTTCTTAGGAATATTGTAAGAAAGATGGTTGGTGTGATACTGCAGAGAGTAGATGTTCGCTGAGATCTCGTCCCATTTCTGAGATTCTTCACTACAAATCTAAACAGTTATTCCAGAGCAATTTGAAGCCATGGCCATAGTTTTTAAAGAAAATAACCCACCTCCCCTCCCAAATCTCATACCTAGTATATTTAGAACGTTTGTGCATAGATGTTTGTACCTGCATGAAGATAGCCCAGTGTGGTAGAGTGCTAGACTTTGAGTTAAAAAGACCCAAGTTTGAATTCTGCCTCAGAGACTTACTAGATACTTACGACAGGCAAATAACTCAACCTCTCTGTGCCTCAGTTTTCTGATGTATAAAATGGGGATAATAGCAGCACCTACCTCCCAGGGTTGTGAGGATCAAATCAGGTGATACATATAAAGCTCTTTGTAACCTTAAAGTGCCTTAAAGGAATAAATGTTAGCTGTTATCATCATCGTCATCAAAGATAGAAGTAGTGTCACTTTGAGAATGGCTGCCTGGAAGGCAGGAAGGTAGGCATGTAAGGAAGCACAGGAAAGCACCAGGCCATTGCCCAGATGGCACTAGCCTAGTCGTTTAGTCGTTTTTCAGTCATGTTGCATCCTCCGTGTCCCCATTCTTGGCAAAGACACTGGAGTGGTTTGCCGTTTCCTTGTCCAGCTCTTTTTACAGATGAGGAAACTGAGGCAAACAAGGTTAAATGACTTGCCCAGAGTCACACAGTTATTAAGTGTCTGAGGCCAGATTTGAACTCAGGAATATGAGTCTTCCTGACTCCAGGCCCAGCACTCTTATCTACTGTACCACCTGGACTAGTTGGCCTCCTAGTTAATCTTTCTTTTTCTTCCATTTCTATGTACTGGAGGCTTCTTGCTAACTAGAGAAAAATTGACTATACTTGATGGAGTAGATCAGAGAAAAAGGGAACTGATACATCATTCTCTTTCACCTTAATATTCCATCCAAAATAATTTTCCATACCCGTGAGCCGTTGTTTAGTATTATTACTTAACACTTTCCATCAGGCCACCTTTTTATTTAAAAATTTTTTTTTCAGTTAATAATCATTTGTTCTCTCCTTCCTATCTCCCCTCAATTGGAAAAAAAGAGAAAAGAAAAAACAAAACCCTTTTAACAAATATGAACAGTCAAGCAAAACACATTCCCACATTGGCCTTGGCCAGAAATGTACGTCTTACTCCAGAAGTGTTAAAATCACAGCCTATAGGTTACAAAAAAAAAAAAACTTGAGAGTTTTCCTAAACCCAATTAAAATGTAATAAGGAGAGATGTTTATCAAAATAAATAACAATACAATTTGTAGTTTTTGAAGTCCACATGTGGTGCAGGCATCTGTTTCTATTTGAGTTTGACACTACTATTATTCTGCATCTTTAAAATATCTTCCAAAATTAAGAAATCTTCAGGCTCCATATTATTTACTGTATTCTGCAGTGTGCATTTGTGTATTCACCTTGTGGAATATTGCTTTGGAGTGTTGGTATCCCAGTCATCATCTCTTGGGCCTAAATTATTGAGTTCATGGCCATTGAGGCAAAAAAATGTTGCAAATGAACCATCTCTCTAACCAATATTTTCTGTTGTGTTTCTGCTACAAGTTTTGCCCAAGGTTTGGGGATCATGTGTCAAGTGTCATTGCCATCTGTGGCAACTTGGCACAGAAATCCTAATTGGTATTGTTTTTTTTTAACTATTACATCCATGTAATCCAAAATGGTGCCATAACAATGAATATGAAAGTAATATAATTAATGGCTTGTCCTTAGTCCAAAAAAGCCTCCAATATCCACTGGTAAAATGCTCTATGTGAGGTCCTGCTGCTGTTTCTCATGATATTTAAAAATTCTGTCCAAGCTCAGGTTTGGGAATTTTCCATTTCTAACCATTTTTGACAGGGTATTCATGCTTATTAACCTATAGTCATGGCTTTGTAATTCCTAGGCTCCTAGGTTAGGATTTACAGCAGTTAGTTAGTTTATTAACTGAAACCAGTTAATGTCTTGTACTCCGCTTTTTAAATTTCATGGTTGTGGTTGTGGTCGTCCTAAGTTTGCGGTATTATGGAGAATGTCCTTGTATAAATATCTCTGTGCCTCTCCCATGAGAATCTTGGAATTAATTTGGAATGCAGTTTGATAGAGGAATTTGGTATTTAATAATTGCCAATTGGCAGAACACAGAAATTGGCAAGGATAATTAGGACTGAAACCTCAGTGATTTGCACATGGCAAAAAGAGGAATTTCCTCTTTGCTGTATGTGTATGTTTGTGTATGTGTGTGTGTGTGTGTGCAGGTAGGAGGAATGAAAGAAAGGGAATTATTCCCTACTCAAAACAAATTACTGAATTCTGTCCTTTCTTCCCTTTCCAGAAAGAAGACACAGTTCGATGTGTAAACCTTCTCCCTCTCCAGCATCGCCACCCTCCAATTCCAGGACGTCACTGTTACAAGTGAAAGCAAAATCCTGTATCAGCGGCCATAACCCTGTCAGCAGCAACACAAAGCCATTCAAAACGCCCAAAGACAATCTACTTACCTCCAGTAGCAAACAGCACACAGTCTTTTCTTCGAAAGCGTCAAGAGATAAACCATGGTGAGTCATTGGGTGCTGGAAACACCAAACTCTTTGCTTGCCTCTCACCTCTATTCCTTGTTGCCCTCACACTGAAATATTGTGCTCACTTTTTGGTTAGGCATCATGTTCCTAGGTTTAGGAAAATGAAGAGAAAAGAAGGAAAATCAAAATGATCACCCAGAATTAAAAACTAGAATAAAAGCAAGGGCTTAAAAGTCTTATTTTCTTGATGTGGGAAATTTTTGTCTCCCCTTACTTTAGAAAGGGTAAATGATAGCCAAGTAAAGAAAGACAGAAAATATTCTTTAATTATATGGCTAACTTATGATTTCTCATGCTAAATAATAGTATTAAAAATTCCATATGAAAAGCAGAGTGACTTAGTGGATAGAGAGCTGACCTGGGAACCAGGAAGACCTGGGTTCAAGTCTTACCTCTGACATATACTAGCTGTGTGACTCTGGGGATGTCCCTTAATCTCTAAGTGCTTCAGGCAGTTCTGTAAAATGATAATTTTCAGAGAAGGTGCTGATCTGCACTGGGAGGGGGAGTTTCCTCATCTGGGAAGAAACCTATACCAATGAAATCCCAGGTCAAGTCCCTAGCCCTAGCCCAAAAATTCCATAAGTAATCTTCCCCATGGGAAAAAGGCACCCCATTACAGAGAGTAAGTACTGACCCACTGGGTTATAGGGACCACTCTCATGATGGAGGCTTCTCCTCTACTGAGGGAAACTGAGTCTGGGACTCTGTTTTGTACTGAACCCTTCTTTGGCATGAACTATAGGGTCGCATCTCTGATGGACAAGCATGATACAGACCCCCCAAAAAAATGCATTGGTGTATAAGCCAAAGATGACCAAGAAAAATATCACTCCTTTGAAAGAAAGTGAATCACAAATGCCTGTGAAAATGCAGAGGATGGTGTGATTTTTTTCACCTCTGTCTTTACAAAAAATATTTTACTTTGATTGGCTAACTAGAGCAGGTTCCCTCTGAGATAGGAAAGTAGGAAGAACCAACTAGAACAGAAAAGGAAATGTTTAAAGAGTATCTTCAAAAGGTATTCCCTGTTTCCATGGGCATGATGATATGCATTCTAAGATGCTTAGGGAACTAGAAAAGATTATTACAAAAGCATTAACCCTTAACTTTGAGACTTTGTGAAAGTAGTATGAGAAGGCCAAATACAATGCCTTTGGCGGCAGGGGGCAACCCGCAGTATAAGTAAAAATGACCTTGATCATTATGAACCATTAGGCTGAACGTCATTCCTGGAAAGATAATAGAATAAATCTTATGTCAATCAATTTGTAACCACAGGATTTTGATAGTAAGTAATTTGAATGCTCTAGTAAAGAGCTAATCATTCCCAGATCAATGGAAAGTTAATAGACATCCTACATCTGCCCTTTACAATAAGGCTTTGGTTCTTTCCCCATGCTGTTCTCATCCACAAGCAGGGAAGACATGGGGCTCTTTTAGTTCAGAGGACATACAACCGACTGAATGGGTCGTACACAAAAAGAGGCTGTCTGTGGGCCCAGCAGCAACACACACATAGGGATGAGTCCTGTAGTTATTATTGTGTATTGTCTCTATCAGTGACCTGGAGGAAGGAATGGAAAGAAATGCTCATTGTATTTAGCATGAGTCAGCACTGCTGATGCCCTGGACGAGAGGACATTAGAGAAACAGACCTTCAAGAACAGAGTGAAGTTTAATATAGGGACAAACATAGGGCACCACGCTTTAAATCCACAAATGATGAGATAAGGCCATCTGAGTGAATGTGAAAAGAGTTGAAGGAATTCAGGCTATCACAGGTCAAATGAATTGCTGGTCCAACCCTGTTACTAAAATGTTAACATGGTAGCAAGACACAGTAACAAAAGCGTGGGACATGTGGAACAAAGAAGGAATCCTTCCCATGTATTAGCTGTTAGTCTGACTTATTATTTCCAATTTTCAGTCTCCACATTTTTTAAAGGATTTGTAAAAACTGGAGAGGTTCACTTGAATTCTACCAATATTTATAAGCATCTGCTGAGGGCAAGCCTAGAAAATGGTAACAAGAATTTTCAGAAGGATGGAAAATAGATGCTTTGAGGAAACAGTTAAGAGAACTGGGATTCTTAATAATGATAGTAACTGGTGTTTAGGTAGTGCCTTAAGGTTTAAAGGGGCTTCACATATATCATCTCATTTAATCCCTATAAAAATCCTATGAACAAAATTCTCATTTTTACAAATGAGAAAACTGAGGTGTGAAGCGATATTGAATGACTTGCCCAAGGCCTCACAGCCAATAACTGTCAGAGGCAGGATTCAAACCAAATTTTCTGTCATCTCCAGTTTAATATAGGATTTTTCCATCCATACCATTCCGCTGCTCTTAGACTTAACATAAGGAAGAGGAGGGTAATAAGTGCAAGTGTGTTACAAGGAGAGTGCTGACCTGATGACCTTCCTCTCCACAAAGGATGGAACAAGGGCAGGTGATGCAAGAGAGAAATTGTTTAAAAATAAGGATGGACTTTTTGACTTAAAAGAGTGATTAAACATTGGAAAGGGCTGGCAAAGACTCTGTGCTCCTGGAGATAGGCAAGTACCCATTTTGGCTGGTTTAGCCAGTCACTTGAAGGCAAGAGGCTGAACCTGGCAAAACCATGAAGCTCCTTCTGACACCTTGGTCCTGTAATTTAACTTTAGTTCACTGAACTACTGATAGAAAGGAAGCTTTTAAAATTAATGTTCTCTGGCAAGAAGTTGCATTCCTCAATAATTGCAAAAATACTGTTCCATGGCTATGCTTAAGGGGATCTAACCATGACTGGCACTGAGTGAGAAGCATGTAGAACTCTCCCCTCTCCTTCAGAAGCAGTTTCATTAGCCTGATATCTCAGCATCAGAAGAATGGTGTATACATAAGAATAATAGATAGTGCAATTAATAAAACCCTCTTTAGGCCGAAGGATTGTAAAATCCAATTTAGATATCCCAAATGGAGAATTCTGTCAGCTTTCTGAAAGCCATGACAGAATAAATTGCCTGAAAATGGTCATCTCTGACCTTAACCACCTACAACTGGAGGTAAAGAACAGACTTTCTGAGATAGATTAGAACTACTTATGAGTGAAAGTGGTTTTTTTATTATACTAAATTCAAGTTGACCCCACAGAATTTTTTTTCCATGAGCTTAAATAGTCTGTATAATTTTATTTTGGGCTTAATAGGTTAAAAAATTCTTACCCTTTGATTCTTTGATGAATCCACTAAAGCAGAATTCAACTTTTCCATACCTCATACTATATGTTTTTTGCTCATACCTTTCCTTAAATCCTCCTTAGAGAATCAGTCAGGGAGCATTTGTTAAGCATGTTCTATGTATAAGACACAGTGTTAAGCATGGGGGGTACAAAAAAAGGCAGGTATCCTTTGAATGGATATCCAGTGCTGTGTAAGCCTTCCTATGGATCTTTCATTACCATTTATGATTCTCTCATTCTTACAACATAAACTAACTGACTTTCTTTTCCATTAAACACATCTTTAGCGATACCTTTTCTACCACTTTTCACCCATTGGTGGTAACATGTTAAAATTTACTTTTGTGTACCATATGTTTTTCAGTTGTCCTTTGGGTCACTTATACACTTGATTCTTCTGAGATTATGCTATCCAATGATTCCTAGCTATATATCAATGTTCAAATGGATCTGTGATCCTATATGGAAATTCCTTCCAACCATGTAGATTGCAACCCCTGTATGCCTGCCATCTTAGGTGATTCTTGTCCGTGTCCTCCATAAGTGCACCATGTTGGTCTACACAACATGCTGGAGGTCTATTTCACTTTCTCTTAACATTGCAAGGGTCTAATGGAGCACCCTGGCTACCCATGTGTCATCCCTTGCCCTCACCATGACAGCCTTCTCTTCCTATCCTACCATTCCTTAATGATGTCTTTTCTCTTATTCTTCAGAATTCTTCATGGATTATACTCACATCCACCTTTGCCTCTGTGGAATATTAATTTTTAATTTTTTAAATAATCTCGTATTCTCCCATATAGTAACATCAAGAGAATGTTTTGTCAGTCAATTAACAAGCATTAAAATGTGGGCCTTTGCTTTCATGGTATCCTCAAGATCATTAAAGGAGTTTTAAAATTTCTTAAAGACAATCATTCATGCTCTCCTCTCATTTAACTCCAGGCCCAACTTGTCTATTTTTATTGTCTATTACAAACATATATATTTAGAGAGAGATAATAGATATATACATATGTATATAGATACATGGGGAAATATATAAAAATGGAAAAGTTCTATAGTAAGTTATCCATACAAATACATGTCATAATCTGGGCAGCAGACTTTCTTTATCCAGTTGGTCTTTCCTGTGGATAGACAGGCCAAACCACCTTGAGTCATGGTAGCTCTCTTCCAGGGGACTCTGCGGTATTCTCGAGCTTGAAGAAATCAGCACAATGCCATCCACAGTCAGGAGCATCTAGGGGACTTCTCCATCTGTGAGGAAGCCTTGTTCAACTTGAATTCTTTGTTAGATCTCATCACAGTGGCAGATCTTTGGTGACCATTTGGTATTCGGTTGTTTCAGTTCTGTTTGTCTCTCTGTGACCCCATTTTGGGTTTTCTTAGCAGAGATACTGGAGCGATTTGCCATTTCCTTCTCCAGCTCATTTTACAGATGAGGAAATGGAGGCAGACAGGGTTAAGTGACTTGCTCAGAGTCACACAGTTAGTAATTGTCTGAGGCTGGATTTGAACTCAGTCTTCCTGACTTCAGGTCTGGTGCTCTTATCCACTGTTCCACTAGCTACCCTTGATGACCATTCATCAAGGTAACCCTCTTGTTGTTGCTGTTACTGTTACTGTTGTTGTTTTAACTTATTTCATTTTTATGATCAGAGTATTGTCAAACGGGGCTTTTTCAGTAGTTCCATTTTTCGAGGAATCTTCAGTAATTTTGGTGTATGAGAAGGAGCCCCCTTGTTATAAAAGATCCTACGTTTTGTTCTTTTTTACGTAGATTTTTGTTGATAGCTTTTATTTTTACATCACCTGTATTTCCCCTGGTCTCCCTCTCTCCCTGCTTCCCTTTCTGAGAGCTATCTTTTAAAACATTTTTTAAGAAAAAGAAAAGGAGAATCAGCAAAACTGATCAGCATCCCCCTCCAAAAAAGATCTTGCATTATATACAATGTTTCATACCCACAAATCCCTTCTACGCCTCTGTATGTCTGTGCTTTATCATTTTACACCTTTCCTCTTGATTCTTTTTGTGGTGGTTCTTGTCATTTACATTATTTTGATCATTGCCTATTTTGTTTTCCTATTTCCTCTTACCAAGAGGAGGAAAGAAGGGAAATTTAAAAGGGGAAAAAATTATATAACTAAAGAAAAATAATAAATCAGTATATTAAATAAAACTCCAAAGCCAAGGAAAGTGTTGACATGTGGGGTGAGACATGAGGCTCTCTCCTATAGGAATAAGGTCACCTTAAAGTAGATCATAGGAACAAAGTAATGACTTAAAAGAGGAGGAACAAAAACAGAAAATTTTAACTCAGCACTCATCCGTCACCAAGAGAATATTGATGGTAAAAGAAAAGGACTTTTTTTTTTTAGCAGTTTAGGACTGTTAAAAGCACTTTTGTATTTCCCAGATGCTGTGTGCTCTTCCTACTACTCAGTTCTGATCCCAGATCATTTTCTATATACCATACCTGGTCTGTCTAGCTTTTTGTCACGGTCTGGGCACTTTGTTTATTCATCCACTTTGTTTTTCTGATGTAGATCGTTAGACCAGTCTCTTTCATGTTGCTATGGTTTTCACAGAGGATGCTTTGTAGTATTCTATAATTTGATATGATTAATACCATGCCATCTGCAGAGTAGAACATTTGGAGACACCATCAATAGGGAATCTTTCTTTTGTTTGGATTTCATTAGGGATGTCTTCTATGATACTGGAGAACACTGAAAGTGAGCTTTCATATCCCTATTTTATGCCTCACTTGATCTTAAAACTCAGGGAATCATTGGACAAAGTTATTATTTAGTCACATGTCCTAGACTCTTTCATAATTTCAGTATATTCATGGGGAGACCTTTGAGAAGAAGCATTCAGAGAGAAAATCAGAAGGTGCTTAAAATGACAAAAACCCAAACATATAATAAGAAAGTAAATGAATTATTTCTCAGCAGAGAGGAGATAACTGGTAATAGACATACAGCCATTTCAGAATCAGCTACCGTGTTTAGTCAGAAAATCTAAGAGCAAAAGTCAAAGTAAAAGAAAAAATGCTTCTTTAATACAAAGGCCGTCTCTATGTTCCTAGCCATGAGGGTAGCTCCAAACAGGCATTCACAGTACTTAGAAGGTTTCCAGTCTTCTGAGTGTTAGGACCTCCTATTTTTTACAGTTAACATCAGTTATCTTGTCTATAGATGGCTTTCCTTGACATAGCCAGAGCTAAGGGGAACCCATGTGTGAAATCCTGAAATCCTTTGCTACAGAGCCCATAGGGAAAACAATGCCGGATGCAGACAAATTGACATGAGTTACTAGTAGTGGATCGGGGCTTTCTGAGCTATGAGGCTTCAGCCTTTAGCCATAAGAACAAAGCCAACCAGGCAGGGTCCTGGACTTACAGTCAGCCAGTCTTTTCCTACTCCCACTGTTGCTTGTGACTAAATTGGTCTAGCACAGACAGTTGGTCAAGAACTGAGATTGGCCCTGATATATGAAAGGAAGGAAGAGAACAGATTTTCTTCCCCAGGATGGCTTATTGCTTTCTCCCTAGATCCTATCAACCCAGAACTGTGTACTGAATACTAAATATGCCCAGCGATTAAAAATGCAAGAGGTGGTTCTGCTATTCTGAAAGAAAAGGAGCAAAAAGAAAAATTAGCAGGCTTGTTGCCCTCTCTGCACGCACACTCTGGCAGTGGCAGATTATTTGTTTTATGTTTTTCCCATCCTCTGAAAAGCATGTCTTCCCTCAAGATGGGAGGCACGTCCTCCAATAAGTGATGGTAGTGGGAGTAGAAGTGTTTTGGAAATCTTCCCAATACTTTATGGAAAGGAAAATTACAAATGAGTGGCCCTGGCTAGCTGCCCAATGGAGAAACCTGGTTGGCTGATCTTTCCTTCCCTTGTATTGGTGAGGTCCAGAAGCAAGACAGGTGCTCAGAAATGACAACTCTGGGAAGAAAGAGGTAGCAGAATCTAGAAGACAGTATACCAAATTGAGGAAACAGATCACTTCCAGAGTCACTGTGTGTGTGTCTGTGACTGAGTAGCTTAAGCACTCTGTGCCTCCTTCATGCTATATAGTTTGAAGATGGGACTAGCCTTCCCTCCTTTCGTAGGGATAGTCCAAGGGTAAGTGAGGTAAGAGCATATAGAGTTCTTCAGAATTAAGAAAGGTACCTTTATCCATTATGACATCTCATTATCCTCATTCTTGATGATATTATTAGGGAAGGATGATTATCAGGAGGTTGGACAGAAAAAAAGAAGCAGATATAATTCTATGTGCTTTGATGTAAGAGATTTCCATTAAAGACCAAGGGTAGGACATGGAGGGGAAATAAGATAAATTAAACAATCTTGGGATTTTCATTTTTCATTTTTTTCCCTCATTCTCAACAACCCTTGGCCATATTAGGAAAATGTTAAGCTGCATGGAGTTAAGATTTTTTTCAGGTTCTGTCTCCGTTTCATAACAGTCCCTCAGCTGAGGCAGCTCAGTGGCACGGTGGATAGAGCACTAGGCCTGGAGTCAGGAAAACCTAGGTTCCAATCTGGCCTCTGGCACTCGATACCTATGGGACCCTGGACAAGTTCCTTAACCTCTGTCTGCCTGTTTCCTCAGTGGTAGAATGGGGATAATAACAGTACCTGTCTCACAGGATTGTTGTGATATTTATAAAGCACTTAGCTCAGTGCCTGGCACATAGGAGGGGCTTAATAAATGCTTGTTTTCTTCCTTCAATAAGCATCTGTTAAAGGTTAAGAACTGTGTTAGGTGCTGGGGATACGTAGACAAAAATTAAAAAGTTCTCAAGTTCACATTCTACTGGGTAAAACTAGATGTACACAGATAAATAAATAAAAATATGTACAAAGTAATGGGGACAGGTATCATTAGCAATTAAGAGAATCAGGAAAAGGCAAATTGAGCCCTAACAAGAGCTAAGGACCCTGAGAGGTGAAGGAAGGAGGGGGTGCATTTTAGGAGCACAGATTGCCAAAGCAGAGAGCCAGAAGACAAAATGTCATGTTCTAGGAAGAGCAAATTGGCCAGCTTGGCTGGAACGTGGGGGAGGGGGGGAGGGAGAAGAGGAGCGTAATGTGAGATCAAGCTAGGAAGATAGACTGAAGTCAGAGCATGAAGCGTTTTAAATGCCAGAGGAGTTTGTATTTATCTTAAAAAGAGGCTATAGGGAGCCACTGGAGACTGTTGAGCAATGTGGTCAGAAGGTGTTTTAGGATTATCATTTTGACAGCCATGTGGAGAATGGTTAGAGACAGAGAGAGAAGAGATCTGAGACTGGAATGATCCAGAGGCTAAGGCAATAGTACAAATGAGAAGTAACCAGGGCTACAACTAGGTTGCTGGGCATGTGAGAGGTAGACAGTATGAGAGGGGGAGAGAGAGAATTGACAAGACTTAGCAATTACTTGACTATAGGGATAGTGAGGAAAAGCGAAGAGGGGAGGATGACTGAGGTTGTGACCCTGAGTGACCGGAAGGATGGCGGCATCCTCAGCCATAATGGAGAAGTTCGGGAAAGGGATTGGCTTGGAAGGAAAGAACGTTTTGGAGGGGGCAAGTTTGAGATCCTTATGAAATCTTGTTTGAGGGTCTAGTAGGTAACTAGGGATGTAGTACTAGAACTCTAGAGAGAGACAAGGATGGGATGGAAGTCATAAGGCTAGAGATTATCATTGCAACTGCGAGAACTGAGGAAATCACCTAGACAAAGGTTGTAGAAAAAGTAAAGCTAGGGCAATGAGTAGAGCACCGGCCCTGGAGTAAGGAGAACCTCAGTTCAAATCCAGCCTCAGACGCTTGACACACTTACTAGCAGTGTGACCTTGGGCAAGTCACTTAACCCCAATTGCCCTGCCCTCCCCCTCCAAAAAAAAAAAAGAATAAGTAAAGCTAATGGCCTAGGAAACAGACTTGGTGAACATTCCTGGCTAGTAGGCAGAGCATGGATGATGATCGAGCAAAGGAGACTGAGTAAGAGAAGAGAAAATATCCCAGAGGAGGAGAGAGGTCCACAGTGTCTAATGACGCAGAGAGGTTAAGAATGGTGAGAAAAGGCTGCGAGATGTAGCAAAGACATCATTGACAGCCTTCTGAGAGGACAGTTTCAGTTGAGTAATGAAGGTAGGTAGGTGTCACAGGGGGTTGGAGTGCCAGGTCTGAAGTCAGAAAGATCTGAGTTCAAATCCAACCTCGAACACTTACTCGCTGTGTGACACAGGGCAAGTCACTTACCCCTGTTTGCCTCAGTTTCCTCATCTGTAAAATAAGCTGGAAAAGGAAATGGCAAACCACTCCAGTATCTCTGCCAAGAAAACCCCAAACAGGGTCACGAAGGGTCAGACATGACTGAAACGATTGAACAGCAATGAGATTATAATCCAAACTTCAGCACGTTGAGAAGTGAATGAGGAGAGAGAAAGTGAATACAAGTAAATTACTTTTTCTAAGAGTTTGACTGTAAAAGGGAGTACAGAGATAAGGTTTGGTTTTTTTTTAAGTGTCTGAGGTTTGCTGAAGTCTACCCTTAACCCTGACAATTCAAGGAGAACAAAAAGAAGAAGAAGCGAGATGGGCTTTTTTGTTTGTTTGTACCCATGATTTTGTTGGTATGGGGAACTCTTAGTAGTGAAGCCCCTCCACTGATACAGCTCACCACTCATCTGCAACCTACAGTCTTAGAGAGTTTCCTGGGCCATTTGTCAGTAGATTTGCTGGAGATGTGCATAAGATGGGACTTGAACTCAGGACTTCCTTCCCTCTTCTGTCCACTTTGTCAGGCCTCCTCTGGGGTTGGGCCTCCCCTCGTCCGTGCCCTTTTCCCCTACTGCTGAAGAGAGGCAGCCATTCAGGAGGGTAAAGAAGGAAGGCACCAGAAGGATGTGCTCCAGATACAGAGAGAGGAATCAGGCAGTGGAGGATGGTAGGGAAGATTCAGAAGAAGGTGTGGAGCTTCAGATGTTCTTTAAGCCGATATGCCATCCATCAAGGATGAGAAAGTCACTGCTCCTTCAGCATTAAAGGTGCTCTCACTCATTCAGGTTTCAGATGTAGCTGTGCTAGAGGCAGAGCCCCACACCTTGAAAGATAGGTTCTGAATTCCATGTGTAAATTAGCAAAGTCCTCAGAAACAAAAAGAATGAATTTCTGGAAGGAAGAGGAAGGGTTCTTGTCACCCACCACTGGGAAGAAAAAGGAAACCGAAGAATGAGGAATGACCAGCTCTTTGTAAGGATGGGCCAAAGCAGATAACAAGATGACCGTCATTCATTCATTCTTTTTTTTTTTTTATTGCTCACCAGAGTATTTTTCTCTTTGATAGTGGTGGCACGATGGATACAGTATTGAGCCTGGAGTTGGGAAGACCTGAGTTCGAATGTGACCTCAGGCACTTACTTAGCTCTGTGACTCTGGACAATTCAAAACCCTGATTGCCTCCCCAAAAAAGAAATCCATGGCTGCTTCAGAATGACATTTATTAGCTAGTGTGACCCTGGGCAAGTCATTTAACCCCTATTGCCTCCCCAAAAAAGAAATCTATGGCTTTTTCAGAACTTGTAACTAGGAAACAATATGAAGAACTTATGGAATGGGTTTTTGGTTTTGTTTTGGGGTTTTTTTGGTGTTTTCTTTCCATTCAAGCAACAATTAAGGTTCCTTGCTAAGTGCTGAGAAATGTAAGACACAAAGATGAGAGGATTGGGATTGGTCAACCAGGGGTAGAGATAGGTAGGGTACAACTACCCCCATATATGAAGAGTTCCTTCTTGTACAAACTAGTGGATGGGTTTGTGTGTTTTCCATTCCTCTGCTGAGGACAGACTGGGAAAGCAAGTTTAAACTGCAAGGGAAAGGATGTAGGTTAGCCCTAGCAAAAAAAAAAAAAAGATAAAATATTCTGACCTTAGAATGAGGCCGCTAGAGGAAGCTGTGGAACCTTATTCTCCTAAATGTTTTGTAGCAACCACTTTATGTTTGACTCCACTCTCCCGGGGGGACCACTGAGCATGGGGGGGGGGCAGTGTGCCTGCTTGGGGGAAGGGAGAAGAGATATGTTTGTACTTCTATCTTTGCTATACTTTCCCAGTGCATATGCCTTCCTAAAAGCTTTGAAAAGGAGACTCTTCTAAAAGGTGAAAAAAAGATGTGCTTAGGTTCACCATAGGGATAAGATAATATCTCAAATTCCTTCCAGTCTTAAGATTCTTAGGTTCCAGGACTGAAAAAGGAAAAGAGCCAAGAAGAAAACTAGAACTATCTGAAGGCTGAATGAGATGCCCATTGCTTCTTGGGCCACCAGGCCCTGTTTCCTTCTGAGGGGAGCAGGTCATACAAGGCAATACTGGGGAGAGGTTGGGATCCTGATATGGGGGCTAAATCAGCTGATTTCAGATGACCACTTTAGTGCTTAGCCCCAGTCCTTTTTATTGCCAGCTTCCCTCTGAATGAATAAGCCTGTAAGAGAAGAGGCCCCAGGATTAGCACCTGCCCTCGCCAGACACTCTGGCATGCTAGCCCAGGTGCTCGAGGTCACTCAATGATCTGGCCTCTGCCTCTCTCTTTAGCCTCGCCAAGGCAGCCATGGAGGAGTTTTTTCTCTCTCCCGTTCTTTCGATGCACTTCCCAAGCCTCCCCTCCCGCCCCCTTCATCCACACTGGCAGTTTTGTTGACATGAGAGCCTGGTGAAGGAGGGATAATGGCGAATTGCTCGGCTCTTATGGCTCTAGGAGGAGATGAAGAAGCAAAGTCAGCAAAGGGAGCCCATTATTAGTCTGAAAGAGGATTCTTTCTGGACACCGACATCTGGTGGCTGAAGACAGTAACTTTCCACTTCATTATTTTCCTAAAGCGGAGTTGGCCCCAAACTAAATTTTGTAGTGAGTGAAATTTCTCCTTAGACTCCCACCTTCGAATTCTGTGTTTGTTCATGACCCTGTGTCCCATTAGGCTTCCTTCCCCCCTTGTTACTCAGAGCTCAGTCCCTTACTTCTCTCTCTCTCCTCTTATTTCTGTCAAAACCAACTCTTAGGAGAGATCTGCTATCAGACATTTAGACCTTAATGTGCATATAAACTGCTGTTTCTTCTCCTGTTGTCCCTGATCAAAAGATTTCGGGCAGCACTGAGCATCGGAAGTAAAGTTTGTCGTCTTCTGGTCTGAGAGGGTGGTAGTGCAATGCTAACTGGTGTCTCTTACACTGTTCTGCTAATGAGAAAAGTCAAATCCTGAAAATTTTACTGAAGTGAATTCTTTATTGCCTTAATCATAGTATCCCTAATTTAGTGGGGTGTAATAGAAAGAGTACTGAACTTGAAAAGAAATGAGTTCTAATCCTGGCCACTTACTACCTGTGTTGCCTTGGGCAAGTCACTTGATTTTTATAGGTCTCATTTTCCTCATCTGTAAAATAAGGATATTGGACTAGATGAATCTGTCTCATCCACAAAATAATCAGAATAATGCCTATAGCATTTACTTCAAAAGCTTTTGTGAAAATTGGATGAGATAGTATATGAAAAGCACTTGGTAAACCTTAAATGCCAGTTAAGATTATCATCATCATTTACTTACCCTTATTATTTTCTTGCTCATTTTTCCTCCTGAGATAGTAAGAACCTTTTTGTGCAGGTCAGTGTACCTAGACTATATCTCCCAACAAGAGACCTTCTGTGAATCTCTTGCGTTTGATTCTCCTCCACAGCCCCACTAACAAGAAAACCATAGGTGTCTCAGAGGAGGAGTCTTTAAAATTTTTTGATCACCGCACCTTCCTTCATAAAAAAAATTTTGAGTACATACCCCCAATATGTAGTTATTTATGTATTCTTAAATTATCTTTGTGTACTGCAATGCTGATAACTATGGTATAAAACTTACCCAAGGAGACAAAAATGAAGTAATGTTTGGTCTTAGAATCAATAGGGAACCGCTTGAGTTTATTGACTAGGTGAGTAGCAACATGGTCAGATATCAGAAAGTGATTTTTGGAAAATCACTTCTGCAGCTGTGGAGAGGATGGGATTGGAGAGTGGAAAATGTGATGGGAGAGAACCAATTAGAAGACTCTCGGAATGGTCCAGGTGTGAGAGGTGAAAACGACCTGAATAAGGGTGGGGACTACATTGGGGGGGAGAAGGAGGCAAGTGGGGGGAATGAGGAGATAGAAATGACAAAATTTTGCCATGAGGTATAAGAGAATGAGGAATTAAAGATGACACTGAGGTTGTCAACCAGGATGACTGGAAGGATGGTTGTGCCCTTGACCAAAATATGGGAATTTGGAAGAGGGGTGAGTTTTGGGGGAAAGATAATATAGTGAGATCTCCAAGGCAGATTGCAACCAACCCATGCCTACTGACCATGTGAGATTCATTGTGTCTTACCCAAAACAAAAAGGAATAGTGATGATGCAAAGGCAAGGGTCTTACTGTCCCAGTTCTCAGTACAGTGCCTGTTACATAGTAAGTATTTAATTTAATTTAACTCGTTGACTGACTTTTCACTGCCCCAGTGTGTAGCCCACACTCTGAAGGGTATAAAAGCCACCAGGTAACCTATAGAACTGAGGATGAGTTTGCTGAGTGAAGGGTGGAGGAAGAGTGAGTTTCCCAGTGGCATCTGTGGCAGCTGCTGCTATGAGCCCAGTTAGTAATTAGGTTATAACTGCCCGTAGGGGCCAATGCCTGCCTTTGAAGGTGAGGAGAGAGTTTTACATTAGGATCTTACACCTTGAAGGTAGAGGAATAATATGTGGGACAGGGAGGAATAAGGGTAGGTATGGCCATGTTGCATATTTTTATACACCGAAGTGGGCCATCACCTGAAGAGTGAGGTGCACACCATCCTCCCAGCCTCCATTGGTCGATCACATCCCTTGAGGTGAGGTCACGGATCCCACTTTGGAGTCCACATGATGGTTTCTCCTCTCGAAGTATCTGTATAATCAGCAGTTATCTCCATTGTTTATTGTGTTCCTAAACAGCACTAGCCAATACACCAAGATTTCTTCTCATAATAATTATAATAGTGTTTTTATATTTGCAAAGTTCTTTATATAGGTATATCATTTGATTTCATGCAAGCAAGCAAAACAGTCTTTGCTTTCAAGGGACTTACCTTCCAATAGGGGAATATAACATATGTAGGGGAGTGGTGGCCAAAAAGAAGTGTTTTGAATAAGGGTATCACAGAGGTGGTGAGTAGAACCATACGACAATTGATTCATCCTTTCCAGGAATGGTAATGCTGAGTGGATTTGTTTTTAGAGCTAGAATTGGAAAGCAGGTTGGAAGGTGGGAAGAAAGTACATGGGAAATAGCATGGCCTGGCTGCATGGCATGGTATGGAATGGAAAAAGCTGAAGAGTAGGTTTAGACAAGATAAGAATGCTTGCCAATCAGGAACTCACTGGACCTCAGGGATGAGAACTTCACATCCAGTCTGAAGTGATACCAGGACCCTTAACTTAGCACTGTTGGTCCTTACTGAATTTCATTCTGTTTATTTTCAACTTTTTAAAATTTTCACCAAAGTCATTAAGAAGGGAATTCTGATCCTTTTGTTCTGTGGAGCTGGTCAACTTTTTTAGCCTTGAGTGCCTCAGCCAACTTGATGAGCCAAATTTCTGTTCTGTCACTTAGGTCTTTGATGAAAATGCCATAAAACACTCCACTCAGGACAGGTCCCTGCATCACACCTCTTAGCATGGCCCCTAAGTCAGCAGCGTTTCATCTGGTTTTGCCTCTGTAGCCAAGTGCATACCCACCCCATAACTATGTGGTGTAGACAATGTCATGACTTATTGAGGATGTGTCATGTAGGATAGAATTCAAAGCCTTGCTAAAACTGAAAAAGAATACCTTTAATGCTTCCTATTTCCAAAGCCTAATATTCAGAAAGGAGTTGGTTTAGTCTGATAGCTTTGGAGTTTTTTGTTTTTTTGTTTCCCAGGCTACGCTTATAATCTGTGCTTATGAAGTTGTTTGCAAACTGAATTTATAAGCATTTTTTCCACATGTTTCCATTAGGAGATAACACTCATTCAACAGACATGTGATGGATACCTGCTATGTGCCACTCTTGGCATTCAAAGGTTGCTGACCCCCTAGATATTTCTAAATCTAGCATCCTCATTGATGATATTGTGGTTCTTAAAGTTGTTCCAAAGTCTTGTTTCAATTTGAAAGATACAGGTGATAAATTCCTAATAGTCACTTTAAATGGGGAAATCAAAAGAGATTATGGAATCATCTGCACTAAGGTCTTTTAAAATAAGACAATGCTAGCCCTTCAGGGAAAGCATAATTCTATTTCCTACCTCCAAGAAGAGAGGACTGGATTAAATTGACCCTTCTAGGTTCTCTAAAGTTCATATGAATGAAAAGGTACTAGATTGGGCCTATGACCATAGGTTCCTAAAAGAAATTAGTCTGGGGATTACTAAGAATAGTACTGTGTTTTTTAGGCCCTCACTCAATAAATGCATCTTGTTTCTGTACTGGTAAGTATAAGGATGAATTGGGAAACATTTTTGCAAATCTATTTCTAAGGACCCTTCTGACTCTAAAATTCTCCATTTCTTAAGATGTGTTTGTTGATGAAACAGTAAAATTATGATCATCAATAAGGTATAATCATTCTGATAGCAGCTGGATCTAGGAGTATGGAAACCACCTTCCTCAAATGGAAATTGAGATAATCTGCCTCAGCTCCATTGCAGACAGTAAGGAGGTGGGCAGGGGGTAGAGGGGAGGTGGTGAGGGTGTATGAAAGGCACCTTGTGTGAATGAATGTAAGAGGAACCTTATTTGTGAAGGGTCACTTTGGGTAGAAAGAGTATGTTATACATGCTGAGCACGTTAGAAGAAATATGTGCACTTCATAGAGGGGCACAAGAACCAATGGGCAGATTGTCCCCCAGCACAGCAAGGCGCTCTTGTTTGTGGGGAGCCCGTGTTTTCCATAGCTGGGATGAGGGAGGGCGGTCCCTGACTGTGCAATCCTCTCTCCATGACAGCCGTGCAGAGGTACAGAGATACAAGGAGATAACTACTCCCAGTATATTACACACAGCAGGGAAACAAGCTGCTGCCCCGTGCTCCCTTAAAGAGTTCATCCCAAGCGAACAAAACAGGCATTATGGAGCCAGCGGGAGAAGATCAGAGAATCATCCTTCTCTTTCACATACTGCTTGCAAAGAGGACGATAGTGAGTGGGTAAATGTGACTAATTGTGAGGCTTCTGGGAGGGGATAGGGGAATTCCTTGGAACTGGGGGAAGAAAGTGACAGGGAGTGAGCCATCAGACCCAAGCGATGATGGCTGGGCTCACCACCCTGGCAAATAGGGCAGAAACAAGCCACATAGGCAACAAAGTGGGGGCTCCTCACTGTAGCCCATCCTCCCTTTGAAATGTTACAGTTAATATGATCAGGTACAAAAAAGGAGGTATGTAGTCCCATTATTGGAGAAGTATGAGAGCATGCTGTAACTCACCTCCAAAATGGGGGCACCTTTACGTTGTTCTGCAGGACTCCACACTCCTCAGAAGAGTGCGCTGCTAAGTAAATCCTATTTAGACCCATTGTGAACTGGGAAAGGAGCTGGAGCAAGGAAACTGAGGGTGATGAGCAGACAGAGAGAGAGACAGAGAAGATAGTCAGTCCAAAGGCAAAGAAACTGAGGGCACTGGGAAGACAGAAAGACAGGGATAGAGGAGAAAGCTTTCCACAGGTGCTTACTACACATATTCTTTCTTACTATAGGGCAGGAATTCTTAAAACTTGTTTGTATCATGGACTGCTTTAGCCCATGAACCCTTCTCAGAAGTAGTTGTTGGGGGGGGGGCTTTCTATTCAAGTTCAGAGACCCCCTGAAGTCTCTCCAAGAAACTGGGGTTCCAAGGATCCCATGTTAAGAGCTCCTGCCCTATCTCATAAGAAGAGCCCAGGAAAATGCTAACTGAGCAAGTAAAATGAAAAAATGGGGAGTGACACCAGGGGAGGGGGAAGTGTTCTCCAAGTTGAAGGTTAGTTCTATGATCTGCTTATTAAAAAAAAAGTTGAGAATCCCTGGGATTTATTTTCCAAATTGTGTATGGAACAATCTTGCATACATTTCCTCCTCTGTTCACTGATTTAGGAATTCAAGACTTTTGCCAGTAACAGTGAAGAAAGGCGACTGAATACTGGGATGAGCCCATGGCTGCCATTTATACTGGGTGGGATGAGGGTGGTAAGGTCGCATAGGTATGATTTTCACTTCTCTCTCTTCCTCTTAATTTCTCCTGGTGATGTGTTTTGGCTCTGGGATTCTCTTCCCCTAGAACCATTCTGGTTGCTAGTTTCTCTTTTCTGTTGATTCCCAGCAGAGTCTCCTCTTTGGCTCTAGCTAGAATCCTATTACTTCAGAAGGACATTTGGACATTTTTCCCAGGGACTTGAGGGCCACCCTGTATTTCTGTAGGGAGGAAAAAAAAAGTGACCAAGTAAGTAATCAAAAGGAGCAGCTGCCAAGTTGTACCCTCTCTGCTCCATAGCCTTGGTCTATGAGATGTCTTAGACCCTTGAATGTGCACCCCAGAGAAAACACACCATTCCAGCTACCCCCAGAGTTCCACCCCATGGCTTGGCGTCATGGAACTTTGCCAAGCTGATCACCTTATACTCTGTAAAATAAAAATAAATATAAATAAATATACTTCTGTGAAATAAACAGAAACAACTTATCACCTTATATTTGGAATTCTTTGATAGAGGTTTGTCCAGACGCTCTCCAGATTCTACCCTCTTGCAAAATAAAATGGGGGCTTGAAAGAATTGGATGTTGGACGTTGCTATTTCTCAGGCTCCTGTTGAGTTAGTTCTCTTATTGGGTGGCTTCATTCTGCCTCTACATATTAAGGTTTTCAGGGTAGGGGGCAATTAGGGCCCACCAAGATTTCTAGGAACACTAACTAGCAGTTTAAGAATACTAAACAAGCACTCCGCTATCCATTGGCAGAAAGCTCAAAATCGGAGATGGGTAATAGGTATGTTATCTAGCCTGGTCAAAGTATAAGCAAACATAATTGGGATGACAGAGCTCTAAGGAGATGAAACAATTGGCATTTTTCCAAAGAGCTGGACTGGCCACATCTATAATTTTTGGCTGATTTGGGGAAGCCAAGGCTTAGCTGGATGCTCACTTTGGGGGGAAAATACAGCATGCTACATTAAACACTTAATTTTTGTTTTGTATTTACATCAATTCTCCCAATATCCTTGGGTTATTCTATTCAAGTAAAAATGTTTCTAAGTTATTATATACCTAGCACTTTGCTGGGTTATTTTGCAAATGAGTAAATGAGGACCCTAAAAGGCTCAGAAGGCAGCATGCTACAGTGGGAAACGAACTGATTTTGGAGTCGGAGGACTTGAGTTCAAATCTCAATTCTGCCCCTTACTGATTTAGCTTCTGATTTACTGACTTAGCTTCTCCGTGCCTTCCTTTTCTCATCTGTTAAATATGGAGATTAGATGCCTTGTTAGGACCTTTTCAGCTCTAAATCTGTAATCCTGTGGTCTTTGACTCACACAAAGTTTCCAAGGAAGAAATTAGACTAGAACTTAGATGTTTAAATTCCCTTTCCTGAATTTTATTTGGTAGACAGACTCATCCTTATAAGTGCTCACGTTTCTGTGGCCCCCATACAGAGGACTTTCCTCACAACTCCAAAAGATTGGTAAAACAAGGATTATTATCCTCATTTTTCACGTCAGGAAGTGAAGGCTCGTGGATGTGTGACTTGTCCAAGGTCATATATTTCTATTAATTGGTGAAACCGGGAATGTAATTCTGTTGGTTCAAAACCCAATGTGTTTTCCACTGTGCCACACCTGTCTTAGAGACAGCTAGGTGGCTTAGTGAATAGAGCACTGGGCCTGGGGTCAGGAAGACCTGAGTTTAAATCCAGCCTCAGACACTTACTAGCCATGAGACCCTGGGCAGGTCATTTAACTCTGTTTGCCTCAGTTTCCCAACTATAAAGTGGGGATAGCATCTACATAAAGACAGCATCTACCTCAAAGAGTTGTTTCGAAGATCAAATGAAATATTCGTAAAGCATTTAGCACAGTGCCTGGCATTTAGTAGGTGGTACATCAGTGCTAATTCCCTTCCCTTTCCCTTCCCTTTTATCCAAAGAGCGATGACAAAGAAAACAAAAAGGCAGTTAGAAAATGTTTATATCTTCTTGGTCAAGGGCTTAGATGTACCACATAGCACCTTATCCACACTCAAAGAATGGAAATAAATAGAAATAGAAATAAAAGGCAGTATAATAGAACAAGGAGTAGGAATGAAATCAATGGTTTTATTAATCAGGTGTCAGGTATGCAGGAAGAAGGAAGGAAGAAAGGTACAGGTTATAAATTTGGGGTTTTGTTTTATGTGTATGTGTGGTTTTCATTTTTCTTGCTTATTTTTAGATTAGAAGGTTTGCAAGTTCTCTTTTTCAGTGTTCTTTTGGTCTTTCAGTGTATTTAAATGCTTTGAGGTGAGATTTTAGAAATTAGCAGACGTCCACTTGTGTCTAGAATAGTTTAGGCACCATTTTACCTGCTCTGGAAATCCTTGAAATAGTAACGGTTTCATGTCTTACCCCAAACTGCCAGCCTGCTTGTTCCCATTGAAAGACTTAGAGTCTTGTATAACTTTTTCTCAGTCCAAGTTGAGGAGCGTCCTAGAAGATTCCAGGAGTGGGCAGACTCCAGATTCCCCCAACAGCACAGTAGATTTGTCAGGTCCAATATTTGCCTTCCAAGATGTTGAGAATCTGTAAACAGCATCTGTGCTCCTATTTAAAAAGAAGGAGGCTAGGGAAAAAAGAGTTACCATAATTGTTAAATTAATAAGCTAATCAAATAAACATTTCATGAAACTTAGAGAAAGGAGAATTCCTTATATCTATGGACATAAAATGTTCTTCCCTAACTATACAATTTCCGGGAGTAGTAAAAATAACGATGATGATAATAGTTGAAATTTATTTAGCATTTTATTGTTTACAAAATGCTTTAAATGCATTATTTCATTTGATCCTCAGATCAATCCTATGAAGTAAGGACTGTTATGATCCCATTTCACACATGAGGAAAATAAATCTCAGAGAAGCTAAATGAGTTGCCCAAAATCGCGCAACTATTAAGTGTGTGTGGCGAGATTTGAACCGAGAGTTTCTTGACTCCGAGTCTAGCATTGGATCCGTGGTGCCCCCTGGCACCTCTCAGACGCCCTGTCAGTGGCTGCTGGACCAAAAAGACTTAATCACGTGCGGTCCGTCCTGTTATTTTCCTAAGTAGACTTGGGTGCTCAGCTCTTGGCTCACAGATCAGCCGGGGTCTAAAGAAGCAGCTTGTACTTTGATGGGAGAAAGGAGAGGTTCCCCTGGAGCCTGTACAGAGACTAATGGAAAAATGACCTTTATCATTCAGGGACCAAGCCTAAGGCCAAATCCCTCATAGATCCCAGGGAATGACTAACCCCATTTAAAAACTCCTGTGCACAGGTATTATGGAAAAAATGGCTATGATAAGTGCTAATTCTAAGGAGTGAAAGTACACTTTCATGTACTGCCTTTTTAAAATTCATCATGGGAAGAGAGCTGCCAGCTTCTGAGAATTGCCCATTTACATAACTAGCTGACTAAAATGGGATATTAGATAATGTTACACAGCAGCTCACTCAATTTTAGCCCATTCCCAGGATATGAGAGTAATCCAGAAGCCCTCAGACAGCATGTTGTGCAGTCCTCTGGCCTGAAGCCATCCCTTCATGTTGTGTGATCCTGTCAGCACTCTCAAGCTAAGCAGATGTCAGGCCTGATCGGGATGAGGATGGGAGTCTTAGCTGCATGCTAGAGCAAGTGAGGAGAGTCTTTCAGCAAGTGGCACACTTTCTTTGGTGACAAATAGCATTGCTCCTTGAGCATCACAGCAGGGACATTGTGCGTGCCAAAGGTGCTGTCTTACAGATGAGACCAACTTAAAGAGATGGAGGAAGAAGAAGCAATGTAATGACCCATGGTGATCAAGCAGGATGTGGGTGGGGGAGAAGGAAGAGTCAGTTTTGGTGCCATTCCTGGTCCTGTGTCTGACCTGAGATACCAGTTTTCCTCTTGGTCGTGAGTCTCCCTTCCCAGCAAAACTGAACTCCCTACGGCCCACATCACCAGGATTATTACAAATGAGTGATCATGGAGTGGCTTGGCAGCTGACATGTGGGGTCGGGTGAACATCTCCCCTCAGTGGACATGATGCATCAAAGAAAGAATTTGTGTTTGTTTCTTTGTTTTGCAGTGTTCCTGTTCCTATAGTCAGTTTAGAGAAAATTCCTAACCTAGTGAAGGCAGACGGTGCCAATGTCAAAATGAACTCAACAACCACTACTCCTGTGACCTCTGCCACCTCTTCCTCTGCTGTGCCTACCCCACCTTTAGTTAAACCGGTGTTGATGTCAAAGCCGGTGCCACCGTCACCAGAGAAGATACTGAATGGCAAAGGAATCGTATCTCCCTCAGTAGACAAGAAACACCAAAATGGCACCAAAAGCAACAAGCCTTACAAGAGACTTTCAGGTAGGTCCCAGCACCTTCTGAGTCTGGCAGCCTGCTGGCCCCCTCTCCCCACCCCAGCTGAGTGGCTGCCACTCCTATGCCTATCAGCCTGGTGCCTCCAAGCAAGGTCGTTCTTCCTGTGAAAGGGGAGCCGCAGGTGGGATTGACCTGCAAGGAGCCTCCACTGGAAAGATCATTGATTCACAAAAGCCCAGCTTAAAGTGGCTTTAGTGTTATTAGGATCCAATTAAGTCTGTATCTTTGCTTAAGTGCCCTGTCTTCCAGCCTAAATAAGCGATGGAGGCGATTCAGGCCATACCATAACAACAACAAATCCACATAATTTCCAGGGTAGTTGTAGTAATCTGGTTCTGCACAGCCATTTTCTGCTGACAGACAGCCTCATTGACTCACTCTAGTAACTTTCAACAGTGGCTTAGGAAAGCTCTCAATGACATTTCTCAAAGGGCTCAGTAGAGATTAGGGATGGTCATGCCAATAGGTTTCAAAGGAGGAAATTCAGCCTCTGCCCTTTTTCATGGTAGGTTTCCAAGTTCATTCTGGGTTTTCCTGCTCCAGCTTCCACCACGTGATTGGTTCAGTGTTCTCTTTTTAAAAAGCTCAAGCCAGAGCTGTTGACAGTGGCTTTTGTCATTGGGATCGGCTTCAGTGCTCCCGAGAGCAGTCACTTGAGCAGCCCTGCCCGGCCACCCCTGAGTTAGTTCCCTGTAGGACTGAGTGATCTCTCAGTGTTTTGTTTTGTTTTGTTTTGTTTTGTTTTTTGTTTTGTTTTGTTTTCCAGCAGGATTCCCCATGTGAATGGGGCATTGGTTTAGATTTGTCAGCTCAAGTGCCAGAGAAGACAGTGTGGGTGCAAGACCCATATTGACAACAAGCTAAAAGAAAGACCACATTGGGGCGAAGAATAGTGATGGGGAGGGAGGGGGTGTAGAAAATAATATCTGTAGTAGAGACACAACTAAAAATAAGACTTTAGACTCAGTATGTTCCAGAGAAAGTTAGTGAATCAAGTTTGACAGCCTTAAATGCTCAGCATGTCATATTCATCAGCATGGCAAAGTTTGGGGTCAGGGACTCAAGTTTTCTTATTGTGCCTGATGCAGCCTCACAGATTCCATTCACCTGGCTGTTCTTCTGAATGGGAATTTACAGTTTTGTCTCACAGAAGTGAATGGAAAGTTGTTTTTTTTTAAATAGTACAGTTGTAAACATGATATATCCAAAGGCATTTACTCAATATTCTGTGACAAGTATGTGATCTGGAATACCAGTCTGGATTTTTATTACTGCTGTTTGGGGAAAGGGGAAGGGAAGAAAGGTTGTTGTCATTGGTTTGGTTTTCGTTTTGGTTTGTGATGGTGTGCTGTTTTTTTGTTAATCTCTCTGCCTTTCTTCCTTTTTTTCCACCTCTCTTTAACACTTGGCAGCCATCTTTCTGCCCCTGCCTGAATGGCCCAGCTCCAAATCCAAAGCAATGTGAGATGTTTGCTCTCTGTGTGTGTGTGTGTGTGTGTGTGTGTGTGTGTGTGTGTGTGTGTGTGTGTGTGTGAGAGAGAGAGAGAGAGAGAGAGAGAGAGAGAGAGAGAGAGAGAAAGAGAAAGAGAGAGAAAGAGAGGAGGGGGGATGGGGGAGGGGAGCTCCATGTCAAGGTAGCCTGAGTGCCTTCCACTCCAGCTACTTTCTTAATGACTTGGGAGCAGCTCATAGGGAAACGGGTGCCCCCAGTCCTAACTGTTTTCAGCTCTTAAAAATGAAGCAAAAATAAAAGGCACTTTGGCAGAAACCTGCTGTGGAATTTGGCTTAGGACTAAAGGCTGTTTTATTCACACCCCTCCTCCACTCCCACCCCACCCCCCACTCCCATCTCCATTTCTTTAAAATGGAACACTTCCATTCACTAGTTTCAGGCTTTGTATCAGCAACCATCCAGACAGATTTTTAGAGTCTGAGCAAAATCTGCTCAGTTTACAACTATTCCCCCTGCCACAACACCAGCTCCCTTCCCCTACCCCCACTCCATTATAGAAACCATCCGGGCTCTCCATTAAGTTCATTTATCCCATATTCATTTTCCACCCACACAAATACTACCACCATCCATATCCTGGGGAACATTTGTTGTGATCATTTTCAAAATAATAGCTAAATTTATATAGCGCTTTGAGGTTTGTTAAGCATTTACATACATTATCTCATTTGATCCTCAGTAAAGTTGGTTCTGCTGCTATCCCAAGTTACACATGAGAAACTGAGGCTAAGAAAAGTTAAGTGACAGGCCCAGGGTCACATAGCTCGCATGTGTCTGAAGCAGGTCTTCCTTACTTCATTCCTGCTCTCTATTCCCTACACCATGCTGCCATAGCGTAATGGATGCAAACTCTTCGTTTTATAAATAAGGAGATTGGGAGGAAAAGGGATGAAGTGACTTCCAATATCCTAATCATTCAGTCCACTGTTTTTTCCCCTGCCTCACCTGACAGTGGAAGCTGTTTCAAGGTGGCTTCTGGGATGAGGCAAAGCCTTCAAATGGCATAAGCTATCAGAAGGGAACAATCCTAGAATTCTAGAGCTAGAAAGAGCCTTTGATGTCTTCTAGCACAGCCTCCTAAATTTGATAAATGAGTACATTTAGGTGAAGAAATTAAATGCCTTGCCCTGGAGTCCTACGGCTAAGACAAGCTAGGACTCAGCACACGTAGCCCAACGTAGACCCTACGTTGTCCTACTTACATAGAGCAGCAAGTTTAAAACTGCATGTGAATAAACCCACAGGAAGTTTCTGAGGATCTTCCCGGGCTCCGCTCTCCAAGAAAGCCAGGAAAATTAATTCAATGATGGGCTACGTTGGGAGAGTGCAGGCTTCCAGGAACAAGGAGGATTTGGTTCTATTGTACAGAGCGCATCTGCAATGTTGTGTTGATCCCTGGGAGCCACATTTTAGAGAGGACATGGAGAATTGGAAGTGTCCAGTGGAGGGCAACTGGATGGTCATAAGATCTTAGATAGGGCTAGAGCTATCAACAGGTCTCAGAGCCTTCAGTCCAATGCTCCCCTCATCTAATAGATAAGGAACCTGAAGTCCTGGGAGGTTGAATGATTTGCCTGAGGTCCTCTAGGGAGTCTCACAGGTGGGATTTGAATTCATTATTGAAAGCTTTCAAGTTCATACCATAAAAGAAATCAGTGGAAGAAACTGTAGTGATTTAGTTTAGAGAAAGAAAACTCGTGTCTTCAAATATTTGAAGGGTTTTCATAAGAAAGAGGGATCAGACTTAACTCTGCTTGGCACTAGAGAACAGAACTAGGAACAAAGAGTAGAAGTCACAGAGGCATGTTTAGATTTGATGTCATGAAAAACTTCCTAAAAATTAGAGTGATCCAAATGTGGGATGTTATGTCTTGGACAAAGTGAATTCTTCCTCTCTTTGGAGGCCCTGAAGCAGTGGCTCTATGACCACATGCTTAGTGTCTTGGAGGTTTTGTTTTTTCCCCAGTTGGACTAAATGGCCACGAAGTGCCTGCTAATGCTGAAATTCTATGATTCTGTGATCCCTGCTGAGCAAGATTCAGTGGGAGAAATTCAGAGTGGACACCATGGAAATGTCACATAGCCCAGAAGATGTGAATATTTCAGAGAAATTGGCAAGTCAAACTTATCCCTTTTATTAATGTAGGTGACCCTTGTCACAAAACATGAAAAGGAAACTAGCTACCGACTCAGGTCAAATCAGCAGCAACCACAGTAACAGTGATAGTTGACATTTATAAAGAACTTTAAGGTCTGCAAAATGCTCTACAAATAGTACCAAATTTTATTCTCGCAACCACCCTGGGAAGTAGGTACTATTATCACACCCCATTTTGCAGATGAAGAAACTGTGGCAGATGGAGGATAAGTGGCTTGCTCAGGGTAGTACAGATAGTGTTGGCCTGACTCCAGGTCTCACTATCCACTGCGCTACCTAGTTGCCTCCAAACATTTAACCAGAATTTATCAAGTGCCTACTACGTGCCAGGAACTGTGATAAACATTGGGGACCAAAGGCAAAAACAGCCCCTGCCTTTAAGGACCTCAGAGTCTAATGGGAGCTAGAACATGTAAACAACTATGTAGAAACAAGATCTATACAGGCTAAATTGGAGATAATCAACTGAGGGGGGGCATTAGCATTTAAGGAGGAATAGGAAAGGTGGGATTTTAGCTGGGAATTGGAGGAAGCCATTAGGTGGAGAGCATTCCAGGCATGGAGGACCACTAGTAAAAATGCATTAAGGGGGAGGTGAATGTCTCATACAAGGAATAACAAAGACGTTATTGGATTGTAGAATATGTGGACAGAAATAAGATGTAAGAAGAATGGAAAGGTAGGAAGCCGGCCAGGTTGTAAAGGGCTTAAAAGCCCCAAACAGAGGATTTTATATTTGATTCTGGAGGCAATAGGGAGCCACTGGATTTGATTAAATAGGGGAGGGACATATTCAGATGTGTATGTTAGGATCATCTTTCTTTGGGTCTGTCTTCTGTCATTCAGGGACCTCAAGCACAGTAGCAAGCCTGGACCCTGTAAATGGCTTCGGGACTCTCCTCTTCCTATATCTTCCAGGAGTCCCACCCAAGCATGAGAAGTTAGCCATCCAAGGCTGCTCTTTGTAAATCCTTTGGAGCAGCATCTATATTGTGGAGCCACAGCATTCCAGGGAAGTTCCCCGAAAGGTATGGAGAGTAAATAAGGACCCTAGACCTTCAGGGGTTGTCCCAACCAATCCCTGAGCCCATTAGCTGTCTTCCACCTTCTAAAAGGTGATAAGCTGAGTTGAGCTCAGGTTATAGCTTGGCCATACATTCTGAAAGTCAAAGGATGTGTAGGCAGCAAGAACGGGTTTTAGTGGTCCCAGAAGGGGTAATGGTCTACCAAAAAGATTAAGCATAAGGCAGGCATTCCTAGGAGTGCTTTTCATGACCACTCAGCATTGACATTGAGACAGAATAGTTTGCAGGAGCTTCTGAAAGCTAACCCTTTCATTCTCTCATCTCTCCAGCTAATCAAAACAGGACTTGCTGCCACATCCTGATTAAAAAAAAGAACTGCTAAGTGTTTAGGAGATATCTGCCCACTAGTGACCCAAAGCTTCAGTCTGACTCATTTATATACATGTATGCATGTATACATACATGCATTCATGCATGCATACACGCATACACATACATTCCTTCCTTCCTCCATTCATTCATTCATGCATTCATTCTTTTGCCTCTTGCCTGGGAAGCTGGCCAAATCACGCCCTGGACAGAAAGGATAAAGTGGTTTTCTTGTTCTTTTTTGTTGTTTTTGTCTTTTTATGATAGTTCAGATTCTGATAGGGAGACATATTGGCCTACTTGAATAGAGAGCTGATCTCAGAGCCAGAAAGACCTAGACTCAACTTCCACCTCTGACATATACTGGCTGTGTAACCCAGAGCAAGTCACTTAACCTCTCAGTTCCCAAGGCAACTCTTTGAGACTCTTAAGTTGCAAAGGAGATCCTGACCTGCATTGGTAGAGTGAGTATCCTCCACTGGGAGTTCCCTATACCGATGAAATCACAGGTCCAGTTTAAAAATTATTCTGATGGGAGCCTTGTTACAAGGGAGATTTTTTTGCAAGGTAGAAGAGACACAAGGGAAGAGGATATTTCTCAGGAACGTTCTCTTAAATATAAGCTATAGCAGGTAAAAGAAATTAAAAAAAGAAATAGAGTTTCAAATTTAGAGCATCTCAGTAAAATTGCCCTCTCACTCCTCAGGTGACCTTTCTTTGTCTGTAACTTGGTTTGTGTGAAAACCCAAATGCCTTGATTTTTTACTTTATAATTTTAAATCACACACAATGTGCTGGCACAACACCCTTTCCTTGTCTTCCCTGAGAGCCCTTTGTCGTGTGTCTGTCCACAGTGGCAGGTCTTACAGACTTTGTGGATTCAGGGAGAAATATGTCAATTTCCTCTAAGTGTTTCTCAAGGGGGAAAAAATGGTAAAAGCATTTGATCTGCTAGTTGAGTAAACAGATTGCCTGACGATGTCTTGCTCATTAGGGCAAATGTGCATTTTTTTAAAAATGTAGTCTTGATGCCAAATCCTTTTTAGTTTCCTTTTTCTTTCTTATTTTTTTTTTGTTTGTTTTTTTAAACCAGAGAGAGAATTTGACCCAAATAAACACTGTGGAGTATTGGATCCTGAGACAAAGAAACCTTGCACAAGATCACTCACCTGCAAGGTATTTCTCTTTCCATAAAACAATACTTCCTGCTCTTGCTGGGGCCGGTTGTCGAAATGTTTGCATGTCACTCCGCACGCGGCAGGGTGTGGAACTTCGACACGACCCCCGGCTGTTCTTTGTAGGGAAATGCTTTCTTCTCTTTCAGCAGAGCAGAGTGCCTGCCTCCAGCAGGCTGGCGTTTTAAGGGAAAAAAAAATAGACTTTCTTTGTCACTTGTGAGGCCAGACACTAAATCGTATTTATAGGCACTCACAGGCACTGTTCTAAACCCTGCTCCATTCTTATGTATGCAGCAACAGCCGCACCGCTGAGAGCAAACCTTGTAGTAAAGAGGACGTGCGTTTCCTCAAATCCAGCAACACCTGGGCTGCCAGTGGAATAGCTGACCAAAAGCAACCATCATTGATCAGCCGAAAGCCCCAGTTAGCATCCTGAATGGAGAGAGGGGCTCTTCCCCTTCTCTGTATTGGGGCTCTTGTATTGGGACAGTGAGCCAGCCTGCCTTTGCCATGAATTATGGTGTAAATCTAGCTCCTTCATGTTGCTTTTTTCAGCAAAGTTGATTGGATGGTGTCCATTATGAAAGTTGTCATTTTATGCCATTTTTAGATAAAGCTTCCGCTTCTCAGCGATATACATATTGGGCACAGTTTAACCTAGCACTTGGTGTACTGGTTGCATCTTTATAGCCACAGAAAGCCGTTGCCTGAAAGTTGACTTTTCAGCATCTCTTAATTTCTTTGAATTGCAATTTCAGAAATAGAGGGAGCGGGGAAGCAGGTGTACGTGCTGACCAAAGAAGCTGCTCTTTTGATCCTCCTTTTCTTTTAGACACATTCACTTAATCATCGGAGGGCAGTCCCAGGCCGGAAAAAGCAATTTGACATCCTTCTGGCTGAACACAAAGCTCGGTCCAGGGAAAAAGAAGTCTCTAAAGACAAAGAGCATCTCCCATCATCAACAAGGGAAACACATCAGAACCAGCCTATGCCAGCACAAGACTCTCTTTTGGGATCTTCAATGAACTCTGGGCCAGAACTGAAAGTAACATCTCCTGCAAAATCTAGACCACCTAATTCTGTACTTCCTAGGTAAGCCTCCACCTTGGGAATAGTCTTTGTCATGCTATGGGTCTATGACAGTGTTTCTGTTGGCACAGGACCTGGTATCACATTGCATGTGCCTCAGTGTAGCAAGACACAATCCATTAGGGTTTATACTTCCTTTTACCAGATGGAAGTAGACACTTAGGGGAATGCTACATCAGTCACCAGTTATTTATGTACTCATCTGCTGGTTATCATCTTTGTTATAGATGTTAGAAGAAAGAATGAAACAAATGCTAAGAAGGTGAATTGTTAGGACATCCTTTAGACCAGAGGTATCAAACTCAACCTTCAGGTGTCCTGGCTGGCAAAATTCCCCAATGAGGCAGGATCCAGATTTAAATGTAATAGGGAAATGTTGAACAAAAAAAAGAAAATAGAATATAACATATATGATGTTCATTGGTGCTTTTCTAAGTCCATATGCAGCCTTCAGAGATCTGTTTCTATTTGAATTTGATACTGCTGCTTCAGACCAATCAGTGTATAGCATGCCTAGGCCATTTCAAATTAGCATCAATTAGCTGCATTTCTTGAAATCTTTGGGACTTTCCCAGAAGCAGGCTGAAATGAAAAGTAGGAGAGCAGAAGATGTTCTCCTCTCAGTTCTCTTCACACAGAGGAAACTGTTCCTTCTCTCAAGGCATTACTCTTGGAAACAAATCACTTTGGTTGGGCTCCATTTTGCCGTCTTGAACAGAAACGAGAGAACAGGATATACAGAATTAAAACTCATTTGGATTTTTGAGCAGTTAAAGATCTACATTTTTTTTTTACTGTGAGAAATCAAGAGCTGTTTTGGGCATCAAAGTGATTTCTGGTTATAAAAGTGACTAGATAGCGTGCTATGCTCATGGGGGCCTACGTCCAGGAAGCAAATGAGTATAAAGTGGGTATAGAGAGGGTTGTGTTTGGGTTTTTTTTAAGAGGGGGAAAACACTAGAAGAAAAACATTTTTCAACAATTGTTGGACAATCAACAACCTGTCCATGTCACTTCTCTTGCTTTGGGGCTTGTATTTGGTCCAGTGTGACTGGTAGAGTCCCTCTGTTTGAATGGGAAAATGTGATGGTGGCCTAAGGCTCTGGATGTAATGGAGTCCACAGTGACATCACCTTGATGCAGGCCCACATTGCCATGATTGTAAGCAGCAGCAGCAGGTTTATCATTATTACTGTCTGTTTGCATGGCAGCTTCTAAGTGTCTCTTGCTTTGCAATCATTTCATTATGTTCCTTACCATAAACCTGGAAGTTGTCTGGTCTTATTGTCACTCTTTCACATTGAGAAAACTGTTTCACACTTTCAGGTTGGGTACTAGTCTTATCTCTCCCCACTCCCCACTCCATCTTGTCTATTTATATGCTTGTTTCTATAGCACTCTTGCAAGAAGAAAAACTTGGGCTCGTCCTCAGTCCTTAGGCTCATCATAAGCGTGTGTGCTCGTGTGTGTGGATGTGGACATCTATATCTGTGTCTATGCAGTCTCTTCTTTCTTCATCTTTCATTGTATTTTCAAAGAAATGTGTGTCTTTGAGGAAACTGCACATGTTCATCTTCTCTTAGTCTGGTGACTTAGGGGGGAGTAAGCAAATATGGCAGAGGTGGTTGGAGGGGATGGGATAAGGGCATATCATTGGAAATGCAGGGATAATTAGCACAGTTCCCCAGTTAGTGGTCTCATTTTTAAAAGTTATTTTCAAAGTTAACATAAGCAAGAAAAACAGTGACCCAAACTTGTTACAAGTTCATGGGAATCAAGGTTTCCTATAAATGTTCAAAATTGTGAATAGAGTGCCATGTTACATAAGCCAAGAAGACTAAGCGTATATAAAGAAAGTTTGGTGTTGTAATCGAGTGAAACTTACAAGTAATCTGACTCTTATTAATGATCGGCATAGTAGTAGTTATGGCACATCTTATACAAATGGTAAGTAATGCTAATAAATGTAAATTACTTTTATATAGCTAACTAGGTTTTTTTCTTAAATTTTGCCTTACCTTCATTAATTCTGTGGTGTCTATAAATAGCATCAGTATTGTTGGTTTTCCTTGATTTCACGTACCATCTCCCTAGCTATTACCAGCCTCTTGCCACCGAGTTTCTGCCGTAAGCCCTTCAGCACCAAGGGCTGCTAGGGATAACTTTCTTGCGAGTGTGGAGGAGGAAGCTCTAGCTACTTTTCCCACTTGAGACCCCTTCAACACTTTTCACACATGTGGGGTCAGGACCCACAGTTTAAAAAGCGCTGCGAAGTCTAGGCTGTGATCTTCAAATATTTCTTAGTTGGGCTAAGGGCACAAAGGAAAGCCTACTATGAATTATTAAACCCAATTTGACAGCAAGATGTTAGTCCTAGCTGATGAACACTTGATGATCTCTAACTGGTGAGCCTATGAGCCCATTCTCACCAGATAATTGGGAACTCCCCTAAACCAATACTGCTGGAAAGAGCCAGCTCTCCTGCTCAATCAAGGCATTTCCCTCTCTCTGATTTTCAGTTTTCTATTCTTTTAATGTGAAATAATAATCCCTGCCCTTTCTACTTCACACAGTTGTTGTGAGTATCAAATAAATTATGAATGTAGTAGTGTGATGCAAGAGTCAAAGGGGCTAGCGATGGTAATCGCACATCAGCCCTGGTAGGTAGCATAATGAATAGAGCATTGGGCCTGGAGTCAAGAATATCGGAGTTCAAATCCCTTCTTAGATACTTACTAGCTCTGTAACCTCAGACAAGACACTAAACTTCTGCTTGCCTCAGTTTCCTCAACTGTAAAACAAGGATAAGAATAGCATCCACTTCTGAAGGTTGTTGTGAGGATCAAAGAGGTAATATTTATAAAGCACTTAGTCCAATGTCTTGCACATATTAGGCACTATATAAATGCTAGCTCTCATTTTTACCATATTACATACATCCATTTCATTTACCCCTTATTGATTTCAAGTGTCCTAAAAAGGAAATGTGGCTCTTAACAAAATTGTCGAGGACCTATGAGATAGAATTTGAACCTAGATCTTCCTGACTTCAAGTCCAACATTCTTTCTCCTGTCCTCTGCTGCCCTCTGCCACTTTATTACCTTTATGACCCTGTGCAAATCTCTTAACCTCTCTGGCCTCTTCATCTGTACAGTGAGGAAGTTGGATTGAATGACCTCTCCAAGCCCTTCCAACTCTAGGCCTATGATTCTATAAACAGCCTTATCACAGTCCCTTTCCCCTCTTTTGTTATTTGTGCTGTCCCCAAGTTTTTGTCATAGTCCTCTGGGAAAGGCTAGGGCTCCAGATCAAAGAGAGGAAGCTACTTTTCTCTAGGTTTCCCTGAACCAAGCTGGACAAAGTAGTAAGATCAAGTTGCCTTCCAGACTAGAGTAGGCTGGTGGAGATAAATGGTAGTGAGATGGAAGCTAAAGTGTCTGGCTTCACCAACTTCCTGAGGCCAAGATTCCTTTTCCCTACCACTATTCCTCTCGAGCCCTGCCTCTCCTAATACATAAGCTAGCTGGAAATGGCACCCAACCCCCACCCCCCACCCCCCGCCTTGTCTGTAGGACTCTGCTTTGGTATCTGTTCTAGAAGGAGAGCTAGCAGGATGTTGGTTTGAGAGCATTTGACACCTAGCAAGAATCTTTATCACCTGCTCCCAAGTCTCCCCCTGAAAGGAATATACTTAAGAAAAAGAAAAAGACATGGTCCCTGATTTCTCTCCCTATATGCAGACTGTGTACATGTAGGAGCATATATATGAGAATATACCTTCTGCCTCTATGAGCTTAGTTCCACCTCAGAGCAGAGAAGTGCCACTAAGTAAATAAAAGGGCTTAAAAAGAAAAATCTGCACACTCCACAATTCACTTGTAGATGTTTGCTTCATGAGATGGTGCATCACAGTTTTACTTCAAAGGACTATAGATATACAGCTGGAATGGACTTAAGAGGCCATCTAGTCCAACCTCTGCCATTTTACAGATGAAGAAACTGAGGCCCAGGAAGTTTGAATGTCCTGCCCAAGGTCACACAAGCAGTCCTCGAAGGTGGGGTTTAAACCCAGGTCCTCTGACTCCGAAGCCAATGCTCCTTCCATTGTAATCATATGGCGTCCCTGTGCTTTGCAACTGACCGTTCTGTTTACCTTACATCATATACAAGGAAATAAGTTTTGTGGTTGGAGAGTTTCAGGAAGACTTAATAGAGTGACTTATTTCCTTGTCCTTTTTGTTCCCAGTGTGTATAACAACAATGTTACTTGCAGGTACTGTGGCTGTGTAAGACCAATAACACCAGCACACAGAAGGGCTGCTAGCACAAGTCCATTGATCTGCTTTTCTAAGGAAAGCAACTTTAAGGGGTTTACAGTCTTATTTTAATCAAACATACATATATCATTAACTTAGTTCAGGGGGAAAAGCCAGCAGAAAAGCCAGCACCCTGAACTTCAAAGAGTATACAAACAGAAATTACAGGTATACATTATATAAACAGAGCAAATAAATACAAACCAGTAGACAGGCTTCTTACCATCTAACTATAGCAATACATACAGTTACCAGAGAGAGAAGCATCAACATTTGGGTTTTCAAAGCTGGTGGGGGCGGGGGGGTGTTCCTCTGTGATGGTTACCCAGAGTCTCGTCTGGTCAAATCACATGACACTTCCAGTGAGTGAAAGCCCCAAGCAAAATGCTAACCTCAGAGTATATATATACTTCTTCGGCGTCAGAGGGCGTCACAACCATGTGACTCAAACCCATGTGACCTAGGCCTTCCTGTGACTTAAGCAGGTCATCAAAGACGCTTGATTCAATCAAAGACTTTTGATTGAAACAAAGGCAAGACTCAATCAAAGGTACTCATTTGCCTTAGTGCTGAGAAGCACTCAAACAAAAAATAGCAAAAAGCCCCACCCAGCTTGCCATTACAGTGTGATAGAGGCTTTTCCTACTCGTGGAAAAAGTGATGCTGGTTAATAATAATCAAGCCAAGATATTTTTTGTAGCAAGCCAGAAAAGCTCTGAGTGGCTTTTCTTATAAAACAGCTATCTTTTGGGAGCTCTGATTCAGAATCAGGCCCATAAGACCAGGTCAGATTTCAAAGAAATAAGGAATTAATGGTAAAAATGAAAGGGAAAAGACACAAATGAACAGTATTAGCATTCTCTCGTGACTGGGAGGAACAACCATCAAAGCAGAAAGGGGAAAAAAAAAATAGAGCAGGAATTCCATTCTCAAAAGCTTCCTGCCCCTTTCCATCTCTCCTTATCCCCTTTAGCCACCTGGGGAAAGAGAGCAAGAGGTAAGGAGATGCTTACTACTTGAATAGCTCTTCCTTTTAGAAGAAAAACACAAAACTTTAACTAAGATAGTTGGGTCTGCTGCTGCTTTGGAAGAATCTGGTGCTATGCAGAGCTTGCGATGTCCCTTTCTTGGGGGTAGGGGGCATGTTTTTTTAAACAAGCTTGCCCTTAATCCAGATTGGAGTAGCTTTTATTTGTTTTAATGAATGTTTTGGCTAAAGCATGCCACTGAGCAGATCCGATTATACAGAGCCATTTATGCTCATTAAGTAAGCAGCAGTTAAGTGATGTGGGACTTGGTATCTATCTGATAGGAGCTAGTAGCATCATCTGAGAGGCAGGCTTTTTTCCTACCAACATGCTATCAGTACAATAAAGTAAGAGTTTGGCAGCAGAAAGGATACTGGAAGGGAAGCAGATGTCTTCCTTGTTCATTTGTTTTGTTTTCAATGTAGTTTTCCACTTAGACTTTTTCCCACTTCCCCACCAGGAGCTTCATAGACCAATGAAATCATTGGTCCAGGCCTTATCCCCTAAGATACAAATAAAATACTACATATGACATGAAATCAATTTTATAAGATGTTTGTTCTCCATAGATTCAGTTAATATTCATATGAATGACCAGGTCTGGTTATCATCGTCTGAAGTTGGATAACAAACTTCCTTTAAGATTGATTTCTTGTCATATGAAGTATTTTATTTGCATATTAGGAGATAAAGATTGCACCAATGATTTCATTGGTCTGTGGAGCTCCTGGTGACAGACTATCTCTACCAATGATGTTTGGCACCTTTTCTGTAACTTATAGTTTTAGAAGAGGAGGGGTTTTTAACCTGAGGTCCACAGGACCCAAAGGGACCAATAAATAGATTTCAGGAGGTGCATAAACTTGGATGGGGAAAAAATTACATCTTTATTTTCACTAACCTTTAATTAAAATTTAGCATTTCCTTCAACTACATATATATATATATATATATATTTAATTATTCCCAGAAGGGGTCTGTAAGCTTCATCAGACTGCCAAATGAGTCTTTAGCATATAAAAGGTTAAGAATCTCTGTCTTAGACAGCCACCTAGAGCACTGAGAAAATTAAGTGACTCGTCCAGAGTCACACAGCCAATATCTGGCGGAGATGAGACTTGAGCTCAGGTTTTCCTGGCCCCAAGGCCAGCTCTCTATCCACTACACCATGCGATCTCTCTTGGCATCTTGTATTGTATTTTTTCACGTTTCTCATGCATTATGCCCCAAAGCCAGTGACTATAAGCTAGAGCCCATGATTGAGGTGTCTGAAAACCTAGCATTCACGTCACTGACTCATGTCTCTCTAGATCAGTCAGTTGTCTTCTCCAAGACTCAGTCTTTCCATGTACAGATTGTCAGAAGCAGTTTGGTGTGTTAGATCTGGGATACGGATACAAAGCCTACCCTAATGCACACTATATCTGTATGACTATGGGAAAATCCTATAACCTCTCAGTGCCTCCAAGAAGTACTCAAAAACTAAATTACAGAGGAGTTGCTTAGGTGTAGTAGCGGAAAGAGTTTCTACGCTGGGAGTTCCCTGCGTGGATGCAATCAGTCAACCAATTGAACCTCTTCCCACCAAAAGTGGCAATAATGACATTTGCTATCACCTTCTCTCTCTGAGGTATTATAAAGATTTATGATGTGTTCTCTTAGAGAACTATCTTAAACACAATATACAACTGTTTAGGCTTTGTAAAATTGACTGGAATCAGGGATCTCAATAATGTTGTTACTGTTTAATCTCTTCTTTATCCCTCAGACCATCATCTGCAAGTAGCATAAATAGTACCACGTCTTCAAATCACAGTGGGTATGCACCAGAACTGCCGCTACCCTCGATCGGAGGAGATCTAGCCAGCCGCTTATCCAGCGATGAAGGGGAAATGGATGGAACAGAAGAGACAGAGAAGTTAGACTGTCACTATTCTTCACATCATCCTCGACCTCTTGGGGTAGGTTTCTTTATGCCTCTACCCCTCCTTTTTCTACTGTGCTTCCCGAGTATTCAGCTCTCAGCATCACAAGGCTCACAGGCACAATGAGAAGCCAGTGGCAGCAAGAGTTTTTGTGTTTGGGGAGTGTGCTAGCCCTTAAGGTTGAATGGCTGCCATAAAAACACCCTTGAAAATCTCCTAAGAGAGAAAAAGAGCTGCAGGCTGATTATGATCCTTTAAATTGCTAAGTATTTGTGGTCTACCTTGAAGCAGTGACACTTGAGGAATGGTATTTATGTAAGTGCACTTGTGCGCTGAACTCATAGCCTCATCCATCTAAAAACGGAGCTTCAGCTTTCAAGGGCCGCTCTAACCCATCTGCTCAGAGAACTGTCTTTCTTAGCAGTACCCCAGTCTCGCTGCTCTAGTTGGTTTTCTTCCCCGTTGCTTCTAAATTTTATTGTTATTAGTAAGCATGACCATATGGCACCAGAACGAAGGAAGCTGTGTATGTCTGTGAAGTGGGGGAAGGAGGATTGTATCAGCATGAACTGATAAAAAGGTGGCTCTTAGAACCCTCAGCAGATATTTTTTAGATAAAGGAAGCCAATGGAAATTGAGGTGGTGGTTGTTGTTGTGGTTCAGTCACGTCCAACTCTTCATAACCCCATGAACCATAACACACTGATGCCGTCCATGGCATTTTCTTGTCAAAGATACTGGAGTCGTGTGCTATTTCCTTCTCCAGTGGATAAAGGCAAACAAGGGTTAAGTGACTTTTCCCAGGATCACACAGCTAGTAAGTATCTGATTTGAACTTGGGTTTTCCTTACCCCAGGCCCAGCACTCTATCCACTGAGCCTCCTAGTTGCCTCAAGTACTGGTACAATAAGGTAATACTAGAGACTTTTTCATTTTTGACATGTGGATATTAGAAGGAGACTCACAGAGGCAATATGAGCTATACTTGGTGGGTGGGGTTAGGCTAGATTGTATGACCCCAGCACCTCTGCCAACCACTGCCCCACTCCAGCCAACCTATGGCCTACGTGGTACTTGGAAAGAATGGCAATTTTGACCAGCACAAGGGCTGCAGAATTGAGTCAGCTGACCCAGGTAGCAGGGAGGGAAGGGTTGTTATTTGTTGTTTGGGCCAAATTGTTTCTTCTGCTTTAAAAAGGCCTAGGTGATCTCTGAGGTCCCTTCCAGACCCAAATCTTTAACCCTGTAACCTGTAATTTTGTTCATGTGGGGAACTTTTTTATTCATTCAGTAGTCCAAGACTTTGCCTCTCAACCAGTACAGTGTCACCAGTGGGTCAAGAGCGAGGGGGAGTAGAGGTATCCCTACCCTTGGAAAACTTCCTAGTGGGCCTGAATCAGATTAAAATGTAATTAAAAGTAACAAAATAAATAAAAATACAGTACAACATAGATAATGTCAATAATTTGGAGGTTTCAAAATCATTATGTAGACAGCAAATATCTGTTTCTATTTGAATTTGACACCACTGGGTCAGCGTGTTTACAGATTTTCAGGTAGGAAGGGAAGGCAGTAGTGCTAGATCTTATACCACGAATGAGTTGTCTTTTATAGGCCCTATAGATGAGAAGAATCTAGAAGCTGCTTAGATCTGAATGTGAGTTGTCTTCTAAGTACCTTGCCTACTTTCCAAGATCTCTGCCAAGGAAAGCAGTTCTCCTTAAAAAGAAGGCTAAAGCAGGGAATGGATGGTGATCAGAAAATCAGGCTGTTGAGTATATTAGGTATTCCACCCTGGGTTGAAATAATCCCCCCATACTATTGCTAGCTGGCTCCCAGATTGAAAGACAACTCACAATTTCTTCTTCAGTTTGTAAATTCATCATAATCTAATGTAGAAAATATTTTTCATGAACAGTCTCAGATTCAGGGCCTAGTAAGATTTGAATCCACCCCTCCCCCACCAAAAAATACCCAACAACAACAAAGGGCAGTTTTCCCACTTCCTCCTGAGAACTGTTCCATCAGATGGGTTGATTTCCAGGAAGAATTTCCAGTATGAGAACTAAGCCAGTACTATGTCTGGGATGAAGGCCAAAGAGCTGCTGGTAGTCTCAAAGGAAGGGAGAAAAGCTAAATTTGAGTTATAGAGTCATTCGAAAACTTACCTAAGCTTCTGACTCAGCCAAATGTCACCTTTTCACAGTCTCTCTTCTCTTTCTATTGGTCTTCTAAGACTCCTATTGTCATAATCAAACAGTATTTATTAAACAGCTTCATCTATATATTTCAGCCAAATGTTTGAAATTAATCAATCAGTCCACAAGTATTAAGTACCTGCTGTGTACCAGGCACTCTGCTAGGCACTGAAGATATCAGTATGAAGAATGAAACATTCCCTTCTCACAATGAGTTTATATTCTAATGGGAGAAGGAATACATGAATACATGAATATATGTGTATATATACATAGAGCATAAATATAAAGTTAATAAATATATATCAAATAGTTCGTAGATAGTTTGGGAGAGAGGGCACCAATGATTGGTGGGATTAGGAAAGACTTCTTGCAGAAAATGGTACCTGACCTTCATCTTAAAAGAAGAAATGAATTCTGTGAGGCAGAGGCAAGGAGGGAGGACATTCTAGACATGAAATGAAAGATGGAATGTTGTGTGTAAGAAAAAAGAGAAGGCCATAGAAGGTTTTCTGAAACTCTCTAGATTTGTCCTTTGGTGCAATACCTATATGCACTCCTACTTTTGAATTTCTTTTCCCAGAGAGCTGTAGCGTCTCAAGAGTTGTCAAAGAGACCTCAAAATGTCCTCTAGAAGAAGTCTTTTACCACAACTCTAATGAGTGATCATCCTCTCTTCTTGGAGTCTTTCAGACATTAAGAACTCACTCTATTCTAAGACAAACCAAAGATCTTGACATGAGAATACAGCAAAATGTGTTTTCTGCAGCTCTTATGAGATGTGGCTCAATTCAGCCCACATTTATGCAGCTTCCACTCTGTATAAACATGGATCCGTTATGAAGGATACAAAGGAAGCATATAGCCTCTAACTTTGATGCACTTAGAGCATGGTTAGGGTCATGAGACAAATAAAACACATAAATAATTCCAAGGCAACATGGCCATGTGGAAGACAGACTGAACATAGATGCCACTGATGTTCAGAGTAAGAAAGCAGAGTGGTGATTAGTCGGGAAGAATATCATAGAAGAGGCACATCAGACACAGGCATTGAGGAGCATATAGGCTAAGGACTGGTCGAGGAGATGAACAAGGGCGCTCTAAACAGAGAGGACAGCAAAGGGAAGATGTAGAGACTGAAATGAATGTGTTTTTGTTGTGGGGTTTGAAGTTGGCTTTAGGAAAAGGAATAGAAATGAGACTCACTAAGGAGACTTGGCCTGGCTGGGAATTCTTGAGGAGGAAGGTTGTTGAAGGCAACTTAGTACAGAGGATAGAGTCCCACCTCTGACACCTCTGACTGTGGGCTGGTCCCTGAGCCTATTTCCTCATCCACAAAATGCACCCGGTACCTACCTCTCGGAGATTGTCATTGTTATTGGTGTTGTTTTGAGAATTAAATTAGGTGTATATAAAGCCCTTTGTAAACTTTAAAGTACTCTATAGAACAGGAATTCTTAAGATTTTCGTGTGTCATGGACCTGTAGGGCAGTCAGGTAAAATCCACAGAACTTTTCTTGGAATAATGTTATTAAATGCGTAGAATAAAGTACATGAGGCAAATCGCTTACCTTTTCTAGGTATCAGTTCCCTCGTCATTAAAATCAGGGGATTGTGTTTAATGACCTCCAAGGACCCCTTTAGCTCCAAATCTATGATCCTGTTATACGCCAGTATTTTTATTAGAAGATTGGCTAGTTAAGTAAATCAATAGAGGACTTTAAAGTATGGATTTCAAAACAGAAGGGTCTCTAGAGTATAATCCGATACTTTCATTTCACAGATGAAGAAACTGAGCCCCAAAGAAGTTATTTAACTTACTCGGGGTCACACAGGTAAAGGGACAGAGCCAGAGGTCAAATGCAGGGTTTCTGTCTCCAAATCTAACATTCTCCCCACTGAACCAAGCTGTCTCTCACAACTTTTCTGCTCTCACTGCCCAGTCAGACCTTTCTGGTCCAAGGTCAGGATTTGCATTCGAATCTAATAAAGTTGTAAAGTTACAAAACTGCTTTTAAGGAACATTCAGCTGACTGTGGGTTAACAGGACTTCATTATTACACATACCTGTCTATGCCTCTGTACTTTTCCAGGGAAGCCCTCTCTTGTGAATTTGGCCTTTAGTTATACAGACAACTCTAATGTGGCCTAATGCTGGGACGCATCTAGGTTTCTGCCAAAAACCCGTATCTCAAACTGAAGCAAAACAGAGATTTTTTTGTCTTCAGTCCTATTTCCTTCTTTATTTCAAGTGAGATTGTGCCCAAGAGGGTATTTATGCAAATGTTGCTTTCTCTCTACAGTTTATATTAGCTTATTAACCTGTAATTAAAATTAAAATGTTTCATTTCAGTTTTGTTCGTTTGGGAGTCGCCTCATGGGACGAGGGTACTACGTGTTTGATCGGAGATGGGATCGCTTTCGATTGGCACTAAACTCTATGGTAGAAAAACACTTGAATTCACAAATGTGGAAGTAAGTGAAAATTTCCCATGCAGCATAATGCTACATGTTTTTCTTTATATCTTTGAATGAGCAGTATTGCGGCATAGAAAGCCAACCTCAGAGCCAGAAAGAACACTTCAAGTTCTGCCTTTGACATACACTGCCTCTGTGACTCTGGACAAGGCACTTCATCTATCAGTGTTCTAGGCAACTTTCTAAAGGTAGAATACAGAGATTGTGCCAAATTGCATTGGTGGAAGAGTCTTCTGTGTCAGTGAAGTCACAAGTTCAGTCCCTAGGCTTTATGCCTTATATGAGTAATCTATATGAGGTAGGTCCGCAACAAAATGGGGAAGGGACAAAATTTGATTCCTGCTCTTCCATCCTCACCTATTAGTTCTTCCCATCATCTTGGTGTCTCATCCTTTCTAACCTCCCAGTTCCTGTCTTATGTTCTATTCTTTCACAGTCTTAATTTGGAAATGGCTGCCAAGTAATGGATATTGATAACTAAGGTGTTGCCATCTAAGACTTAATATTTCCTAAGGGTATGTACATTTTAATAAGCATCTCTTGGAAAGGGAAAAAAAATAACACAGGCAGTAAGGGTAACATTTTTTTGGGATGAGAAGCCCTGCCCAGCACCTCCCTCAAATCACACTGCTTAGAGAGCTACCTTCTCTACCTCTAGGTAGAGAAGCTTAGAGAGCTACCTTGAGACCTCTAGGAGGTCTCAAGATTTTCTGTTCCTAGAAGGTGAGCTACATTGGCACATTGGTTGTTGTCCTTCATTACCAAGATGACCAAAGTGACATCACCATGTTGGGAGTCAAGGTACAGTGTGTCTATCTGTGGCTGTTTAGACCAATAGGAACTCAGAAGGCTCGTACCACAGGTCAGGCACAAATAATCCATATGAACATATGGAGTAGAGATGTCTCTAAAGTTGTGCTCCTCATGTTTCTTTTGAACTAGTGCAGTTCTGCTTATTAGCACATCAGTATCATAGTTCCTATGTCTTTGCATAAAGGGGCCTGTAATGGTCTCTAATTCTGATAAAAACAATATTTAAGCTTTTGCTCAGTGGACTTTCTCCATACGAGCCAAACCAAGAATTTACAAAGGCGCATCTCCTAGATAAGGCTTCTTCACTCAGTAGCATTTTTGTTCTCTCCAAGCCCAATCTAAAAAGAACCCTTGGTTCCTTTTCATATTGTTACGCTCCAAAAAAAAATACCAAATCTGGTTTCCTATGAGATGCTAGCTGAATTAAACAGTCTACAACACACATAGTGGGCTATGGATTGAATGTTAATATTATTTGTAAGGAAGGAGAGGAAGAATATAAGTCTTCCATATTCAAGGCACTGCCCCCTGGTTTTAAAAGGATAGTGTCTTTGTCCACTAAGGATGCCTACAGTTAGCATCACATAAAAGGTCTTTGTCTCTGATTATTTGGATACCAGGTATTATGTGCCCTCGTGAAGTGTCTGCCCTTTTGTGTTCTCCAGGGATCAGAAGGAGTCTTCAATATTCACAGATGCTTTCTTCATGTATTATGAAAGATAAGAGTTGACCTAATCTGAATCCTTGGTATTCATTCAGATGAAACTCAGTATTCCTCCCCCCTCCTCCCCACCAGGCCTCTACAACCCAAGCATTTTTATATTCTCTAACTTTGTGTGTGTGTGTGTGTGTGTGTGTGTGTGTGTGTGTGTGTGTGTGATTTCTCCCATCACTGAGCAACATTAAAACTAATTGAAGAGTGAGACACCCCAATGCCCTCAGCACCCCTTTACCCACATCCACTGGATCCACACCTTGAAGAATGACAGCTGATGAGGGCATTGAATATATTAGGGGGAAAAAAAGGAAGGACCATGATTAACCTTTAACACTATCTTGGGAGATTCTGACGTAGTATTATCATCACGAATTCAACGAGGTTAACCCCATGCTCACCAAACCTGTTGACAGAAGAACTGTACGTTTTCAACAGCTTATTAATATGTATCAGTTCCATATCATATGGAAGTTACCGGAGAGCTTAAATGAAACAGGTCTAGCAGCTGTGAAATCCACTGCCTTTTGGTTTTCAGAAATAAGTACATGCAGACTAATTGAGAAAGCTACCTCCTGATTGAAGGCAGGCACTCCAAGTTCAGAACTTTCTCCTGCTTCCCTCATTCTTCTTCCACTGCTCCTCACCCGTATAATGCCATGCCGCATCGAGCCTCCACTGTCTTCATGCTATGGTGGGAGGATAGAAAGATGAGGGGAAGAAGAACAAAAGCTGTGCTTCAGCTGCCTGATGATGTAGGAAAGGAAGGAGCACTTCCCTCTGAGACTGGTTTGGAAAAGCAAGGTTGTCATGGGTGGTCCAGAGGGGAAAGGTAGAAACCCTCAAGAGTAAAGACCAGCAGAATGCAGACCTTGGTCTTGATCCAGAATTTAAATGTACAAAGTGGGGTGGATAACACGGTCTCAGGCATTGCTTTGATGCAAGACCAGGAAGCAGAAAACTGAGCATTCCCAACATTCATCTCAGTGGGGGGGTATCCAGTTCTGGTATGTACCTGAGCATTTAATCCCACTGAAAATTGCTGGCATTAAAAATCGTGGATATAGTGCTGAGCCTAGAGTCAGAGAAAACTGTGTTCAAATCCTATCTTAGACTATGGAGCAAGTCAGTCTTTCTGAACCTATAAAATAGATTATGTAGATAATCTGATAGCACCTGCCTCACAGGCTTGTTATGAGGCTCAAACAACATACAGCACAGAGCAAACCGTAAAGTAGTATATAAAATATGTCAGCTGCTGTTGTTGATATTATGACAAGGAATTCCTGATCCCTGATATAGCTTCCTTTTCTCTGAGCATATGGCTTCCCTACTAGACCTGGCGGGGGGTGGGGTCATCTTTCCTTCCATAGGCACAAGAAGAAGTGGCTTAGATTACAATCCAAGCCCCTTAGAGTAGTTATTGTTGAGGGGAGAGGGAAGAAGGGGCGATGGAGGGAAGTTCAGCTGTGTGGTCTAGAACCTTCTTTCACTGACTGGCAAAAGGGAACAATTTCTAACACCTCTGTGCCTGCCCTGAATGGCAGCCTCCAAGGTTAGGTTAACAGGAACTTCTGTCCCTGATTTCACTTGGAAAAACATTTGCAAAAGAATAAAGCAGACTCCTCAAAATGGGGAACATTGTGAATGCTGGAGAACAGTCATTTTATTGCCCAGACCCAGTAAAGGGTAGAGTAGAAAAAGAGGGAGAACCCAACCACTTTGGATTGGACTCTGTTATAAAGAGGGAAATTTAACCAGGTTACAGTCCAGGGAAAGTTGACCAGGCCTCACGGAGCAGTGGCTGTGTAGTGGTTGGCGATGGGAGAGTTTTGGCAGAGCAGTATGTAACAGGAAGGTGCCAGCCAAGGCAGCCTCACACTTCTCACTTCAAGCCAGTGTCTTGATGCAGAACTGGTCCCCTGCTTTCCTAAATTCCAAATGAACATTTCTCATTAAAAGAGAATGAAGATGAAATGGCTTAGGCAATATATCAGTGCCCAGCAACCAGGTTTCACTTTTGCCTTTCACGTGTGGACCTGTTCAAAATTAAATCACTCCAACACTCACACGCAGGGAATAAACTAGAATGTGGAACCCCCAGACTAAGAGAAATAGCCTGGTCCAGTGGGAGGACTGGGGTGCAGACTGTTGCTCTGCTACTTCCTACCTCTGGAACCTAATGCAAATCACTTCATCTCTCTTGGCCTCAGTTTCCCCATCTGTAGGAAGATGTTCAGGATGACCTTTAAGGTTCTTTCCTGCCCTAAATCTCTAATCCTATGATAAAAATAAATTCAGAGACTCTGCTACTGTAATTTCCCATAACAGCGTAAGGGTAAAGGTGAGAGGGGAATAATACGTAATGGCAATAATTCAGAACCTGGCATCCTGAAGGTTTTTGTTTTTCATGATTTGGTACCCGAAAAGTTCTCTTTCCCGAACTGAACTGCTCAGACCTGGTCTGAGTTTCAGAAGGACATTGCCAATGCTGATGCTTGCTGTCTTCTCTCATTTTTCTTTCATATTTAGGAAGATTCCTCCTGCAGCAGATAGTCCCATGCCCTCGCCAGCAACACATATCACCACCCCTGTTCCAGCATCTGTTTTACAGCCTTTCAGCAACCCCAATGCCGTGTACCTTCCTTCGGCACCCATCAGCTCAAGAATCACTTCTTCTTACATAATGACATCAGCCATGCTCTCAAACGCAGCCTTTGTGACAACGTCGGACACAGGTTCCATCATGTCACACACCACAGCTTTCCCTCATGTGGCTGCGACGCTAAGCATCCTGGACCCAACTTTTAAGGCTCCATCTGCTATGTCCCCAGTGCCAGCTGTCATCCCTTCCCCATCCCACAAGCCATCCAAAACAAAAACCAGCAAATCCTCAAAGGTCAAAGACCTGTCCGCCCGTAGTGACGAGTCATCGAGTAGCAAAAAGAGAAAGCCACAGTCTTCTTCCTCTTCCTCATTAACCTTGCAGACATCTCCCTCGTCTTCATTTTCAGGGCCCCACAAAAAGAACTGTGTCTTGAACCCAAGTTCAACATTGAACTCCTATCAGGCGACATCTTCCTATAACAGTCTGTCTGTGCACAATACAAACAATGGAACGAGTCCACTCAGTGCCAAAATGGAGCCCTCAGGACGGACTTCACTGTCGAGTAGCTCCACAGATTCCGTAAAACACATGAGCACAGTAGTCAGCAGTATTGACTCTTGTAACCTGTCAGTGCCCTCCCTGGTGCACCACGCAGGGGATCTGTCCCTGGCCGCACACAATGCAGTGTCTTCTCTGCCCCTTTCTTTTGACAAATCAGAAGGGAAAAAGCGTAAGAACTCTAGTTCTAGTAACAAAACCTGTAAGATCACTAAAATGCCTGGTATGAATAGCGTTCACAAAAAGAGCCCGTCCAGCCTTATCTCGCCGGTGCCAGATCCTGCTAACAGCTCCATCGCTCGGCAGGTAAGGGACCCCATCCTTCCAGGTACCTGTTTTTTTAGGTTCTAGAGAAAGCATATCCTCACCAGTGTCATGGTGAGCTGTGTGAGATGATCAAAGGGAAATGGTGATACCCTGTACAGGCTGGTTCAGACCAGGATATCTTAGACTTCACTAGGTAGGTAGAGGCAGGGAGGGGCAGTAGATAAAGTGTTGCACTTGGAATCAAGGAGACCGTAGGTTTGAATACTGCTTCTAATACTTATCCTGTGAACATGGGCAAGTCACTTAACCTCACTGAGCCTCGGTTTTTTCAGCTGTAAAATGGGGATGACACCTGTAATATTACAGAGTTGCGAGGATCAGATGAGACAATATATTTAAAATGCTTTGTACACCTTAAAATGTTATATGAATATTTGTTGTTATTCTTAGCACCCCCAAAGGCTTGAGTGCTTTTAATATTCTTTTGCATTTAACAGTTTGTGTCATTCGGCCCAGATGGTCCCCTGTACTAGCTCTTCAGGGTCAAGAATTGCCCTTAAGTATTCTCTGCCCCTCTGATTAGCTGGTTCCTCTCAGAACCTCCTTTTTAAGGAGGATGCCCAGGCTAGCCATGTCTTCATTCCTGTCCAGGCTCCACTCCTAATCCTCTGGACTTTCTCTACCCATGTTCATATCTTCTTTTCATTTGTTTTCTTCCCATGTTAGACTGTAAGCTCCTTGAGAGCAGGAACCATCTCTTTTCTTTCTGCTTTTATCTGTGCCTAATGCTTAGCACTCTACCTGGCCAATAGTAATGTCTAATACTGCTTGCTGACTTGACTTAACTCCTCTGTATCCTTCACTCTCACCTAAGGTGCGGAGCTCTTTTCAGAACTGCAGGAAAGAAATACAGGAGATGGGGTGAGAGGGTAAGGGCTTTCCTTCAGATAGAAGGATGTGTTTTATTCATTTGCTATCAGTTTTATTTTTTTTAACTTTGAGTTCCATATCTCTCCCTACCTACCTACCCTTCTTCCCCCTCTTGAGAAGGCAAGCAGTTTAATACAGATTATACATGCGCACACATGCAAAACATTTAAAGTTCGACATATTGCAAAATGCAGACCAAAAAAATTAATAAAATAAAAAAGTATACTTCAGCCTGCATTCAGATTCTATCAGTTCTTTTTCTGGAGGTGGATAGCATTTTTTATCATAAGTCCTTCAGAATTGTCTTGGATCATTGTATTGCTGAGGACAGTTAAATCACTCACAGTTGATCATACAGTATTGCTGTTACTGTGTACAGTGTTCTCCTGGTTCTGCTCATTTCACTTTGTATCAGTTCGTATAAGTCTTCCCAGGTTTTTCCACTCAGTCACTCTGAGCCTGTCTCCTGCAGCCCTTTTCCTGGCCCAGAGCATAGTCTTTCCATGGCTAAGTTTCTAAAAATGTGGACCTGCTGAAATGTGAGTTCCTGTGGTAACAGCACAGAGAAAAGCAGGTTTCAGGTGAATAACTCTGGAGTGTAGCAAAGCCTTCAGAATTGTCAGAGGAACAGGACTGACTGCTTCCAGCCGAGTCCCCAGAAATAGCCAAATTCTTAGAGTGCTATACGCTACTTACAGAGGCTGAAGGAGAGGCTATGGTTAGAGAGTTTTTTGTCTGCTATGCGGTAAAGCCCAACAATGGGTTGACAAAGAAAACTGAAGGGAGTGGCCCCGTTGTAGCTGAGTGAAGAGTAGTGTTTCAAAGCTAATATGATTCTGAAGGTAGCTCTCTAGTTTAGTTTGGTTTAAAAATTTTTTAAAACCTCCAATCTATGTGATCCCTAATTTGCTTGGCTACCAGTGACTAGGGTTCTCAGTGCATGCTTCTGTAAATTAAATTCTGAAACATAAACTAACCAGGAAAGAAATCATAAAATGGGTCAGTCAAATAGAACTTGGTCATGATACCATGTTTCTTTTCCTTTTTCCCCAGGCTTATTACATAGCAGGGTTAGAGAGACCTCATTTTCCTTCCCCTCAGGCAAGGAAAAACGTACTTGTATCCCAGCTCTGTGCCAAAGAAATCACTTGTACTCATAGGGAAATTGATGTGCTATTAACAACAATAATAATTATTATTATTATAATTATTATACTCTTAGGGAAATAGATTTGTGATGGTGATGATGATGATGATGATAGCACTTATATGGCACTTTAAGGTTTGCAAAGTGCTTTACATATCTTAACTCATTCCGTCCTCATAACCACTCTATGGAGTAGGTGCTCTGTTTTACAGATGTGAAAATTGAGGCACATAAGTGTAACTCTTACCTCCATTTTCCAGTTGAGGAAACTGAGACAGAGAGAGATTAAGTGATTTGCCTTGGGTCACATAGGTAGTAAGCTTCTGAGTCTGAATTTGAACTCAGATCTTCTTGACTCCAAGTGCCACGCTCTATGCACTGCACCATCTAGTGGCTCTGTATAATATGGCTTGGAATTAGGGTTAGAGTTGTAAGCAGTTAAGGAGAGTTAAAAGAAATAACCAGGATGAGGGGCTTGGAAGTTGTGCTACCAATAGGCATGGATGGGAGCTTCATCTGGATCACAGTGGAAAGACCTTTATGTTGTAGGATCTCTCCCCAGTGATGGCTATCTGTCTTTTTCTTATCCTGTTGCACAAGTCCACAGTTTGCATCAGCAGAACAGTATGGTCAAAGAACAATGTCCATGTCCTACCTTGTCATGGAATAACTTGGTATGAGCACTTAGGTTTGGGGACAAGCATGGACATTAAGTGGTTAATAAGATGTTTCTGTGTTTTGATTGTGTCTGTTGAAGTTTATGACACTTATCAAAACATGGTAAGGGGATGTTGAGGAAGAGCCAACTAGACAAAGTGGAAAACAATATTAGTTGGTAAACATTTATTTTTTTTCCTCTCTTTATTTTTTTATTTTTTATAATCATTTCCATTAGATTTTTTATTTTTAGTTTACAACACTCAGTTCTACACGTTCTTGAGTTTCAAATTTTCTTCCCCTCCCTCCCCTCCAAGAGGACATGTAGTCTGATATAGATTCTATATATACCTTTGCATAAACGTATTTACACAACAATCAAGTTGTAAAGAAGAATTATGACCAATGGAATGAATCATGAGAAAGAAGAAACAAAACCAAAAAAGAAAAGAAAAAAAGAGAGCAAATAGTTTACCTCAATCTGCATTCAGACTCCACAGTTCTTTCTCTGGATGTAGCTAGTTTTTTCCATCGTGAGACCTTTGGAGCTGTCTTTGAGCCTTGTATTGCTGAGAACAGCCAAGTCTATCAAAGTTAGTCATCACAGATTCAATATGTCTGTGGTTAAAAAAAAAAATACATGTCTGTGGTTGTGTACAATGTTCTCCTGGTTCTGCTCCTCTCACTCAGCATCAAATCCTGTTGGTCTTTCCAGTTTATTATGAAGTCTGTATCTTCCCCATTTCTTATAGCACAATAGTATTCCATTACATTCATATACCACAACTTGTTCAGCCATTCCCCAATTGATGGGCATCCCCTTGATTTCCAATTCTTTGCTACCACAAAAAGAGCTGCTATAAGTATTTTTGTACATATGGGTCCCTTTTCCACTTTTGTGATCTGTTTGGGATACGGCCCTAGGAGTGGTATTGCTGGGTCAAAGGGTATGCACATTTTTACAGCCCTTTGGGCATAGTTCCAAATTGCTCTCCAGAATGGCTGGATCAGTTCACAACTCCACCAACAATGTAACAGTGTTCCAATTTTCCCACATCCTCTCCAGGATTTATCATTTTCCTGTTTTGTCATGTTAGCCAATCTGACAGGAGAGATGCGGTACCTAAGAGTTGTTTTGATTTGCATTTCTCTAATCAATAGTAATTTAGAGTATTTTTTCAAATGCCTATAGATATCTTTAATTTCTTCCTCTGAAAACTGCCCATTCATATCCTTTGACCATTGGTAAACATTTATTAAGTGCCTGCTCTGTTCCAAACACTGTCCTAAGCACTTAGAATACAAATACAAATAAAAACAATGACAGTCCCTACCCTGAAGAAACTTACAATCTAATAGGAGAAGACAGCACACAAAAAGAAGCTTAAAGGGGGAGGGACTAACTAGGGAGTCTCACCCACAGACAGTACCTGATGCAAGGGCATGATTTGGGCAAAGAAGTCCAAAAGCAGCGTGGCTGGTGGAAAATGAAGATTGTGCTGAGGTCCCTCTTTAGGTAGAGGCCTTGGAGCCCACAGCCCTGTCCTCCCTGACCAGTCAGAGGGTCCAATCAGAGGGGTAAAGAATCCTGATGGGATGAGAATGCCAGGCGTTTTCAATCTTGCAAGAATCACAAGAGAACATAAGGGAAAGAGTCAGAAGGGAAACCCGACAACTATAAGCCAGGGCCAGAGAAGAAAAAGCAAGAAGAGAACAGCCGTTGTCAGGGTTATATAGCACCAATAGCTGAGGTGGCTGATATTTCCAATAACAAGACTGAGTATGCCCACCTCTAATTCTCAGCCGCCTTCAGGTTCTGCTAGATTACCTACGCGGACTCAGCTGCTATATTCAGGGCCTCTTCTGGGGGGCCAATAGTGTTATCCTAAGCAGTTCTGAAGATCGAGAGTAGGAAACTTGTCTTCATTTTTCTTTCTGTTCCCCTTCCTGCCCCCACATAAGAGTTGTTTTGAAATAACTAGGTTGAGAATCATAACTAAACCTATTCCATGAAGAATTTTTTTTTACTCGTGTGATTTTGCCTTTGGCATGATCATGAGATGTAAGAAAAGACGAGAGGGAGGGAGAATTTGCCAGGGCTTTACAAATATTGTCTGATTTGATCCTCAGAATAGCCCTGGGAGGTAAGTACAAATATTATCCCCCTTTTCCACTTGAGGAAACAAAAGCATAGCACTGTTCCTTTGTCTCCCTGATAACTATGGAGCGTTCGCTCCCTCTCCTGCTGTAGCACATTGAGCTAAAAGGTGAATCTAAGAGTTAAGGGGAAGGTTTTATATCAGGTCCATGTCCCCCTAGGTAACAGGCAGCCTTTGTTAGAAATAAAGACAAGTGTGGGGAGAGTCTTGCTGTGTTCTTGATCCATCCTAGACTCATCATATGCTCATTCACAGATGGGAAGAATAGGTCTTGACTGAGTCAAGTGATTACCAGGTCCCCTGCCCAAACCACCACCGTCCAGGACCTATAATATGCATCTGTGTCTGAGGAAATAGAATTTAGAATTTCCTGTCTGGCTCTGGAGTTGCTCCTTCGAAGGTGGGATTAGATCATCAAGGGTCCATTCTGAGGAGCTGTTGTTAACCTTTTTTCTAAGGCAAAAACAGTCATGCTGGGTGCCTTTCTGTGAAGACAAAAAAATGCAAACGCTTTTTCTGCCCCTTCTTTCTTTCACCAACTTGTTCACACTCCATCTTCTTTCCCAAGCCAGGCTGTATATCTGAGTATTGCTTCATTGGTATCTTTCAGGTTGGAAAAAATAGCAGTGTAGTTTTGTCACAATCCAGTCCTTCAAGCACACCCAGCCTGGCACACAACCGACAGGTGAGTGGCCTCAGTCCGAGCACTTTAATGTTTCCTCAAAAGCTTCCCACGGGGTATAGTTTCATGAAAGTTAGAGTGTCATGTTAGGAGAGTGCACAGTACATGTGGGAGTCCTTACAAGAACCAGGGAGTGTTCTTGGAATCTGAGGCTGGCAAAGCTCAAAGGATAGTTATTTATTTTGATAATAGAGGAGAGACATCTCAATCATGTTGCAGGTTTTCTCCTGCACCTCCTGTCTGACTCAGTACACAAAAATTTTTTGAACACCCATAAAATATATAAACTGAGGGAGTATATGCAAAGGATCTGTGATTTCATCACAGTACTGTACCACTGGTATAAGAACTCGCCCCACCAGTCCAGCTATGAATTAATAGAAGGAGTTGTCTGAGGTGAGGCTCAGTGAGTTTAAGATTTAACCAGAGTCTGACACCTAGTAAGTGTCAGTAGCGTGATCTTATTCTAGGTCCTCCAACCTCTAAAGGCCTATTCACCATGGCAAACCGTCTCTATTCTTGGGACCATGCTTATTGTTTAATATAAAAAAAAAGATTATTGTGTTAGAACATCCAGCTTAGATTTTACCACATCCCAGTATATCTTTCTAAAATTGTACAGATATTTTGTTTCGAAGTCGCCTCCATTTCCAAATACTTCTCTCCTCCCTTCTTTAGAGCACCTACCCCCTGAAATAAAAAATTTAAAAAGGGAGAAAAACACAGTTTAGCAAAACTGACTAACACATGGCGGCCTCTAGGCCACAGGTTCCCTACCCCTGCAGTAAGCTCTTAATAAATGCTTTTTCATCTGTTCCAACCCAGTTCCTTGGGAAGCCTCTGGAGTGTTTCTGCTACCGTAGAGGTACTGTGCTTAAGGCTGGCATTCTTTAGAAATGACTTTCCATCCAGTAGCCTGACCTGGAATAGGACCACGTTAAATTGATTCTTGCCACCCTCAGAGAGAGGAACTTCAAACTGGAATCTACACACAATACTTAGAGCTATGTCGTGAGCAAAAGGCACTTTGTAAAACCTCTCAGTGCTATCAGAAAGTTCCCGTTATTGGTATTTGTTGTTGCTGACACTGTGGTTATTTGTCAGTGTGGTGGTTGTTACTACAGTTTTGAAACAGGCTTTGCTCTTTTTTTCTCTCCTAGAAGACTGCAAACCGGACGGGCAGAATAAGGACTCTTCCGTAACGAGGAAGGAAACCAAGCTTTGCTGTCCAATTCCCAGCCACCCTATCCCACCACAGGTGTTAGGGGGTTGGGAGGGGCGGGGCGGGACATGATGGGAGAAGAGGCGACTTCCTGTGTCCTCTAGGTGTCTCTGCCCCACCTTTTAAAAATCAACTTAAGATTTAAGAAAGAGGTGAAAGAAGACAAAGTGAATTTTCTATTTACCGAAAGCTGGAATCGTGGTTTTAGTTGTTTCTGTTGATTTTCCTTCACTCCTTCTCTAGCTTCTGATGTTGCGCGGCACCATCAGTTTGTTAAGATAATTCAAAGTAGACATTCCAGAACCTTGGTTCCTGGTCGGCATCTTCCTTAACTCTTGAAGCTTTCACACATACACTACTTCCTTTTTCTGTTTTTGTTTTCGTTCTCCTCCTCATTCCCTCACACCTCCCATTATTCTGTGTCCAACCTTGTCACTTTGGAGGGAGCTGGGTCTCAGCACGCTCCTGTAACATAGCAAATGATGGGGGACACTCTATTTGTGAGGGGTCTGGGCTACAGACCCAGTGCACAGGGAGCAGGTAGGAATGAGAGGTTGTGTGAAGCTCTTGTTAATCAGGGTTTAAGCTGCCCAATGGGGCATGAGCCAAATGCTGAGGGCAAAACTAGGTATTTCAGTATAAGCCACACCAATGTTTCAGGAGAGTTGCTACAGATGTGGTGACTTGCCCAATGTCATTATCTAGGTGTGAGGGTGGGAAAGAATAGCTTTGGAAGGTGTAACCAAGGATTTCTCTCAGAGTAGGAGAAGAGAATTAAGTATTGGGAGATTGGGGACAAATGGCCTGAGACAGCAAAGCAGGTACCGTTAGGAGGATGACATATCACATCCTACATTTCTACAAATTGAAGAATAGGCATTTGAGGGGTGGAAACTCTCCACAATGCCTGAGCCACAGCCTGCCCCTACCAAGTAGACTTTGATAATTTTGAAATTTTTTAGGAACCCATCTCTTCCTCTGCTTTCCATTCTGGAAAAGCCCATACTTAGTGTCCAATATGCAAGAACCCAAAGTCGTAGGAACCAAATGTGAAAGGAACCCAATTGAGAGAGAAACGGAAGCAACTTCAGGAAGGGGCAGGGCTCCTGCATGCTGCTAAAGTTTTCATGAGTTTTCCACTGTATCCCTCACCTGCATCAGGTGGAAAAAAAAAAATAACCACAGTGAGGAAAGAGGAGTCTCCCTAGTGAAGACACCTGAGAGAAGGAGGGGTCAGTACCACTTCAACACCCTGTATGGACAAACACAAGCATTTCCCAGCCAACTCCCATTCTGGCCTACATTTGTGAACTCATAGGCCACAGGGGAAACCACAGGAGGCACCACAAGACTATCAAATACGCATGCCCTTTTTGCTCACCCCCAAGTGCCCAGACATTGCTTGACACTCTTCCAAAGCTCAGAGTTCACCAGCCTTAACATGGCCAGGTTATTCCTATGCCCCCTAGGGCAATGGAACAATAGAACCCCAACATATAGGAGGAGAGCCAGTACGTTAGAGGAGTGGAAAAGTTAAGCTCATGAGAATATGCTGGCTGGAATCGTGGAGGATAGTCAGGAGATGTGAGGTCAAGTGGAATATGAAATGTCCCTGGGGGCCAGTGGGTAATCACAGTGCCAAGAAGAAATTCAGTCTTGAATCAGGATTTCTTGGTATTGGTAATAAATTTAGTTAATAAACTAGATGTTTACTCATTTCTTTAAAATTAGACTAATTTGGGGGATTAAGGAATGGAAGTGCTATGAAGTCTTTGTTACCAAATTAGACGTTAATAACAGCCACAGCTGGGCACAAACATGTCCCCTGAATTCTTCCTTTACCTTCCCCCCATCCCCACCCCACACCCAGTGATACTACTACTGTTGGGCTTCATCACACAACTGGAATTTGCAAAGATAAGAGGCAAACCAACTAGTTTGCATCCATGGAATTGCACTGACAGTGTTTCTTATAGGATTACTAAATTTTTTATATATAAAATAAAGATTTTTTAATCAGGAGTTGATAATAGGTACCAGGACATTAGTACAGAGGATTTCATTTTTATTTCTACAGTGTTAAAAGTGCACTTATACGCTGGTTTAATTATGTCTTGGAGAAAAAGAAGAGACTGCAAATAGAAGGGAGATTGTTACTTTTTTCTTTTTTTAAAAAAGGCTTAAGACAGATTTTAAGACTTATAAATGTTTAAGCAACTATAATAAAGAAGGCTAGACCCTTTGAAAAAAAAGTTTAGAAAATATTCTTAAAGTAAATTTTTATAGTGTTAATTTTGTAATAATTTATGTTTTACTATATTACAGAGCTAACTGACCAGAATAGTTTCAGAAACAATATGAAACTTAGGAAAGTTTAAGCAATGTTTATATTTTTAAAATGTTCTTTGAATTACGTTTTTATTGTACATTTCTTCAAACTGAAAAGTGCGTACATATCTTTGTTATTTTTGCACAATTTATTTTGTCTTGTTCAGTTTTAGGAGCAGAAGTCTGTTTTGTTTTTTATAATTTATTTTAAGTTGTAAAACTTGCAGGAGTTTTTGTTTTGTTTTGTTTTTTTTAATCTCAACAACAAAGTAACCCTCTGTGATTAATAGACTGTTGCTACTTCTGGAGGGAAAGCAAAGGTTGTGAGATTCAGTGGCTGCTTCTGAGAAAGAAAGTCTTGACAGTGACTAAAGGAGCAATTAATTACCAGTAGTTTGACCGCATTTTTAGCTCTTTCCACACATCTTTTCATTGGGAAGCTGGAATGTTGAGACTCTCCATCAAATGCTGCTTACACTTGTCAACTGGCTCTGAGCTAAGTGATGGCATTTCTGGAAAACTGAGCATCCTGAAAACCCATGGTATTTCTTCCTTCACAACAAATCAGCGGTTTACTTCCTAATATGCTCAGCCTGAAAAAAGAAATGGAAAGAAAACATTTTCCTTTGGGTTCTTAATGGAGTTAAACTGGACCAGTCTGTAAAGCATTATTAGTGTAGCATCCATTCAACCATTATTTTTCCACCAACACTCATCGACTTTCTTCAGCCTGTCCTGTCACTGCTCACCCCAGTCACCTCCATCTCCATTTGCCTGAAGATCTTGTGATTTGTCTCCAGCAATAGAGGCTCCGAAGCTTTGGTTGTTCCACATACGCAATGCATAGACCTGTCAGCCATAAAAAAAAAAAATTTAAAAAAAAGCGACTTGGATAACTTGTATGCCTTCTTTTGTATCAATGTACCAATTGTAAATAATGCTGATCAACCTTTGTAGAGAATAGTTTATACAGCATATTCTATTATTGCTGATTCTCAGTGAACTATTGTTTTAAAAAAAAAGGAAAAAAAGAAATTTTTCTATTTACACCTTATATTTTGTTATGCTGTCGACCCATGGCACTTTAACAAAACTCTGTGGGTTTTGCATAGCTGGTCAGTCATGGGGTATATTAAATACTGTTGTTGCACAGAAAAGAATTTGCACCTGCTCTATTGTGCTTTCCTACTACAGATTTTAGAACCTTTTCCAGAAGACTTTTGAAGAAAGCATGTCCAATCATTCTAAAAAAAAAATTATATGCCATACTTGTAGAGTGAATTTCTTTTCTACGATCCATATTTTGTAACACTAAGTATTTCCATTCTTTGTCCCGCACCTTTATGTATTAGCACTATCAGATAGAATTCATTCCATGCTTGTGATAATTGTAAGCAGAATAAATGTCTAAAGTAGGTGTAAATAGTAAATTCTATGGCTTACAGTTTAAAAAAAAAAAGGAAAAACAGAACAAACATGTATCTGATTGATACTGCCATGGTTTATCACCGGGCCTGGAGATATTCTCTAGTGAGGGATTGTATTTTTTGTTTTGGGTTTTTGGTTTTTTTTTGGGGGGGGGGTTGGCTTTTTTTTGTAACATGGCTTTGTAAATAAAATAATTTATATGTTTGTAAGAAAAATGTGCTATTGTTATTTATTTTTATATAAATTAGACATAACTGATGTCTAATGATGTTATTCTTCCGACAGCCCCTTTTTTTAGTCCTTGTGGATTTGGGGTTGTCTTTTCCTGCCGTATAGTATCAGCCCACAAATCTGCAAGAGAAACCTACTATAAAGACAAAGAGGATGAAGTGTAGCCTTTACAAATGGTAATGTCTGTTTCTGACCTTTTAAGTGATGAGAAGACTGAGATCCTAGAAGTGAAGTGATTTGCCCGAGGTCACACATCTAGTAAAGCTGGAATTTGAACCCAGCTCCTCTTGACTCCAAGCCCTCTGCTCACTCCACTGCCCCACTTTGATGCTCAGCACAAACTCACAGTTGTGGCCTTAGTTGTAGCTTATTTAGGCAAGAGAACCCTTGGGAAAATTTAAATTTCTAGAATTTCTTTAACCTTCACCCCAATAAATACCTAACCCTGAGATTCATCAACTCCGATACCGAATATGCTACAGCAGAGAATACTGATGAACCTCTTACCAGACTTTCTATGACTGTTTCAAATTCCTTGGGGCATCATGGCTAATTAATACCCATATCCCCTACTTGTGGTGTCTTGTGAAAAAGTTGGAACCTTAATAGCAAAAGCCACATTGGATTGCTATTATAATGTGAGTCTCCCATTGAGAGCTTTTGTGCAACACTGAAGCTGTAGGTCCAGAAAAAAATAAATGAAATCCAGAAAGATGGCATTTTAGCCTAGGCCTGCCCTTTAAATGGCTTGAAGTAATGAGGTCATACACATGTGTTACCAGAAATAGTACAGTTTTCCTGTTGAATTTTTTTTCTAATTGTGACATCCTGAGGGGATCGTGTAAGTCAGTATCTAAAGAACTATGATTTCATTGGTTACTTGTCTCCTACAGAGTACAACCCCTCTTTGACTTAGTAGACAATCTTCATGAGTGGCTGTGAGGTTAATTTTTTAGCACAAGCCTACACTTACCTATATTACATTTCATCTTGTTAAATTTGGCCCATTGTTCTAGCTTGTCAGTGTCTTTTTGAATCCTGTCAGGATTGTATCATCTGCAGATTTGATAAGCCACCTTTGTCTGCCTCCGTCCCTTCTGTGTCATTGATAAAAGTGGTGAACAGAGCAGGAATAAGGACAGATTCCCCAAAGCAATCGACTATAACACTTTCTTCCAAGTTGATGTCTTAATATTTCTTTGGTCCTGCCATTCATCCAGTTTTGAATCCACCCTATGCTACTTCTAATCCATGTGTCTCCATCTTGTCCAAAAGAATAATACAAGAGGGTTTGTCATGCCCTTTGCTGAAATGTAGGTAAACTATATCCACAGTATTTCCATGATCTACCAGTCTGAGAAATGTGTCAAAAACAGAAATGAGGTTAGGCTGAAATGATTGGTTTTAAGTGAAACTATGCAGACTCTTAGCACCACTTGTTCCCTTTCTAGATGTTCAAAAACCATCCCTTTATTAGTATCTTCTTGAATTTTGCCCAGACTCAAATCAGCTCACTGTTTTGGTAACAAGCACCAAAGATAGGTTCCAGTCTTCCACTGTTCAACAAGCAGATAAACATATGCCTTTCTCCAGTCTTGAGGCATCTCGTCCATTTTTTTTTTCCAAAATCACTGATGGCAGTTCATCAGTCATGTCCATCACTCAGGCAACAAGCATTTATTGAGTACTTACAACGCCAGGCACTGTGCTAAGTGCTGGGAATACAAATGCAAGCAGATTCGTAGTACCCTGGGGTGTAGTTCATCCAAGCCAAGTCATTTGAGCTTGACAAGGCCACAAAGTTGCTCTCTTACTGTTAACTTCCTTAGTGTGGATTTGTACTCTCTGATGACCATTTTTACTCTGTCCTTCCTAGTCCAACGGTCATTTTCCCTTACTGAGAAAACAAAGATAAATTAGCGCTCAGTAGTTCTGTCTGCAGGCCATTGTTCTCGATCATGGAACCCTCAACCCCTAGCCATACTCCAACTCTACCCTGTTTTCTCCAGTACTGATAATCAAGACCTTTATTTGGTTATCCTTAATATTTATCACCTATCTCAGCTTATTATAAGATCCTTAAGTAAACATGTCAGCTATTTGCAAGTTCATCAATAAGTGCTTTCTTTTCATATCAAGTCCCTTCAAACAGTTTCTTTATTGCTTCTTTATTGGAGCTGCTTTTCCTTACATATAAAAACATTATTCTGGAGCATCTCCAATCCCTCCAGGGCTGACTTCCTTTAGAGAATTTAAATTCGTGAGATCATTCTTTCTCTGAACCTGTTCAAATCTGCTTCTCCAAAATCTAGAGTGCATATTATTAGAATGTACTCTGCTTTCCTCTTCTATCATGAACTTAAAAGGTCATTTTGCCTCCAAAATTATCATTTCAGATTTAGCCCCCAGTTCCCCTTTCTGTTTCTTACACATTTAGAAGGATTTTTGTTGGATAAACCAAGAGTTAAGTAAGTGCTCTGCTTATATAAAAAAAGGTCCAGAATTAAAAAACTGAAGTTCCTTATCATTACTCTGTCATTTTCCATGCCAAGCTTTATGATGTGGTTTCTGAATACATCTATTTCTTTATGTCCAAGTGATGTTGTATATTCTTTTACAAAAATATTGTTTTCCATCATGTTTCCCTCCTCTTATTCCTGGATTTCCTCATGTGAGTATAATTTTTAATTCTTAATATGCAGTACTACTCAACTAGCCCTTTTATCTAGTCTGTTCTTTGTTAATAAGCCATACCCTTTCAAAGGTATATTCTCAGTCATGAGACCCATTCTACTAAATCTTAGTGATATAAGGGGGACTATAGGTATGGACTATTACATATATTGTCAGATGTTGGTATGTCGGTTGGTTTTGCTGAATTGCTTTTTTCTTCGTTTTTATTATAAGAAGCAATTCACTTAGTAGGGGAGGGAGAAATTCAGAAATGCACACAGTGCATATGAAAAATAAAAATAAAAAGCAGACCAGCAAAAATAGGATTCCCTTTTAATAGGATTTTTCATCTGATACCTATGTGAGTAAATTGTCTCCTTGCAATAAGATCACTAAATCCAACAGGTTTAATACCCATACTTTCTACATGTGAGAGGCAGTGTAGAATAGTGGATAGTGTTAGGAGGAACTGGGTCCCAGGCTTTATTGCTTGCTGGCTGCGTGTCCCTGTGCAAATTGCTTAACCTCTTGGTCCCCTCAGACAATTCTTTCTAAAGCTGTAAATACTGATCTTTGTTTGGTAGAGAGAATTTTCTTGCAAGAAGCTCCCTACAGGGGGGCAGAGCCAAGATGGCGGCTGGGAAGCAGTGACTGGCATGAGCTCCCCACCAAGTCCCTCCAAGAAACTCCCTACAAAAATGTAGCCAGTCAAAAAAGAAAACTATGTGCAGACATCCATCTGAGGCCATGAGTTTTTAGCACTCTTGTTTTCTTGGATTTTTGTCTCCATATTACAGAGACTCCCTCTCTCCTCCTATTCTTCCTTCATTGCAGTTGCTACTTTCTATAGCATCCTGCTTCATAGATATAGGCAGTAGTTTTCATTCCTACCCTCCCTTTTCAGTTCAAAATTCTCTCAATCAGATTTGCATCATGTGGGCAAATATATATACACACATATGTATGTGTGTATGTATATGTGTGTATTTATGTATATGTGTATATATACATATGTGTGTGTACATGTATATATAAAATATATGTATATATTTTTAACAAACTCTCTTGCTATTAAAATGCACATTTTGGGTGAGGGAACCCTTTTATGTAATACATTAGCATGAATCAGTTTATTAGATTAGTTATTAACTCAGTAGAAAATAATCAGGGGATAGACAATATGACAGATATTTCTTTCCCCTGGGGGAAGAAGGGATAGTGGGAGGTATAAAAGTAGGGGGATCCCAAACAACCAAAGAACAATTCAATGACTATTTATTAAAGTGCCTACTAACTGCAATGGCAGTGGCAAACAAAGGCAAAGCAAATACCTGATTCTTTGAGGAGGAAGAAGGCTGTAATAACTAGTGGGACCAGGAAAAGCTTACATAAGAGGTGGCACTTAAGCTGAGCCTTGAAAAAGTCAGAGGAAGGAGTCCAAGAGCCAGAGACTAGGAGGTTATGCACTGGAGATGGGGGGGACAACCTGGGCAAAGTTGGCCTTGGAGAACAATGGTGAGGGGGCTAGTTAGGCTACTGTTGTGGAGGTGAAGGGCCGTGAGGTAAAATAAGTCTGGAAGGGTAGGGTGAAGCTCTTTCAAAGCCATGGGCCAATAAGCTTGTATTTTATCCTGAAAGCAATAAGGAACCAGTGAAGATTTTCTAAGAGGAATAATTAACATAGACGGTCATGGGTTTATGGGGAGATTACTTTGACAGACCGCTTTGGCAGGGTGAATTGAAATGGAGATCATAGGATCAAAGATTGAGCACTAAAAGGGACATTCAAAGTCATTTAATCCAACTTCCTCATTTTACAGATGAGGAAACTGAGGTCCAGAGAAGTTAAGAGAGAGACTAGAAAGCATAGATACCAATTAGGAGGCAATTAGAGTACTTTGGGCAAGAGGTGATATGATAGAAGAGCCCTGGGAACTAAAGATGAGAAAAAAAAACACCTAAGACAAATTTTACCTACCATACTTCGCCATTTTGCCCGCAGTGTAGACAACAGGTATTTTCCCTATTTTGTATAATGGAAGGCTAACAGCAAGATTTGGAAGGACTTGCCCAGAAACCACCAACAGCCAATATAGTGCTGTCAGGAGCAGGGGAAAAAAATGGGGGAGACTATATTATTACTAGGCATTCACTTTCTTTTCTTTTTTTATAAAGATCAATGTGTCACAGATGCCCTTTGTTTTTGTATCAGTCATTTCCATATGCCCTTCCTTTCCCCCTCTGCTGATCCCTTACAACAGAAACAGTCGGTCAACAAGCACTTGCTGTGCACAAACAAGCCTAACTGAGTCTGACAGAATATGTAACGTTCTGAATCCACAGTACCCCACCTCTCCAAGGAAAAGAGAGAAGAACTCTTCCTCATTTACTCTCTGGGGCCATTACAATTACACAGCAATCAACTGCATTTTAGTTTGCTTTTTCATGCACATTATTGTACTTACCATGTAAATTGTTTTCTTAGTTCTGTTTATTTCACTGCATTCATTGATGAGTCTTTCCGTGTTTCTCACTTTTTATCAGTTCTTAGGGTATGATAATATTCCATTACATGAATATATCACAATTTGTCGGTTGATTCCCCAATCAGTGGGAACCTACTTTGCTTCCAATTTTTTACTAGCACAAAAAGTTTTGCTATCAATCTGTCAGTACATACGAAGTCTTCCTTTTTGTCTTTGACATCCTTGGGGTAAATGCCTAGTAGTGGAAACTCGGTCTCAGGATATGCAATCAACAGCCTATGAAAGAGTACTTCAAGTAACTAATAGTGAAAAAAACACAAAAGTAAACAACTCTGAGGTTTCATCTCACCCAGCAGATTAGCAAAGATGACAAAAGATGGGAGCAGTCACACTAATAGTTAATGGTGTTATGAATTAGTCTGACTTTTCTGGAAAACAGTTTGGAATTATAGGAGAAAAGCCAGAGGCGCCCTTTCACCCGCTGATTCCCTATAGTAGTCGAGTATTGCTAAAAGCATTTTGGGACATATTGTCAGGAAAATCTTTCCACTATGAACTAGTAGGAGCATTTCACTCCTTAAAATCTTTCTCCTTCAATATAACTAGTTACAGAATTTTAGAGATTGAAAGGACCTAGGGATCAATGCTCCTCATTTTATAAATGAGAAAACCCAGGTCTAGAACAGATTCAGTAGCTGGTTGGTGGCTGAGCTGGGACATAGAACTCAGGGGTCTTGACTTCTCTTCCAGTGTTCTTTCTCCTCCATCACCTGGTCTCCTGCAGAAGTAATTTAAACTCCATTTACAGAGTCTTCTTTGTAAGCTATTATCTCTAAGTGTTTCTACAAAGATATTTTAAAATAGAGTTTGCCTATCACTTGGTTGGTTCACTCAGACTTCAGTAACATCTACAATTTCTATGCTTTGACTATTTCTATGCATCCAGTAGAATGTAAGCTCCTTGGGGGCAGGAACCATTTTGTTTTTGTCTTTGTATCTCCAAGGAACTAGCATAGTGCCTGGCAAATAGTAGGCACTTAATAAATGTTTGTTGGATTGAATTGAATTGAATCGAGGACTTTTTTTTTCCTCATTAGGCAACTGCTGCTTGCTTATTTATTAGGTTATCTCCTGTTTTTAGATTTGCTTTGGACCTTTTCAGAACAGATTTGATAGTTCCTGGTTTCTAAAAGAGGTTCTCCAAAATATATTTAGTTAGTCCTTTTTTATTCATTGCTCCTCTACAATGTCCATTATACCAGAAAAGTTAATGAGATTAAAATTTTTTTTAAAAAATGCTGAAAGGCTTTACCATCAAATCAGTCTTTACAGCTCACTCTTAGAACCACAGTGGGAAGCTGCCACCTAAGTTGGGATTTCAGAGTTTGGAGGAAAGATTCAAAAATATAGCTACTGATCTTATCATTATAATGCCTTGCGTAATCACCATCCTATAGCCACACATGTTTAATTTTACTAGCCATCAAGAGGACATATTAGGTCAAAATCAAAGAAATTAAATCAAATAACAAATACAGTAACAATAAAAGATCTCGCTCCTGGCCTTGCACCCCCCCCCCCATATACACCTGGAATACAGTTTCTCACAAGTTACCAAACCACTACTGAAGGACAAAGGCAAAAAACAACTGTATTCAATGGGCCTGCAAGAGGGAGTGCACATCAAGAATTTGTGTGTCCAGAGCAAGTCCCACTTCTGTCGATGTTCTCTTAGGATGCCATCATGTTGTCCTGTTTGGCATTACCATTACCCCTTCCACATTGAGACTTTCCCGATCTCAGGGTTTTGATATATCACAGGTCAGAAATTAAATGAGAATTTTGGAGTTTTGTGAAAGCCGCAGAAGAAATGTGAAGGCCAGCAGATGACACATAAAAAGTTTATAAACTCAGAAATGCATAAAACATACGTCTAGAGAAAAAGTTCAGACTTCTCTAGTTCAAAGAAAGGGCCAAAAAATTTTGTGGCCGCACCTCTATGGATATGGGAAGGGATAAGTGTAAATCTCTGCACTTCGTCACATTGTCCCTACTCAGCAGCTACCTGGCACTGGTCTCATGGTTATTGAGCAGCTCTCTGCTACCATCTATTAGGCCATCTACCGAATTCTGGTTCCCTCTACAGAGATGCATTTGTCAGGTAAGCCTCTCCCTAACAAGGGCAGACAGACATTCACAGTCCATAGTTGAGGGTGTGAACATTTCACCAAGCCAAGGAGCCAACAAACACACCAGAGTCCCAGTCTGTATCTGTTCTTTTTACTGTTATTCCTTGGTTCTGACTCAGACCTTGGTTCTAGACCACCATCTCACTGGGGCAGAAGGAAGGGAAAAGGAGAGAACATTCCTTGTAACTGCCTTTCAATCTCTCCTTGTGAGCCTGTGCTCCCAAAAGCCATTTTGGGGTCTTCCATAAAAAATAATAAAGCACAGAAGCTGCAGAGATTGATGTAATGAGGCCCATCCTAATCCAAGTTCCTCTCCGATTGGCATGCAAATGAAGCTAGGACCGAAAACAAAGACTAGGTGAAGCACAGGGGGCCCACATTCCTGCCTTTATTATGTCTGTCTGCCAGCGACAAAATCCTGGATCTTTGTTGTGCTGCCTTCCTGATGGCCCAAACCTGCTGTTCTCCTTATTTGTTTATTCCATTATGCAAGGTGCTCTGTGCGTGGGCTACATTTCATTCATAGCTTTCTAATACTTCACTGAATAGCAGAAATCATGAAAATGGTTATCCTGGAAGCCTTTGCTTCTTTGCATCTTTAGCAAATATAATAGGATCACAGAGCTGACTTGAAAGATGGGCTCTGAGTCATCCTAAAATAGGATTTCCATTTCCCTTCCACTCACCCCACTTCCTTGACTAATTTTCTTATATCCCCCATATTCTAAAAACCCTTGTATTCTAGAGTGTTCCATGATAGAACAGGAGATTGAGAGGCACGGATTGAAGGAATAAAAACCATAAGTTAGGCAAACACAAGCTTCAGTACTTTTCAGAAAACAAGGAAAAATAAGTAGATATTAGATGTAATCTAGCTTAATTCTTAAGAATTTTGAACACAGGGTGTATTCAATAAACTGGGGGAAGAAAATGAAGATTACACAAGCTTTTAGATGGAATGAGTTCATGCCCAGAAAGTAGTTGTGAATAGATCAGTGCATTTTAGTATATAAATGGTGCTCTCATCAGGTCCTGATCCTTATCTTCTCTAGTCCTGGGTATAGTGTCTCTCACTATTTTCATTAATGATCTGTTATGAAAAAGAGACTGTGCTTTTTAAACATAGAAAATAGAATCAGGATTCAAAGTCTTCTTGGTAAGTTGGAAATAGGCTCGGAAACAAAAGAATCCAAGCCAAAAGAAATGAAGGATACACCTATAAGTAACTAGGGATTAATATTAGAGCCTTGCCCCCAGCAAAGAATTGCCTAAGGACAGGAAAATTTACCCTAGAGTGGAACAATTAAAGAGATGCTAATAAGTCAAGGTAGGGCCTGATGGAGAAGCGGTACCTAGGTACAGCCCTAGCTAGTAGTGCAGTGGATGGAGCATCAACCCTAAAGTCAGGAATTCAAATCTGGCCGATGACACTAGCTGTGTGACCCTAGGCAAGTCACTTAACTCCGACTGCCTCCAAAACAAAAAAAAGTACCCTACCTTCCTTGCCAAGGATTGAACTGGGAGACAGGGAGAAGGGGGCAAAGATGAGAACAATGCCAGCTGCCAGGCCCTCCTAGCCTCTGTTTCCAGATCCCAGGAACCTGATCTTTCCCTTGGTATTTTGCTTTCCTGAGCTTCTCAAACTTACACCTCAATCAGGAGGACCAGGTTGAAAAATATGAAAATCAAGAAAGCAAAAATACCCCAATAAAAGAAGGGATAGCCATCCTGAGATGGCTAAATTCAGATGGAAAAACAACAGTAACAACAAAAAAGCTTTCAGGCTCATCAATTCAAAACTGGCATTTCCAACGAAGCTTGGCCAAAGGGAGGCAGCAGGTTGGGAGAAGGCTCGGGAAGCCAGTGGAGTGCAGTCAGAGAAAGCACCAACTTTAGGAGCTTTGAACCCAAGCTCTACCACTTACTGAGTGACTTTGTCACTTGTCTGTCCAGACCTCAGTTCCATCCTTTTGTGTATGATAAAGGGAGGGGAGGAGGCAACTCAAAAATTGCTTGGAGTGCTTCCCAGGCTAAGGATCTGGATTTCTTAGCAGCCTTTCAGTAGAATCTTCCACACAGGCAGAGACCGTAATGTGGGAACATTTCAAACAGGGCAAGGCAGAGAAAGAATTCCCTTCCTGGAAATGCCTCTGCACCTCCTCTCTCCATGCCCAGGACTTTTTCTTTCCTTGGAAGTCTTGCCCTCCCAATCTGCTCAAACTTTCCCAGGGGAATGAGGGTGGAGGTTGTGGGCTTTGAGTGTACCTGGGAGGATGAAAGGGGCCCCTCCCTGCCTAGCTGCTAGTCCTGAGTCATGAAACCTTAAGCTGTAGCTCAGCAAAGGCAGGTGCCTCTTCACCAATGAGGGAAGACATAGTTCTAACAGAAGCACTGGCCTACAATACAAGAGAACTGGGCTCTAGTGCTTTATCTGCAATTAACTCTAAGACTCTGTTTCTTCCTCTGTACATAATGTTGTTTATCCTTTGTTTTCAAAGAGAACCAATGACATCACAGGGTTATGTCTTGACTTGTGCGTGAATTGGATGCAATCAGAGGTAGAGGTGGGAAAAGTCTTCAGCCTCATTCTCTCTTTCAGAATCATCAAAGTCAGGACTGGCAATGGACCAGGATGCAGCGGACAATCTTGGCATCTTCGAAGGCTGACCAAGCTCTCAGCACTCTACAGTGTCTGCTTTAGCTGTCTTTGTGGCCATTGGAATAAATTGTTCTTATTCCCCTACTCCACGGGGGGAAAGTCTTCACATGGTTGGGGGAGACATCCCCCTAACTCATTGATGGGTTTGAGGCCTGTCAGTTACCCTAATCCTGGTTTAGCCCATCTGCCCAGATGGTTTACTGGAGTGTGGCCACTGTGCATGCTATAGCTTCATGGAGTCACAAGTGAGATATGGGTGATGGGCAGATACTTTGGTATCTGGTGGGTCACCAGAGGTGCTAGTCCTACCAGAACACCCCAACACCCCTCTATGCATAATTAGAGGGTTGAACAAAATGATCTCTAAGGTCCCTTCAAGCTCTACTAATCTGAGTCTATGCTATTTGGATTCCTTTTGCCTCCCCTCCAGCTCAACCTCAATTTCACTGACCCCCTTCCCAACATCTCTCCTATATATCCCCTTCTCTTCACCCACACAGCCCTGGTTCAGGCCCTCATCACCTCTTACCCGGACAGTTACCACAGTGACTTTCTGATTCATTCAAGGATCTGTCCTCTCTAATCTCTCTTCTGCTCTGCTGCTGCAGTGATATTTTCTCAAGTGTTGGTACAACCATGTCACCTCCTTGCTCAAGCTCCAGCGGCTCCCTCCATCAAATAGCGTATTCTCTATCATTTACAGCTCTTCATAACCAAACTCTGTCTTTACAGACTTGTCACATTTCACTCCGGTTATATGGACTACTTCCAGTTCCTCAAACACCCATCTTCCCATTTCCTGACCTCTGGAATATTCTGTCCCATCTCTGCTATTTAGTTTCCCGGCTTTCTCCAAGACTCTGTTCAGTTCTGATCCTCTACAGGAGACCTTTCTTGATCCCCTGAAGCTATTAATGCCTTCCCTTCTCAGATTATTTCCCATCTACTCTAAACATCACATATGGACCTAGTTCTTTATACATTGTCTCTCCCATTAAAATGTACTCTCCTTGAGGACAATAACTGGGGGTTTTTTGGCCTTTCTTTGTATCCCTAGTGTTTAGCAAACTGCCCAGCAAGTAGTAAGCATTCAATAAATACTTGACTGATTGAGTGAGTTGTGATCTCCACTTCCTTAGGCAAATCACTTTCTATTTCTTTCTTCCAATCTTTCTTTCTCTCTAAAATGAAAGCATTGTACCAGGTGTCCTAAGGTCTCTTTCAGACCTAACATGATATTTGGGAGAATGAGAGGAAGAGGGATGTTGGCTTCAAGAGGTCTTAAAGCTACTTCCCCAAAAGCATTTAAGTATGAATAACTAATTTATTCTCTATAATCAGGTACTAAGATTGATTTAAATAGGAAGCAACCTAATGGCCTTCTTTCTCTGTTTCTCAAGAGAGGCCTTGTTATGACCTAACAATATCTGTCTTCCCCACTTTGGTGTGGTACCCATCCTCCCACAACACCAAGTGAAGTATTCTTCAGTCAGCTTGCCCAAGGTGTAAAAATTCCTAGTCACAGTTTTCTGCACCTGGGAAACAAAATCAAACCAAATAAATGGATCACAGGGAAGGACTTGCTCAGAATAAATAGGACAGACCTAAAATCATTGGTCAGTCAGTCAAAAGAAGAGGCTCTAACCATAGCAAAGTGACATCAAAGCTCAAAATGACCATGATACTGGGTTATATAAATAGGAATTTAGAATACAGGAATCATGACGCATCCTTGCCATTATAATCAACACTAATCTTATTATTAAATCAACCCGGGGTGGGGGGATGAAGAGGGCAGAGTCAAGATGGCAGCTGGAAAGCAGGGGCCTGCATGAGCTCCCTGCCAGGTCGCTCCAATAACCTATAAAAAATGGCTCTGAACAAATTCTAGAACTGCAGAACCCAAAAAATAGCAGAGGGAAGCAGAGATCCAGCCCAGGACAGCCAGGATGGTCGCTGGATGAGGTCTATCGCGCACAGAGCTGGGGGCAGAGGAGAGCAGAGCCCAGCGTGGTTGGCAGCAGCACCAACCAGACCAGGAGCCAGGCAGAACAGGCCCTAGCGCCCTGAATCAGTGAGCTGTGGCAGTTACCAGACTTCTCAACCCACAAACACCAAAGACAACAGAGAAGGTTAGCTGGAAAAGCTGCAGGGGGACAGAGTGAAAAGAGTTCTTGGTTGGGCCACTACCCCAGGGGCAGTGGGGGTGGTGCAGCTACAGAACTACAGCTGCAGTCACTTCCAGCCCCAGGCCTACCTGGTGGGAGGAATTAAGTGGCTGATCAGAGCAGGAGTGCAGAGCCTGCTTAAGGTTTGCGTCAGGTCCAGGTTGGCGGTTCTTGGGAAAGGAGGAGTGCTAGTGTGGCAGAGCTGGCTGTATAGAAATAGCTCTGAAATTAATGGCACATCCCCTCAAGC
>CM053623.1:120903662-120919120 GCA_028646595.1 Phalanger gymnotis
TGGAGTGGGGGGGGGAGGAAATGGGGAGAAAATTTGTAATTCAAACGCCTGTGAAAATCAAGGCTGAAAACCAAACATGTCAAAAATAAATTAAAAAAAAATTAAAAAAAAAAAAGAAAGAAAAGAGACGGGGTCAAGGGAGAAAATTCAGTAAAGGGGGATAGGTTAGGAAGGAGCAAAACATAGTTAATCTTTTACAACATGAGTATTGTGGAAGGATTTTACATAATGATACGAATGTGGTTGAATTGCTTGCCTTTTTAGGGAGGGTGGTTGGGGAGGGAAGAGGGGAGAGAATTTTGAACTCAAAGTTTTAAAAACAGACATTCAAAAACAACAACAACAAAAAAGTTTTTGCATGCAACTAGGAAATAAGATACATAGGCAATGGGGCATAGAAATTTACCTTGCCCTACAAGAGAAGAAGGGAAAGGAGGACAGGAAGGGAGTGGGGTAACAGATGGGAGGGCTGACTGGGGAATGGGGCAACCAGAATATATGCCATCTTGGAGTGGGAGGGAGGGTAGAAATGGGGAGAAAATTTGTAATTCAAACTCTTGTGAAAATCAATGCTGAAAACAATAAATTAAATATGAAATGAAAAAAAAAATCAACCCCCAACCTCTTTCCTAGATAGTTCCTTCTAAGAGTACTACAGCTGGTTATGTACTCCTGAGAGAAATGATTATTTCTCTCTCGTATTAATAACCAATTATCGAATTAGGAGCAGGGTGTTTTCAGAAGCCTGTAGGTGGTTCAGTCTCTGAAGGGCACTGCTGATAATAAGATTGGATTAGCTTTCTTAAATATCTGGTTCAGACCCCACCCAGGTGGGAAAGCCCTCTACTCAGGTTTGGGTGGAGAAAAATTCTTTGATTAAATGCTGGGGGTGATTTGGAAGTAAATGAGGAGATCAAAGTCAAGTCCCCTAGCCCCTCATTTAGAATAGGTCTGCCTCTCATTATAATATTCATTCTCTCTCATTACTTGTTAAGCAATCGGAATTGATTGCCACCCTCAGGAACACCAACCCTTCCAAGGGCATGTAAGCACTGAGTGGGTCCCATGAGGGGTCTTTCAAGAGTGTCACTGATTTTTTATTAATCATATGTTAGCATTGTTAATAAAAATGACTAATTACCTGGAAACTATGTCTGTTGAACTTTTAAAAATCACATTCCAGAACTGAAAGAGAAATGTGCAAATCTTAGAACAGGTTCAAAGATAATTGAGTGGCAAAAAAGCTAGAAGAGAATATCTTTGATTATTTAGCCAGGAAAAAAAAGGCCAAAAGCCCATTTAAGAGATCTTTAAAAATATAAAATATTACCACATCAAGGCTCCTCTCCAAATAGTTTTTGTTTCCAGTGAGAAAAAATTAGGAAAAAAATGGGCTTAAATTAAATTCCATCATGATGGATTCATGTTAGATATAAGGAAGCCCTTCCTGAGGAAAGTAACTAAACATTGGCCTGGATTACAGAAGATCATTCATTGTATTGTTTTCTCCCCCGGAGAGCTTTAAAAATGGAATGAAATTCACAACTGTCTGGGTTGGTTTAAGCATAGTGCTGCTTAATGTGCTATAATTAGTGCCTCTGAGAAATTTTCCATCTGTCATTGTTCACTAGTAAAATTTGTTTGGGATAAACTCACTGTTGAGTTTAGAATGGAAGCTACACCGAAAATCTTCGGTTTATAATGGAGTTATGGATATAACCTTAGAGCTTGGGGTTGGGTTTTGTTTTGTTTTGTTTTGTTTTTGGCAAAGTGGTCTGCCATTTCCTTCTCCAGATCATTTTATAAGTAAGGACATTGAGGCAAGCAGGATGAAGTGACTTGCCCAGGGTCACCCAGCTAGTGTCTGAGGCTGGATTTGAACTCATGAAGATGAGATCTTCCATGTTTTTTCTAGTCTAGTCCCCTCAATTTATAGATGAGGAAAATGAGTCTCAGAAAGGTTAAACGGCTTGCCCACGATACTATGGCTAATTAAGTTAGTGATTAAGTTAGAGCTAGAACCTAGGTTTCATGTCTTCCAATTCAATATTCTTTTTATTTATTTCTTTTTCTTTCTTTCAAACTTTTTTTTTTTCCTGAGAAGTACCCAGCTTAGAATTCAAATTAACTCCAATCAGTTAATCCGTCAGTCAACAAGTATTTACTGAGTGCCCACTAGGTATGTAACAGGCAGCTGCTACTAGAAAACAGATGAGTACTGAAGACTTCTAGCCAAGATGGCTGCCAAAAACGAAATAAACCGTCAAGAACATACATACATACTTCAGCAATAACGATCGAGAAATCCAATGAGACACTGCAGACTTCTTCTACCCAAGAACTCCACAAAAAAGTCAGCCACAAATCCACAGACAGATATATGTTGCCTGCTGGATTCCATGTCCAGAAGCAGCAAGAGTGAAGGCTTCCCCCCAAATCTCCAAGGAGATGGAAAACCTACAGCAGGGACCTTAGAAGCCTTGGGGAATGGCAATGACTGTGCTCAAAGTAAGACACCCAGGATCTTGGGATCTGAGGTCCCCAGCCCTCTGTCCTGATATGCCATGGAGGGCCCCAAAGACAAGAGCTTGGAACCTCAAAGACCCAGGGGAACCTTACTCTAGGAGGCAGAGGTCAGCACAGGTACTCAGGTGACCCATGAAAGACCAAACACAGCCAACCACCTCATGCCAAAAGTGTGGCAAGAAGATAAGCTTGACCATAGCCCCAAGCCCCAAGGGAACTCAACCTGTGGAGATGAGTGAAGCAAAGACATTGAGCAGTATAAAAGGATTACTATAGATCTAGTGATGCCCTGAAATCCAATCTAGAAGGAAAGAGTGACTCCATACCAACTGCATGCAGAGACCCAAAGGAAAAAAATATGGATTTTCCACAGCAACTACATGAATCTCTAGAAGAAATTAAATAAGAAATTTAAAAATGAAACAAAAACTCTTGAAAAAAGCTTAGAAGAGAGAGTAGTCCAAGTAACAGATTTCCTGAAAACCAGAATAGATCAAATAGAAATCAATGACTCCATGAGACAAGAAGAAATTTTGGAAGAAAATCAAAAGATTGGAAAAAAAAATAGAAGAAAATGTGAGATACTTGATATTAAAACAACTGATCTGAAAAATAGGTCGAGAATTTAAGAAACCACAATTAAAACTATAATTTAGTATGATTTTTAAAAAAAAGTCTTCACAGTATCAGTGATGACTAGCTTTGATAGACTTGGCTCTTCTCTGCAATGCAAGGTTCTAACATAGCTCCAAAAGACTCATGATGGAAAAAGCTATGCACATCCAGAGAAAGAATTATGGAGTCTGAATGCAAAGTGAAGCAAACTATTTGCTCTCTTTTTTTTTTTCCTTTTTTTTTCTTTTTCGGTTTTGTTTGAAATACCATACAATGATTATTTGAAAATTAGGATTACAAATACATATAAACACAATATTTAGGTTGGGGCTGCCTTATTGTATGAAGTCAAGTCTAATCCGCTTTCTTTGGGCATAGTACTCTTAAAGACAGTTCTCTAACCAGAGACTGGCTCTTGGTTACAGCAGAAAATAACCTATGTTTTCCATCATCCCAATTGGGCTAATGCAATGATTTTTGTCTGAAACTACTCCCACAAGCCACTTGGAAGCTCATCCTGAGGCAGGACGCAAAAGTCTATCTGTCTGGGTGTTGTCTTTGATTCTTTTTTCTCTTTTTGTCTACGGTATGTAATTTGGGATTTAAAGAGAAAAACCCAAACCCAAACCACCAACTACAGAAATGATAGCCAGTTCTGTTTACCGTGAAACAGCATTTGGCACATACCAGCAGAAAACCACTAGATGGCATCCAGACACTTCTTATTAGCTTCCAAAAAAGCTTGTTTTCCAGATCCTGTTCCCTCTATGGAATCACGGATCATTGAGACATCCTTCAAATCCGGGGCAGTGGCTGCCTTAGAACATCCCGTGATGGAGAATTTCAAACACGATCACTTATTTTTTTTTTTTGAAAAAGAAAGAAATACAGACTTCCTGGCCAAATACAAATCTGTACAATAACAAACACAAACAAAATTGTATTGCCTGATGTTCTTTCTCCCAGTTCTAATCATTTACAAACACCAGATAGAAATGTTTCGTGTCAATATGTATGATTTGCTTCGAACACAACATAATTTAGGGAAAAACCGAAAGACAGAGTTGCAGTAAATAGAACATCTGGGCCTGGAGTCGGAAAGACCTGAGTTCAAATTTGACCTCAGACACTTACTAGCTGTGTGACCCTGGGCAAGTCATTTAACCCCTGCCTACTTCAGTTTCCTCAACTATAAAATGAGAATGGTAACACTACCCACCTCCCAGGGTTGTTGTGAGGATCAAAAGAGATCATATTTGTAAGGTACTTTAGCACAGCGCCTGGCACTTAGTAGGTACTTAACAAATGCTATTTCCTTCTCCTTCTCCACTCAAATTTAAAGGCAGCATGCTGTAGTGGATAGAGTTCTGGATTTGGAATCAAGGAACCTAGGTTCAGATCCCCTTCTGCCACTAACTGTTTATTGTCAGTCAGTAAACATTTAATAAGTGCCTGCTATGTGATTGGGCACTGTGCTAAGCACTAGGGATACAAAGAAAGGCAAAAGGCAGTCCCTAGCCTCAAGGACCTCATAATCCAGTAGGGGAAGAAAACACATAAAAAGGTGCATCGGCAGGTCATTTAATCTTCCTGTTCCTCAGTTTCCTCATCCATATGTAAGGGACAGTATGTTTCACACTCAAAACATCTCTGAACAAAGACTCCCCTCCCCTGGGGCCATGGGGTTGAGAACATGTGCAGCCACCACATTCCTCAGTCACTGCTGGTCCAGGATTAGGATCAGACCCTCAGAATAGAGGAACTCCCCCACCCCTAGCTGCTGCCATGTGTTGGACCCAAAAGCTACCATATTGGAATGAGGTGCTAATGCTCATTTGGTCCTGGGCAGTGGGGGAGAGACTCTACCAATGTGGAGGCAACCCCAGCCCCAATGACTAATACTATTCACTCTTAGGTTTCCCGATTGTGCTCAGAAAAGGGGGAATGGGGAAATGGGGCAAAAAGAACACAATCAGCTAGTAAAAAGGCGTGCCCTTATCCACAAGAGTCACATACAACCCATCAGTTCAATGCTACCAGAGAGGTAGGACACAACCAAAGTCTCAAGGTGCATCACCCCGAAAGATCATCAAGTTGATCAGAGAACTCTTCTAATCAACCCCCTAAATATACTGTTTCCCTTTGTCCTCACAACAATCCTATGGTGCAATTACTTTAAAAAAATAGTTCTAGGATTTCAATTGGTGTAGGGAGCTACCAGAGAAGAACTTTACCGAGCAGATCAGCACCTTCTCGACAATGCATAATCTTAAAGAACTGCCCGGGGCCCTTAAGAAGTTAAGTGACTTACACAGGGTCACATAGCTAATATATATTATTAGTAGCTGATATATTAATTATATTAAATAAATTATAAATAAATTTTTTATAAATAAATATATAAAATACATTAATTAGTAGCTAACATATGGTATTAGTAGGACTTGAATCCAGGTTTTCTTGACTCTGTAGCAGCAATCAATCCAGCAGACCACACCTCAAGGTAAGTACTATAGACATTTTTTCTGTTTTTCTGATGAGGAAACTGAGGCTCAGAGAAGTTAAGTAACCTGTTCATGGTCACTCAAGTAGGGTATGTCAGAAGCAAGACCCTAACCCAGGTCTTTCTGACACCAAGTATAACACATCTCCTGTTAGATACAACCCACTATTGTTGTCTTTTTCACATGTCCCTCCCCAAAGTACCACATTACTGAGGATAGGAATCTCAAAAACTATCTTGGCTTGGTTGACCTAGATCTAGCATAATTTTAGAGACATGCAAATAGAAAGCTTCAGCTCTGGGACACAAAAATCACAAAGGATCCCAAATCCCTTACCCCAAAGTTCCTCCTGGCTGCGTTTCCCAATAATTTCTCTTCACTTCCTACTACACCCCAGACACTTGCCTAGACCCATTAGCTTTAACGTCCATCACGAATCATTCAGAGAATCATAGCCATGAAAGCAAATTAAAGGCTTCTTTGCTGGTTAAATAGTAAGATGGCAGGTCTCTGCTTTTTTTCACCAGGACCAACCTTGTCAACTTCCTTTTTCAGGTCACCCATTTTACATGGCATTAAAATTGGAAGGGAGCAGAAAGGTAGCCATCCCTAAGGTCAGGAAGCAAAGTGGTGGCAGAGCCTCAGACAGAAGCCTGACTCCCAGAAAAGAATCTTTTCCTGATATTTGATATCAGAACTTCTCTTTGATGACCCTGAAGCTGTCCCAACATGAAATGTAGTATTCCTCACTGTACCAAGGCAGAGAGGAAAACCAAAACTGAACCAAGCTTGTAGCGAATTACAGTTCAAATGACTCTTCTTCTTTAGACCTAAATCTGCTCCCAACTCTGAGGAAGCAGGGAAGCTTTATTAGGTTATATTATTCACTGCTCTGGTCTCAAATGACCCTCCCACTGCTTATGTCAGTGAAGCTTAGAGGTCAGAACTGACTGTGGACCTTGCTGTGAAACTAAGTTGTATGTTTCTGTGACAATGGCTTCCATTAATTATTGTCTTTATTGAAAACTGTTATCCTTCTAGCATGACAAATTTTTAGAGTTTGGGGCTCTTACACATGGCTTATTTGGACCTGCTCCTTCCTGTGTGTACAATGCAGAAATACTTGTGAAGAGCTTACTCAGGAAGAGCTTATTTATGATGAGGATATTATTTGTCAGAAACAGAGGAGACTTGGTTTCCTAATTGAAGGCAGCTGTGTGTCACAAATGAATAGAAGGTTCGATTTGAAGTCGGGAAGTCCTACGCTTGAATTCTGCCCCAGACCCTAGCTGTGTGACCCTGGACAGTTCACTGAATCAACTTCAATCTCCGTTTCCTCATCTGTAAAAGTAGCACTTGTATAACACATGTGCACACTTTGCAAATTATAAAGCTCTATATATCAATGTTAGCCATTACTATTACTAATTTTGAATGGACCTGATGGACTGTTCCATTTGTTCTATATGACAGTTTCTTTCATGCGCCTGTGCCTGACAAGTGTAATCAAGAAGCTGAAAAGAAGGGGTGGGGGAGGGATGAGGGGAGAGAGGAAAGAAACCCAGAAAACAAGAAAGGCAGAAAGAAAGTAAGACGTATCCCTGGGGCTGAGTCAGAAAAATTGTGTTTCAAATCCTTCACGTCCTTTTAAATCCCACCTTCTGCAAGAAGCCTGTCTCCGGTTTCCCTTAATACAGTGACTTCCCATTGAGATTACTTCCAATTTACCCCATACAGGGTGTACTCGTTCCCAGGCTATATTAGCAGCTTTAAGCTACGCTAAAGACTTTTAGTCTAGTATATATTTGTACATAATTCTTCGCTCCTCTCTCCCTCATTAGACTATGAACGCCTTGAGGGCAGGGCGTTTTGTTTTTGTTTTGGGGGGTTTGGGGGAGAGGCTAGCCTTTCTTTGCATTCCTAACGTTTAGCACAGTAGCTGGCATGTGGCAGGTGCTTAATGAATGCTAGAAAGCAAGTCCAAGCTCCGTCGCTCACTAGCCTGTGACCTTAGGCGAGCCAGATGACACCTGTGAGATAAGAAGGCTCCCGATGACCTCTAAGGTCAGTTTAGAGCAGCTCAGACGCCCTAGAATTCTCTGGCTGCGGAGGCGGCTCTGGGATAGCCCAGAAGCTGGGCTGAGCCACTGGAAACATGGGAGCAAAGCAGTCCGTGGCTCACCGTGCGCAGCAGCAAGCGAACTAGACAGGTTTCACCACGTACGGGGCAAGTCAGTAAATACCAGAAGTTGTTGCTTAGGCTAACAGCTGTAACTGATCCTCCTCTCATGCTGGCTGCCTGCAGGAAGAGCTGGAGACCGCAACTGAAAACCGGGGTGAGCAGAGAAAACGGCAGCTGAACCAGAGGCCACCCTCCTTCCCACGCAGGCGCACTAGGCAATCAGTGAATGCAGCCTATGAACCCTCCTCTCGGAGAATCGGTAATGAATCCACTGGCTTCTCTGCCGGTACCGGCCCCGGAGGCCCGGGAGGCCCAGAGCAGCACTAGTCTGCTTCCCTCAACTGCCTGATGGGCTCTAGGAGTAAGGTCAAAGAGCCAAAAAAAAAAAAAAAAAAAAGTGGGCCATGGTTGCCGTAAGCACCTTTGAACAACGGGACACCTTTAGAGAAGCTTGATCAAGGTGCCATCATTGTGAGACCCTCCAGATCGGGACTCCGGCAGAGTTTCTCTATCTCGTCTTGCTTAATCAGTGGAGGCTATCTTTCCATTTCTCCTCTGCCTCCTGGGAAGTAGCAGAAAGCCAGCATTCATCATGGTTGGATTGAAGCCTACAGATGTGCCTCCAACAGCCACCGTAAAGTTCCTCGGGGCTGGCACCGCTGCCTGCAAGGCTGACCTCATCACCTTCGCCCTGAACACAGCCAAAGTCCGGCTGCAGATTCAAGTATCGGGGTGTCATGGGCACCATTCTGATCATGGTGAAGACTGAGGGCCCTGTACGATGGGCTAGTGGCTGCGTTGCAGCGCCAGACGAGTTTTGCCTCTGTCCGCTTTGACCTCTATGACTCTGTCAAGCAGTTCCACACCAATGGATCTGAGCACGCAGGCATTGGGAGCCGCCTCCTGGCAAGCTGCACCACAGGGCCACTGGCAATGGGCATAGCCCAGCCCACAGATGTAGTGAAGGTACGTTTCCGGGCCCAGGCTCGTGCAGGTGGCAGGCGGAGATACCAGGGTACAGTGGATGCCTATAAGATTATCGCCAGAGAGCAGGGCCTTCGGGGCTTATGGAAAGGAACTTCACCCAATGTTGCCCGAAATGCTATTGTCAACTGTGCTGAGATGGTGACCTATGATCTCATCAAAGATGCCCTCCTGAAGGCCCATCTCATGACTGATGCACCTTCCATGCCACTTCACATCAGCCTTCGCGGCTGGCTTCTGCACCACCATCATTGCCCTGGTGGATGTGGTCAAGACGAGATACAAGAACTCTGCCAGTGCTGACCACTGGGCCCTCACCATGCTTCGGAAGGAAGGACCCCAAGCCTTCTAGAAAGGGCTCATGCCTTCCTTCCTCCTCCTGGGCTTCTGGAATGTGGTGATGTTTGTCACCTACGAGCAACTGAAACGGGCCCTGATGGCTGCTGGCACTTCCCGGGAAGCTCCTTTCTGAGCTCTCTCCTGCTAGCTTTCAGCCTTGTTACCCCACTTGAAGTCCAGACCCCATCCTGCCCCTCCTCCCCATTTTTCCCCTATTCCTCTCCTCCCCTGCCTTAGCATTGAAGGAACCCCCTCCATTCCCCACCTCTACCTTAGCCCCATTTAAACCTTCTCCAGGCTATTTCTGCCATTACAGCCCCGCCCAGTTCTTAAGCTCCTTCTAATAAAGCCAGACCAGAACTCCCCCGCCCCCCCCAAAAAAAGCCAAATAAGCCAAGATCATGGCCAAGGTCGAGGTCACGGTAGCACCTCTGGCATCCTGCTTTCTTTTGCTACGGCGCCGGGGAGGTTGAGAGATATGCAGGTTCCCAGAAAAGGCGGGAGGAAAATTGGAAGGCGGGGTCAACTGCGAGGGAACGAAAGAACCAAGTAAAGGACAATCTGGGAATCTAGAATCTTTGCGGCTGCCGCTGGGGCTCCTAGCAACGGCGTGCATCTAAACAGTTGACCATGGCTTTTGAGTTTCTTACTAGTAGGTTAGTACTGACCAGTGCCCAGGAGCAGGAAGCTCTACTGTATTTGGAAAAACATCGGGTCTTGGACTTGCTGGTCCACCTCACCAGCAGCCTCCTCTTTCACAGACCAGGTAAAGCAGTCCTGCTTTGGGCCCCTCCTCCCTCGGACTTGACCCCCTTCTCCACCCATGCCTTGTACGTTCGTGAACTCACTTCCCATTTCGCCGCGGGGCGCCTGGGCCATTATAACGGTAGATTGGTGATGTCAGTCAGTCAGCATTAATTATTAAGCGTTAACTAATTAATTAGTAAGTGTTTAGTGTGCCAGGAACTGTGCTAAGCACTGGGGATACAAAGAAAGGCAAAAAAAAATAGTCCCTGCTCTCAAAGAGTTCCTATTTTAATGGCAGACATTACATGCAAATAACTAGACGTCTACGAGATATATACAAACTAGAAGGAAAGTGATCTCTGAGGGAAAGGCATTATACTATCAGGAAAGGCCTCCTTCAGAGAAGCTAAGGAAACCCAGAGGTGAGGGTTCTGGGATATAGGCACAAAAAAATGAGAAAATGAGAGCGTCAGTGGCCTATCTGAGGGACTGCAGGTTGGTCAGTGTCGGTGGATCATTGGAAAGCAGATTTCCTGGAGTGAAGTGCAAAAAGACTGGAAAGGTGTGGTGGCTGGGATTCAGAGGCCTGGGTTCTAGTCTTAACTCCACTTCCAGCCAGTTCCATGACTGTGAGTTATTAATTCATTTCACTTCTCTGTCAAAACTGCAAACTTCTTGTAGACTGGGATCCCTTGCCCCCCTGTCTTATTTCCAATCATGCCTTGGGGGAAAAACACCCAACAACATTGAATTACTCCCACCTTCTGATGCCTTCCCTTTTTTCTCTTGTTGCTGAATACAGCTAGAGAAAGTCACATAATTATAATTCACCACAAATTTGTGTTTATTTTCACCCCTCTTCCTATTTTCATGCCTCCAATGGTGGTAGCCCCTTACCCTGCCTCTAAGCTGAGTACTTGGGCTTCTACTTCAATTGAGGCCATTCTCTTGGAGCTTTTCTTTCCTCTTTTAATATCAATCGTACATCCTTCCCCTCATCTCCTCCTTCATATCTGTCTTACGTGAAGAAGTGGCACATTCTCCTTGTCAGGGCAAACCTATCCCTGTACCCTTGATCCTATCCCATTCTATTCTCTCAAGCAGATTGCCCCCTGTTTCATCCCCATGCTCTCCTATCTTCAATCTCTTCTTATCCACTGTCTCCTTCCTTGCTGTCTACAAGCACCCTCTTCTCTCTTCATCCTTAAAACAAACATTAAATTAAATTAAATTAAAATACCCATTACCCTCACTTGATCCTAATATCCCTGTTAGCTGTCATCCTATAAATTTCTCCTCTCCTTTTCCAGTTAACTACTTGAAAAAGCATTCTCTACACTCAGTTCTTCCATTTCCTCTCCTCTATGTTCTAAACTTTCTGCATTCTAGTTTCCAGCTTCATCATCCACCTGAAACTGCTCTCTCCAAAGTTACCAATGATCCCTTATTTGTCCAGTCTCACAGCCTTTTCTCTGTCCTCATCCTTCTTGATCTCTTTTCAGCCTTCTTCTCTTGGACACTCTCTCTTCTCTAGGTGTTTGTGACACTGACTCTCTCCTCTTTTTTCTCCTATCTGTCTGATTGCCTTTCAGCTTCCTTTTTTGGATCTTCCAGTCATATTCACCAACTGTAGGTATCCTCTTAGATTCTGTCCTGAGACTGCATCTCTTCTCCCTCTCTCCTCTCTTGGTTGGTGGTTGCATTGGGTCCCATGGGTTCAGTTATCATGTCTATACCCAGATTGATATATGCAGACTAACTGTATATATAACTAACTGATGTCTAGTCCCAATCACCAACCGTCTTTTGGACATTTTGAACTGGATGCTCTGTAGACATCTCATACTCAACATATATAAAACAGAAATCATTTTCTTTCCCCAAAAACTCTTCCACCTTCCTCCCTTAACAACTTCCCTATTTATTACCTTGGTTTTTGTTGTTCAGTAGTTCTTCAGTCATAGTCAACTCTTCGTAACCCCATTTGGGGTTTTCTTGGCAAAGATATTGGAGTGATTTGCCATTTCCTTCTCCAGCTCATTTTACAGAAGAGGAAATTGAGGCAAATAGGGTGAAGTGACTTGGCCAGGCCCATATAGCTACTATGTGTCTGAGGATGGATTTGAACTCAGGAACATGAGTGTCCCTGATTCCAAGCCCAGTGCCTTATCCAATGTTCCACCTCTCAGTCACCAGCCTCACAACTTTGGTGTCATTTTAAAAATTTTTTTATTTATTTAAGATTTTAGTTTTCAACATTGATTTCCACAAGATTTTGAGTTACAAATTTTTTCCCCATTTCTACCCTCCCTCCCACTCCAAGATGGCATATATTCTGATTGCCCCGTTCTCCACTCAGCCCTCCCTTCTGTCACCCCCCATCCCCTTTCCCCTTACTTTCTTGTAGGGCAAGATAGGTTTCTATGCCCCATTCCCTACATATCTTATTTCTCAGTTGCATGCAAAAACAATTTTTTCTTTTGAGGATCTGATTTTAAAACTCTGAGTTCCAAATTCTCTCCCCTCTTCCCTTCCCACCCACCCTCCCTAAGAAGGCAAGCAATTCAACATAGGCTATACGTGTATCATTATATAAAACATTTCCACACTACTCATGTTGTGAAAGACTATATTTCCCTCCATCCTATCCTGTCCCCCTTTATTCAATTTTTTCCCTTGACCCTGTCCCTTTTAGGAAGTGTTTGCTTTTGATTACCTCCTCCCCCTATCTGCCCTCCCTGCTATTATCCCCCCTTTTTATCCCCTTGCCCCTACTTTCCTATGGGGTAAGATACCCAATTGAGTAAGTATGTTATTCCCTCCTCAAGTCAAATCTGATGAGAGCAAGATTCACTCATTCCCCCTCACCTGGCCCCTCTTTCCTTCCTACAGAACTGCTTTTTCTTGCCACTTTCATGGGAGATAATTTACCCCATTCTATCTCTCCCTTTCTCCCTCTCTCAATATATTCCTCTCTCATCCCTTAATTTGATTTTTTTAGATGTCATCCCTTCATATGCAACTCACCCTGTGCCCTCTGTCTGTATATATGTATATTCCCTTCGACTACCCCAATACTGAGAAAGGCCTCATAAATTACACATATCATCTTTCCTTGTAGGAATGTAAACAAAACAGTTCAACTGTATTAAGTCCCTTATGATTTCTCTTTCTTGTTTATCTTTTCATCCTTCTCTTGATTCTTGTGTTTGATAGTCAAATTTTTTATTCAGCTCTGATCTTTTCACTGAGAAAGCTTGAAAGTCCTCTATTTTATTGAAAATCCGTATTTTGCCTTGGGGTATTATATACTCAGTTTTGCTGGGTAGGTGATTCTTGGTTTTAATCCTAGCTCCTTTGACCTCTGGAATATCATATTCCAAGCCCTTCAATCCCTTAATGTAGAACCTGCTAGGTCTTGTGTTTTCCTGATTGTGTTTCCACAATACTCAAATTGTTTCTTTCTGGCTGCTTGCAGTATTTTCTCCTTGATCTGGGAGCTCTGGAATTTAGCAACAATATTCTTCAGAGTTTTTTCTCTTTGCGATCTTTTCCAAGAGGTGGTCGGGGGATTCTTTCAATTTCTTTTTTACCCTCTGGTTCTAGAGTATCAGGGCAGTTTTCCTTGATAATTTCTTGAAAGATGATGTCTAGGCTCATTTTTTGATCATGACTTTCAGGTAGTCCAATAACTTTTAAATTATCTCTCCTGGATCTATTTTTCACATAAGTAGTTTTTCCAATGAGATATTTCACATTGTCTTCCACTTTTTCATTCCTTTGGTTATGTTTTATAATATCTTGATTTCTCATCAGGTCACTAGCTTCCACCTGCTCCTATCTAATTGTTTAGGTGGTATTTTCTTCAGGGGTCTTTTGGACCTCCTTTTCCATTTGGCTAATGCTGCCTTTCAAGGCATTCTTCTCCTCATTGGCTTTTTGGAGCTCTTTTGCTATTTGGGTTAGTCTATTTTTTAAGGTGTTATTTTCTTCAGTATTTTTTGGGTCTCCTTTAGCAAGTCATTGACTTGTTTTTCATGGTTTTCTTATGTCTCTTCTCATTTCTCTTCCCAATTTTTCCTCTACTTCTCTTACTTGCTTTTCCAAATGCTTTTTGAGAGCTTCCATGGCCTGAGACCAATTCATATTTTTCTTGGAGGCTTTTGTTGTAGGCTCTTTGACTTTGTTGACTTCTTCTAGCTGTATGTTTTGATCTTCTTTGTCACCAAAAAAAGATTCTAGCATCTGAGTCCATGTCCTTTTTCGCTGCCTGGCCATGTTCCCAGCCAACTACTCAACCTTTGAGTTTTTTGTCAGGGTATGATTGCTTGTAGAGAGTACTTTGTCCCAAGGTTTAGGAGCTGTGCTGCTGTTTTCAGAGCTACTTCTACTCCACAGTCGCTGCCAGCTCTGCCACACCAGTGCTCCTCTTCCCCCAGGAATTGCCAACCAAGGCCTCAACCCAGATCCAAGCAGGGCAAAGCAAGCCCTGCACTCCCATTCTGGTCTGCTGTTTGATTTCTCCTGCTGTGTGAGCCAAGGACTGTGGAAGCAGCTGACACTGAAGCTCTGGAAGCAGCTTCCCACTGCTGCTGTTATCACCCCCACTACCTCCACTACCCCAGGGCTTGGGCCAGATAACTTTCTAACCCAATCTAGCAGTTTTCCCATTAACCTGCTCCGTGGTCTTTGGCGTTTGTGGGTTGAGAAGTTTGGTAACTGCCACAGCTCAATGATTCATGGCCCTAAGGCCTGCTTCGGGCCAACTCCCGGTCTGTTCTGTCCTGGTGTGGCTCATGCTGGGCTGTGCTCTGTTCCCAGCACCATGTGATAGACCCTTCCCAGCAACCATCCAGGCTATCCTGGGCTGGAGACCTGCTTCCCTCTGCTATTTCATGGGTTCCGTAGCTCTAGAATTTGTTCAGAGCCATTTTTTACAGGTGTGTGGAGAGATTTAGGGGAGAGCTTAAGCAAGTCCCTGCTTTCCAGCCACCATCTTGGCTCCACTCCCTGATGTCATTTGTAATATGAAGTTGGAAGGGCAAAATAATATGGATGATAGAAACAGAATACAGCAAGTTTTCAATAGCCTGGAAATATGGGAATAAGATAGAATAGTTTATCTATCAGATTTATGGAAAAGCAAAGAATTCATGACACAACAAGAGATAGAGAGCATTACAAAATGCAAAATGGATAATTTTGATTATGTTAAATTGAAATGTTTTTGTATTAAAAAAGCCAATGCAACAAAGATTAGGAGGGAAGCAGAAAATTGGGAGAAAATCTTTACAACTTATGTCTCTGATAAAGGCCTCATCTCTAAAATATACAGGGAACTGAGCTAAATTTATAGGAATACAAGTCATTCCCCAATTGAAAAATGGTCAAAGGATATAAACAGGCAGTTTTCAGAGGAAGAAATTAAAGATATCTATAGGCATATGAAAAAATGCCCTAAATCACTACTGATTAGAGAAATGCAAATCAAAACAACTCTTAGGTACCGCATCTCTCCTGTCAGATTGGCTAACATGACAAAACAGGAAAATGATAAATCC
>CM053623.1:120919620-120964955 GCA_028646595.1 Phalanger gymnotis
CTACTGATTAGAGAAATGCAAATCAAAACAACTCTTAGGTACCGCATCTCTCCTGTCAGATTGGCTAACATGACAAAACAGGAAAATGATAAATCCTGGAGAGGATGTGGGAAAATTGGAACACTGTTACATTGTTGGTGGAGTTGTGAACTGATCCAGCTATTCTGGAGAGCAATTTGGAACTATGCCCAAAGGGCTGTAAAAATGTGCATACCCTTTGACCCAGCAATACCACTCCTAGCGCTGTATCTCAAAGAGATCACACAAGTGGGAAAGGGACTCATATGTACAAAAATATTTATAGCAGCTCTTTTTGTGGTGGCAAAGAATTGGAAATCAAGGGGATACCCATCAATTGAGGAATGGCTGAACAAGTTGTGGTATATGAATGTAATGGAATACTATTATGCTATAAGAAATAGGGAAGATACGGACTTCATAATAACCTGGAAAGACCAAGATCATATGATGCTGGAGCAGAACCAGGAGAACATTATACACAACCACAGATATATGGATTCTGTGATGACTAAGCCTGATAGACTTGGCTTTTCTCAGCAACATAAGGCTCAAAGACAACTCCAAAGGACTCATGATGGAGAGAGCTATCTACATCCAAAGAAAGAACTATGGAATCTGAATGCAGATTGAGGCATACTATATGCTCTCTGTTTTTTTCTCTTTTTTTTTTCTCTTTTGTTTTTATTTTGTTTTTTGGTTTTGTTTCTTCTTTCTCATGATTCATTCCATGGGTCATAATCCTTCTTTACAACTTGACTATTGTGTAAATAAGTTCAATGTGAAGGTATATATAGAAGATATATTGGATTCCATGCAGTCTTGGGGAGGCGGGGGAAAGAAAATCTAGAACTCAAAATTATGTGGAACTAAGTGTTGTAAACTAAAAATAAAAAATCTTAATTATAAAATTAAAAGGACTATGGAGTCTGAATGCAGATCAAAGCATGTGCTATTTTTACCTTTTTTGTTTTCTTTCTTCTTTCACAACATGACTAATGTGGAAATATGTTTAATATGACTGTACATGTATAAACTATATCAGATCACATGCCATCTTGGAAAGAGGGGAAGGGAGGGAGAAAAAAAGTTTGAAACTCAAAATTTTATAAAAGTGAATGTTGAAAAAAAGAGAACACATTGTTCAGTTCTGAGCAACTTTTAACAAGTTTTAGGAAGGATCTAAACAAGCTGGAATGCTTCAAGAAGGAGGCAACCAAGATCATAGGAGGACTGGAAAACATGCTGTGTAACAGTGGTATCAAACTCAAATAGAAACAGGGGCCATTTACCATAAACAATGTATATGGTCAATACAATGCCCTGTGGGCCTCATATTGATTTAGAAAACCACATGGTAAACACATCTGTGATTTATTGTACTTTTATTTATTTTGTTAAATATTTCCCAGTAACATTTTAATCTGGTTTCAGCCACATTCAGGAATATTGGTGGGCTGTATGTGGCCTGTGGGCAACATGTTTGACACCTCTGTGGTAAAAAGATCAATTTAGGGAAGTGTTTTTCTTGGGGAAGAGCATGGCAAGCATTGTGACAGAACCTGAAATACTAGAAGCCTGCTATTTGGAACAAAGATTAAATTTATTCCCTTTGGTCCAGGGGGTAAAAAATAGGAAGTCAGATTTAAGCTCAATATGCAGAAAATCATTCTAACAGAGTTGACCAGAAGTGCAGAGATGTCTCAGGAATTGCTAGTGGATTCCTGATGACCACACCTCTTCAAGGACCTATTAGATGATTCACTTGGGACTGGGGTAACTGTGGTACCTGTTCAAGTTTAGGTTAAAACAGACAAGCTAGGGAGGGCAGACTGGGGAACAGGGCAATCAGAATATACGCCATCTTGGAGTGGGGGGGAGGGTAGAAATGGGGAGAAAATTCATAATTCAAACTCTTGTGAAAATCAATGCTGAAAACTAAATATATTAAATAATAAAAAAATATTGTAAATAAAAAAAAACAGACAAGCTTCTAAGGTCTGCTCCAATGCTTAGGCCCTGTGATTCTGAGAAGATTTCTTCTGTATAATTGAGATCTTATGACAGATGATTATGGCTTAACGTAATAAATCATTATTAAGTTTTTGGTAGACATTTTTGACATCATCTGGTTTAATAGCTATAAATGTTTCTTGTCCTGTTGTGACAAGAAAGAAAAGAAGACATAGCTAAAAATCAGAAGCATATGTATGTATGTGTTTGTGTGTTTGTGGGTGTGTGAGTGAGTGAGAGAGAGAGAGAAAGAGAGAGAGAGAGAGTCTTTATATATGTAATGATGTAATGGAGGGGGTCAGAAGTTTTCCCCAATCCTCACCCCAACCAGCCCCAGTCTACTTTGAACACATTTAGGAAATCTCTTCTTGGACTTGCCTAAGCAAACACAGGCAGTTTGCCATTTGCTTCTCCTGCAAGCCACCATTTTTTGTTCTTGATTTAGCCTTGTTTCATATTTCACCGAAAAAATTGAGGCCATTTGCCAGAAGCTCCCTCTTCTCTGCACTCCTCATCTCACATCACTTAGATGCCTTCTGCTATCCTTCCTTCACTCCTGTCTAACATGAAGAGGTTGCCTTCTTGCCAAGGCAAACCGGTTTACATGCACAAGTAATCACATTTCAACCCTGTTTTCTCCAGTAGACTGCCCCATAGTTCCTTCTATCCACCCAGCCCTCTCACTAATCTTCAATATCTGCCTATCTACTGGCTGCTTGCTTACTTGCCTAGAAATACATCCATTTCTCCCCATTCTCAAAAACCCTTCACTTGATTGTCCATTCCCCATAGTTAACTTCTCCTCTCTTTTTTTTTTTTTGAAACTCTTAGAGAATGCCATGCATGACTGGTGCCACCACTTCACTTCTCTCTTAATTCTGCAGTCTAGCTTCTGAGCTTATCATGCAGCTGAATTGCTCTCTACAAAGTTATCAAAGATCTCTTAATTGCCAAATCTAATTTCTAATTTCAAATCAATTTCAAATCAAATTCTAATTTCTCAATCCTTGTCCTCTTCATTCTTCTGCAGATTTTCACACTGTTGATCATTCTCTTCTCTTTGATCCTCAATTCTTTCTACCTTTTCCTGACACTGTTTTCTTCTTGCTTTCCTCTTACCTCTCTGACTCCTCTTCAGTTGTCTTTGCTAGATCTTCAGGCCAACTTGCCCATTGACCATAGGTGTCTCCCAAGTCTCTGTCTTGGGACTCCACTGTTCCATCTTTGTTATTTCACTTGGCAACTTCAACAACTTTTAGGGATTTAGTTATTATCTCTATGAAGATTGTTCTCATATTAATCCAGCTCAAACGTCTCTCCTGAGTTTCAGCTTCATATTAGCAAATATCTATTAAGCATCTCAAACTGGAGGTTACTAAGACTTAAACACATCTAAAACTGAACTTTTATCTTTCCCCAAAACCTTTCTCTTCTCTCTAACTTTGACATCACCGCCATCCCCTCAGTCATCCAGGCTTGCAAAATAGGTGTCGTCCCTGACTCCTCACTCTCCCTCATGCCCCATTATCCAATCTCTTGCCAAGTCCTATAAATTCTACTTCCACAGCATCCAGCACACCTTCTCTGAGATTGCCACCACCCTGGTCCAGGCTTTTATCACTTCACGCCTGGATTATTGCAGCATCCTCCCGATTCATCTCTCAAGTCTCTTCTCACTCTAGCTCATCATCCATTCAGCCGTCAAACGTATCTTCCTTAAGCACGGGTCTGACCGTGTCGCAACCCCCTCTCATGAATTCTGGTGGTTCTTTGTTACCTCCAGGATCGAATATGAAATCTCCTTTTTGGCTTTTAAATCCCTACATAATCTGCCCCCTTCCTACCTTTCCAGTCTTCGCATGCCTTTCTCCTCTCTAAAGTCTACAATCTAGTGACTCTGGCATCCTTCCTCTTCTTCCCAACTTGGTGCCTTTTCACTGACTGTCCCTAATGCCTGGAATTTTCTCCTTCATCATTGCTACCTCTTAGATTCTCCCAGCTTCCTTCAAGTCTCAACTAAACTCCCGTCTTCTCCAAGAAACTTTTCCTGGTCCCCTTTAATTCTAATTCCTTCTTTCTGAAATTATTTCCCATTTATTCTTTATACATCTTGTTTGTCCATAGTTGTTTGCATGTTGTCTTCCCCATCACAAGGCTGTTTTTGCGTTTCTTTTTATCACTAGTTCTTAGCAAGTTGCTTGCTTTTCGCCGCTTAATAAATACTTCTGCTTGTTCACTCTTGAGAATCTGGGAAGGAGAAAAAGGAAGGGGTCTAGCCCACACACAGCTCAGTTGTTATAGCAAAGAGGACAACGGGCAAGTCCTTCAGTAAGAATCTGTTTTTTTGTCTCTCATCCTCTTCATCTTGGAAGCATCTCCAATCATTGGGGACCAATCAGGGATCAGTTTTCTGTGTGTGTGTGTGTGTGTGTGTGTGTGTGTGTGTCTACTTCCCTGGAAGGTGCCCTTCAGACAAATGTACAAACCCTATAGTCTCGTTAAGTTGATTTGGGAACTCATCAAATTGATGAGGGGCTCCCCTGATCATTCCCTTTACACATAAAGTGAGGAGATCAAACCAGATTATCTTTAAGGTCATTTCCAGCTCTAACACTTAATGACTCAAATTTACACCAACAATTCTGCTTTTAAAATAAATGGGAGATTTCTTAAGTTGAAGCAATTAAAAAGATTTTCTTTAAAAATTTAATCTAAAAAATGGACATTTATATATATGTATTCTTATAAAAAGTATCATCTTCAGGTTTATCTCTTTTCTATTTTAATGTATAAACTTATTTTGTGCAATGTGCAATGTACTAATACACTAATTTTGCTTTTACTTTTTCATTTTATCTGCCTTTCACATTTAGCTTAACATCTTTTCAACTTCTACCTTTTGATTTCTATTTATGTAAATATTTTTGAAACACTTTTTTGGCATTTATAAACATTTAGTTTAGTAAACATCAATTTATTATTTAGTAAACATCAATAAAACATTCAAAAATGCAAATACAATTTTTAAAAGTTGCATGAAACCATAAACTTCCACATTAGTCTAAAAGTTTTTAATCCATGTATTAACTTTAACAAAATATTTTCAAATCCTCTTTTAATTTCTTCTGTGTATTTTTCAAGATTTTGTGGTTTTATTGTTATTGTTTACATAGTTATAGTTAATGCATATATATTTGGTCCTTCCTTCAATCTGACTCACCTTAAGACATGCCCTACTTATTTGTATCCTTATTTGCCTGTTTCAAATCTTTTTCTTTTTCTCTAGTCCTCTGATTTCATCTATGTATTAAATTCCTTATATTGGGAGTTTGTCCTTTGTTCTCAAAGAGGACCATGACCTCAGGGAAGTGATGCCATGAATACAAGTGAGTTGGGTTTAAGTGAGGCAGGACTGTGCAGAGTCACCAGCCTCACTTTCTTCTCTGGAACCATCTGGGCCCAGTGGCAAGATATAGATCAGGACAACTGGGTCATTGTAATAGCTTCCTAATTAATTGGTCCCCCTGCCTTCAGTCCCTCCCTTCTCCACACAGCTGCTCCAATCAATCTTTCTAGGATAGACCCTCTATGTTGATTTCTGTCTCAGAAAGCACTGGTGGCTCCCTAGGACGTCCAGGTTCAACTGAATACTTCTCTATTCAACATTTTAAAGCTTTTCATAACCCCAGTCCTAACTTCCTTTTCCACCCTTATTACACATTCCTCCTCTTCACTCACTGTGTTCTAGGCAAACTCTGTTCCTTCCTATTCCTCAAGGCTCATGATATCTTTCCTGATCCTCCATGTTTCTGATACCTACCACCATTGCCTTGTACACATTTGGTACCTACCACTATATGTACATGTTGTCTCCCTGAGGGACAATAAGCTCCTTGAGGGCAGGAATTGTATTTTTGTCTTTGCACATAGTAGGTGTTTAATAAATGCTTGTTGATAGGATGATTAATTACCCAGGGAGGATGCTGAGGAAGGGCTCATTGAGAACAAGCAACTCAGTTTCTGAAACTTTCTGAATCTGTTTGGAAACTCCTTGTACCAATGCAGCTCGATGAAATTGCTCTTACTCGTACAGCCTTAAAGGGGTAGCTGGGACACTGAGCAATTAAGTGGCTTGCCCATGGTCACTCTATCAGGGTGTGTCCCAGACAGGATTATTGAGGTCTTTGTGACCCCAAGTCCAACACTCCTTCCCCTTCACCAGAGTTGTCAGACATGAGCCCATAACACCTGAAGCAATGTAATTGGGAAATGGGTAACAAAATACAAAATAGCAAATAGAACATAGATAATGTTAATATGTAGTTTTCAAGTCAATCCAGAGATCCTTATATATGGTTTGGTGGCCCTGTTCCTATTTGAGTTTGATACTACTGAACTATATCATGTTGGCTCTCCCGTTAGACACAGCACCCCAGTGTGTGAACATTGCTTAGCGTTGCCCTGTGTGTGTTTCCCTATGCTGCAGATAGGAGTCTGATTGGCTTGGTTGGCCTCAAGCTTGGTTTTGGAGACATGGAAATAAAATCGCTTCAGCTCTGGTTTACGGGGATTTGTGCTCCTGAAACTTCTTACCCTAAAGATCCTTAGTCATTGAATGGGCATTGCCTCAGACAAACTGAGACCTGGGAAAAGACATTAATTTTAAAAGGCCAAGGTCACCCAATGTATCCTAGGCCATTGCCAGCCATCTCGACTCGTCTTGTCAGTGGACTCTGATGACTCTGGAGGAGAGAGTGAAGACTCTTCAAAGCTCTGTCCCACTTAAATCCAATTCACTCAAAAGTCAAGACATTACCCTTGTGGTGTCATTGGACCTCTTCAAGAATGAAGGATGGACTACAACAATGATGACAACAACAACCTAAAGACTCTTTTTTATTTTATTTTTTTTGGAGGGGGGAAGGCCAGGCAATTAAGGTTAAGTGATTTGACCAAGGTCACACAGCTGGTAAGTGTCAAGTGTCTGAGGCCAGATTTGAACTCAGGTTCTCCTGAGTCCAAGGCCAGTACTGTATTCATGGCACCACCTAGCTTCCCCTCTAAAGACTCTTTCTGGTTGTTTTCCAACCCATGTCTCCCTCTCCCCGCATGTACCCTAGACACTTCGCCTTATGTCTAGACACTATGCCTTATATAAACAGCCTTAATATTTGAAAGAATCTTGGTTATGGGAAGAATTTAAGTGTTTCTTTATTGATTAAATGATGAATCCAATGCTAAACATGTATGTATGTGGGGAATGGGGTGGGGTTGCGGGGAAAGTGCCACACAGAGAACAGGTCTTTTAGGGCCATGACCAACCTCTTTGACTTCCTTTTCCACCCCAGGACTTGACCTGGTCTCCCATTTCATACTTTTAAAACTATATGACCCTTAAGAGTCATGGAGCCCTACAATCTCATTTTATAGACAAGAACCCAAAACAGAGAGGTGTTGCTTTGGACCTGATGAAGGTCATACGGCTAATTGGTCAGAGCCTCAACTACACCCCAGGTTGTCTGGAATCCCAGGCAAGTGCTTCCCCACACACCCATAAAGTACCACCTCTCAAGATTTATGAACCTTGAAGTTGTCCCAGCTTGATTTAGTGGCCCTTGTAGCCCCAAGGGAGGTGGAGATGAAAACCAAAGCTGAGCCAGGCCTGTGCATTCTGCAGTGCAAGTGATTCTTCTTCCCCAGACCCAGATCTCCTCTACACTCTGGAGAGACTAGGTGTTTCTTGGTTATATATCACTAACCTCTGTTCTGAAATAACGCCCCCCCCCCACCTCAGAGAAAGCCACCTGGTGCCAGTGCAGCTGGCTCATGGGTCAAAGCTATCTGTGACCATTACTGTGGAATGAAGTTGAGTGTTTACTGAGAACTCTGAGCTTCTAGCGTTGGGGGCTCCAGCACATGGCTTTGTACTGGCAGGTTTGCAAGATCTCCAAAGGCTTGTGAAAAGCTTGGGCTGGAGATTTTATTTGCCAGAGGCAGGATGTGTTTAATTAGTTGGTCAGTTAATTGAACAGATCTAAAGGTGAGATACATGAACCTTGTATGATAGTTTCTTTCATGTTCCTTTGCCCAACATGTCTAATCAGCTAAGGGTTAAAAAGAAAGGTGAGAAGGTAGATAAATGGACTTGGATCACAAGGTGGGGTTTACATCAAAGCCCTGCTACTTAGTAGCCCGTGACCTTGGGCATTGCTGCTCGACATCTGTGACATTTGGAGGCTGGAGCTGATGACCTCTAAGCCCCTCTAAGGTTCCAGCTTTGACTCGAATTCTAGAATTCTCTGACTTCAGGAACTGTAAGCTCGTTTAGATCTAATCCTGGATGCCGCATAGCTCACACGGGAGGCCCCGGAAATTAATCAATAAAGCAGCCCTCTCCGCACAGCACAGCCCGGCGACAAGGCTGCTTCACCTACTAAGCCAGTGATACCAGAAGTTTTCCTTGTGCTAACCGACGGTCACTAGTGTCCCTTTGGGAGATCTCAGACCCGCTCACCTCCAGTTTGCAGCAAGACTTTGGGACCGCAGTGACAAATCTTAGGTAAGAAGAGGCGCTCAACGCCCGACCCCGAGGCTGCAGCCAACGCCACAACCTCTTCCGCAGTTTTAGTAGCGGGTCCTGGGCGTGGCTTCACTCGAGGGGGAAAGCGGGGTGGACCGCAAAGTGAGCTAACAGAGCCTGTGTGGCTGCTGAGTGTCTCTTAGCAACAGTTAAGTTGCAGATCTTTTGGCCATGGCGGACGGTCTTTACCTTACCCCCGAGGAGAAGGCCAAGCTTTATTTGAAAAAACATCGTATCATGGAACTGCTTAACTACCTCACTTTTGAGCTGCTCTATCATCGACCCGGTAAGGGTTCCTCCTGCCCCCGGCTTTGTGCTCCGCTTTCCTTGACGCGGCGCTGGAGCAAAGTCCCTACTTTCCCCTAGCAGTCTCCTTGGATTCTCGTACATGGACGCCCCCCCCCCCCCCACACGCATCCCTACTCCGCTTCCTACAAAACACACTCCACTCTGTCGTCTCTTCCCCCAGACAATTACTGGCAGCAGGTAGGGTCAGTGTGGTGTAGTGTCTGGGAGCCAGGACACCCGGGGTTTAGTCCTGGTTTTCTTCCTGTCAACAACTTTGTGACCTTAAGTGGTAACTCACTGCACTCCCCGACCTGATTGCAGACTCCTGTGGAGCAGGAAATGTTTTCCAGCTTTGTTTTTAATGCATTTTCCTTAATTTTATACCTCTTCGTCTCATTCTTCTTCTCCAGAGCTCAGAGTAATCTGTCGCCCCTACCCCCAAAAGGAGTGTTGGCGGGTGGTGAGCACAGCCTACCCCTTACTTCTCGTTATTCCTCTCAGACTCACTCTGCCACCATTAAGCCACTTGCCTTCCTTTGAGGTTCATTCTGTCCATGTGTATTACCTGATCATTCTCCCTTCTTTCTCAAGGAGTTTAGTACCTGTCTCTTGTCTCCTAGCCCCTTCCCTTAAATTGGACAACAGCCTTGACGTTTCTTCACTCTGAACTCACAATTCCTCAGTCTGCTTATGTCCCATCTCTTCTATTTGCTCCCCACAAATGTATGATGGGGAAGACCTCTCCATTATAAAACAAAACCGAACAAACCCCCCCACCCCAGACCCTGAGGACTCTACCAAACAACCATTCAAGCTACCATGCCATCAGAACTCATCTCTCTCAGAGCCAAACTAGTGGGAAAGCGGCTAAGGGAAAGAACTTCCCACTGTCTTTGCTTTCAAAGTTTTCTGTTCAAGGTTCTCTCATTCCTCAACCCTTGCTGCTGGTTTCTAGCCTCATTGCTCAGCAGATAATTGCTCTTTTCAAAGTTACCATTTAGATCTTAATTGCCAAATCCTATAGCCTCTTCTCAGTTCTCATGCTTCTAGCTTATCCACATTACAAATAATGCTTGCAGATAATTTTAGATAGATGCTTCTTATCATTTTAAGGAAAAATCCATTTATACCTATGCTTTCAAGTGTTTTTAATAAGAATGGGCATTATATTTTGTCAAAAGCTTTTTCTGCGTGTATTGCTATAATCATATGATTTTTGTACTTTTATTATTGATATAATCAATTGTGTTAATAGTTCTGTATGTTAAATCATCCCAGCATTCCTGGCATAAATCCCACTTGGTCACAATGTATAATCTTTGTTATATACTGTTGTAATATCCTAGCTAGTATTTTATTTAGCCTTTTTGCATCCATATTCATTAGTGAAATTGGTCTAGAATTTTCTTTATTTTTGCTCTCCCTGGTTTAGATATCAGCACCATATTTATTTCATAAAAGGAGTTTGGTAGGACTCCTTCTTTGCCTACTATTCCAAAAATTTGCTTAATATTGGAATTAGTTATCTTTAAATGTTTGGTAGAATTCATTTGTAAATCCATCTGGTCCTGATAATTTTTTTTCATAGGAAGCTCACTTATGGCCTATTTTATTTTTTTTCTAAAATAAGTTTATTTAGATATTCTATTTTTTCCTGTTAATCTAGGAAGTTTATATTTATGTAAGTAGTCTTGTCACTTAAATTGTTAAATTTATTGGCATATAATTGGCAAAATAGCTCCTAATAATTGTTTTGACTTCATCTTCATTAGTGTTGTATTTACCCTTTTCATTTTTGATACTAGTGATTTAATTTTCTTCCTTTAAAAATAATATTAACCAATCAATTTTATTTTTCCATAAAACCAATTCCTAGTTTTATTTATTAATTCAATAGTTTTCTTACACTCATTTCTTTTGGAGGGGGGAAGGTGGGGCAATTGGGGTTAAGTGACTTGCCCAAAGTCACATAGCTAGTAAGTGTGTCAAGTGTCTGAGGCTGGATTTGAACTCAGGTCCCTCTGACTCCAGGGCCAGTGCTCTACTCACTGCGCCACTTAGCTGCCCCTCTTGCACTCAATTTTATTAATTTCACCTTTAATTTTTAGGATTTCCAATTTGTTTAATTGGGGGTTTTTAATTTGTCCTTTTCTTAGTTTTTTCAATATTATACCCAATTGGTTGATATGCTCATCATTTCTTTTGGTGTTGTTTTAAACTAATTTTGCTTCGGTGATCAAAAAACAAACAAAAATTCTCTCCCTCACCTCCCCCTGCTGTCAGAAAAAAAGAGAAAAACAAAAAGCCTTGCAACAAACATGCATAGTCAAGCAAAACAAATCTCTACATTGGCTATTTACAAAAATTGTCTTATTCTGCCCCCTGAGTCCACCACCTCTGAGAAAGTTGGGAATCATTTGCTTCATCACTGGTTCTCAGGAATCATGGCTGGTCCTTGCATTGATCACAGTTCTTAAGGCTTTTTCCAGTGTTGTTATATAAACTGTTCTCCTTATTCTGCTCACTTTACACCAGTTCATACTAGTCTTCCTAGGTTTCAGTGAAAGCATCTTTTTCACCATTTCTTATGGCACAATAGTATTCTATTGCACCCATATACCATGACTCATCCAACCCTTCACCAGCTGATTGACAGCCCCTTTTTTTTCAGTTTGCTACTACAGAAAGAGCTGCTAGAAAATCTTGAGATTTCTTAATAACATATACTTGGTTTCTTGATTTCATTTAATGGTAGTTTGCTATTTTTTTTCTACCATAATTCCTTCAGAGTGTTCATAATCCATTTAATTGTACTTTGACAGCATTCTAGTTTGGTTTTTTTTTCCCCTGGTGTTTCTATTGGTAGTTGAACATATTTTCCTTCTGGTGTGTTAGTCTTTTGCTCCTTTAAATCCATAAATTTTTAAAATTGATTTTCTTGTTTTTATTTAAATGCAATTTTCTTTTGAGAGTTTCTTTTTTGGCATATCTGTTGCTGACTTTTTTTTAAGGGGCATAATGACTTTAGTCTCTCTTACTATCTCTTCTACCCCCAAGTTTCCCTTTGTCTCCATTTCTATCTTAAGTGCCATCCGTAAAAGGCAATCCTAAATTGTCCCTTGTAGGTTGTTGCCATTTCTAATAGTATTTGCCTTCTTGAAATGGTCAGGAAGGTATGTGCATGTGTGATTGTGTGTTTTACCTTAACCATCTCCTCTCAGACTACCGAAGATGGCTTCTCAGAGAGAAGATTTGTAAGCTATGTAAAAAGTGACATTTAGAGGAAAGCTAAATAAAAGGGGTATGAATGAGCAGCCAGGATCAATCCTCATTTTCTGTACAAACCTTTATTACTCCTATCTTCTTTGGTTCTTACTTCCCTTATTCCTTTCAGCAGTGTTCCAGAAAGTGTGTTACATGATTTTCTCTTCATGTAATAAGTTATTCATATAGACACATTTTTGCTTTTGCTAAAAATTAAATTTTAAAACTTAGAGATAAGAATTCTGGGATTCTGTGTTTTAGCTAAATTATCTTTTAAAGTTTTGTGTTTTGAGAATACTTCGTTTGGAATACCTGTAGTTTTAATTTTATGGTGTCTAATGAAAATACAAACTATTCTCTTACAGATAAACCAAGAGATTTTTTGCTAAATATGTTAGCAAGAATTAAGATTGCGAAAATAACCTCTGTAGATTTTCCTTATCTCATGGATGACTCTAACTTGATTTCTATGTTTGAAATAATGGATCCTACAAATCAAGGTTTTATAACGCCTATTCAGTACAGAGAAGGTTAGCAACTTTTATTTTAACTGTATATAGTTCATAGTCATTCCAGAACTCACTTTAGTTGAAATAATTTATATTTTATGAATTTCTTTTTTCATTTTCACATGTATAGCCCTAAAGAACCTTGGTCTGCTGGGTCCAGATGAAGTAATAGGTGAAGATGGAGGAGTTATCACTAGGGATGAGTTCAGAAATGATGTGTAAGTTTATTTAATTATAAATGAAAATATTGAGTGGTCTTCAAGTAGAATGAGTATTGTTTAGAGAAAGTCCCCCAACTTTTTGTGAGAAAGTACTACTTTTCATTCTGAGAAACCTTCGGTTTACTTAGGAGGTAATGAGGACCGTGTTGACACTAAGGGGCCTGAGCAGAAGTGCTTAGTAGACAGTAAAATCAAGGGTGACAGGCCACCCCAGGCTCCTTTCCCAGCTGGCAGTCCCATAGAAGTGATCTTGGCGGCAATTGGCCATGGTCCTCTAGGTGAGCCTTTGAGATATTAGTAGCTTCGATCTTCGATGGCTGAAAAAATTTAGAAGTGCTTTTGTATTTTGGGATGTTTTATAAATGTTAAAATGATTTCCTTTTTCCTTTAAACTAGAATAGCAAGAATAAATACAATCAAGATCAATGTTTATATATATATAAATTAAATATATATATAATTATATAAAAATACTAGTATTAACTCTACATTATTTATATACAAATGCATGATTATAAATAATGTGTACTCAATACCAATTTCTTCAGTATAATTCCATTATTATATAAACTTTTTCTACCAGTTTATATCCCAACCATTCAACAGATTATTTCATGAGTAGCTATGACCAAAGAAATCACTTGCCTAGTGACTGGTTTGCTGGGTAACAAGACTTAAAACTCAGTTGGGTGGGTCCTCAAATAACCACACTCAAAACCTTTCCACCTTGGTACATGACCTACCAAAACTTGTACCTTGCTGATGCATTCTTCAAAAAACCGGGGTCACCTCTATGCCAGAGAGAGGCATCCCAGTAGAACTTTAGTTGAGATTTAATATTTAACTTAAATTATTTATAACATAAGTCCCTTGAGGGCAGGAACTGTTCTCCATTTTTGTTTTTCTGTCTCTTACAGTAGAATAGCTAATGCTTATTTGACTCAAATTGACAAATAAGTTGACATCTATTTGAATTGCACTTATTGAATCAAATTGATACTAAGCAAAGTATTAACTGATGCTGACATAGCCCAATGTTATGAAAAAAAATCACCTTTTCTCAGACAAACGTATCATTTCAGAGATGTCTTGCTCAAGAGAAAATTTTGGCCCCTATTATAATTGCAAAATCACAATTCCTTGTGCAATTCTATCCAAGATCAAAAGAACATTCAGTGCATGAATGAAATCTTCTCTTGGAGTGCCAGTTGTAGAGGCACTTCCCTGGCCTATTGGATAGGCCAGGCACTGGACCTGGTGTCAGGAAGGACCCAAGTTCAAATGTGACCTCAGACACTTTTGAGCTGTGTGACACTGGATGAGTAAATTAACTTTCTTGTCTCAATTTTCTCAACTGTTGTAAAATGAGGCTAATAAGTGCACCTACCTCCAAGGCTTGTTGTAAGAATCAAATGGGATCATTGTAAAGCACTTATTATGAGTCAGTGTCTGGCACATAGTAAGCACTATCTAAATATGTTATTAAAAAACCTGTGACCCAGATGAGCACCATGTCCATTCTTTAGTATGTAGTTCTTATATCCTTGACATGGACACTGGTGTAAGTACCTTCTTGTGATCTCCTGTGCTCAGCATGTGTTCCTAAGTATTTCATGGGTAGTGGAGAAATACATGGCCTGGTTGACATGTGTATGGCTAATCAAAGACATTAGGAATATTAGACAACAAACTGAGATACTGCGTGATCCCGAGCTGCTTCTAATACTTTAGTAGTTTGTAAAAGAGAATCTACCAGTATCAATGAATTACAGATAAACTTTATCTGATTTGTTCATAAATGGCAATCAGTCATGGACCCTGTTCTTGAAGCCTGCCCAACTTGTAAGAACTACCCTAGTTTTCAGTCACTCTGATGACAAAGCTTGGCCACCTCCTAACAATGATGAGGCTTTAGTGGAGGAATGAAGACAGTAGCATATTCATACATCACGAGACAACAAATTTTGTAGTCTAGGTCATAATACAGCCCATGGCCAGGCAAGAACTAAAAGGGCATTTGAAATTCTCTCCCTATATTCAGATTCAGCTTCCAGGAAAGGCCAGTTACAGTCCCCACCCTTATCCCAGCCCCAAACAAAAAGACCAAGCATGTGAAGAGCCAGATTTGAGGATACTGGTTTGCCTTGATCTGTTTCAGTCGGAACATAAATTCATCCCCTGCTGGCGGAACACAAAGAAACTGATTAGGAGAATGAGTGTAAATGGACCTCTTTCCAGCTCTTCCTAAATTTGGCCTCAAAAATGTGGTTTCATCCTTTTGTTGGAAGCATGAATAATTTAAAAATCAAACACATTTATATTCACATAAGCATAAATATGCATCATAATGAGACAAATGTGGGATCTGGGTTATTTGTGGCTTGGGATTGTCCAGACACTTCTAAATAGTACAAGAAATGACTGGTTAATTTATATTTTATTTAGGCCTTTTCTTTCCATAACTGCCATCAACATTATATTCGTGTGATTAAATAGAATTTTTATTTTTGTTCCTTTTAGGAATAGGAGGACCTTGCAGATGTGGTTAGCTTTTTAATGCCCTGGATCCAGGACAAAACAAATGGTTTCTATAGTTTATGGTTATCCAGTTTAGATACCAAATGCATTTCTCTCTAAACATTAGTGTTTTCCCTATAATATGGTAAATTAAATAAGTTAAATGTATTACATTAAATGACTCAAATTGTTACAGTATAACTGTCATGGAAATTTTTATTTCTGTATTGATTTTCGTCTTTAATCTAGACCTCAGGTAAGGGGGTAGGGTGGATGACAATGAAATCCTCTTCTCCATCAACTAACCTAATTGTACTAGGTGAAGCATTTGCTCTATTGCTGTACTCCTGTTTTTGTTTTGGAGCAAACACTTGCATCTTTCTATTCTTGATTTACTGCAGACTCTGCTGCAGTGTGGAAAATGAGCACAGTCTAAGACTCTACAGATAAGCACATGCATTTACATTAAGATACAGCAAGACTGTTAGAAACCTACCCCATAAATCCCTCTGTTTCCTTAGGATGTTTTCTTAACAAAGGTGAGGGAGTCACTTTTATGAAGATAGCTTGCTTATTGAAACATCTGGTACGTATAGGCCTGGTGCTAGGGCCACCAAGATGAAATCTGAAGATTTCCCTACCAAGTCTTTACCAGACAGTCTTTATCATCACACGTCGTCTAGTAAATGTGTGCACGTCAGGATGCACAATTTGGGCAAAAGCGCTGTTCTCTAACCATAGCATGTCAAATATGAAGTGACTTAAATGGAGGTAATAAAGCCCCAACCAACTTGTGCTTATTATATTTGTGCTACCTTCTGGGACTTTCTGGGAGATATAAATCTTCATTCAGGAAACCACACTGGAAGGTTTCAACCATCAGTCTCTTCAGATTGATGACAGACTCCAGTAAATAAAAGAGGTGTGATGAAGGTGGCTGAAGGAAATGCTGGAGTAGGTTGGTGGGGGATGTAGAGGGTGCATATCATCCCTATACACTTTGAACTCAACTTCTTTTCACTTCCAGGGAAAGATAGCAACCTTTTGCCAAACTTTCAAATTTATCTCAAGGCCCAAGAGTCTTTATATATTGCCTTTGAGAGATTATTGTGTATTGAAGCAGGTCAGGGCAGGGTTTTCTCTACCCACAGGCTTCTCACAGCACAAGGCTTTAGGTCTCATTAACTTTATTCAATCTCAGGGCTCCACATTGCCTTTAATTAGTGAGCTAGCCTCAGTTTTGCTATATCGAGAAAATTTTTTGGTGGTTTCTAAGATAAGAACTCACAAAATACTTCAAAAAACACTGATTACCAGGTAGAGATGATATTTCTGATAAGGAATGACCAATATCACATTTTTTAGGTTAATTAATCAGCTAGTTAAAGTATTATACAGATATTTTGCATTTAATTTCCAAAGAAGAAAGCCAGCTAGATCAAAAAACTTGAGTTTAAACAAGTGTTTGGGAAGGTCAACAAGAACAGGAAACAATGAGGTGTATATTCAACAAATATAGAAAGGAAACAGCTCTTTTTTAGTAACTAAGCTCAAAGTATGTAAATGTTGAACCTCATGTAGGTAAAAAAAAGACTTACTAAGCAGCATTTTACTATAGTGCAGCCAGTGATGAAATACTGCAGACAGAACTTCACTAAGCAATTTTGAATCAAGTTTGACTTGTTTATTCAGCTTTTTAAAAAATCAGAATCAAAAGCCTTTTGAAAAAGGACTTGCATTATTTTCCTGTGTTGGGCCAGTTCGTCCTTAAATTAAGAAGAATCTCAACATCTTGCGGAGCTAGTTTATAAATCCCAAGTTCATTTAATGCTGCTGTGGCAGTGGGTTCTTCTGTAGTTGACTGCAGCACATCCTTCAAAAGTAGGGCAGATCCAACATTTAAATTCAAGACAATACAGGCTTCTTTGATACTATTTTTAAGAGAAGAAGAAGCAAACAAAAAAAATTTACATTGTTACAAAGCAATTTCATTTTGAGACACTAAGCGCCCCTCACTGGTAGCTTAATGATCTTTTTAAAAAAATATTTTATTTTCTACCCAACTATATATAAAAAACTATTTTTAACATTCATTGGTTTTTTTTTAAAGTTCTGAGTTCCAAATTCTATCCCTCCCTGAAACAGTAAGCAATATGATATAGGTTATACATGTGCAATCATGTAAAACATTTCCATAGTAGTCATTTTGTGCAAGAAGATTCGAACAAAAAAAATGAAAGAGTCTATAGTTAGAAACCTTTTATATTAATTGCTATTGATTTTAGCCCTCTTAAAACTATATTAAAATATTTCTAATCTCTCAAAACAGAATTTTGTGTTTTTTTCAATAGCTCATCTATTCCTGCTGTATATATTTCCCTTGCTATCAGTTAGGATCTCATGCATATATACATATAGATTTAGGATATGAGGAAGGAGAAAAATTAAGAAGCAGAGAGAAAAAAGGCTGAAGTGAAAGTACGTAGGGCAGTATTGACTAGTTTTATAACAGAAGCAGTTCTTTAAAAAAAAAAAAGCCTGCCATTCTGTATTTAGATTTGAATTTTAAAAAGATGTTCAATTTTAAAACCAATCCTGAAAGCACTTGCATTAATTTTGCTTCATATAAGAGAGCATGGCAGGATGATTTTAAAGAGTTAGAAAGGCAAAGTGACCCTACACTATGGAGGTCTGAGTCATCCTGAGCAATGCCCTTAACCTTGCAGTACCCCAGGCAACTCCAAGGCTTGATTAAAAAAAAAGTTGCTAAACTATGTTGGTGGGAAGGAGTTTCTCTGTACCAATGAATTCTGAGGTCTAGATATAATGATAATATTATATCTATATGTATAGGATATAATGATATACCAAGGTTACTATCAGGTTTAAGTAGGTAATAAGTAAACTTCAGGTCGGGCCTAGACTTCAATACGAAATGTTTTACATTTCCCCATCTTAATTCTACATTTATATGCATTTTGCTTTCCATGTTGTGGGAAGTGCACTTTGTAAATCACTGCAAATGTGTGAGCTGTTATTTTTATACTTTATCATACAGCATCATGCAAACTTTAAATATGAAATAAAACTGTTAGATAAAAGTCAAGATTTAGCTCCTTTTCGTTTCTGTTAAGCTCTCTGAAAACAAGGACTAGTCTTGTATTTCTCCCATAGTGCTGAGCATAATATCAAACACAGTAAGTACCTAAAGAGCTGCTGGGATGAAATCATTTTAAAAATCTTAAAGGAATTACACTAAATGAGTTACATTATTATCATCATACTTATTGAATTTAATTGATATGCCTATACTTTTTTCACCATACATGGGAAAATCTACCACTACCAGCCTTAAATTTTTTTTAAAAGGAATCGACCTAATCCAACTAACTTGTTACAGAAACACTTGTTGAAATATAACAAATCTGCAATTTGCTTACTGCTTGAAATAGTTTTCTGGTCTCTTGCAATAGTGGGAAAACAAAGGGAAAAGATTCCGAGTCATGTCAAACTGAAGCTGAGCTGCACCTCCTTCATTGAAGTAATTTGCAAGAATTATCTGTGTAAATAAAGAACAATTTATCCCATGTAAGAGATTCTTTCAAAGGTATAGCCCAAGGCCAACTAGGCAATCTACTTACTTCTTGATAGATGTATACATCCAGCTTTTCTACAAGCATTTGCCAGAAAATTTTAAATAAGGAGTAACAAAGCTGTTGTTCCAGTTGAAGTAGGTGATCTCTTAAGGAAAGCAACAATGGACAAGCTGAACTTGACAGGCACATTACTGCTTGCTCTGACTGAGAAGGCAAAGACAACCACCTGAAAGAACCAAAACCACAGTCCATTGCTGAAAAATCTATATAGCAAAAGTTATTTTACATTTTTAAAAAAACTGTTACAACACATTTCAAAATTTACTCAAATTTGATGGACATTACTTTGAATTTGAAAAAAAAAAATAAGCCTTGGTTATCAGCTGAATAAATTAAAACAGCACAAATCCTAAAGAAAACACCTCAAGATTTTATGCCATACTAATACTGGTTATTATGAATCAGCTACTTGGTTAACAGATCAATATTTAAAGTAAATGTTCAGTTTTTGTACTGATTCCCAAAATGAAACTAGGAATAGTGACTTTTCATATCTAAAAGAATATTTTAAAGGTTCGAATTGTTTAATAATAATTAGACTTTAAACACAGTAAAAATCTCTGTTACTTTGAGGCTCTAGGCATCCTCAAGCATTCTTAACAGTGAACTAAAAACCCAGAAAGGGACAGGAGAAAAAAGCATTTATGACAGAGAAGAAAACTTTTCAGCAGCAACAAAAACAGCTGAAAGGGGATCAAAAGTATAAAAAGGCTGTGACCAGTCAGATCACCGAAAAGAATTAAAGAAATCTTAGGCTTGACTGGTGATGATGTCTATAAATGATCATCCTTTTTGGCTAAAAACCAAGAAGTGTGAAAGGAGCAACAAAATACAGAAAAGACAGAAGGAAAAGCTTCTGATAGAGGGATGACAGTAGACATGGCAGCAGTTAGGGAAACAGGACCTGGAAGAAGGTAAAAGCAACTGACATTGTGACAAAAGAGAGCAGAGAAAGAACCACAAGAGAAGCTGAAAGTTCTGAACATCTGCTGTCTGCATTTACAAGTTCCTGGGGCAGACACCTAGATGCCTTACTAACTACATGAGTGGTTGAGAGAGGATACAATAGTATGGTTCATTCGGCCCACTGATATGGTTCAATAACCGATCATGAAAGAATCATTAAGAAAATGAGTTATGTTCCATAAACTCAGGTTAAAATGGCAAGAAACATAAACTATATTTTAGATTTAATTGGAAAATTTCAAATAAATGAGATTAGAATATAAAGAGTAATCCTCTGCTATCCAAGATAGCTCATTCTCTAATGATTCTGGATGTTGATTCTAAATAGACTTTATTAAAAAAAACTTAATTCTGATTGACTTAGACTAAGAAGGTACCTATAAATGAGGATACAGAAAACTCACCTTTCTTTTGTGTACAATTTTGCTGCCTCTTTGATATCTCTGAAGACATGGTCTACCTGACGAGTCAACATGTCAAGTTTCAAGCGCTCCAGGAGGTTAATCATATCATCAAAGACTGAGCTCTCCATAGAGGCTAGTTGCCCTAGCTGCAATTTACTGAGAGCATTACTCTCTGCAAGAACTTCCAAAGCAGCCTGCTGAAGTTGCAGGAAGAACTAGAAGCAAAAAAAAAAGTTTACATATTCTAACAGTGCTATATATATATATGTATATATCCACTACTATTATAAGAGCTTTTTTCCTACAAGAATTGTGTAGCAGAAGCTGTACGGGAAGTTAAAGAATGCAACCAAAAATGTCACTGACTTTTGCAGTGGTATTATGAGTATAATCATTTTTCCTTAAATTGCTCTAATGGAGAATATTTGATGACTGAAATGTCAGACAGTTTATTTTCATCCTATCATCTTACTCTCCCATATGTGACTATAAAAGAAAAAAATAAAACAGTATGAGCTCTCTCTAGAAGCTTGCTGAGTTTTCCCTAAGGCAATTCTCACAAGTCTCTCCTGACAAAAGATACTTTCCGCCTTTCATTGAAAAGGTGGGGACCTATGAGTGTGAAATGCTATATTTGTCAACCACAGGTGAGATGTATCTTTGTCTTTGCTTTGTCTGGGGTGAGGGATGGGGTAAGGGATCTATTCAGAAACGACTGTGATTTTGTAAAAATAAGAGGCACCAATAAAACTTTTCTTACTGGTCTCTTTTTACATACTCCAAAGGCACTGAATATTAAAAGAAAGGTTCAATATACACCAAAATATTTACAGCACCTTTTGTGGTAGCAAAGAATAAAGAACAAAGTAAATGTCCATCAACTAGGAATAGCTAGAATCCTCGTGGCACATGAATGTAACAACCTATTATTGCATTGTAACAAATGATGAATGAGAACTCTGAAAAGCACAGGAAGTCATATGCAGGGTCAAATTCACAGAACCAGAAAAATAATAAATGCAATGAATACAGTGTAAATGGGCAGAACCTCCCCCTCACCCCCCCCAAATCCTGTAATTATAATCAACCAAGCTTGGCCCCAAAAAGAGGTAAGAAAACACATGTCCCCCCTTCTCATAGGTCCAGAATACCACATACGATGTCAGATTCAGCTGATGTTTGGTTAAGTTTTGCTGATAGGCATTCTTTCCACTTCTTTATTCTTTATTACAAAGGAAGACTCACTGGGTAGGGGGGTAATATAGTTAGAAATGAAGGTGATATAAAAACAAGTGGAAACAGAAAACCTTCACATCTTTTGGAAAGTCATAAAACAAGATGTCACATGAAATTAAGATTTTAAGTAAAATTTGAATAATCCAGAATGTGTGTGTGTGTGTAGAGGTACATATACATACATACACATACATACATGCATATATTTCTAGTTAGGTAGTACCCATATAGTTTCACCATTTTTTAAAAAATTAAAGTTCAGGACAGCACTAAGCAGTAAACACACCATCATAAACCTTTTTAAGAGCATCAGGTATTTTGCTGGCCTCAAAGTAATAAATTAATTTTTATACAGTACTTGGTAAATTGTAAAACGTTTTCCCTACAACCCTGTGAAGCCGATAGCAATGTTATAAATGTCACCCTAATAAGCTGCAAATACTTTGGTTTTATGAAATTCTTTGGCTGTAACTGAATAAAGCATGAATTATAATAGGAGTTGGGTCCTTAGACATTTACTAGTAAAACTCTCAGGCATCTAAAATGCAAATCCAGGTGCAAAACTCTCATATTTTATTATAGAAGTAGAGGGGGTGTGTGTGCGTGTGTGTGTGTGATGGCTAGAAACAGACACCCAGAATAAGTGGTATAGCATAAGAACATTTTAATAAAAGCTAAAAAAATATTGCAACACATAAGAAAAGGATAAACATAATATAAGGCAGCATTCCTCAAGCCAATGTGGCCATACAGCATTTGAAAGGTACTGATAAAACCTACATTAATTTAGGAGATATCCCAAGGATAAACAGAAAATGAGATTTTAAAAGAATATTAAGGAAATTAAGCCTATCTTCACAGTGAAAAATATTCACATGAAAGAAGTTTTTTTTTTTTTAACAAATGATGTTATATTCGACAGAACAATAATACTAAATACCTAAGTAGTTCTGCATATCCCCTACTCACACGCACAGGAATGCCAGAGTGCTGACAAAACAGTTTGGGAAACAGGAATGGAAGGAAATGACTGGCTTTCCTATAAGAAGTCGTCTGGAATTTCCCAAGATGCATATAAATCAGAATTAGATCAAAAAGGCTCTTACTTTCCCACCTAGAAGTCAACAAGAGAGAATGAGGGTGAAGAAGCAGGAAGGGTGCCAAAAGGGATCATAAGATCACACATTTAGAGGTAGAAAGAACCTAAGAGCCACACAACTCACTTAGATTAGAAATGAAGATGTAGTGTAATCCAGGCTGGTACTGAAAAGAAATCAGAAGATTCAAGTAGAGCTGACTTTGGGAGCAAAAACCACTACTTTAAATGATGAAAGAATAAAAAAAGTCAAGAGAAATCAAGGGAAGCTAAGAACAAGCCTAGGTTCATGTACATTTCCACTTAAGACCAACATTAACATTTAAAATTTAACTCTAAAAAAGGGAAAAATGCAAAATCCTATATTTTATTAAAAAAACAATCGCATAAGTATAAAATGGGGGAATACAATATAAAAATAGCTTTTGGTACTTGCAAACAAAATGAGTCAAGTATAACATGGAAGTCAAAAAAAAGCAACGGGATCTTGGGCTACAGTAGTTCAGAAGTAGCAAGGTGTCCAGAACAAGGGAAGTTACAGTCCCATTGTATTCTACCAAGGTTAGGCCAGAGCTGACAGATGTGATGATTTAATTTAAAAAAAGGAATTTATACAATAAAAGGCAATTCCCCAACTGAAAAGAAATATATTCGAAAATTACCTTCATAGTAAATGTATGTAATATAATATGTATGTGACATCTATAAGGCCAATGTAAAGCTAGAGGACTGTGACCAAGATGGTGAGGGGATACAAAACCTAATGCCAAAGTGAGGATTGGTTGAAAGGTAAAGATGGGTAGCCAATATAAGAGAAAATTCTTTAGAGGGACATAATAGTTGTCTTTAAGTTTGGAAGAACTGTTAGGTAAAAAACCCTCTCCACCTCTTTTTAAACATTAAATCAGGCAGTAGTTGGAGAAAAATGTTGGGCTCCTAATACTGGGAGACATTGACAGCTTCTGATGAAAGCCCCAAGTCCATTTTCTGAGGAGCAAGGAAAAACTTCCTATTGACTTGAAACTGTCTAAAACTAGAAAGTACAGTAAGTCAAGTTAGCAAGCATTTATGACTGACATTATGTTTTTTATTATTATGGCACTATGTGCCAGGCACTGTACTAGGAATACAACTATAAAGACAAAGCCAGTCCCTGCTCCAAGGAGCTTACATTCTAACGAGAGAGAAGGCAATACATAAAAGGGAGATGAAAAGCAGGAGTGAGAGAGAGAAGGAAGAGGCACCCATGAAGGGGCACGGCAGAGACTGTCTAGAGGATCAGGAATAGAATCCAGAGAACAGAGACATGACTGGCCTGGGCACTTTGCTTAAAAGGGAGGTTCAATGAGGAAATGATTAATCAGAGAAAAATGCGGTAGGAGTAGGGGGTACTTTGAGGGTAAGAAGGCTCCTGGGACAAAAGTACGATGAGTCCGGGAATGAAGGCTTTAGGGGAAGATTGGAAGACTGCCTGTCAAACATACAGTAGAGAGGATTCCTATGTGAGTGTAGGTCCCTTCCAGTTTGAATCTATATGAAAAATGTCAATTCTCCAGTGACAAAAATGATCAAAGGATAGGCTATTTTTGATGGAGGAAACAAACTGTTTACAATCAGCTGAACACGTCTTTAAATTATCCAATATCCAAAGAAATGCAAACTTTAAAACCTTCTGAGTTTTCTGAAAAAGAAGCACCTGAACTGAAACACGTTGGTGGGAATGTACCTGATGGGTACATTTGTTGGGAAGCTATCTGGCAATATACAATATGAGATATAAAGTGGATCATACTCTATTCCACCAGCACAAATTTTTGTTGTTGTTCTGCATCTTTGATTTCATCAGCATAGGGAACTACTAGTGTGGAAACTCCCTGACCAATGCAGACCAACTACTCTGTAAAGCCGAGAACTTCGGGGAGATGCTGCGCTCTTCAGTTGTATTTGTTCCCTTGGGTTTTTTCCTTCACCTACTTTCTGTGATTTCAAAACAACATGAAATAAATATAAAGGAAATTTATAATATATATAAATATCTATTAATTATGTAATTAATATATATAAAGGCAATATGATGTAAAAAAAAAAGAAAAAAGACTATTGGACTTCTGGAGAAGCTTCCTGGGGCTCTGGGAGGTTAAGCTGGATTTGATTCCAGAGCTTCCTGACTCCATGGTCAGCCTTATCCCTGACCAGATGCTTCCTCTCATTAACATTTCAGCTATTTCATTTGTGGTAACCAAAAACTGGAAACGCCTGTTTCAATGACTTTTGCGGAGAATGGTTGAATAAATTGTGGTATATCAACACAATGACATATTACTGCATCATAAACATGACATGAAGATTACAAATATGGAAATATTTATACAAAGTTATGCAAGGCAATGAACACAGCAGAAGAAAAACTGCCTGAATTTCTACAGGATGATTATGTTAGTCGCAGACTACACACATACACTTACACTTACACACACACACACACACACACCCAACAGTAGCAGCAAAACTAAGTATACAGATGGAAAAGAAATTGGAAGGAGATATAGCAAATAAAAATGTAATGTGTCTTAATTTTATGGCCTTATTTAGAATTTCATTCTATTGTTTGCTAATTGTTAACTTTTATCAAAAAAATTTTTAAATGGAGAGGATGCATTATTCACTAAAAGATTGTGTTTATCTTAATAATTTATAAACTAAAAAGATCACAAATACTTTACCCTTGCCATTCCTGAATAACTTTTTAAAGTTATTTTAAAACCACACTAATATGACATTTTTCTTGAAGTGAGCCATTAAGATAAGAATAACAATCGTAAAAATTTCTGTCAAAACAGTTGGTATTAACAAGTTCAAAACATCTACCAAGTTATAGACAAAGAATTAAAGCAGTGACATCTAGTGATTCTAAAGCTATTTTTTAATTTAAAAAATTATTTTAAAGTTAAGGTAATCAAACTTCCTGTATATTTCCTTTGGGAATAAAGTGAAAAGAAAACTCTCCCTAAGGCAATGTTCGTGCCATCACCTATAAACTGTACTGGAGGAATGGCTGACTCTCTTGTTCTCCAATGATTCAATTAGTTAGAATACCAGGATTACTGACCACATTTGAGGCTTCAAGTTGAGCAAATCCTATACCTTGGTCATACTGTCTCAAAATTATCATGTTAGTATCCCTCATATATTTAAACTTCTGAAAGAATGAAATAGTTTAGAATAATGTTTACTTAAAAAAACTGAATTATTTAATAGAAAAAAACATCCACTTACAACATTGTCTGCCCAGTCTGCTAGTACTGTTGCAATGTAGTTGACAGCATTAAGAATTGCACAGTATCGAAAGGCAAGGGAGGCTCTGGTCTCTTCTTTCATAACCTGAGTTAATCGTATCCTGAAATCATCAACTAAATCCTTCTGTAACTCCAGAAATTGAAGCTTTCTAGAAGCCGTAGGAAGATTCTTATACCTGTCTGCACAGAAAGTCAAAAAGACATTAGAACTTTGATTCAGCTGATGTTCCCAAATTAGGTTTTTTCAGTGTTCTCTTCAAGTCATTTGTTTTCTAAAGCCACAAGAAAATTACTAAATTGGCTACAACATATACTTGTGGTCCTTTTTTTTTTTTTGGTGAACTGTTACTGCCAGGAGACAAGTAGGGAAATTTAAGAGAGAGCGATGGGCAGTGCTGGGATAGCGGTGGAGGACCTGACAGAGAATCTGGAAAAGAACTAGGCAAACACTGTGGTGTCTCCCTCTGACACACAGACATCCTCCACAAATATTATAAACAACATTTCTCACTATTATACCAATTCAAAAAGAATCACCTCTTCCTCTATTTTTTATAACTTGTAGTCAAGAGTACACTAATCAACTAATTACCAGGTATTGACTGGAGAGACTTAAGATTCCTAAAAACTGTGTTTTATGAAATTTCTACTCACTTGCTTTTATTTGGAGCAGTACAGCAATCTTCTCCATATACATATAAATTCCTAAGGTCTTTTCTGAATTATTAAAAAATTTCAGAAATAGAACACTGGGCCACAATCTGCTGAAATCCAAATTTTGAATCTGATGGCTCTGTATTGCAGTGTGGTCTTCATTTTAACTGAAGCCATATTTTCCAATTACTTGGAAATACACATTTGAGTAGTCAAATCTCAAAACATAATTACCAGTTATAATCAGCAGCAGGGTCATAAAAGTCTCTGCACAATCTGGAACTTTCATTTCATCAACATCAATGATATCTTTATACTGTGAGACCCAGGCAGCTTCTGATGAAAGCATCGAGTCCATCTTCTGAAGAGCAACTGAAGAGCAAATACATACAAAGTTATGTCACTTTAAGGATTTATACTACTCATCTTCAAACTCAAGTTTCTTAGGAAGGACCATGATTTAAAAAGAAACAAAAACTCTGAAAACCGAACACCGCCCATTATCCATTGTCTATATTACATCAGACCGCCTTATTTTAACTTTAAAATACTCATTCCTAATAAAAGTGTCCTAAAATAATTATATATTTAATTGACTTAAATGCTATTACTGAAGATTCTTCTGACATTGTAAATACTATAAGCCAAAGAGTCACAGAATCACAGATTTAACGCTAGGAAAAACATTAGAGACTATCAAGTCCAACCTCCTTATTTCACGAGAAAAGTGAGGTGGGCAGAAGTTAAGTGACTTGCTCAAGGCCACAAAGCTAATTAAGTGTCTGCGCAAGATCTGAACTCAGGTCTTCCTGACATCAAGTCCACACCCACCACCTGTGGTGCCTTTTCTTACACCATTCTCAGAATCACAGAATTTTTGAGTTAGAATAGATTTCAGGGATCATGATATTTTCGGTATCACTGACCCTTTGGGCAGTCTGGTGAAGTCTATGAACCGTGTCTCAAAATAATGACTTTTAATATATTTTGAAATATAAATTCCATTAAAATATAATTGTCAAAATAAATTTTAATTTTATGGACACCAAGTCAAGAACCCCTGATCTAATTCAAATTAACCACTGCATTCGACAGATGAGGATATTTGTATACTCCTCAGTAAAAATATAAACTGTACAATGGTTAGGAATGGTAAAATTATACAAGAGGAAAAGGAAAGGAAGTGATTCAACTGGTAAACCCCAGACCAAAAATAATTTATTTCAGTCATGTAGGTCTTACATTAAAGGATGGAATGTCCTATACAAAGGAAGATTCTAATGGTAAGAGTCCTTTATCATTAGATGGTAGAGATAAGAATTCTGAATCTAGAAAGGGTGACAACTTCTCAGAAGACTTGAGACTGTTGTGTACAAGGACCCGGCATTTCCCATTTTTGTTCCTGCAGCTTCTGGGTCAACACAATCACCCTTCTTAAATTTCTGCCTCCTCTTTCTCCTTTTTGCCTATATGTTTCTTTCTTTCTCTACCTGGCTCTCGTGGCAAGAAGGACATGAATGAGACAGCACTAAGACTGAGAACTCGTGATCTTTCCCTCTAATGTTGCCTCTCTTCCAAACTCCCCTATTTATGTTGTGTATGCCACTGATTCCTACTCACCTACATTTGTAACCTCAGGCACCTTAAATGCTTCACGCTCCCTCTCATCTCCCTTCTCTACATCTAAATAGTTGTCAAGTTCTGTCCATTTGCTTCCATGGCATCTCTCATTCACACTGCCTTCACTCCACTCCCATGGCCATTATGTTAGTACACACAAGCTATCATCATCTCTCATCTGTACTATTAGAATAATTGGTCCTAATTGGTCTTTCTGCTTCTAATCTCTCTAGGCCAGGGGAAAAGCACAAAAACAATAAACCATATATGTACACACCTTGTCTCCCTCCCAAGCCTAATAACAATACAGCTTCTTACATTTTCTTTCCATGGTTAACCATCTTTGAAAGCAAGTCTCCTCTGAGAGAATATGCATACAACTAGGAAAGGTGCTGGGATATCCATGAACACTTTGCAGCTCTCTTTCAAACAGAAGTACTTCATCCACCAAGTGACAGAAGAGATTGTCATCATACAAAAGACAAGGAATGTCAGCAGCTAATTTCTCAAGAACCAGCATCATAAGAGCACGAGAAAATTCTAGCTAGAAGAAATAGAAACACATATATGTAAATAACATGTTAGCATTATGTAATACCCACAGCTTTAAAACAGACACTTTGATAATGGTTTTCTTACCCTTGCATTTACAGAAGAGCCTACTTTATCTAATATTGGTTGAATTTTCTCATCTAGAAACCTAGCATGGTTTCCAATCCACATAAGTACCTGAGTCAGGTACCACTCAGGCTGAAAAAGAAAACAAAACAAGAATGTGTTATAAAATGGTGATTAAAATTAACCCTACAAAATATATTTATTTAATTGCATAACAGCATCATAATTAACGTCACTGAAGTCAATTAAAAATTTTTCTATCTGAAAGAGCAGTATTTCTGTCCTATATTTTGTACTTATCTAGAATTTGGCATTAAAGTGTTTAAATATACTTCGAACTAATTCCAATATTCACAGCTTTAAAAAAAATGGCACCAAAACCTACTAACATACTTTAAAAAAAATACTCAAGAGTACACAGAAAAAGAAAATCACTAAATCTGTAAAAGGTGAAAATTTGGAATGGGTACTTAAAAATATGATTTTTATGTTTTTTCTTTTAAAGGAGAAATTAAAATAATTTCTCAAAATTATAAATTATAAGTCAGTCTGTGTTAAGGCTTCATCTCTTTAATATCAGAGCTCAATGTCTAAAATCAAAGACAATTGATTAAATTATCCAACACAACCCTCTCCAGATTGGAGCTGCATTAATTACATACGATGAGGTTTTGATAACAAATAAAAGAGCCATTTTGAATTCTGATGGTCTCCCCCACCCCCAACTTCACTCTTTCCCCAAGGACCTAGAATAAAAGTTTCTGAGAATTATTCACGACAGGGGTAAATAGTTTGGGGCAAAGAGCTGGTGGGCAGAATACTGGTTTTAGAAGGGTTGAGCTTGATAAAAAGCTTGACCCAAGTCCAAAAGATCCTTCCTGTCCCTCCACAACTCCATTGACTTGTCCTCTTCTAGACTTCTCCCTGTTATGCCCTGCTCTATTTCTCTTTTCTCCTCCAAAAAGAAGTTTCAATAAAAACAAAAGTAAACCGGTTTTTAAAAAATCAGTATGTCTCCCATGCTCATTAAATCCTTGTTTATTTTCAAATTATAGAAAGACAAACTATATTTTAACTACTGAACATACAGTGCATTGAACAGCGTGGTTTTTAATAACATCCTTATTATTCTATGAAAACAAGCATACGCAAGATCGTTTCCCACTTCTTCAGGATGAAGAGTAGACAATAAATGGAAAGTTATATAGTTGACATTAATCTCTACCCCAAAAGCCCTTCCCTGTCTTCCATTTTTCTCTCTCCTTGCACTGACCTACCTTTTTTAGGCTCAACCTCCACAAAAAATCCATTGCTCTGCATCTTCCAAATTTCTCCTTCCTACCCCCAAACTAAGAATTCAAACATTAAAATGTGTGTGGATTCAGTTATAAAAACTGACATAACAAAAACTTTCTTGTATTCCTGTTTCGAGAAAGGTAACTAAGCAGAAAGTATAGTAAAAGCACTCAGTTGGAACTTGTTGCAGTGCATGCAATCATATTTTATCAGGGTAATAGGTTAAGTTGTGATATAAATGGCCCAACTTATGCACATCACTAGTCCCATTAATGCATTTTTCTAAGGTAGGTTTGTACTCAGACTAGAGGAATTTGGATTTCTAGAGAACAAAATGTAAAGCATGTTAACTCCAAAGGTTTCTGAATGGAGTCATGTTTTCATTTAAGACAATTAAAGAATACATACAAATAATATCTGATGCAAACAAAAATCTCACATAAAAGATGACAACTTCACACCTTGCTTATAACATTAGTTTGTCGATTCCCACTGAAGTGATACCTGAACCTCTTCTGGAGGGGAGTCAGCATAATCTGAATGGGAAGGATGACCAGGGGTGAAGCTGGAAGAGAGTATTTTTCTGGAAGTTGTTTCGGTTCAGTCAGTAATTCATCTCTGAGATGATTAAGTCAAGGTAAAAGTCCCCAAAGTCATACATTTACAAACCCTAAGTTTATTAAAAAAAATGTTCAGCATTGGAATATAACACATACATTTTAATCATTTTTACTCAAGAGGTTCTACTACTACTAGCTTATACGCCCCTAACGAGGCCACTGATAAGAAGAAAATCCTCATATACATCAAGATATTTATAGTAGCACTTTTTGTGATAGAAAAGGACTGGAAATAAAAGTTGTCTATTGATTAGGGAATGGTTAAACAAGTTGTGCTATGTGAATGTAATGGCATGTTACCGTATTTTAAGAAATGACAAATATGATGACTATAGAGAAGCAAAAGATCTACATGAACTGATGTAAAATGAATTAACAGCCCCCAAAACCCAATATATACGATGACTACAATAATATAAATGGAACCAATCACAGAACACTCAAAAATGAATGATGCGAGATTACTGAAAACAAGCATGTCTCCAAAGAATATATGAGAAGATACCTTATCTTACCCCCCTGCAGAGGTAAGAGATCCATGGGCAGAGTACACTGCACATATTGTCAGGCTTTTTTGAAAGACTGAGCTGATCAGTTTTCCTAATTTTTTCTCCTTTTTTTTTCCTTTTTTTGTTAAAAAAATTTTTTTGGGGGGGTGGCTCTCTGGGAGAGAGAGAGAAAGAAATATTGGGGGAAATTTTGATGATATAAAAAATACCACAAATTTATTTTAAAAACAAATAAAATATGTAACATTTATTGAATTTTTTAAAAATTAATACTGAAATAAGTGAAATTATTCAACTATAACATTCACAGGCAACTCAAGCAGTAGTGTAGTATCCTAAAACTACAAAAGTAAAAAGGACAGTTTCTATTAATCTGGGTAAATCCTCTATGGAGGATTTACAATATACTATTATTAAGAGTTATAACAGCATGAAATATGGAGGGGTTAGAATTTTCATCAGTGGATGATCATCATTTGCATGGCAAATTGAACCCCCATCACCAACTTGACCACCATTCTTCCTTCAAACCTTGATAGTCTTCTATACTGAACCCAAAGGTTTTGGGAATAGCCATGCTCCCTAAAGCTGTGCTCAGATCTGCTTCTAGCCCAGTCCTTGCACCCATCTTTGAAGGGAAAAATTACTGTGGAGAAGGAGCTCAACTTCCTTACCACCAGAAGCAGCAACTAGTGACTCTCTGCCTATAAAAGGTAGATAAGCAAAAGAGTTCAGGGAATGGTAGCAACCCTAGAGTAGACAATCAAGTCTTCTTCTAGTCTAGCCTTTGTAGCCATCATCATGGGAAGCAACTCCATGAGGAAGGGACCAGTCACCCCCAACTGCTACCCACTGGGCAGGCAAACCAGACTAGCTGACGTAGCAAGACACCCTGAGAGAAAGAAGGGAGGCAGCCTATGCCAGGCAAATCAAACCATCACCACCAACTTGACCACCATTTCCTTTCAAACCCCCGATGGAGACGGCTCAGGACCCTGAACTCAAGAGCCTTGGGAAGAGCAATGCTTCCAGCTGAGAAGAGTGAATTGATCCTGTATCATTTTCTTACTTATCCTATTTACAATTCATTGCTTTTGTCTTGTAACTGCTTGACTTAAGCAGTTCTGTCTCTGAACTTGGTTGAGAATTCATCTGATCTGTAACATGTTAAGTTTAAAAATCCAATTCCCCTGCTAATCACTGATCTATTCTTGCCTCAAGGAATTTAACCGACATTGAGGATTGCTTGTGAACACAAGGGAACCAGGCTTAATAGCTTTATACCACCAAGCTATCCTTCAAGGATGTCTGGTTTACCATCTTGTACCTGAACTCTCAGGAGAAAAGGAAGGGGGTCACTGCTAGCCCCCACTGCCAAACTTCTAACAAATCATGTTGTTCCCTACACGTTAATTCTGTAACCAATCATGTTATCCTCAACCCCATGAAGTCATCTACCCTGTTCTGTTTCTTCTTCTGTACTCCCCAAACCTATATAAGGGGAATCCTGAACTTTTGCTCAGAGTTCTTGGCATAAATGGAGGCAAGCCACTGACACATTTATTGACAAGAAGCATGACCCTGCTAATGAATATTATCTTGCTCAGACAACTGCCCATTTACCTGTTGGTTAAATTTCATTTGAAATACAGCCCAGTGTCTATAGCCATCACAATGAGAAGCAATTTCTGTGGAAACATGGCCTGGCAACTCTTCCTGCAGGTTTAGCTGTGCTAAAGCCATAGTTACTGAAGACCTAGGACTTGTCACCAAAATCTCTGGCACTGTCAAATGGTCCCAGATCAGAAACTCATATGAATTTTTTCATGGGAAACAACATTAAAGAAGAGATATTAACATCTGCTTTCTTGCTGCAACCTAAGGACCATGGGACCTTTCCATCTGATTTACAGATAAAACTTTTCATGTGTCTCCACAATTAGAATATGAGATACTTGAGAGTAAGACAGGGGCTGTCTTACTTTTCTATTTGCATCCCCAGTGCAAAGTAAGAGCTTAATAAATGCATTTTTCAGGGGGGGCGGAGCCAAGATGGCGGCTAGAAAGCAGGAACTAGCATGAGCTCCCCGCCAAGTCCCTCCAAAAACCTATAAAAATAGCTCTGAACCAATTCTAGAACTGCAGAACCCGCAAAATAGCAGAGGGAAGCAGGGCTCCAGCCCAGGACAGCCTGGATGGTCTCTGGGTAAGGTCTATCCCCCACGGAGCTGGGAGCCGAGCAGAGTGGAGCAGAGCCCAGCGTGGGCGGCGAGGACCAACCAGACCAGGAGCCAGGCAGAGCGTGCCCTAGAGCCCCGAATCAGTGAGCTATGGCAGTTACCAGACTTCTCAACCCACAAACACCAAAGACAACAGAGAAGGTTAGTGGGAAAAGCTGCTGGGGACAGGGAGTTTGCGGTTTGGCCACCACCCAGGGGGCAGCGGAGGTGGGGCAGCTACAGAACTACAGCTGCAGTTGCTTCTGGCCCTAGGCCCACAAATTCACAAAATGTTTTTCAAGAAAAAAAATCCTGTTAGAATTTCCCCTATTAAAAAAAAAATAATAATTTTCCCTATTAAGATACTGAATTCTACTCTACTGTGGGGGCATAATGAGCCAGAAAGGATAAGGAAAAAAGAAAAAAACAAAAACCCCAACTTCCTCTTAGTGTGGTGGGGAAAGAAGGGTCAGGCTCCCTCGGGTCAGATCCCAGGGCATCCAGAGTTATAAACCTTTTCTGAAAATGATTTCCATGGCCCACAAGCATGTTCTGCACCTACATATGGACATGTCTCACTAAATAAAATGTCAGCTGCTTGATGGCAAGGACTATTTTTCTTCTGTTTTCGAGTCTCCAGTGCCTAGCAGAAAGCCTATAACACAGCAGGCATGTTAAATATTTGCTGATTTCTAATATTTGTTTCAAGGAACCTAGAAGTATGATAAAAATTACAGTTATAAAGCACTATTTTCTTACTGAAAGAAATAAAAGTCTCTTGGGTCAAGTAAACATTTTGAAATTCTTATTCAACCTATGAAAATTGTTTTAAGAGGACATTACATTTTCTGCAAGGGCATATGAAAATCAGGTCCAAATCAAATGACAATAATATTAAAGTCCATCTCTCTCGCCTTCCTCCTCCTCCTCTCTCTCTCTCTTTCTCTCTCTGTCTCTGTCACGCACACACATACACACTCTGCATTTTTAAAAGATTTCACTCTTTACTAACATACTAACTGCATAAAAATTGTTAATTCCAAAAAGATACGAGGTTTGAAGTTTCAGAAGTTGACAGAACAGTGTCTCCAAGTTACTATACACCTCTGGGGTGCCAGCTATCTTACTTAAGCCAACATTCTGAGGCTGAGGAGGCCCAATGAACGGCCAATGAAGCTGTGTTAATATCTCTTCAAAGTCACTGCAATAGAAAATTCATACTAGTATATTTTAGTTAAAACAGAAATCTACAAAAACTCTCCACAATATTCAACATGGGTATGTTACCTACCATGTTAGCTTGTCCTTGAGGATTTTATGCCAGAATTTAACAGTGGACCTAACAAAACTAAGGAGATGAGAACACGATGATTCCTGGAGCTTAATATCCAGTTGTGCCATAGATACTAAAGTAGTAGCTGCCTCTGGTACATTATTGGTCATTAGATATTGTTGAATATTATCACTGTAAAGCAAACATTAAAGTCAATTTGTGTATGGTATAATAAAAATTAGGAAAACTGTTTAAAATCAGAAAAAAAAATTTCTCACTGACTTTTAGGTAAAACTGAATATAGACCTGGACCAAACAAAATAATGACATAGGCAACATTTACCTTTCCTCTATTCTCATTTGTAATCCTTTGATTACTATCTAATACCCATGTGCTGCCCAAAACTCTCTCTCCATCCTCTCACCAAGGCAGGCTCTTCCTTACTTGAACCTCAAGTTCTATATCTCTTTCTCCATTGCCTGATTGTCCCTCTCCTCCACCATTAAAACTTACCTGACCTAAGTCCCATTCTTTCAGGGCCCTGTTAGGAGACTAGCCAACTAATCTCATTGATTATAGATATAGTGCTAATATCTTAATGTTTTGCCTTTCCTTCTGTTTTAGCAGAGGCCTTCAATGTTACTAATCGAAGCAATGCAGAATTTCAAACACTGTTACAATACAAAGCAATCCTTCAATCTTACCACATAGGTAATCTACTGCCTACTCTGTTTGGCAGACCCTGTTTATATGTCACCTAGCGGCAGAGGAGAAGCAGCACAGGATTTGGAGTCAAGAAGACCCAAGTTTGAATCCTGGTTCTGCTACTTACTACTTGTGTAATCCTGAGCAAGTCACAAACTCTCTGGGACTCCATTTCCTCATCTGTAAAATGACGAAGTCATACTAGATTACCTATAAGATTCTTTTTTTTTTAAATTAGATTTTTTATTTTTAGTTTACAACACTTAGTTTTACATGTTCTTGCGTTTCAAATTTTCTTCCCTTCCCTCCCCTCCCCCCTTCCCCCAAAATGGCATGCAGTCTGACATAGATTCTATATAAGCCTTCGAATCAAACTTATTTACACAATAGTCAAGTTGAAAGAAGAATTATGACCAATGGAATGAGTCATGAGAGAGAAGAAACAAAACCAAAAGAGGAGGAAAAAAAAGACGACAGTTTGCCTCAGACTCTTCAGTTCTTTCTCTGGATGCAGCCAGCTCTCTCCATCATGCATCTTTTGAGCCTTGTATTGCTGAGGAGAACGACGCCTAAGGTTCTTTTCAACTGTAACTCTATAATTGCATAGCATGATTCTACACTAACAGCTCTGTTACCCCACATGGTTGGGTTGTTATTGATGTATTCCACATAAGTGAGGTTTCCAGGTAATTGCAGCTTAGTCCCTGAAGTATCAAAACACTAATTTCTTATGAGTAAGACCAGAAAATGTAATAAACGTGACAATACTGCTTAGAGCAATTCACTAATTCACTGTCATACCAATCAAACTGCCAAAGGATTATTTTATAGAACTAGAAGAAATGATAACAAAATGAATCTCAAGGACAATAAGGAAAAAAAAAGTGGGAAAGAAGGGGACCTAACAGAGACAAAAGCACAATTGCAAATTCAATACCATCCATTACTGAATTCAAATTCTTGAGTTTTAAAATAAATGCATTCTCATTTACTTAAAAAGAATGCAATATTTAGAAGTCATTTCATTATAAAGTCTCAACTTCTGGGAATCACAAGAATTATATACAGAAAGTTACTAAGCAGTGTTATAAACCACTGCTAGGCCTATACCAAAAGACACCAAAGAAATGGGAAAAGGTCCTAAATGTGCAAAAATATTTATGACTTAGATAAAGTGATGCAGAGGAAAATAAGCAGAGCCAGAAAAACAATTTATATTATTTATCAATTTTATAACAGTTTTGAAGACCAATGAACTGGTGAACAATGGCATGGGCAGAACCAGGAGAACAATTTATCAGTAACAACACTGGGAGGACAAACAATTCTGAAAGCTTCAAGAACTGTGATCCATAACATGACCATCGATGATTCTAGAGTATCAACGGTGAAACATACGACCCGCTTCCTGACAGAGAGGTAATAGATTTAGGGTATGCAGCCAATGAGAGAATGTTGCTCTGCTTGACTATGCATTTCTGTTACAAGGAATTCGTTTAGTCTGTTCTCTTTTTCCATAGGGTACAGGTTAGGAGAGAGACAAAAAAAGATTTCTATTAATTAAAAAGAACATTTTAAAAAACAGTAGTGGAGTGCTCAAATGATGCACACACTTTCAGATGAGGTCACTATATTACTGTTAGTTAACTAATTTACTCTCCTAGAAGAAGGCTTTCATGGAGTGAGGACGATCTGGAAATGTCTGTCATGTAAAAACAAAGCACACCAATAAAACTTTTTTTTAAAAGTCCAGGGTCCATTTCACTGTCATTTTGATTCTTGTAGTCAACTGATGAGAAGAGGTCACAGTCTTTCATTAGGACACCACATTTCTCTTTCAAGGATTACTGCAAATACCAGATACAGGATAATATTATCTTAATTGAGACATTTCTTATAAAGTTCTCACCAGAACCTTATGGCTGACCTAGAACATAAATATGTGGTAAAATGGGTAAAACAGGAATTCAGATAATCTCAGTTTAAATAATTTAAACAACAGGAATGAGATGTTTTGGAACTCTAAACTCTACCACTGGCTCACTACTAGCTCTATCAATGACTTACTGTATATACTCACGGACAAATATTTTATACTTGAAACCCTACAAAGCATTTATTTTCATAGCTTACTCCTCACTTCCCCTGCCTTACCCCACTAATAATCCAGCCAAACTGGCCTTCTCTCTGTTCCCCAGATTTTCCCCTCAATTCCCACCTCCATTCCTTTGCACTGGCCATCCCACATGCCTGGAACACACTCCCTCCTTACTCCTGTGGCCCTCACTTGCTTTAAGACCATACTGTCTTCTGCATGAAGCCTTTGATTCCTTCAAATGCTTGTGCTCTCCCTCGACAATCCTATATTTAACTACTTTAATATATTTTTGTATTTATTTACTTTACATTTATGCTGCATATTTACATGTGTACTTGTCTACCCTAAGTTAGTTCCTTGTGAATAGGGATTGTTTCATTGTTTGTACTTATATATCAGGGAATAACATAGTTTGGGGCACATTACAGGTGCTTTAATACATGCTTGTTGATTGATACCATGTAAAATAACTTCCTTTTTTCTTGAGCAACATAAGCAACTTATAGTCACTGAGAGTCTTCAACTGAAACAGAATGCATACTTTAGCTTTATTACATCTGAAATGTTATTTTTTTCTGTCTCTGATATTTCTTTCTGTAGCCCTTCAGACATTGTAATATTTCCTAGCAACAGTAAATATACCACTAATTGATATGAGGCAATTGCAGCGGACATCAGTAAACATCAAAGATAACGCAGAAGGTGGGGTGGAAAAGCAAGAGTCAAGGATCAAGGAAACTGAATTAAAACATTAAGTCTGAAGGGTGTAGCAGGTCTCAAGTCAAGCAATTCACCCACTAAGAACTGAGGTAGGTGACATAGCCTATCAAAAATCTCCACCTTTATTCTTGTATACATAGTACCAAAATTCAGAAGATACTTTTAAACAGAGGATATACATGTGCCTGGTGCTCTTCCATACAGTTTCTAGTGATTTTTTAAAAAATATATGTAAAATCATGTCACACTCCTACTCAATAAATTCCAATAGCTCCCTATGTGGCATCTAGATAGTGCAGTGGTTAGAGTCTGTGGTTGGAATCAGGAGGACCTGAGTTCAAATGCCAGCTCAGATACTTAGCTGTGTGACCCTGGGCAAGTCACTTAACCCTGTTTGCCTGTTTCCTCATCTGTAAAATGAACTGGAGAAGGAAATGGCAAACCACTCCAGTATCTTTGCCAAGAAAATCCAAAATGGGGTCACGAAAAGTTGGACATGGCTGAAAGGACTGAAGAACAAACTCCCTGTAACCTCTAGGATCAAATGTAAATTCCTGTGTTTGGTATTTAAAACTCACAAGTTGGCTCCTTCCTATCTTTCAAGAGTTGTTATATATTACTCCTCTCCACGACTCTACAGTCTAGCACACTGGCCTACTGGCCATTCTTCATACACCATGCTCCATCTCCCATCTCCAGTCTTTTGTACTGGCTATCCCTCATTCTCCAAATGAACTCCTTCCTTACCTCTGCTCAAAGAATCCTTGGGTTTCCTTCAAGCTTCAGCTCAAATGATAATTTCTAAATGAAGTCTTTCTTGGGCTCCTTAGCTGCTAGTGTCTTGCCTCCTACAATCTACCTGCTTACCTTGTATTTGCTTCATATGACTTTTATATCTATCTACATGCATGAGTGCAAGTTGTTTCCATCATTAGAATGTAAGGGCTTTAAGGAGTAAGGGCTTTTTGTCTTTGCATTACTAGTACTTAATACATAATATAGTAGGCCTTTAATAAATGCTTGTTGAAGGAAAACAGTCTATACTAGATAATTTCTAAGTACTCAAATCTAATATCCTTTCAAATGAAAATAAAGGTCCCTAAAAAGTTAACATTCATTCACAATGCATGAAAAAATTACCATTATACTATTTTTATGACAACTAAAAGAATTAAGTATTTATAATCTCTAATTAACCTGATTTTTTTTTTCTTTTTGGAGGGGGGAAGGCAGGGCAATTGGGGTTAAGTGACTTGCCCAAGGTCACACAGCTAGTAACCTGACTGTTTAATGTCATCAATGCCCTGGTAAAGATAGAAGCCTCCAGGGAAATGATAAGTAAGAATATAATAAATGAAGCATCTTTTACCTTAGCTCCTCTATCTGTGAAATCCACTTTAGATAGGCAAGATGCCGCTCAATCTCTTCTATTTGGCTAATCGATACTCCAAGTTCATCCATCCATGGCTGTGCTGTCAACAAATGACTGTTGATTGAACTAAAGAGAAGAGTTTCTTTTTCTAGAAGCTGACTAAGAAATTTCTTTGAATCTTCAGCATTTTTTAAGGCATTCTGAATTCTTTTAGGGACTTCTGATGAAATCGTAAGTACCTGAATACACATACACACACACACACAAATTACAAAAAGAGAGATTAATGATTACCAAAATATCTGCAATCTTACCTTTTACATCCAAAATATTTTAAGTGCTTTATTATGTGTAGAAAATAACACAATTTCATATTATCATAACATGGTACTGAACTAAAAAACAGAAAAATAACATCCCAAGTACACCAAGCTCATAATTTCAAACTTTTACTTAGATTCTATCACATCTTAAAGTTCTTATCGTGCTGATGTTTTAACCCCCAATAACCTATGAGGCACTTAAATGCAATTCACTTTAACTGTGGCTGTTCAAAAACAGAATAAGGACAGGGACTCTGGGGTTCTAGAGAAAGCCCTGTGAACAACTAAACATCTAGGGATTGTAAGACTCAACTAAATTCTCAGTGTCACACAGAACCAGTAACATTGCCCACTCTGGACTGTAGCTTGTTTATATGTAAAATGTGAGAATATAAGAAGACTCGAGGGAAATCAGTAAAAAGGTATTGCTGGTATCACTGTAGTTCTTTAAATCTTACTGCCCCCCCCCAATTCCAACAAGACAGAAAGGGGAAAAGAGAGAGGGGAGAGGAGAGGGGAAGGGAGAGGAGGGGAGGGGAGCGGAGGAGAGAAGTTCTTCCTATATTTAGAATGGTACCATGAGTTAATAGGTTTTTAGAATTATAGGTTTAGACCTGGTAAGAATCTTATCAATACTTTAGTTTAACCCTATGATGTTGCAGATAGAGAAAGTAGGCCCAATTACTTTGCCAAAGTCATAAAGGTAAGAAGTAGAAGAGCCAGGAGTTGAACCCAGGTTGAAATAGGAATTAACTTTTTACAGCTTTACTACAGATTACCATATTAGGGAAATATAGAGATTAGAAATGATAATCTTGCATCTATTTTGCCAGTGGCATAGGTAAAAATACATCTTAAGCAACAACACAACACAAAGAATATGCATTGTTCAGAGAAGGAAGAATATGGAGACAGAAGTTATTTTTCACCAATCTGGTAGTCATAAAAGAAAATCTTTTAATCTTTGCAAAAGGGACAATAATATAATTAAATATAAAAGCACTTTAAGATAATTATAATAAAAGCTCCATAAAATGTAATCAACATTACCAACATCATTTTTCCAATTACATAATGTCATTCAAATAGGAAATTTGTCTATTTATTTTGCAGAATATTTAATAGATGGTAGATCCTTAAAAGTTTAAGTTATACAACCATTACCTAACTCTCCTGATCCGGAAGTAAAGATGTCATTGAAGTTTTTTCTATCTTTATCTACAGTTACTCATTCTATACAAACTTGTGATGAACTCATCAACTCCATGCTACAACAAAAACATAGTTTAACACTTACCTGTTCTTCTAATTGTGCTTTATTATCTGTCAGCTGTTCTATCAGTTTTCCAAGTTTCTTTAAAGATTTAAGATCATTTCCAACTTCCTTTTCTATAAATTCAGACAGGTAGGAAGGGATATCACAGGTATCTACATCTTGGTTGGTTTGTTCTTTTCTGACAACAGCTGCCATTCTTAGATTGCCTAAAATTTTTTTTTTAAATTGTAAAGCAAAAAGTTACAATATTCACTCAATGACAACTGCATGCTACAGAACGTACACAACACGGCATGCTGGAATCGCTCAGACGATCTCCAAGCATTTATTAAGCTGACATTTTGGTAAGACTATGCGCTCTAAGTCTCTTAACCTCCATGTGCTTCAAGTAACTCTCTGAAGTTTTAGCTACTAAATTATAGGTGGGTAACAAGGATTTATCATACCCAAAAGACCATATGGAAAAAGGATCATCACCTGACTGGGTAAACAATGTTGGAGATCGTTGGGTTTTATTTTCCTTTCACGAACCTCAAGCTTTAACTATTATAACAATAGTCTTCTGAGCGGTCTCCTACTCAGTGTCTCTCTCCACTCCAGTTCACCCTCCACTCAACTGTCAAATTGATCCTCCCTAAGTATATGGCAACCTCTTCTTCCCTTCCTTCAGTCAACTCCAGCAGCTGTCTATGATGATATCCAGGATTAAATGGAAAATCATCAGTTACACTTGCCTCCCTCCTCCCCTTCCTCCTATATTCTACCACCAGTGACACTGCCTTTCCTCACGCTCCATCTCTAAGCATTTTCACTGGCTTTCCCTCATGTGTGGGATTTTTCTCTCTTTTCACAGCCTCCTAGCTTCCCTGGCTTCCTTCAAATCTCAATTAAAGTGGCACTTGCTGCAAGAAGCCTTTCTCAATTCTCCTTAATCTTGGTGTCTTCCCTCCATGACGAATTATTTATTGATCTGTGGATTTATCTTGTCGGGTTTGTTTTTATTAAAGTTTTTTTTAAAATTATCTTGTTTCTACCGAGCTGTTTGCATGCCATCTCTTCCCGCCCCGCCCCGCATCTGGCTAAGAACGGAGACTTTTTTTGTACCCCCGCCTTTCGTACAGAGACTGGCACAAGACAGGCGAACATAAATGTCAACTAACTGGACCCATATGGCAGTCTGGCCAAGCCTACGGACCCCTTCTCGCCAGAATGTTTGTAAACGCATAAAATAAAATACAGAGGACGACAAAGGAAACCAGTCATATAGAAAGTTATTACAATTTTAAGTCATTAACAATAGTTATTACAATTTTTTAAAACTCAATTAAAAGTAGGAGGCTTCGATCTCTAGAAATTTATCCACAGATGGGCTACGTGGACTCCCCCCTCCCCCCCCAAAAAAGGGAAAAAAAACCGTCCTCCTTGATTTTGCAGACTGGAAAACCGCAGTGGAGGGAGGTCAAAGTGACTTGCCCCTGGACGAGAAGATAATATGTGGTATAGCCGGGACTCGAACCCAGGACACCGAACCCCTGACACTCCGGTGCGAACCCCGCCTGCCGCTCTCTTGGGCTTCTTTCCTTTATGGGGGGTGGGGGTGGGGGTGGGGGTTAAAGGTCCCATCCCTGGTCCCGGGCCGTGGGCGGCTGTCCGTCCTCCCATGCTCTCCCTTGATCTCTCCTAACCTCAGCTCAGCTCCGGCCGCCTCCTGCGCTCCGTCTGCTCAGCTCCATGCGCAACCCGCCTGCCGGGAGCAGCCCGTGCGAGGACGGGAGCGAGCCTCTCCAGGGCCGGACTCGCAGAGGCGGAGACGTGCGTTTCACCCCGGAGGATGCCGAGGTGGCTGCCAACGCCACTTCCTCTCCTGAACTCGCTGACTTCTTCCCCTCGTTCCCAGAGGAACACATTCCTCCCTTTCCCTGGCCGTGAAAACTAGCCTGTGGCGCCATCGCCTGGCTGGAGGCCGCGCTGCAGCTCTTACGGTATGGCCACAGCCTGGCTTGTAGTCAGTCCTGTCCCGTTATCTAAACTGATCATGGTCCTGATACTCTAAGAGCTTACTAGGAACCTGGGTAATAGTGGTTGTAATAGTACTAATAGTAGTTGGTTGGTTATTGCCCTTTATGCTTGAAGAAGACCAAAATGACATCACTATGTGGAAGTCAAGATACAGTGTGTACTGTGGCTGATCAGACCAATAGGAACTTGGAAGGTTCTACCACAGCTCCAGAAAAAATGAACATTTGGAGCAGAGATGTCTCTGAAAAGTAGTAGTAGTAGTAGTAGCAGCAGCAACGGCAGCAGTGGCAGCAGTAAACAATAATAATAACCAATGTTTATATAACGTTATATATAACATTTATATTTACTAATCGTAAAGCTGCCTATTACATGAAGTCAAATGGAAGTGACAGAGTGGATAGAAAGCACTGGAACTACAGTCAGGTTGACCTGAATTCAAACTTTGCTGGGCAAGCCATTTTACCTCTCTCATCCTCAGTTTCCTCATCTGTAAAATGGAGTTAATAATAGCAACCCTCACAGGGTTGTGGTGGAGATCCAGTGAGGTAACATGTGGAAAGCACTTTGCAATTCTTAAGGTGCTCTGTAAAATGTTAGCTGTTATTATTAAAATGGATCACAAATCTTGCAGATGATGGTTGAGAAAACCTGTTGTAGCAAAGGATACTGCTTGATGCACCTAAAATCCTCAGTGTTTCATTTTGTAGATTCAAACAGTAGTCTCCAAGAGTGCAATCACACCCTTAGAGTTTTGTGAGGTTGAAATATGGTTTTAAAAAAAGGAAAAATGCCAACAGTGTTACCTTCTAAATTTTGCACTAATGGCAAAAATATGCAACTGAATCTCCTCACCCTACTGGCATGGCATTTAGGATAACAAGTTCATATTTTTTTTTCAGTGCCCTTTAACTTTGCTCAAAAAGGAGGCAAGTTTCCTGGCCCTTATTAGGGTTATGGGGACCAAAAATGTAGGCTGTTAGTCACAACAAACTCATATCACTTCTGAGCAAATCTACTAATATCACAGATTTAGAGCTGGAAGGGGTCAAAACTTATTTTACAGACCAGGTTACATGACTGACAAGGCCAGATTTTGAACCCAGGCCCTCTCACTCTTAAATCCATTGATCTTTCTACTGAACCAGGCCTCTGTACATGGCTCTGTGCCTCAGTTTCCTTATTTATCCAATAAAAAGATTGAATTCCAAGGTCCAGTTTTAGTGATCTATAAATCCATGACTACCTCCACCTACTTCAATCCTTGATTATGACAATCGAAGTATTCACAGCTCCTCCCATGCTTTTCTGAAGGAAAGCATTATATCTGAGACTTTGAGGGTCCTTAGGCAAACACAATTTCTTATGCCATCATTCCCAAATTTTCTGCTTTCTAATTTTGCCTAGAGTGATTCTCTTAGATACTCTTCAGCAAGGAAGATAGGCTCAAGATTAACTAGGAATAGAGGTCACAGAAGAGTTCAGCTTCTTTGCAATGATAGAAACATCATATGAGGTTATTAGCATTTGGAACCCCTGTTATCAAATAAGGGCTAGAAAAAGGGTTTTTTATGACTTATTAGTTAGGATCTTACTTTTAACTGTTTTGTTTTTTAGAAAAGTGAACACAAGGCAAGGGATGAATGAGCAAGAGTTTATTCAGGTGCTGGGATTTATTTGTTTTCTAAAATGTACATTTAAAATCTTACTTAATTTCCTCCCCCCATCATCTATCATTATTCAGATCTCAGTCACTGACACAACAACATTGACATTAAAAACAACTATAATTTTGGTAGTATAATGCTTAAAAAAATAAAGTGAAGAGGCATCAAAATATATTTTTTCTTCTCCATTTAAAGATGCAAACTTGTAATATTGTAAATTACTTGGATTTTAATAAATGGTCTCAGTGATAGACTAAGTCTGTTGCATCAGAGGACTATTT
>CM053623.1:120965455-121003011 GCA_028646595.1 Phalanger gymnotis
ATCAGATTTAAAGATAATCACCAGGGGAAGGTTGACTACAGACTCATGAAACTACTAAGGTCTAGAGAGGGTTGAAATCTTCATAGGTGGCAGGAGTCTACCCATGGGGATGAAGTCAGAGGCAGGAGCCTTGAAGAATGCATTTTAATAATATCCAGGAAAATTTAAAACATGAATGGAAAATTGGTTTCCTGGTTCACACGTAGGTCATTATGCATAATTTTTTTTTTGCACCATTTGCTCCAGACTTTAAAACAAAGTAATTACTGTATTACTTCATCGTGGATGAAGTTTTCATATATTTTCTAATCAGTGTGTTGATGCAAGAATGTATGCCATCAATGTGTCTTGTGGTACATGTCAATGACAAAATTTTAGGATGCCCAAACCGTGATGAATCATTTAATTAAATCTCCAGAAGTAATACAAGAGAAGATCAATCTCACCTCCATCAATTACTATTTGTCTAACCTTGGGAAATATCCCTGGTTCTCTGTTTCCTGATATGTAAAATTAGGGGGTTAGATTAGATGATCTTTTCTATAGATCTATTATCCTCTAACGTGCCATTTGCCATGCAACAGTAAAAGTATAAACACTATACTGCTTTTGTAGAAAGCTATTGTCCAAGGAGTGCCTGCCTGCCTGCCTGCCTGCCTGCCTGCCTGCCTGCCTAGCTTCACTCCGTTGGGAATTAGATTATCCAGCTTCTTCCCTTGGATTAAAGCTAAATCAGAGTGAAATGACAGAATGGATGCATGATGTACCAGAGTACATTGCAAGTCCTCTGGGAGTAAAGAACGAAAATAAGAAGATGAATGGAGGAGGTTGTCAGATGGCTTGGTGAAGAAGGTAATGGGAATGAAGGAAGAGATGAGGGTTATCTAGCAGTCCACAGGTATGCCAGTTTGAACCTAAGGTCTTCTCTCCTTCTCCTCCTCTTAAATAGAATTTGGGTCTTCTAATCACTCTTTCCCTACCTGCTCTTTCAAACCATCACCACAGCACTGGTCTTATTTTTTTTTTTGGAGGGGGGAAGGCAGGGCAATTGGGGTTAAGTGACTTGCCCAAAGTCACACAGATAGTGTGTCAAGTATTTGAGGCTGGATTTGAACTCAGGTCCCTCTGACTCCAGGGCCAGTGCTCTCTACTCACTGTTCCACCTAGCTGCCCCCTTATTTTTTTCCTTTCATAGTCTTGACCATTGGGAAGAAGTATATGTGGACCTCTCTTAAAACAAACAGTTGGTCTATTGACTGTTTTGCCAGAGAAAGATGTGCTTTTCAGGGCAAATTCATATTGAAATTTGTAGTTACTACTGAACCTGACTATATTTTTTTCTTTTTCTTTTAATTAATTAATTTTTAGTTTTCAACATTCATTTCCGTAAGATTTTTAGTTCCAAATTTTCTCCCCATCTCTCCCTTTCCTCACCCCAAGATTGAAAGCAATTTGATCTAAACACTATATACACATTCATATTAAACCTATTTTCACATTAGTCATGCTGTAAAGAAGAATTAGAACCAATGGGAGAAACTATGAGAAAGAAGAAACAAACAAAAAAAGAAAAAAAGAGAGCAAATAATATGCTTTGATCTGCATTGAGGCTCCATAGTTCTTTTTCTGGATGTGGACAGCATTTTCCATCATGGGTGTTTTGGAGTTATCTTAGATATCTTAGATCCTTGCATTGCTAAGAAGAGGTAAGTCTATCAAAGTTAGTTATCACACGATGTGGCTATTACTGTGTACAATGTTCTCCTAGTTCTGCTTACTTCACTCAGTATCAGTTCATGTAAGTCTTTCCAGGTTTTTATGAAGTCTGCCTGCTCATTATTTCTTATCGCACAATAGTATTCCATTACATTCATATACCACAACTTGTTTAGTCATTCCTCAATTGATGGGTATCTCCTCAATTTCCAATTCTTGGTCACCACAAAAAGAGCTGCTATAAATATTTTTGTACATGTTGGTCTTTTTCCCATTTGTATGATCTCTTTGGGATACAGATCTAGAAGTGCTGGGTCAAAGGGTGCCCTGACTATATTTTGCAGTTGCTTTTTGCCCCACTCCCCCCAGTTTTCACAGATTTAGAGTTTTAAAGGACCAGAAAAATAGTATATATAGTCCAGCTCCCTTATTTTAAATGAGAAAGCCAAGGCCAGGAAGGTTAAATAATGACCTGCCTGAGGTCACACAGGTTAAATAACATATAGCCAGAACTTGAATCCAGGTCCTTTTGGCTCCAAACATACTGTAATCTATCTCACTGTGACATTAACTGTGAATCAACATTAGCCCTAGGAAAAGTGTGATGATCCTCTACATGTTTTAATTTTAAGAAAATTGAAGCTGTGACATTCTCCTCCCCCTGTAGTATTAGAAACAAAAACTACTTTTAATTTTAATTAGTTGTCCTTTCCTCTTTCAAGTGTGAATAATTTAGGTGTTAATCAACCGAAGTAATCAACTGCAAGTAATGCAACAGACCAGAAAGTTAAGGGTCATAACTCCTTGTTTGGTTTTGAAATGAATAGTACAATAATTAGACCTGGGCCTAATGTTCTATGCACATATTTGCAGTCCGTCAATAGACAGTTTGCAGAATTGTATTAAAAATCTGACCATGCAGTGACTTTGAGAAAATGTGTGTTTCTTGAAAAACACGGGGTGATGAGGGAATTCATATTTTTAGAAATGTCTCTCTCCACACTGTTCAGTGCTGAGCACTGAGTCTAGATTTGCCACAAATGTGCTTCTCACAGAAGCCCTATTTAGTATGGCTGTTTTCTCTGTTAAGAAGGGTGGAAACGTGGAAGAATCCAGCTCTTGTCCCTATGCTTTATGAAGAAATTACATTTTCAACATAAGTAATTTTTAAAATTAAAACTTATTTTTCTTTTCATATCTACATTCTTATCTACCCCCCTTTCCCATTCCATTTAAACAAAATCCTCATTACTGTATTTTTTATTATTATTGAATAAGTTCCCAAGAGTGGTATGGAGGAGGTAAGACGAATGCCTCATAATTCACACTTCGTAAATGCCCCGAAGTAGGTTAATAAATCCTGGGGAGCTTCTCTGGAGGTTCATGGAGCTTAAACCACCAGCCCCGCCGAGATCACGCCGCTGCCGCCCAAGCCTGGATTTGAATCCCAAGTCCAGCTAGTTGCACCCTGGCCGAGTCTACTCGAAGCAGCCCCTTAGAAATTATTCGACTTTTTTTTCATTCCACCGGGACGCCCCTGAGTCAGGTGATCCCTGCCACTTATCTCGACCTAAATTCCCATTACCGGGTAACGAGGTCACAGTATGATTAGTCGTGATGTACCGTTTTGACTTCTTACCGGAGACCTCCAGTGCAGTAGGAGTCATCTGTAAACCTATGTAATGCCGATGCATCAGTAAAGCCGAAAGTGATAAAATAATTATGATAGCAATAAAGAAGAGCTAGCATTAACACGGTGCTTTGAGGTTTGCTTGGAAGCATTTACAGATGCTCTCGGGCTTGGTTTTGTTGGTTGGTTTGTGTGGGTGGGGGAGGGGAGGCCTTCCAACCACGCCCGCACAAGTGCAAGGTCTCGGGTGGTCCGGGTCGCGGGAGGCTCGGGGCTGACCTCTGTGCCGGGCTCTCCCGACGCGCGCTCGAGGCCCGAAGCCACAGCGGCGCGAGCGACAGGCACCCCGCTCCTGCCGCCCCCTGCCGGGGTGGGCCCCGGAGGGGCCGTGCCCGGCTCAGGGTCCGCCTCCTCGGCGCGTCGCTTGCGCCGCCGCACGTGTGCGAGCTCCGGCGGCTGCGGGCTAGGTGTCCATCGGGAGGGCAGGCGCGGGCGGCGGGGGCGCTCGTCGATGTTCCACGGCCTCGGCGGCCAGCTCCTGCGGTCCTCCTTCGCCGCCCCTCCCAGCCTCGGGCGGCGCTTCCTCCGCCTCCCCGGGGTCCCAGGAAGGGCTTGGGCCTCTCGCGGCGCGCTTCCCGAGCCTCCCTCAGCGAACCCACCGTCGGGCCGCAGCCCCCGAGCCCAGAGCCCCCGGTCCTCGCCCACTGGTGAGTAAGCACGACGCGCTCTATCCCAGACTCCTCGGCCTGTTTGCGGCCATTAGCTAGTATGCCTGCGGGCGCGTGGCCTGAGTCACCCTCAGCGCCCCGGCTCTTCGTCCACCCAGCCCCCTCCTCCTCCTCCTCCTCGTTCACGCTTTCATCCCGGCCTCGGGGTCCGCACTCTCCGCCGCTTCTCCGGGCGGGGCACAGAGAGTGCATGTGCCCCCGCCTCCCCTGCACTTCCCAGCTTCTCTCCTGCTTGACAGCTTGTCCCTTTCCTTCGCCACTCCTTCCCCTTTCCATGTGCTTAGCAGGAGACCGCTGGCGTCTCCTGGCGAAATCCTCCTATTATCGTTTGCTGAAATAGTGTATGGATGAAGTAGGAATTGTAATGGGGGAACGTTGCTGCTCCGTCTCTGGGGACGGGGGTGGATCACTGGAGGGTTTTTGAACTCGAAGGAAAAAGCATCGATCAGGCATGAAAACGGATTGTGTCCCTCTGGTGGGAATCGCTGGTTCGATCCAGCGGACGCACGCTGGACCTGGAGTCCGAAAGGCCCGAGTTCAGATGTGACCCGCACTGGTCCCTTAACCTGTCTGCTTTTCCTTATGTGTAAAATGGGGGCGATAATAACACTCCCCCGCCGGAGTCTTGGTGCGGATAAAATGAGGTATTTGTTAAGTGATTTGGCTCTGTGTAAGGGCTAGCTATTAGTACGGTTTTCCAAAGCCTTTGAAAAGGAGCCGAGCAGTCATTTGAATCGAATCTGTTGCCTGGAGCACCCACTCCTGAATGTTTACATTGAGGCCTTAAGTCCGGCAGTCAATAAATAGGCAGGATTTTTAGGACCTTATTTCCCTAAGTATTCCTTAAAGGGTTTCATTTTCCAAACTTTCCTTTTTTCTGCGAGTGTCAGGAAAAATGCTCAAAATAAGGAAGAACTTTTTAACTGTTAAAAGCTATGTAAAAGTGGAATGTGCTTTTCCCTCTAGACTAGAGGTTTCAAACATAGCAGTGGATTCTTGTTCACTAAAGGTGATTAAGGGCAGCTAGGGGGCACAGTGGATAGCACGCTGGGTAGATAGATAAAGACTCATCTTCCTAAATTCAGATCCAGCCTCAGACACTTACTACCTCTGTGACCCTGGGCACCTCACTTAACCCTGTTTGCCTCCATTGCCTCCTGGGTAAAATGAGCTGGAGAAGGAAATGGGCAAACCACTCCAGTGTCTTTGTCCAGGAAACCCCAGATGAGATCAAGAGTCTGACAGGACTGAACAACAAAAAAAAAAAAGGTGATTAGAGAAGGCTGACTGGCCTCTTGTCAATAATTCCATAGAAAGGATACCTACTTTAGATAGGAGTTGGACAAGATGCTGTCTAACGTTCCTTCCAACTCTTTAAGATTCTATGATTCTACGAAATGTGTGTCATTAATTTTTTTAATCAATAGGCATTATTTCCTCTTTCCCACTTCCTCCCCATTAAAAAGAGAAAGAAAAAAAATAGATATAGTCTAATTTGCTTTTTACCACTATGCAGGAGGAATACGTGGATAATGTGTTACTAGTGTTGGTGGTAGAATTATATGGTTTTGTCTTCTAATTGGACTCAGACTTGAAGTATATGAGAATGCATCTGGGAATCTGATCTGTCTATGCTAAGCAGCCTCCTATGCCTTCTCATTATGTCTGATTTTTCCTTCCGTATCTTCCAAAGGGTGATCACCCAATATGTTGGAAGTTGAGGTACTTTAACATACTCTGAGTCCCCAGGTGACACTTGGGAGTGTGTCCATGTTACCCCTCCTTTTGCTTCATGACCAATCATATATCTTCTGCATGAGCAGAGGCTATATTTTAATGGAGCTGTGGGTATTCCGTCCTTGTGCAGATTGCTATTCATCTTTGGCTTGTCCATACCCTCCTGTAAATCCCCTATAACTTTTTGTTGACCTTCCACTAGATCTCTTCACATTTGCGTGCTTAGCAGTAAAGAGCACATGTGTTCACTAGTTTACTACTCATTCTCCCTCTCTAGGTAGCGCATGTTTCCTTTAACAGTCTCCTGTATATACACATATCTATGAATATGTGTATTTATGTGCATATATAATATGCATCTTATTTCTTTTTGCTTCTCCCTACACACTTCTTTGTTGGTAACATGGTACAGCATATTCATAAACACCATGTGTCTCTCTTTAGTCCTTCAGGTACCCTGCAACTTTAGTTCTTGGGAGAATGTGATATTTACTTACCGAGGGCAACGGAGCATCACCAGATGAATATTGATGTTAAAAAGATGAGTGTTTCAGGAAGAAGGGTAGGGTCATTAAAAAACATTGCACAATTTTTCTAAGGTAATCAGGTGGTTTTCCTTATAGTCATTTTTTGGCCCAATCCATTGTCCATCAGGAGTATCTGCTCAAAATACACATCCTGATAATATGGGCTGTCCATCCAAGTGCATGTAGATGTTCTCCTCCTCCTATGTTCTCTTCATTCTCCAAGAGGGACCAATGATCTCAGGAGGATGATGTCTTGACTTGCAAGTGAATTGGATTTAAGTGAAGCAGAACTATGCAGAGTCATCAGCCTCAGTCTCTCCAGTGGCAAGACATAGGTCAGGCTCACCGGCCAGTTCTGCATTTGGAGTGAGAGAACCTGAGTTATTATTGCCCTGAGTTATTTCACCTTTGTGACCTTGGTTAAGTTTCTTCACCTCTCTGTTCCTCTTCTTTTCTCTGTCATTATCCTCATCCTCATTGTCATGTGAATAAATGAATAAAGAATTTCTTAAGCTTGCTATATGCAAAGCTCTGTTCCAAGCTGTGGAGACAAAAATAGAAAATAATACAGTCACTGCCCTCTGGGACCTCCCATTCTAATGGGGGAAAGGACATATATGAAAGGTTTCACCGGAAAATCAGCTAGAAAAGTCCCCTGGTCCAGCAAAGTAGATGATGGTGCCTCTTAAAAGTCACTTTCACTGATAAATCATATCTGTAAATGAGGTGGTTGGATGAGGTGACGCCTAAGGATGCTTCTAGTTCTGAATGTATGAGCCTGTGATTTCTCAGTGTCCTCCTGCTTGTCACACCCAGGGATTTTTGTCCCAAAAATCATAGTGTAGTTGTCAGTGATGGTGCAGTTTGTTAGAATACAGTCTCTGTCCTTTTTTCATCCATTTGTTTTCTTCCTTCCAGTTTCATCCATTTAAATGCTCTTACCCAGATGGGTCTCATGCCAAGCTTTCTATAACCTTGTTTTTTCCCTGCTGCTTTTAGATGTTTTGAAGGCTGTAGTGCTCATAATCTTACATTATCTTGTCAGTCAGTCAGCAAGGATTTTTAATTCCCTACTGTGTGCCAGGTACTATGCTAAAATGCTGGGAATATAAAGACAAAAGTGAAATAAATAACCCTTACTCCTCAAGGAGCTTACATTCAGTCCTCTGTAAAATCTTACAACTGAGTTTATATTCTAAAACCATCATTACTCTTGTCTGCCATCTTTCTTCATCTAGCAAGGAGATCACATCTTTGCTGACTGAGGTCATTTCTAGGCTCTTTTGGTTTCCTTATTGTGGCAATCAATTTATATAAGTAAATTTCCTTAGGAAATAGCTTATGACTTTGTTTTGGGGGCATTTTACATTAAGTCTAGCTGAAGTTGCCTGCACTGCATGCATGTTATCTCATTTCTATTCTTCTGTTTTGATATTGATTCTAACCTTTGCTCTAACAAGTCAGTGATCTGACTGAACACAAAATGATTTGGAAATGACTGACATCAGTAAACAAGTCATTTTCTGAATATTAAGTATCACTCTCGCTTCTTATGGTGTTATTTGGTTCTCATCACATGTCAGTGCCTCTTGTCTCTTCTTTAAGAAAATATTCATGCTAATATAATATAGGTCCCAGAGGACATGGGTTCAAGTTTCACTCCAATACTTTCTATTTGTGTGACCTCAGTCAATTAATCTCTTTGGGCCTCTTCTTTTCCTGTAAAATGAGAAGGTTGCATGAGATGGTTTCTTTGTTTCCCCTCTTAATAGCATTGTATTTTTTTTTTCAATTACATGTAAAGATAGTTTTCAACATTTACTTTTATAAGATTTTGAGTTCTAAATTTTTTTCTCCCTCCCTCTCCTCTCCTCAAGAGGGCATGCATCCTGATATAGGCTATATATGTGCAGTCATATTAAACATATTTCCACATTAGGCATCTTGTGAAAGAAGAAACAGAACAACAGGGGAAAACTACGAGAAAGGAAAAAAGAGAAAATAGTATGCTTTGATCTGCATTCAGGCTCCACAATTCTTTCTCTGACTGTGTATAGCAATTTCCTTCATGATTCTTTTGGAATTGTCCTAGATTGAAAAGAGCTAAGTCTGTCAGAGTTAGTCATTGCACAGTGTTGCTGTTACTGTGTACAATGTTCTGGTTCTGCTCCCCTCACTCAGCATCAGTTCATATAAGCCTTTGCAGGTTTTTTATAGCACAATAGTATTCCATTACATTCATATACCTCGGCTTCTCATGATATGGTTTCTAAGGTTCCTTTCCATTCTTAATCTATAGTTCTTTGATCCTAGGTTAAGGAGCACTGGACCTGTGATTTTATTCTTATAGGGAAGTCCCAATAAGGCAGCTTGCTCTGCCACTTAGACTTAGAAAGCAGTAGATTGGATTTGAAATCTCTGAGATCTCTGTTCAGGCCCTACCTTTGACACTTCTTTGCAGGACCCTCGGGGCACTGCTCAGGGTCACACAGCAAATATGTGTCAAGAGGTGAGACTGCAGCCTGCATATGCCTGACTCCAAGGCCAGCTCTCCCCACAACAAGCTGACTCTCAGATGTAGGTCTAGAAGTCTTCAGCCTCTTGTTTTGTTTGTTACTGCTGAACTATACTTTCGGCATATTTTTTCACCTACCATGCCCACCTTTGTATCACATTGACCAAGTATTAAAGCATATGTTGATTTAATTCAGGTCTCATTGAGTTCTTTGTGGAATTTCTCTACCTCCTTATTCTCAGCAACATGCAAGCTACAGTTTTCTTTGTGGTTGTCTTTTTTTGGCAGATGTTTACCTGAACATCAAAGTTTGAAGTGACTGTCTCATGAGATGTTTCTTGTTGCCTTTGAATACATGTTAAAACCAAATTTTATTTGCCTCTTCAAGGAAAACTTGTGAGCCGTCCCTCCGACTTTCTTTAGTCTTTCTTTTATTATAACATCAAGAGAGATATGATGTTGAACCAGAATCTCACATTTATGGAGTACAAGAAGCTAAGTTAAAAATTTTTTTTTAATTTTAAAAAGAAGCTAAGTTAATGTTTATAGATGGTATGAAGACGAAATGATGCCTAGCATCTTTTCCCCCACTTTTTTGCCACTTAACTACTGTGGGCCATTTTGTATTTTGTTTTGGTTTTGGTTTCCATAGCCAAAGAATTTGTCAAATGGCTAACTGACTGAAGATAAGTCTCACTGGACCTAGGGTTGACCTTAGAAAATGGAGTCTCTTTCCAAAACTATACTTGCAAACCTTTCCTCAGTCTGAAAGGGTTTATGCTCCACTTACAGGTCACCTTCAAGAACCTGAGGTCACCTCCACAACGTGACAGGTCAGAGGAGGAACACTTTATGGGGATATGAGTACAATACTTAAATGCTAGTGATTTTATTTTAATTTTGTTTTCTGTGAACAAGCAGATGATTAGCTAGGGCCACTTAAAAACTCACTTATCCCTGGGGGGAGGATGTATCAGTGATTGTAGATTTAGAACTACAAAGAACCTCAGAAGCCATATAGTCCCACTCATTCTTTTTACAGATGGTTAAACTGAGTCCAGAGAGGGAAATCATATCCCCTAGGTAACCTAGGCAGCAAGAGACTGAAGCAGGATTTGATCTCAGGTCCTCTAACTCCGAAGTGCTCTTTCCATGGTCATTTATTAAGTACCTACTAGGTGCCAAGCACTGTGCTTAGAATCTAATTGGGGAAGACATTACCTTAAGGGAAGCTGAAAATTGGGTGGGTGTGGGAAGGCCACTAGAGGCTACCCTGTACTTGGGGTATGATGTTTCCAAACAGAGCAGTTGGTAGGAAATGAAGAGTTGGCTGTCAGGTTCTAATAAAGGAACACATTCTTAGCTTCTGGGTGCGTGGGCCGTAAGCAAATTGTACAGTTTATTTGGCTACAATCATTCAGACTCTTAACACTAATGAAAATTTGTGCCAAGTGGACTATCTCTTTGAACAGATGAAAATGATACCTTTTTAAAAACACTTCCTTTCTCTCTCCAGAAAAGTTGTATGTGCCCTTTTACCAAGAACAAAAAAGAAAGGAAGAGAGAAAAGCAGCTGAGTAAGACCAACCACAACCTCAACTGAGAGAACATCTCTCACATATGTCCCTTTCTTTTCATTCACACAGGCCCTCATCACCTGTCGCCTAGGCTAGTGAAAAAGCCTCCTAAGCGGGCTCCCTGCCTCTGGACTCTCTCCACTGCAGACCATCCTCCAACACCTACCAAAATGACTTCCTAAACCACAGGTCTGACTATGTCACTCTTCACTGGCTCCCTGTTACTTCTAGGACAGATTACAAACTATTTAAAGTCTTTCACAGCCTGGTGCAAGCCTACTTTTCCAGGCCTATTGAGAGTTACTTTTTCACAAACGAGCCTGCTTGCTTTACTCCATACACAGTATTCCATCTCCCATCAACATACCCTTGCACAGACTTTCCACCGTGCCTGGGATGAATTCCTTCCTTATTTCTCAAGGGAGACAATAATCTAGCTTTATTCAGAATTCAGTTCAAGTGCCACTTTTCTCTAAATTTTGCATTTAATTTTCTATGTGCGTTTTCCCTTCTTGAGGACAGGGATTGCTTTGTTGTTATTGTAACTGAAGCACCTGTCATGATGCCTGGCACCTAGTAGATGCATACTTCTTAAAATGTTTATGTTCTTTACTCTCTTTTTTCTCCACTCTCCAAAGATTACCTTAGATGCTGTCTTGGGACCTTAAAAATGGAGACGGTGGAAGTGACTGGAGTATCTATGAAACGTTCTCTTTCCATTGACGAAAATGATGATCTGCCCCAAGCTGATGAAGCTAAAAGACAAAAGCTCTCAGAATGCTGTTTGGCCAAAGATCAAGAGACTCTGGATAATAATTGTGTCCTGAGCAAGGAGACTGTGACCAGACAGACAGAAACCACAACTACCAGAGAAGGTAGAAACAATGTTGAGGCCCAGATTGAAGAAGAAGAGGAGGAAGAAGATGGACTTTTGGAAGAGGAAGAGGAGGAGGAGGAGGATGGCGAGAGCTTTGCCGATATGATGAAGCATGGACTCACTGAGGTTGATGTTGGCATCACAAAGTTTGTCAGTTCTCATCAAGGCTTCTCAGGAATCTTAAAGGAGAGGTATTTTCATTTTGTTTATAGTTGATTGGGCAAAGCCGTGTGCGGAGCTGAAGTTCATCTCTGAGGTCCCAAAAGCACAGCCAGCAAATTCATGCGTTCTGTTTCTGGTTAATGTGATAGTCTTAACATTGAAATGTTTGACCTTTTTTTAGGATGAGGTAAAGAGAGAGGTAGGCCAGTCTGTACTGCAGAATATGACTTAGAGAAATGGTATTTGTCAGTTGGATTTAATCAGGATCTCGCACGTATTCAACCCTAGTTTCCCTCCTGAGTTCCAACAACATATCACCAGCTATTGTCTGTACATCTGTTGGATATTTTGATCTGGATACCCGGCAGGCATCTTAACCTCAAAAAGTCCAAAACAAAATGCATTATCTTCACCAAATCTACCCCATCTTTCTAACTTCTTTATTTCTGTCATGGTCACCATTACCCTTCCAGTCACCTAGGTCTGAAACCTCAGTGGCATCCTTGGTTGTTCCCTCTTCCTTAACCCACATATCTACCCTTGATCAAATCTTGACACTTCTGCCTCTACGACTCTGTCTCACATACCCCCATCTCTCCACCCATGTAACCACCACCCTACTTTAGGTTCTCATTCCTCAGTAAATTCCATTGGCTTTGTTATGCTAGGATTAGTTGTAAATTCCTCTGATACGTTTAAACTTCCACTGATGTGGGCTCAAATTATCTTTACAATCTTATCATACATTATTTCCCTTCACATACCCTGTGGTCCAGTCAAACTGAATTTCTTACTGTTCCTCCTATGTGGCACTCTACAACTGAAATGGTAACCCAGGCCTTTGTTCTGGCTGTTATGCGCAGAACAAATTACCTCACTTCTGCCTCTTAGAGTCCCTGGTTGTTTCATGACTTAGCTCAGGTACTACCATCCCCTCACCCCACTCAAGCCCCACTCCCCCAGCTGCTTGTACCTTCAGCTCTTATAACCTCTTGTTTCTGTATGTACCTATATATTCATGATAGTATGTAAGCTCCTTGAGTTCCTTCTTTGTATGCCCAGCTTTTAGCATAATTCTTGGCACATAGTGAATGCTTAGTGTGTGCTTTTTGGTTGATTGCTTGGTGGCTCCTTTACATGCTCTGGATTGTGCTGTCAAATAGAAGTCCTGTTATAAACTACCTAATTTGTAATTAATATGCAAATAATGCTGATAATTTCCAAAATAATTTATTCCAAATTCCAAAATAATTTGTTTTATTAAATAGGTTAAAGTTTTCCTCTGGAATTTTATAACTGAATTTCTTTAGCTCTTCTCATCCCATGTTTTCTTTTTACTAAAGCAAATTTCAGCCTGTAGGAATTCTTTTTTTTTTGCTTTTCAGATTGGGATCTTTTATTTCATTGCTCTTAGAGAATTCTTGGTGTGAAAATTCCCTCCACGAATTTAGCTCAGTAATGAATATGTAACTTTAGAGCTTTAAGAGTGTTGCGTATGGCAATGAAAGGTTGTGACTTGCTCAGAATCCCAGAGCCAGTAACCTGTAGCCATTACCCTCTAGCTTCTTATTGAAATTGTGATTTTTTTTAAAAGAGTGACTTAAATTCATACAATTTTATTCTATTTCACCTTTTATTTAATGCTGATTCTTACTTGCATAGGCCAGGAAAAAAATCACGAACTGTCGTTTTTGTACATCTCTGCAGGATTACCTTAAAAGTCCACAAGACCTCACAAGTATAGTGCCAGGCTCATGTGATACACAGGTCATCATTCATTAAAAACAAACAAACACACACCACTACCATCATGATTCCTTGTAGCTTAATAGTGAAGGTGGGGAAAAAATGAACAGTTTTAGCTTGTTCAAGGCTTTTATTTACATTCTTAACAGCTTGCGAGTGTGATCTTGAAATTTAATGAAAAATGCTTATTTATATATTTTCTTTTTATTAGATACTCCGACTTCATTGTTCATGAAATAGGGAAAGATGGCCGTATAAGCTATTTGGATAACTTATCCGTGCCCGTGGATGATGAGGTAGCTGTAGAATTCTTTAACAAAGTTACTGATTTTAATAAGATCACGTTATTTTCCTGTTTGGAATTCTATTTGTACATGATTGTTGGTGTATTTTTTTTTTAATATATCTTCTTTGCTTTTTTTTGGTCATTTTAAAGGATCCTTCTGATGACATATTTACAGTTCTGACAGAAGAAAATAAGCAGCGTTTGGAAGAACTTCAGCTTTTTAAGAATAAAGAAACTAGTGTAGCTCTTGAGGTAAATAACAGAAAAAAAGTGAAAGTTTTTACCAATGTTTTTGCATTATCTTTTTGGAGTAGAATGTGATTAAGGCTTCATTGGCCTTAGTGTAGTTGACATAAATCATGTTATTTGTAAATCATCAGCATAACCACTTTGAAATGAAACATCATTGGAATTTCTGGCAGTTTCTCTTTATGAATGTTTTGGCCTTCAGCGGTACAGTGGATAGATCTTGGGCCTTGAAGTCAGGAAGACCTGAGTTCATATGTGGCCTCACACACTAACTGGGAAAGTTCCTTAACCTCTTTCTGTCCAGCTCCCTCATCTGTAAAATGGGGATAATTATAGCACCATCTTCCAAGATTGTCGTGAGGATCAAGTGAGATGATATTTATAAAGACACAGTCCCTGGCACATAGTAGGCTTTTAATAAATCCTTGTGTTCCTCCCACACCCTTCAATCCGAGGATCATTGTGAAGATATAATGAGATAATATTTTTAAAATGATTTGCAAACCTTAGAGTCCTGTACAAATGCTAGCTATTTTTGAATGTTTATATAAGTGTTAGTTACTTTATGTTCGCCTTGAAATTTCAAGGACTTTCTCTGATTGAAAACAAAACAAAAATTTTTGACCCTTTGGACTTATTTCCTTTTAGATTCCTTAAATGTTCTTGGGGCAGGTAGGTGGTGCAGTGGATAGGGTGCCAGGCCTGAAGTTAAGAAAATTCATCTTCCTGAGTTCAAATCTGGCCTCAGACACTTGCTGGCTGTGTGATCCTGGGCAAGTCACTTAATCCTGTTTGCCTCAGTTTCCTCATCTGTAAAATGAGCTGGAGAAGGAAATGGCAAACTACTCCAATATCTCTGCCAAGGAAACCCAAATGGGGTCGTGAAGGGTCAGATATGACCGAACAACAACAAAATGTTCTTTATCCCACTCTTTCCCTCCAGGTGGTTGGAATTTAACCATTTGATATTCCTAGCTAGGACAGTCTCAAGCCAGTCCCCTATTGGCTTAGGTTTAATATTGGAATGAAATGAGATGCTCATAGGTGACTCAGTAGTTAACAAAAGGAGATTTTCTCATAGCTGGGGAAGGATATGCATTAAGGACACTGTGAGTTGACTCAGCTGCATTGAGCTCCCCTACTTTTGGGCTGCCCGTAGTTCCTCCTGGCTGTTTGTCCTTAGGTGACTAGGAAGTGATATCAACAATCTTAGCCTTTAGTCCTCAGACCCAATCAAATCTCAAAGACACCTTCTGAGGAAACGCTAGCTTAACTCGCATGGGAGTTGGCTTTAGAATAGTGCTCCAGTCTGCATTTGGCTCGTGTGTTAGTGACTGTCCTGATAATTACCATTGTCATCAGTAGTAGTAATGAGTCACATTTATCTAGCACTTTGCAGTGTTCATCTCCTAGCTCCTCTCCCCTCTTCCCCAACCAGAAAAATTAGTAATCCAGGCTTTATCATGATGTGGAGGTAACCTCGAGATCTGAAAGAGTGTGCTATCAGGGAAAAAAAAAGAGGCCTAGCAGTTTCTACCAAGCTGGAAAGGCCTCAAGTCTGGGCCCAGGGACGGGCTGTGGTGTCTGAGAAAGGGGGCTTGCCATTCTGTTGACCAGTGCATGGTGAGTCTGTTGTGAGCCATGGAAACTTAGGAAACAAAAGTTCAAAACAGCCCTCTTTGGTGTACGGCCCCTCCCTCTTCCCTTTATTTCTAAATGACCGAACACACGGAGTCCTGGGATTCTCAGATTATCCACAAGCATTGATTTACCTGTTGGTGAAACTAGTATGAGATCTGTGTTCAGCGACTAGTGAACGGACACAGAATCGGAGAGTAGAAGCAGACGGGACCTTGGGACGGATAAGCTAGCCTCAGCCCCAGAGAGGCAACTCGTCTTAATCCATCAGGGCGCCGGCCCCTGAGCCCAGGCCTTTACGCTCTCGTCTCAGACGCCGCGCTTCTGTTACTGGACATGCTGAACCACAACCACGTTGACATTCTTGCTGAAAATAAAACAAGATTTAAAGAGGTTGCCATTAAATGGAGGAGGAGGGGCACCTTATGCAGGGCCAAATGACGGAGCTGGCAGTTTGTATGATCATGAACACCAAGGTAGCTGGAAAGCTTAAGTGGGACGATTCGCAGTCTCAGAGAGCTCATGACGTGTGTTACTAAACTCATCGTCACGAAAATAATAGTTTCCGTGCCAACGGCTGGTTTTTTTTTTAATTAGATTTTTTATTTTTAGTTTCCAAACTCAGTTCTACATGTTCTTGAGTTTCAAATTTTCTTCCCTTCCCTCCCCTCCCCCCTCCCCCAGATGGCATGTGATCTGATACAGATTCTATATAAACCTTCGCATTAAAATTATTTACGCAATAGTCAAGTTGTAAAGAAGAATTATGACCAACGGAATGAATCATGGGAGAGAAGAAACACAACCAAAAAAGAAGAGGAAGGAAAAGAAAGAGCAAATAGTTTGCCTCAATCTGCATTCAGACTCCACAGCTCTTTCTCTGGATGTATCCAGCTCTGTCCATCATGAGTCCTTTGGAGCTGTCTCTGAGCCTTGTACTGCTGAGGAGAGCCAGGTGTATCAAAGTTAGTCATCACAGAATCAATATGTCTGTGGTTATGTACAATGTTCTCCTGGTTCTGCTCCCCTCACTCAGCATTATATCATGTAGGTCTTTCCAGGTTATTATGAAGTCTGTATCTTCCCCATTTCTTATAGCACAATAATATTCCATTACATTCATATACCATGACTTGTTCAGCCGTTCTCCAATTGATGGGCATCCCCTTGATTTCCAATTCTTTGCTACCACAAAAAGAGCTGCTATTAATATTTTCGTGTGATCTCTTTGGGATACAGCCCTAGGAGTGGTATTGCTGGGTCAAAGGGTATGCACATTTTTATAGCCCTTTGAGCATAGTTCCAAATTGCTCTCCAAAATGTCTAGATCTGTTCACACCTCTACCAACAATGTAACTGTTCCAGTATTTATCATTTTCCTGTTTTGTCATGTTAGCCAATCTGACAGGAGAGATGCAGTACCTAAGAGTTGTTTGATTTGCATTTCTCTAATCAATAGTGATTTAGAACATTTTTTCATATGCCTATAGATATCTTTAATTTCTTCCTCTGAAAACTGCCTGTTCATATCCTTTGACCATTTCCCAGTTGCGGAATGGCTTTTATTCCTATGAATTTCACTCATTTCCCTGTATATCTTAAATATGAGGCCTTTATTAGAGACACTGATTGTAAAGATTTTCTCCCAATTTTCTGCTTCCCTCCTAATCTTTGTTGCATTGGCTTTGTTTATACAAAAACTTTTCAGTTTAACATAATCAAAATTATCCATTTTGCATTTTGTAATGCTCTCTATCTTTTGTTGGGTCATGACTTCTTCCTTTTCCCATAGATCTGATAGGTAAACTATTCCATGCTCTCCCAAATTGCTTATAGTGTCAGCCTTTATTTCTAAATCATGAACCCATTCTGACTTAATATTTTGGTATATGGTGTAAGATATTGGTCTGTGTCCAGTTTCTGCTCTACCGTTTTCCCAGCAGTTTTTGTGGAATAGTGAATTCTTAGCCCAGAAGCTGGATTCTTTGGGTCTATCACCACAGCTGTTGCAGAAGATAAAAATGGAGAAATTTTGTGAAGGATTTAACAAAATTCTGTAAACTCAGTCAATATACACCTTCATACCTGGTGACTTCAGTGTGCAGATAGCATACAAAGTAAAAAAGTGAAAATTTTACAAGAAGATATGCTTTAGGATCAAGAAATTAAAGACTAAAGGTGTATAGGTAATTCAGAGGCTGCCTCATTCATGCCTTTCTGACATGTCTGTTTGCTTTAAGAAGAGAGTCAGAACACAGAAAACGAAATTGATTTTATCTTTGTATCCCAGAGATGAGTACAGTCTGTGTTTAGTCTTAAATGGTTAGAGTGAAGGTCAAAATCAGTGGCAAATTAGAAGAAAGACTGCACTGGAGAAGAGACTGTGCTTGAAGAGAGCTGTTTTAGTCTGACTTGTAAGATATTTACGCTGTCACCACTTCTTGGCAATTTTTAACCAAGAGGCAGCAAAGAACTGGCATCAAAGCCAGGAAGACCCAGGTTCAAGTCTCACTTTTGTGTGACCCTGGACAAATCACTTAACCTCTCAGTGCACTGGCATGATTTGCTAAGTCTATGATTTACAGGGGAGGTACTGATCTGCAGGTGGAGATAGTTGCCTCTCTTGGGAGTTCCCTGTCTCCATCCGTTTTCATCAGTGGGAAATAGTTACCATGGAGAAATCTAAGACAGCTTCAGTCAGCAAATACGATTTCTTTGCTAAACAGAGAAACATAGCAGCCATTGGAAACAGTTTAGAGTACAAGCACATGTGCACAATATTATAGCAGAGAAAGATGGAAGGTTATGAGCAGTATTGCCTCAAAAACAATTAAATAGAAGGGAAAACAAGCCTACAGAGAGCTTGGCGTGAGACCCAGCTGAGCCAAATCATCCCAAGAGCATTTATAGCTCAAATGGGAAGAAATAAAACAAGGCTGCCAGTGTTTCTGTAGTGATCTGTTCTCATCAGTGACGATAAATGAAATTAGCATTTTTCATCCCTGCCACCTGAGCACACCATGGGCTGAGAGGAAACCAGAATGATGTTTAAAATCATGGTGCAGTGGAAGAAGAACTGAGTTCAAATTCTGGCTCTGCCGTTTGCTACACTTACATGAGGCAGCTAGTGGAATGGTGCATAAAGTACCGGGCTTGGAGTCAAGACTTTTGTTGTTCTTGTTGGGTTGTTTCATTTGTGTCTGATTGTTCTGACCCCATTTGGGGTTTTCTCAGCAGAGATACTGGAGTGGTTTGCCATTTCCTTCTCCAGCTCATTTTACAGATAAGGAAACTGAGGCAAACAGGGTTAAAAGACTTGCCTAGGGTCACTTAAGTGTCTGAGACCAGATCTGAACTCAGTTCTTCTCTACTCAGGACAGGCCTGGTACTCTATCCACCAGGCCACTTAGCTGCCTGGAGTCAAGAATACCTGAGTTCAAATCCAGCTTCAAGACACTTACTAACTGTGTGATCCTGGGCAAGTCACTTAACCCTGTTTGCCTCAGTTTCCTTATCTGTAAAATGAGCTGGAGAAGGAAATGGCAGACCACTCCAGTATCCTGTTTGCCTCAGTTTCCTCATATATAAAATGGGCATAATAACACCTACCTCTCAAGGTTGCTGCGAGAATCAAACGAGATAATAATTATCAAGCACTTTGCTCGGTGTCTGGCACGTAGTAGTTGCTCTATACATGTCAGTTATTATTGTGTAACCTTTGGGCACTTAACCTTTCTGTTATCTCTACTTCCTCATCTATAAAAATGAAGCAGTTGTAGTAGATGATCTCTTAGGTTCCTTTCAAATTTAAATCTTTGATCTTAAAATGAAGTTAGGAAAAGCTGGACCTGACCAAATAAATGTATGAAATGTGTGCTGGGGGTGGGATGTAATTTTTTTTTTAAAAATTATTTGATTTTAGTTTTCAACATTCACTTCCATAAGCTTTTGAATTTTAGATTTTTCTCCCTCTTCCTCTCTTCCCCTCTCCCCAAGACAGCGTGCAGTCTAATATAGGCTCTACATAAAAATTCATATTAAACATATTCTCACATTAGCCGTGTTCTAAAGAAGAATTAGGGCCAATGGGAAGAACCATGAGAAAGAAGAAACAAAAAAAGAGAGAGAGCAAATAGTATGCTTTGATCTGCATTCAGGCTTCATAGTTCTTTTCTGAATGTGGATATCATTTTCCATCATGAGTATTTTGGAGTTGTCTTAGATCCTTGCATTGCTGCGAAGAGCCAAGTCTGTGAAAGTCAGTCATTGCATAATGTGGCAGTCTTTCCAGGTTTTTCTGAAGTCTGCCTGTTATCATTTCTTATGAAACAAGAGTATTCATATACCACAACTTGTTCAGCCATTCCCCAATTGATGGGCATGGGATATAATTTTAAAGGCATCCAGGGACCAGTTTGCAAGATATTTCAGAGGGGGGAGAGTTCAAATACTAGAAGAGAACGTGTCATATAATTTGGAAACAGAAGTTACTTCTCGAAGTTCTGTAGTCCTACTGCCTCTTCATTTTGCATTTGGGTCGTGTTCATGCATGGCAGTTTAACCAAAAAGGATGACTTGGAAGACATCAGGAACTATTTGACCATTTCAGTGCAGTTTTGATTTCTTATGTAATGACTTTTGAATTTAAAGTACCTTTTATTGGAGCTTTTTGTCTTTAACATCAAGTAAGAGAATGTGAAAGCATTTTGCAATCTTTTAAGTGCTGTTTAAATATTAGCTGATATTTATATTGTTATTATATTTTATTTATATATACATATATATTTATATAGAGGCAGCTAAATGGCTCAGTAGATAGAGCACTGGGCCTGGAATCAGAAATACCCAAGTTTAAATCGAGCTTCAGACACTTATTAGCTGTGTAACCTCGGGCAAGTCACTTAACCTCTCTCAGTTTCCTCTACTGTAAAGTGGGGATAGTAATAGCACCTACTTCTTAGGGTTATGAAACTCAAATGAGATGACATTTTTAAAGCACTTAGCACAGTGCCTGATACATAGTACAGACTATATTATCGTCATCATCATTATTAAACCTTCTAAATACTATTTTCAGCTAATATGTTAATTTAGTATTCAGTGCTTCTTAAACTGTGGGTCAAGAAAAATTTGGCAGGGGTAAAAGATTTCTGGCAGTGCTTACCGACGTTGCATTGTGCAACTTCAATGCAGCCTTAGTTTACAAAGTATGCACTTTGCACTGGGTATGCCCTCAGGCCATGCAACGTTGCCAAAATAGAAAAGGAGTTGAGAGTAGAAAAAGAAGGAGCCCTGAGACCAAACCCTGAAATACTACAAACCCTTTTCAATAAGATCCTTAGTTGTTTGATGTTTGACATTTCATCACCTCTTCCTTGAATTGTTTTGATAACTTCCTAATTGGCTTACCTGCCTCCCGAAACGACATTCATAAAGAACACGAGTCTTATCATGCTCCTTCCCTACTTATAGAGCTCCAATGACTCCTTTTCGCTTCTAGGAAAAATACGAATTCTTCTGCTTGGCTTTCAGTGTCCTTTTCCAGTCTTGCCCCAGTGCTTAGCACATTGCCTGGCACATACTAGGCACTTAATTAAGACTGGTTGCTTAATTGGTTCTTCCTTTCCTTTCCAGGTTTATACATTATTCCTCTTCATTTGACCTGCCAGCCAAACTGGCTGTCTTGTTCTGCCTTATGTAATGCTCCATCTCTCATCTCTATTCCCCGTGCCTGGAATGTATTTTCTCCTCACCTCTGCCTCTTGAAATCCTTATCTTCTTTCAAATCTATATTCATGTGCCAATTCCAAATAAAACCTTTTCCCAAACCCTTTAGTGACTATTGTCTCCCTCCTCAAAAAATTGTGTGTATTACATAGTGTGTATTCCCTTGAGTACATACAAGTTGTTTCCTCCCAACAGAATGTAAACTTCTTGATGACAGGAACTCTTTCTTTTTTGTCTTTGAATCTCTAGTGCCTGGGTTCAGATCCGGCTTCACATTTATGACTGTGGGCAAGTCACTTAACCTGTCTGCTTTAGTTTCCTCTTGTGGAAAATGAGGATGATAATATCACCTCTCACTTAGCGCAGTGCTTGGTACATAGTAGGCACTATCTAAATGTTAGCTATTATTATTTTAATTATGTTATTTTATTACAAATGTTATGTTATTATATTATCAGTATTTTAAACACTTCCAGTTTGGACAGAAAGTTCATTAAAATATGATAATAGCTAGCATTTATGCAATGTCTGCCATGTTACAATAGGTGTTTAAGAAATCCTTATTTAGTTAGTTTATCACTTATCTGGCATGAATTCGCTATTGAAAAAGGTAATTGGAATCATGTTGTGATGCCTTCTTTACCACATTACTACTACCTTTGCGTTTAGTAACTGTAAGATGTGTGTGTCCATGGCAAGTTATCTTTAGTTCATTACAATCCTAAAACAAGAGTATAGGTTTAAATAAAAATATTCAACTATCAAGAAAAAAAAGAGAAATCCTTATAGATGAATATTTTTGTTGTAGGTTTTTGAAGACACCAAAGAAAAAAGAACTATTATCCATCAAGCAGTGAAGTCTTTGTTTCCTGGATTAGAGACAAAAACAGAGGAAAGAGATGGGAAAAAATATATCGTGGCTTACCATGCAGCTGGAAAAAAGGCTTTGGCAAGTAAGTGTGATTGTATGTGATTGTGTGTGTGTGTGTGTGTATGTGTAACCTTGACACTTAAGTTTTCCCAGGGAAGAGGGGATTAACACTTGCCCATTTTTTATTCATCAGAATGACTTTAATTTTCATTCAGTGAATGCTGTTCAGGATGTCAGTCCTTCATAGAAGGTGGATTTTGTCCTTTGGAAGGCCAAGGCGGTGTGTGCCTTGTTGGTCCAAGTCAGAATGCTAGGAATCAGTGATCTGTTTGGCAGAGATCCCTTTCTCTGTGGACGAATAATTTATAAAATTCACATGATTTCCTAGAATAATTTTTGATAAATGTAACCTGAATAGGATTAGGTATAAATGTAGTAAGAAAGTGAGTGTGTGTGTGTGTGTGTGTGTATGTGTGTATGTATCTCTATCTCCGAGCTTAATTGTAGCCTCTTTGGGGAGAGGAGGGAAGAGGGGAAAAAAGAACAAAATAAAAAGTGCACAGCAGAGAACAAATGAAAACTTAAAAGGAAGGAAAGAAAAGATGGATAATTTTGAACACAATGCATGGTATTTATTATATAGACTTTCTTGAAATGGAAATTTATTGTATATTTTGAATCTTCTCTCATGTCGCAAAAAGAGAGGTGGGAGGGGTGTTTCTCTATTAAGGGAATTCATCTTACTTATCTCAAGGTAATGTCTGTTAAAAGGAGATAATGAAATAGTGTATTGAGAAAATAAAATATGTATCCGATAAAAAAAAAAGCAAATGTTGATTTTTCTCCTGTCCATCAGCAAATTGTTTAAATAGTATTTTGAGAAAAATTTGTATCAAAATGAGACATTTTAAGTGTTCTTGTAAAGAGATACATCTAAAATTGAGGTTAGTTCACTGTATTTTTAGTCAACAATACCCTTCTCCAGTAGTAAGTTTAGAAAAAGGTATCACTAAAGGGTGTCTTACTCTAATTGGTAAAGCAGCAAGGAAAAAACCCCATCAAACCTTTGGTATTTTTATGGTTCTTTCTTGGAACTGATCATTTCCTTAGGGAAGTACATCTGGTCTTGGCTTGTACTATGTATATAGCTGTCATTGCACCTTTTTTACCCATTTCCTTTGCTCAAGTCAAATGAATTTTCCCTCCATTCCCTTTGTATGTCTTCTCCATTCCATCTCTTCTGCCTTTTGTGCAATTCCAGAAATTCTTACATGACCCACCACTTTGTTTTTGATGTTTCTTTTCATAGTATCTTTCAATCTAGAGCTGATAGGGACCCCAGAGGTCATCTGGTCCAGGCCTCTCTCATTTTACAGATGAGGAAACTGAGGCCACAATGTTTTAAGTGGCTTGACCATGGATGGTCATATGGATGATAAGTATCAGTGGGTGGATTGGAACAATGGTCTTTTAACTCCAAATCCATCTCGTCATTTCACAGAGAATCACAAAATTATTTCTCAGTTGGAGGGGACTTCAGTGGTAGTCTAGTCCAACCAATGCTCCCAACAAATCGCCACTTTTTTTCCATACCTAGTTAGTGGTCACACTTCGTAATTGAACAGTTCATATCAGTTGTTCCTAAGCAGCATCTCTTGCCTCTATCCCTTCTCTCATTCCTCTGCCACCACCTGAGTACAGGTTCTAATTTTCTTTTATTCAAAATACTCTGTCTTACGCTCTCTAGGAGCAGAAAAGCAGTGCTGTCAGAAAGTAATAGAAACTAGTAGCAGAAGACTAGAAACCATGCCAAATGTATAATAGAAGCAGAAATATGGGGGGTAGTAAAAGCTTCCTAGCAATAGACTTGTGGCCATGCTAGATTTACAAATGGCAGCACCTCCATAACCCCAAAAGGGGAAGAAAAACCCATACATTTTCAGTGACATTTTAATTAGTTGGTCTTTGAAACTGTGCTTACCATAGTGCCTGCCACAGAGTAGGCGCCATGAAAATACTTTTCCTCTTACTTTCCCCTTTCTTTTTTGCAAAGCTAAGTCCTTGCTATACTCCCAGAACTAGACTTATTTCTAAGCCCTGAAAAATTAAAAAGAGGACCAAGGCATTTTCTGTCCATGTAAATGTGTTACTTAGTAAATATGTAATTACATATTATCTCTAAGAAAAACTTGTTTTAAACAGAGCTACTGTATCCTGAACACCAAGAAGTATGTAGATTTCAGTTGATAATAATAACCTATGGTATTATTTTGTAAGTGCTTAGAAAGCACTCTGATACTCATTTCTCTCTGATAACATGAGTACGTGGATCATCCCTATTTTACACATGAGGAAACTGGAATTCAGACAGGTTAAGTGACTCAGTGTACATCCTGAAAATCTAAGCTAGTGCTTGAACTCATATTAACTCTTAGGTCGTTCATTCATTCTTCTTTTTATGCCATACTGTCCAATGGACACCAAAGGGTGTCTTTGATTCAGAAGAGTTATTGCAAAAATTTCCCGAAAACCCAGAGGAAAATTTTTTTGTTTGTTTGTTTGAATTTTGGTCTTGAAATCAGGGGAACTGGATTCAAGTCCCACCTGAGAGATAGTGTTTATATTTTAACCTCCCAGTGTCAAGGCAGTTCTCTAAGACTTTAAGTCTACAAGGAGGTGCAGACGCTGAATTGTCAGAGGAACTTTTTGTACCTGAGAATCCCTTTTGTACCGATGAAATCATGGGACTTCCCATCCGTCTTGCTTGAATTGAGAACAGAGGCAGCTAGATGGCACCATGATGCACAGAATGCTGGGCCTGGGGTCAGGAAGACTTGAATTCCAAATACTAGGGTGGTGATATTGGGCAAGTCATTTAATCCTTGTTTGCCTCAGTTTCCTCATCTGTAAAATGGGCATAAGAACCTCCCTCCCAAGATTGTTGTATGACAAGCAAATGAGATAATAATTGTAAAGGGCTTAGCACAGTACCCTGGCATGTAGTAAGCGCCATATAAATGTAGTTGCTAATATAAAATAATTAAGCAAATAGTAATAATAATCATTATTGGATTTAGAAACTCCGTATCATTTTTAGAAGGAGGGATTGCAATGTCATGAAGGCAAAATGAATATTAATTGTATTTCTTAGCTCTAAATAACTTGAAGCCATTAGATTTATTTCCTGCACAATTCTATAAAGTTTAACTTCTGTATGTGGTGTTTGTTTAGACTGTGATACCTGTATATATTCATGTGTGTTTATGTGAGAAAGTAGTAACTTTTTGCTTGTTGCTTCTGTGCACTTGCTAATTAGAGCATGCAGGTGCATAAATGAAAACTTAAATCCCAATAGGTTAATTTTCTTTTGACATACAGTATTTTCTATTGGTTCTCCCTTTGTGGCCGTATATAGCTAAGTGGAAATGTAGAATTTCTAGGTAAAAGACCATACAATTAAATTTCAAGAATTCTCATTAGTGGCCACTTTAAAAATTTATGATTAGATGATAATTGTGATAATTATGTACAAGAAAGGAGAACTATGGATTATTTTATTTTATTTTTATTTCACATCTTAAACTTTTATTTCACGTCTTAAACTCTTCACTGAAAACTCTAAATGGGATCTTGCAGTAACTTGGGAAGGATTCCTGGTTTTTGTGGCCAGGAACATGCACACACTCATGTACACACAAGCTTCTCAGGAAGGGTTTGAGTGTCAGTAAGCTACTGAGGCCCAATTTATTTTGTCTACAGGGAAGTTTGTTAGGCCCGTAATTTATTTTGCTCCCCCTCCCCCCATGCATTTATTATTGTTTCTGCTGTGTTGTCGAATTGCATAATTGTCTGAATTACTACCGCTACCACTGCTTGGTGCTGTAGAAATCTACATACAAACATAACTTTTGCATGTTCACCTCTAAAGCACTGTAATATGTCTATAAATTAAACGTTGCTCTCTTATGCTCTTTTTGCTGTGCGGCTGGACAGAGGTCAGAACTGCCACAGGTAAGAGCTGTTGGCATTCTATGCAGATAAAATGAAGTGCCAGTGATTCTCATGCACAAATCTACTGGCTAGAAAGCTAATAAAAAATCAGAGAAATTTCTTCTTCAGTAACATGAAGTCAGAAGGAAAAACTAAGACAATGTTTCTATCTCAAATTGTCAGAGGAATTTTTTGGGTGGTGAGGGGAGGGATTGGGAAGGGAAGCTTTGGAGGAGAGCCCAGGCCAGGAACTAAGATTGAAGAGTCACAGACCTGTAGAAAAACACTCTTATATACTTCTCAATAAGGCAACATTTCATGTTGGTATTACTGCATTCATGCAGTTACTTTTAGATAGTGAATCTTTTCAGGACATTTATTTGATAATTCCTGTGTTCCTTATTCCTCAGCTAAAACCACAACTCTGTGAGAATATCATTTGTTTCTTTTGCAAAACAATTTTTAGCTGTAGCTTCAGCAAACAGAAGCATCTGACTTTTGGAATAACATAAATCCATATTAATAAGCAAATGAGTGAAATATTTCTAAGAGATTATTTTGTATCCTTTTACATTTTTCCTGATTCCTAACCACTATGTAAGACATATGTGACTCTGTTGTGTTTGTTCTGGGAAGATATATAATTAAATATTATATAAGATCAATGTATATTGCACAACATTTGGCTTGTATAAGTGTAGCCTGTTCATTGGTAGATTTTTCCAGACTGCAATAGACCACTTCTGTACCATTGAAATTTCAGCTTTGAGGCATAGCTCAAACCAGAACCTGTGAGTTATTTAATCTGAGATCTTAAGATGTATTTAAATAGAGCTTCACAGTTTTATTGCTTGAGTATTTCAAAAACTGGGTTATGGCCGTTCGTGAAACGTATGTCACTCTGGTGAGAAAAAGCGTCTTGAACATTTAGAGCAGCAGCTCCTGAAAGTATATTTAGACATGTTTTGTTCCCAACCCCTTTTTTTCTCTAGAAATGTTAAACAGGCCTCATGTGCCAAAAAGATCTCTCTGGAAGGTCCAGATTGATAAACAGCATATCTGGTGGTGGTATTAAACCTTTAGAGGGAAGGAGCATTTAGAAATGTCTTTTTAAAAGCCAGTTTTATATCATTTTTGAATTATTTGTATTATTTTACAGAGCATAAAACTTAATTCAGTCCTTGTGAAAATCCACAGACCAGTGATGTTAGGAACACCCTCAGTTCCATTTTAACCTTGGCTTCCTATGGAACTAAGCATGTTGATGCTCAGATGCCTGAAATACTTTGTATAAAGTGACTCTCCTAGAATTGATGGTGCCTCTTATAGTACCTTATAGGTGGAGGTCACTGATCAGTTTATAGACGTCTTCACAGCACTTGTGTTTCATAGCATTTATGGCAAGTTTAAGTGATTGTCCAAAGCCACAAAATAAGCCTTTGAAGATCTCAGGAGGTCAGTTTAAACTATAACCAATAACCTGTGTTGGCTGGCTATTTGGATCAATGTCTTCCAGGATTCAGGAGCAAGTAATTGAGTGCTCATAGTATCATTAAAAAAAACCAGGAAACTCAAAGCAATAGTGCCTATCCATGCTGTGGTTAAATATGCTTATTTTTGTTTGTTTGCTTTTAAAGATCCAAGAAAACATTCTTGGCCAAAGTCTAGGGGAAGTTACTGCCACTTTGTACTATACAAGGAAAACAAGGACACCATGGATGCTATTAATGTGCTTTCCAAATTCTTGAGGTTAGTTTTGTTTTTTTTAATCTTACATACTGTCAAAACTCGATGATTTTAAATTAAGCTGACATTATGAAGGGGCTGTGGTAGGGGCAAGCTGAAGAAATACACAATAGGAAAATCATTTGGATTTGGATTTGGAATGAAAACATCATAGCTTTTTGAACCATGCAATCATGTCTATATCAGTATGGTATAATAGAAAAAAAAAAAAAGCACTGACATTGGAGTTGGAGCACCTGGGTTCAAATCCTCCTTCCTACTCTTAACTACATTTGTGAATTTGGGAAAGTCACTTAACCTCCCTGGGCCTCAGCTCTTTCATCTTTAAATGAGGGCTAGACTAGATGCCCTTTAAGGTCCATTTCACCTCTAGATTGCTTTAGGCTAGTAGAAAATTTTTTTTTGTCCATAGGGTCATAGATTTGGAAAGGTCCTTTGCAATCATCTAGTGTAGCCTCCTTATTTTACAGATAAGGAAACCGAGACCCAGAGATGTTAAATGACTTGCCCAAGTATGTAGCAACTGCCAAATATTTGATACAAAAACTTGGCCAGCAAATGGATGATCCACATATGGATGATTGAGAATTAACACGCCGTGTGTTATAAATGATATAAATTAATCTTCTCCCCTCCCCACAAAAATCTCTACTTAAATGACTCATGCTATAGAAATTTCATTTTACCGTACACATAACTCTTGAATTTTTTGCTGATTCCACTCCTGAAAAAGTTAAAATTGATTTTCACCTAGAAGCAATATTATAGCATTAAGTAAAAACATTCTTTAAAGAAATAAAGAATGGGTTTAATAATTGGGGGGGGGTAGTCAGTGTTCATGGTTGAGCTTTGTCAATATAATTAAAAAGATGCCTCAGTTACAGATTTAGTGCTAGCAATCAAACTACTAAGGGAATACTTTTTCCTTTTTTTAATTTAGTATTTTATTTTTCCCCAGTTACATGTAAAAATAATTTTTAACATTCATTTTTAAAACTTTGAGTTCCAAATTCTGTCCCTTTTTCTCTCCTCAAGCCCCCCCCCCATTGAGAAGGCAAGCAATTCGATATAGGTTATACATGTGTAGTCCTGCGAAACATATTCATAATAGTCATGTTGTGAAAGAAAACAGACAAAAAAAAACTCAAGAAAAATTAAGTAAAAAAAAAATATATGCTTCAATCTGTATTCAGATTCCATGAGTTCTTTCTCTGAGTATGGCTAGCAATTTTCATCATAAGTCCTTCGGAGTTGTCTTGAATCATTGGATTGCTGGAAATTGCTAAGTCATTCACAGCTGATCATTTTACAAGATTGCTGTTACTTTGTACACAGTACATTTCACTTTGCATTAGCCCATGCATGTCTTTCCAGGTTTTCTGAGAGCATCCTGCTCATCGTTTCTTATAGTACAATAGTATTCCATCATAATCACCTACTATGTTTTCAGCCATTCCCCAATTAATGGGCATCCCCTCAATTTCTAGTTCTTTGCCCCCGGAAAATACTTCAGCACTTTTTTGGGGTCAAGGAATTAGAAAACGAAGGAATATTTTTTAGAACTACGTATACAAAATTCATTTAGGAATGAAAGATCTAGAATTTCAAGGGAAGAATCACAGTTGTGGACTTAGTTTTGATAATTACTGTTTTATAATATAATTTAATTTGGTATTGTCTTTAAAAAATAGAAAAGTAAATCAGTTAGATATGGAAGAATCAGACACATGTAAACTAAATAATTTGTTGCGTGATAAACCTGAAAACATAATTTACTTCAGGAAGACCTCCTTATTTGACAAGAATTGCTAAAATTATAGGAAAGCAGTTTGGAACAATTTGGTTTTAGAACAACATCTTATGGAGAAAACTATAGTAAATCTTATACAGTGGATAAAGAGCAGAATAGGAAAGATCCAACTCCAACAAAATTAGACATAATCTTTCATACCTATGGCTGGAGAGAAAGTTGTTAACCAAACAAGGGATAGGGGCAGTCATGAAAGATAAAATAGATAATTTCACTTACATAAAATTAAAAAGCCTTTGCATGAACAAAATCAATACAACTTAAATAAAATGATAGCTATTGATTAGGGAGTACAAAGCTTTGTAACATGTCTCCGATAAGAGCTTGATAGCCAAGCACTGTAGAGAACTAACTTGAATGAATATTCTGTTCTCAGAAGAAGAGTTCCAAACTATTACAAGTTATTTGAAACATAGCTCCAAATCACTAATAATGAGACAATTGCAAATTAAAACAGTGCTGAGCTTTCATCTCATACCAGACAAATTGGCAAAGATGGAAAGTCATTGTTGGAAGAGTTGTGAAGAGAGAGGTACGCGAATACATTGTTAGTGGAGTTGTGAATTGGTCCAACCAGTCTGGAGAGCAATTTGGAATTTGACCCAGAGATCCCACTACTAGAAGTCAGAGAAAGAAAGAATGATCTTATATTCATAGCAGTGTTTTTTTGTGGTAGTAAACAACTAGAAAAGTATACATGTCCATCAATTAACTGGGCAGTGATTAAACAAATTGCGGAACATATGCATATAATTTTAGATAGTTATCATTAGCGCGAATGTTGGTTATTTAACTTGTTTTTTTGTTTGTTTTTGAACAGAGTTAAACCAAACATATTTTCCTACATGGGAACCAAAGACAAAAGGGCTATAACTGTTCAAGAGATTGCCGTTCTTAAGTAAGTAGAGATTAGTGATCCTTATATTTTTGTGGTAAGTAATTGTTTAAATGTAGACTACTTGATGCTTTTGTTCTGTAGTTCTCCTTTACTCTCTCATTGAGTTACTCTCATATTTTGTGGTGTTTCAGTGATATGTATTCAGGTTTCTTAGAATCCCTTTATAGTTTTCTGTTTCTTTTGCCTTTTCCTTCCCCTTTCACTGATTCCAAAGAATTCTTCCTGGGCTTTGAATTTAGATTTCTTCCTGGCTTTCTTTTGTCCAGGGGGCAGCCAGATCCTCTCTTCTGGGAGGCAAGAAAGGGATGGTAGCTGATGTTTGGCACAGTTGCTGCCACTGTTGTTGTAAATTATGATTCTTGGCCCCTAAGCAGGGAAAAAAAAATGAAAAAAAAAGGGTTCCCTTTACTCTATATTAATTATAAAGTAAATCAACCTTGCTTCATATTAAAAAAAAATGAAACAATTCACCGAGCACTCCCTCTTCTCCTTTTGTCATTCCACATCCCTCTGACATCATCCCCCATTATTTCCACAATCCCTCCAGTCTCTGATGAAGAGGTGGCCTTTCTTCTTGCCTAGGTCAGCCCCTCTACGTGTGTCTTCCATCCTGTCCTTGCTTGTCTTCACCAAATTGTCTTCATCACCTCTCATCTGTTTTATTGGAGTAACTGCTCTCCCAGACTCAAGTCTCTGCCCTCTCCAATCCATCCTCCCTCCACGTAGACACCTAAGTTATTTTCTACAAGCGCAGATCTGACCATGAAAACCTCTTTCCCCTTCTCTGTTGTTTGTCCTTCATTCTCACAGAGGACCAATGACATCACAAAGGTGACGTCTTGACTTGCTTGTGAATTGGATTTAAGTGAGGTGGAGCCGCACAGAGTCTCCTCCAGAGACATCGAAGTACAAAGGCATGATAAGATGACTGGCGATGGCCCAGGATGCAGTAGGTGACCTTGGCCTTAGTGAGACCTGGCAAAGACCTCTGCTAATAAACTCCAGTGGTTCCTTATGCCTCTGGGAACAAATATAAACTCTTGTTTGGAATTTAAAACTCCAGCCTGATCATGTCTTACTTTTCCCATATTCTTACACATTGATTCCCTTCCATGTATTTGCAGTCCAGCCATGCTGTTCCCTACACATATTTCCGTCTCCATGCCTCTCTGTTGGTATTTCTCCATGCTAGAAGGCCCTCCCTCCTCATCCTTGCCTCTTAGAATCTCTTCTTTCCTTCAAGATTCAGTTCAGTTGCTACCTTCTCTAGGAGACTTTATGTCCTCCTCCCAAATGCTACTGCCTTCTTTTTTTATGTACCACCTCCTCTGTATGTGTCTTGTATATGCCTGTTGGCCACCTCTTGAGAATGTAAGCTTCTTGAGGGCAAGGACTATTATTGCTTTTTTGTTTATATGCCAGCACAAAACATAGTGCTTGGCACATAGAAAGTGCTTAGTAAATGTTGGTTGACTGGTTGATCTCCAGCAAAGAAGCCTGTCTTCCTTTGTGGACTCTTAGGTAGCACAGAGACTGTTAGCATATTATGGTGCCCCACAAGCTCTATGTTTCAGCCAAACATGCCTGCTTTCTATTTACTGAACTCAGGATTCCATCTCCATCTGAATGACTTGGTGCTTTCCGTGCCTTTCTCTTTCAAGTTATTTCTTGAAACCAGAACCAGGATTTCAAGAAGAAAATCCTAAATTTTGTCATATTGGCCCTTTGTATAATATGGGTTTGGGTAGCCACAAATGACCCTTGATATTGAAGTGTGATTAAAAAAAAAATTCCAAGTTTTCCATTAGAGCATCCTGTAAATGAGCAGTCAGAGAGTTTATACTGCCATTATCAAAATTAAAATAAGCCATCAAGATATGGTTCTCTGGTTATCAAAAAACATCTGTTGTCTCAGTTGTTGCATACGGTGGCCACTATGCTAGGAAAAGGATACAGTACTTTCTGGCCTTTTTACTAACTAATGGAGCTTCTTCTCTAGATAGAAATGTGATGGCCTCAGGATGTAGATTTTTGGACATGGTCAGCACAGGAATTTTTTTTGCTTAAGTGTGCATGTTTTTAACAGGGTTTTGTTTTTCTTATTTTTTTCAGTGGGGACTGGGGTGGGAGGCAAAAAAAAAGCCAAATTTTCATGACAATAAAATAAAATTTAATCGAAAAGATTGGTGGAATATTTATGATTCTTTTCAAGAACCTGGAATACTAGCCTGTCTCTATTTTGTTTTTTTGTAATAAACAAAAATCTATTTTTTTTCCCCTTGTAACAAAACCCTTGCAACAAATGCAAGAACTTTGCATGGTTAAGCAAATCAAATTCCCACATTGCCCAAATCCAAAAAAATATATATTCCAATCTTCACCCTAAGTCTATCATTTCTCCATCAGAAGGTAGGCAGTGTGTTTCCTTATGAAACATGGAATCATGGAACTTCTGGAATCAAGGTTGGTCATTACATTGGTAAAGTTATTAAGACTATCAAATTTGTTTTACAGTGTTATTACTGTATAAATACTTCTGGTTTGGCTCTCTTTGCTCTGTCAAATCATACAAATCTTCATAGTCAACCTGTGTCTCTTAAGTTCATGAGAGAAATTCAGACCTATTATATAATTATAACTTTTTTTGTTTTAATCAGTATTGGCAGAAGAAAGTTGTGGGAAAACTGAGCAAAGAAATGGAAGTTTTACCATATAAATACCAAACAGCTAGTAATATAAATTCTTTCAGAAATTTGCGTAATCCCACGTCCTTGTAATTAGGGAGAAGGGTTAAAATCTTGATCCCTATACTTTTGTTGAACTCAGAAGTAACTAGGTGGCTCAGTGGATAGAGGTCTAGGCCTGAGGTCAGGCCTATTCAGTATATTCAAAAATATACTCAGACATTTACTAGCTGTGCGACACCCTGGACAAGTCACTAATCTTGTTTGCCTCAGTTTCCTCATCTGTAAAATGAGCTGGAAAAGGAAATGGCAAGCCACTCCAGTATCTTTGCCAAGAAAACCCAAATGGAGTCATGAAGAGTTGGACATGACTGAAACAACTGAACAACAACATAGTTAGGGTTTGATTTTGTATGTCACATATTGGCAAATTCTTGTTACAAATTTCATACTTTTTTTGTGTGAAATGTTAAGATTAGGGCCCTTCAGAGCAGGATTCTACATACTTTCATGAGTCTACTTTTGTTTTCTCACCTGCCTTTTTGAGCTTTTCTGACTCCATATTAGAGCTTTGGGAGTAAAATTGGACGTCTGCAAAATCGAGAAAACACACTTAATAAAATGTCTTCTGAGATCTGTGCCCTCAGGTAGAGTTGGGGCATTGCTGCACCTGTTATTGTGAGCCATTAGGAATAAACACCAGGAACAGCAGCTTGAAAATACTGACTTGGATAGTTTGGACATTGGTGAATAATGAAGTATTTTCTTTGTTGTTGTTTCATTTTGATTTTAATTTTTTCGTTATTGCTCTGAACTTGACAGTCATACAAATGTGAGCATTTCCAGGTATGCAGAACAGAAACAGAGGATTGTACATGAAACCAAAAATCTCTAACACACAGCTTGCATAATTTTCAACAATATAATAAATTTAATATTCTTGTTTCAGAGCTCTCTGGCTTGATCCCTTTTAAACCTCCTACTGTTCTTGTGTGTGTGTGTGTTTTAATGCTACAGTGACCTTCCATTTCTTTTTTATTTTTGGCATTTCTGTCTCATCTCTTCCCCCCGCTGCAAAATTCCTACAAAGCTATAGTGAAGCAAAACAAATCCATACATTGAACATGTTCAAAAAAGTATATCAAAATTTCCCCTTAAGTCTCCCACCTCTCTGTCAAGCAGTAGGTATGATGCATTATCACTGGTCCTCTGGTCATTAAATCACATTTTTTATAAAAGGAATAAATCAATCATTTTCTTTTACATGTTCTTCAATCACGGCAGATTATTCCTTAAAATAATCCCCAAATATTTTTCTAAATACTCCATTTAGATTTTGACCTAAATCAATCACGTAGAAAAATATTTGGGGATTATTTCAGTATATTTCAGTATATAGCTGAAGTCCAGGGTTTTTAGTATAAACAACACAGTTTAATTAAGTCTCCTAGGCTGTAGGCCTTGTGAGTTATAGGGAGGTCTATATCCCAGATAAAAATCTAACCTCTCTTTCATTCTATGCTGCTCTTCCTTCCTTAGTCGCTGGGATCACATTGGCTAGGCCTAAGTTCCCTATCGTCTGCCCGTGTCCTAGAATTTCCTGATGAAACAAGGACTTTCTCCTTGCCTTTGTCTTTTTAGAATAACTGCACAAAGACTCGCCCATTTGAACAAGTGTTTAATGAACTTCAAGCTAGGCAACTTCAGCTATCAGAAAAACCCTCTGAAGTTGGGAGAACTCCAAGGAAATCAGTTCACTGTTGTCCTCAGGTAAAAAGCTCTTGTCAGGAGGAAGAGAGATCCCGACTCAGGTATTTACCTGGTCAGTGTGTTGAATGAATGATAGAGAAAAATGACTCATATTTAGTTTAACTGGTATAGAGATTCAAGGGTGGGATGTGGGGGGGGGCAGGGGATGGGGAAGGAATAATAAAGAGGGAAATGACCCAGACAAGTTAGTGCTGTTTTTGAAATTGCCATCGTGCCCTTCCTCTAAAAAAGCGAACAGAGGATTTTAATAGAAATTGTAGTTTCTGTTACAAAATTTAGAAATATTTAGCATATTTTTCATAATATATTAAGTAAGGAAGAGGTCAGAATAAAAAGTCAGAAAGTAAGACAAGAAAGGAATTGAAGAAAAGGAGAATAGTGACCAAATCAGAACCATTTTATGGTGAACTGGTCTTGCAGCTGTTCATGAAATAAAACTTTATTGGGTGATTCTAATCCTTGCAGAAATATAACGGGAACTGACCATCAAGTACAGCAAGCAATGAACTCTCTCAAGGAAATTGGATTCATTAACTATTATGGGATGCAGCGGTTTGGGACTACGGCTGTCCCCACATATCAGGTTGGAAGGTCTGTGTTTAATTTATATTTGTTTGTTTCCCATTGTTTATCTTAAAAGGCACCTTATTTGTAAAATCTGTTTTAGTGTCCTTTTGGAAAATAGTAGAAAGAGGAAATGGTAGAAACTTCTGATGTTTCTTTCTCATGGATCTGTTTCTAGTTTGCCATGTCACCTGGGGCACATCACTTAACTGTTTGATCTCTCCGAGCCTGATCTTGAATAGGGTTCTTATTTGTCAGAGATTTTTGCTTCTATAGCCTACAAGCTCTTACCAGACGATTCCCAACTATTTAAAAGTTTTGACAAATCTTATCTTTTCCTCTTCCTCTTCCCTAAAAGTGTTATATGGAATACATTTATTTTTTAAAATAAAAAATTAATCAAAATTTATTTTTAGGTGCTTAGGACATAAAAAAATATTATTTTTAAAGCATTCCTTTTTTACATTTTGAGTTCCAAGTTCTTTTCCTCCCTGTAGCCCCTCTCCTGCCCATTGAGAAGGCAAGCAATATGATACCTACGTGCAAAGTAATGCAAAACATATTCCCATATTAGCCATGTTACAAAAAAAAGTAAGAAAAATAAAGTGAAAAAATATGCTTCACTCTGTACTCAGTTCATTAATTCTCTATCCAGAGGCAGGTAGCATATTTCATGAGTCCTTTGGAATTATCATGGATCATTTTATTGATCAGAGCATCCAAGACTTTCAAGTTAGTTCATCATCATTACAATATTGCTATTGCTGTCTACAATATTCTCCTGGTTCTACTCACTTCACTTTGCATCAGTTTGTATAAATTTTCCCAGGTGTTTCTGAAACTGTGCCCCTTGTCATTTGTCACCACCGAAAAGAGTTGCTATAAATATTTTTGTACATACAGGACCCTTCCCTTTTTCTTTGCTCCCTTTGGAATACAGACTTAGTAGTGGGTCAAAGGATATACATAGTTTTATAGCCCTTTGGGCATAGTTCCAGACTGTTCTCCAGAATGGTAGGACCACTTCACAACTCCATCAACAATGCATCTGTTTTTCCACATCCCCTCCAGCATTTTTCATTTTCCTTTTCTGTCATGTTAGACACACTGATAGGTATGAGGTGGTATGTTAGAGTTGTTTTAATTTGCATTTCTCCAATCAATAGTGATTTAGAGCATTTTTTCATATAACTATTGAATGCTTTGATTTCTTCTTCTGTAAACTGCTGTTCATATCCTTTGACCATTTATCATTTGGGGAATAGCCATATAGAAATTTTTGAAATAATTTCTGACAACTAAGAGTATGGCAAGATCAGGATTGGGAATCCTTTTTATACTTTGACTCATGATCCTTCGTTGGCTAAAAAAAATAAGAATAATATAGTACATGGGACAACTATTTAAATCACAGAAAGGGACCTCTTACAGCCTTTTAGTGGTTTTTAAAAAATTAACTTAAAAAAACTACTAAGCATTATTTTCTCCCTCTCATTCCCTCCCCCTCCCCCCAAAAAGAAAAAAACCAAAACCTTTATAACACATAGGCAAAAGAAAATCCCATATTGACCATATGTAAAAAGGCATATCTCATTTTGCATGGTTAGTGTATCACCTCTTGTACCAGTAAGGCAAGATTCACAATATTGATGGTGATCATGAATGTGCCTGTGTAATTCGGAATTGCAAAATTTGAGACTCTATATATAGAAGGCAGAAGAAGTAAAACATTTCTTCAGACACAAGAGGATCAACTCCCAAACCAGTAATTCCAATTCATCATAGTAACAATTGTATCCCAAAACCAGTAAGTGCACTTCAATGTAATAGCAAGGAAATTAAAACACAATGTTGCAGCAAGGAGCCTAGCCATCCTGTAACTTTACCCTCTGCTAGGGCATAAACACTCATTCACGAATCCTAATTATCTGTTTACCTGCATCCTTTCCTCCCGGAAGTTCTGAAAGCTTGTAGTTATGAAAGCTCTTACAGTTTTCAGAGCCATTGTAGTCCCACCCCCCTCCCTTTCCCTCCTTCTCTATCTCTTTCTTTCTCTCTCTCCCTCCTTCTTTCTCTCCTTTCTCTCTCTCCCCTCCTTCTCTCTTCTC
>CM053623.1:121003111-121031621 GCA_028646595.1 Phalanger gymnotis
CTTCTTACCCAGTTAGCAAAAGGGTGTGGGCATTCCTGCAAACAAGCCTCCCCTAATCAAGTATTCCTTAACTAGCTCCACCTGAGGCCTATTAAAGGGGGAGGTGGGGAAAGAGAGATCTTTAATCACATTAAGGCCACAGTTCCCTGTCAGAGGTGGGTAAACATGCTTCATCATGGATCCTCTATACTCATCATAGGTTATCGCGTTAATCAAAGCTCTTAAGTCTTTCACAGTTGTTCATTTTTATAATATTATTATTATGGTATAAATTGTTCTCCTGGTTCTGATTACTTCTTGCTGTATCAATCCATACAAATCTTCCAAGGTTTCTTGTCTGAAACTATCCCTTTCATAATTTCTTACAGCACAATAGTAGCCCATTACATTGTATATATAATTTATTCAGCCATTTTACCACTGATGTGTCTCCCCTTAGTTTCCAGTTCTTTGCCACTACAAAAAGAGCTGCTATAAATATTTTTGTGCATATAGCACGGAATTTATCTTTATACTTTTTTTCCCCTTTATTCAGGGTTGTAAACCTAGAAGTGTTACTGTTAGGTATAAGAGTAACCTTTTCACTTTAGAAATGAGCTAGTTAGCAGCAGAACTTGAATTTAACCCACATCTCTTCACATCCAGTCACAGCTGCTTGAGAAGTTAAAGATACAGAATACAGTTTTTTCCTTTGGCTGTGAAAACACAAAATCTGGCTTTATTGGTTTTTAGTGGCAATATCATAAAGGCTTGTAGGTAGTCTTTTTCATGAAGTTCATTCAACATAAGTAAAGAATGAATTGAAACCTACTAGGTGGGTGCAGGGATTACTGAAAAAGAATGTTTGAAACATGTGCCAAAATGTCAGAGCACACTAATAAGGAAAAGTGGAGGTGGTGATTTTTTTTTAAGAAAAAAAAAATTTGCAAGAAAGCTGTTTTCAGCCTTTAATTTACTGACTAATTTCCCAGAAAGGAGTCATGTTACTTTGCGTATTCTGTAGACCTCTTTAATGAGACTGAAGTAAATGGCAAGAAATCATGGTCATATCACCAGGGATTTATTTATTAAAAGAAATAAATTTAAGAGTGTATCTTACAGTCAACACTAATTCTAATTCATCCTATTTTTCCAGAATGTTTCATACAGCTACTGATGCCAACTAATTGCAATGCATGCTATAAATGTGCTTTAACATTTTAAATCTATGATGTGCTAATTAGGGCTAAGCCAATGTAAAAGCTAAATGGCTAGAACCATTTCTTCCTTTATTTTATCCTTTTACATTTTTTGTTAAAATCTGCCATTACATGTTTATCCTCTATCATACTGTTATATATTATAACAAAGGAAATAAAATATCTCGACACTCATATAATCCAAATGCAAAGAAATTTATTATAATACAAAATTTAGTAAAGTAAGTGATCTGCCCAATTACAGAGCCATCTTACAAAACTGCTGGGATGAAGTCGTAGATTTAATACTGAAACCTCGTCCTGGAGGTAAGTCATTTTTGCAAATAAGCTTTCGTTTCTTATTTAAAAATAACAACTTTATTTCATTATATATCCATTTATATACGTATTATAATTCATAGTTAAAATGAAATTCATGATTTTATACTTCTTCTGTTATCACAGATTGAAGCCCTTCTGAGACTTAGCTAAAGATTTCCAAGAGTGGCTATTGGCTGTGGTCAGTCTGGTGATGAACTTCTCCAGACTTAGCCAGGCTAGTCTTTAGGTGACAAAGGTAGTTTGTCACTGGAGTTGTTCCATTATTGAAGTGTTTCCAGCTTGGTTAGGACCTCCCAGAGCTCACAGCTCAACTAGCCTGGCCTTTTAGAGATCACCTCCATGCCGTGATGAGGCTTTAGAGTAAGACTTTTGTGTAGGAGTTCATAGTTTGAAATACTGTTCAGTCCATCTCCTTTTAACCGTATGCTGTGTAGAAGAACTTTGACAGTTTTGGGATCCTCATACCTAATTAGGCTGACTGGTTCCATCTCAGTCAAGAGCCAGCGATTGTGGAAAGTAGCCCTTTTTGGTTGTGTATATACCTTGTTATTTATATGGGATTCTGTAAGGGACCTTGGAGATCAGAGGGTCAGATCCCTTTTCCTGACGCTACTATGACTTCTGTGCCTTTCCCCACCTTCTCTTCCATGGGTTACAGACAAGACACCTGGAATTTATTTGAGAAGTCCTTGGGTGCTGCGTGGTCATTGGCCAAATCACGGTGGCCATTTGGGCCAGCATCTAGAACAATATAGAACTGCATAAAGCCTCTGTATGCAGTGCTCACTTTATATGGCCCCTTGCTTTCAGAAGGTCTAGTTTGTTTTAGCTCTGAGCACAGTGGTGTGTGATTTGGGAGAGTTTCACCAGATTCAGTGCTGATGAACTCGAAGGCCTGCTCACTGAGAAACGTTTCATCCCTATATATCTCTAGCCAAAGACTCTTGAACGAATTTGGCCCACATCATGAAGGAATAGGTAGGTATCAGCTGCGATGCCCGCCTGTCCCTTTTCAGGCACAAAGAGATTTATGCTTCTAAGAACAAAAGGTGTTAGAATCAGTAGATCAGTTAACAGACATTTATTAAAAATGCAGAGAAACTTCATTCTTTTGATTCCTTCATGTTTCTATAAAGCCTGGGGATTTTTTTAAAAGAATACTTTAAAATATTTTTGTAAAAAAAAATGTCCCTAAAACTAGACTTTGTAAAAAGGATTAAATTTACAATACTTTGATAGTGCTAACATATTCGCTAATTATTCAGTACTGGTCTAAAGACAATGGAAGAGCATCGTGCTTGGAATGATAAGGACTTGTCACTTCATTAGAAGAAAACCGGCCCTATGGAGTTTAATAGTACTGAATTAAAAGAGCAGAGACAAAGTAAGAGCAGACATCCCTGTTCAGTCAGCTAGGGTATGAGTACCAGTTTGTTTTAGCTCTTGGCACAGTGGGCTGCTCAGCCAGTTAAAAAAATCCATACACCCTCTTCCTTTTACCAGTCTTGTAAAATGCGTATGTGTCCACAGGACTCTGTTTTGAATTGAAATTCCCAAATATGTGTTTTGTGACAAGCATTTATTTTAATATTCAGAAGGATTCGTGTAGATTAAAATGTTTACTGCTCACTTGTTTTTGCAGCCGAAAAGGGATACTTGGTCAAATGCCGAGAAGAGTGGGCCAAGACCAAAGATCCTGATGCTGCCCTCAAAAAACTACCTGTCAGAAGGTGTGTGGAAGGTCAGCTGCTTCGAGGACTTTCAAAATATGGACTGAAGAATATTGTGTCTGCATTTGGCATAGTGAGTGTGATTTGTGAAGTTAGGTGATGACTTTAAGAGGTGTAATAAATCTTTTAGGTGCTGACCATTAGAGTTTTGTTTTTTGGTGTTTTTTGGTGTCGTTTTTTTGTTTTGTTTTGGTTTTTTTGCGGGGTTGGAGTTGGTGGGTTTTTTTTTAATGGGCAAGAGGTAAAGAAGAAAAATTCACTCTGAAGGTGAATACATATGACTTTTTTTCAGTTATAAATACAAATGGATAAAATGGTTTTAATAGGAGAAAACAGTAATTCAATTCAGTAAACACTTAAGAATATCTACTGTATGTAATGTAATGTGCTAGGAACTAGATATATAAGGGCAAAAAATAGCACTATTTGGCTTCATGGGACTCACAGTACAGAAAAACAATCTATACTAATGCACAGTTCACAGCTAATGAATTTCATATGCTTTCTACTATTAGACTTTCCTTGGTAGTTTAGAAAATAAAAAGTTGCAAAATCCAGACCTTCTCTCATTGAGGGGATGGGTCCCTGGCATTTAGATTTCCTTTATTAGAGCAAAAAAGGGGGAGAGACTCTAGACTAAAAAGATACACTTAAAACTAAACAAATTTACATTTGTCATGAATGAAACTGAATGGATATTTTTGGCCTCTTCTTGTTTTGTATGTTAAGCATCTGGTAAAATTGTGATAGCTTTATGAGATAAACTTTGCCTAGCATTTAGATCTCACTAATCCAGAATAGACTTAATTGAGTAGTGGTCTCTTTTCCCTGAATGGCAAACAGAAAGTCATTTGGTTGCCTCATTGAACTCATTATCAGTGGAATTCCTTGTATTTTTTCAGTTAGGAACACCTTAGAATGTAGAAATGAAAGCCCTGTTAGGTTGGCCATACATTTACAATCTCCTTTTCTTAAAATCACTAAACCAAAATTAAAATAAATAAAAAAATTTTAAAATCACTATAGCCTTTGGTATATTTGAATGAACCTAAAAACAATTCAGCATCCGTATCATTAGCTGATGAAAATGACTGTTGTACCATTTCAGCTTTGCTACATCCCCATCTATAAAAAGAAGATTAATGTTAATTGTTTGCAGACTTCTGTAGGGTATAATGAGAATTAGGGATTTGAAAATTTTTTGCAGCCTGGAGAATTTAGTATATTAAAGAACAGCAAAAAATAAACAAGGAATGGTCATGATCGCCTCTCAAAAGTTCTTAATCTATAGACTTGTTTCTTTAAAATACTCTGGTAATGTATTCAGGATAATAGGTTTGCTTTTAAACTTATGAATTTTGTCTTATGCATTTGAATATATTTTTCTGAGAAAGGGTCCCTGAGCTTCACCAGTCTGTCAGAGGGGTCTATGACATAAAAAAGTTTTAAGAACCGTTAAGATGATTTGAAACATGCCTTCCATGTCTGATGTCTTCACCCATTTTTGTATCTTGCTGATTTCTTCCTCTCTACAGATACCAAGAAATAATCGTTTGATGTATATTCATAGTTATCAGAGTTATGTATGGAATAACATGGTGAGCAAGAGAATTGAAGAATATGGACTGAAACCTGTTCCAGGAGATCTTGTACTTAAAGGAGGTAAAAAGGCAAAGTTCTCATCCTCAAGTCTTTTGCTCCTGGCCTTGGAATATACTGATGCTAGGTCACCAGCAAATAGCTTTAGGTTTAGCCTGGCAACTGAGTTGAGGAGATGTGTGTCTGGTATTTAAAAATATGAAGTCTAATGGGCTGCAAACTATTTTATCCAGTACAGGATTGTGTGAGGATCTTAAAACACTTTTTTGGTTTTGGATACTTGGAGTTTTTCCAACTAATAATGACTGTGGCACAGTGTCTGGTTCTAGACCGTGGTTCTAGATTTGACTTGTAGATTAACTCAGGCTGGAGCATTCTCTTCATGTTCCTCATCTCAGGATGGCCACAGGTATTCAGGACAGCAGAAATGTCTGATCTATACTCACACATCAGACAACCTCTTTCTGTTAAGATAGAAATTTCATCTCCAAATAACTAGTAAAGAGCCAAATTTCAAGCCCTACTCAATGAAGTGATTTATTCTTATGTAAAATGATTTTAGAATATGGAGGTAGGTCCTTATTTTATCCTTTAAAGACAAGTTGACATTCCTTTAGCCTCTCCTTTCCTCCCCCGTTACATTCATCTGGTACAACTTTACATATAGGGCCCTTTTATTTTATTATTTACTTATTATCTAACTTTGTTTTAATAATTTCAGAATTCTGTGACAGATTTTTGGTCAGCTTGATTCCATTTTAAAATTACCGATTTAAAAGACCAGTCATTTAAAACTGCCATTAAACAAATGCCACAAAAACATTCCTTTCCTCCTGAAGCTTTTATGATGCCTTGTAATCATTAACCAGTCTCCAGATGGGTTCTTTTCAAAAAAGGAAAAGTATCCTTTTTTGAAGATCCTCTTCAAAACACCCTTTCCCAAGCTTACTCATAAAATAGCTAATTTCAGCCTGAGATGAGAATATTTCTTATTTGCTTAAATTACTGAATTTTTGTGAATTCGTAGCTACAGCCACATACATTGAGGAAGCAGATGTCAATTCCTATTCCATCCACGATGTGGTGATGCCTTTACCTGGTTTTGATGTTCTCTACCCTAAACATAAAAGTAAGCTCCTCTTTTGTTTTATTTTTAAGAAATTGAAAATATGTGTTTAGCGATTATTAGGCTTTCTTAGTTCTTAGCCACCTGCAGCATTTTCAGAAGCTTAGGGAGAAGTACAAAAGAAATTCACTTGCTTTAGTTTTTTTAACTTTAATGTGCTGATTTGGGGACCCAGGTTAGTAATCTCTTCCAAACTCAAGTAGATTTAAAATAGCATTATTTACAAAGCTACTAAACAAATATTTGTTGTAATGAATGAATGAAGTATTTATTAAGCACTAGCATGTATACAAAGCCTCTTTGTGACCTTTATGTTACAGATTCACTTTTCAGTCAGTTAAATAAAGTTAATCAGAAACTAGCTAATATAGATTTTCTAATCCTTGCATTTTACCAGAGCAAATTAAGAGTAGGAAAATTTATATTTTAAGAATAGTAATTACTAAGGACTAAACAAATAATCTTCATGTGATTTTCCTTAATGTGTTACCTTCCAAGGACTTTTTTTTAAGGGCAGAGAGAATTATCATAAGATAGCCTAGGGCCTCTGCTGAAAGTTTAATTAAAGTCAATAAAATATGCCTTTATTTCTAAATAAAATGCTCCCCTGACCTCTTCCTCTCTAGAATTCATTCATTCCTTTATAAACATTCATTAAGTGACTTCTATGTGCCAGGCACCATGCTAAGTGCTGGGGATACAAAAAGAGGCAAAAGACAGTCTCTATCCTCAAGGAGCTCACAGTCTAATTACAGAGATGACATACAAATATATACAAACCAAGCTATATGCAGAATAAATAGGAAATCATTAACAGAGAGGAAATTAATTTAGAAATCTGCACTTGTTACTTCTAAGAGTCAACGTGTTATAACTACCTCACTGGTTCCCAGTGTTTTTCGTTCAGTGAACCCCTGGGAATGTTTAACATGCTGCTTGTGATATTGTGTAATAATTTACTGCTTAAGGTGTTATTAAAGAATTTTTAGCATGAACCCCTTGTACCATCATTGAGGAAATCCAAAGGGGGTTGAGAACCGCTAAATTAATCCTTTAACCTAGAGGCTTAGTATATGACTAAACTTAAGTGCCACTGAAGTGTTTGGAGTTCTTGGAAATGGGATTTGGTCTCAAGGGCAGAGCTGAGTTTCAGTCATAAAAACCTCAGCCTCCAGTCCTGGTGCTCTGTATTCTGATAATTCCATTAACACAAAAGGAAAAGAGTTTTTAAAACAAAGGAATTCGAACAAAATACTGAGTAACTGTTGTTCCCTAAAATAATACAAGTGACACAGGAATTTAATACTTGGCAGTTTCACCACTAGGGGGTTCTGCTAGCATATACAAGGTATTCCAGAAGTCTTAATGCTGTTAAATATTGAAACTGCACCAAGACTTCTGGGATACCCCATATAGTAATAGAAGATGAATAAAACATGACTGTTTGCTATATTCCAGAGTGCATATTCCGTACTCTTAATGGAAAATGTCTTCCTTTGCTATTGATTATGCTGTTAAAGGATCCTCAAAAATCTCTTTATGCAAACTGTCCTTTTTATAAATGCCATTTAAATGATTGAAATAACAGTCACAAGCTTAATGCTGCTTGCTGAGGACACTGTTTTGGTTTCAAGGTCAGAAAGCCTTACTTATGCTTCTGGTTATGCAGAAAAGCCTCCCTGTCTCCCCTAGCCCCTCTGCAACCACAAGGGACTCTAATTTTAAAAAAGACCGAAAGCTCATTTGACAGCCCTTCCATCTTCCCTCTGATGTAGTTTTAGCTAACACACCTCCAAACTAGAAGGGGAACAGAAGAAAAGGTGGTGACCAGCTTCCTCCTTACTCTATTTGCTGATCCCAGTATTGACGCTTTGATAGCACTGCTGTATTTTTTAGTTTGGAGGATATGGATCTGCCAGGATATGCATAGGGAATCAGATATGACCAGTGGTCTCTTACTAGACCCAAATACATAGCTATTAGAAACCTGGATGAGAGACAGTGTACTCTAGTGGATAGAGAGTTGGTCTGGAAACCAGCAATGCCTGGATTCAAGCCCTGGCTCTAACCTAGGCTGACTCAGAAATCATCTAGTTTAACCTGCATGTGGATGAGAAAATGTGGTCTAATTTCCAAAAAATTAATCAACAACCATCTTTTGAAATATAAACCAATAATAAGTTTTTTATTCTTCTTCCTTTGGGGTGGTGTAACTCTAGGTGTTCTCATTCTGGTAGTTTGAGGATACGTCTTTATGCAATGCTAAGAATGTGTTAATGTTTACAGAATAAGGAGATGGATTTTGTCCAAAGGGGGTCCAATGAAACTTATTTTTAATCTTTCACAAACTGGTTTAACATGTTACTGTACATTCCATTTGATTCTTTTCTGTTTTGCTTTAGTTAGTGAGACTTATAAGGAAATGCTAGCTGCGGACCATCTAAATATTGACAACATGAAACATAAAATCCGAGATTATTCCTTATCAGGTGCCTACCGAAAGATCATTATTCGCCCTCAGGATGTCAGCTGGTGAGTACTATTTTGGAGTGGAATGGACTCGAATTGTATCCACTCTGTAATGTTGACAGTACTTAGAAGAATTTTTCATATTTTTGTGATTTAATGTTTTTACATAATCTTAGAAACAAATAAACTCATTTGGAATGACAGACATGCAAAAGACACTTAATGGTAGAATAACATTATTAAGTTATGTGTAAGAGATGTATATAGAGCGTAAAGTCTTTCCCTGCTGCAGAAAACCTAAATTTGATTTAATAAGTTATAAGAAAAAGAATCTTCTTATTCCAAATTGGCTGAAACAGTTTTCAGAATTCTTCTAGTATTTTCATGTTAGGTACCCCATGAGTGGGAGGGGCAAAGAGGCAGGAAGATGCCTTTTGTATTTTAATCCTTTTAAAAATACTTAAATGTCTGTCATTGTCAAAAGCTTTATTTCTATTAATTGGCATATTGAAACCTTGAATTTCTAATTTCCAGGTCACTAGAAATTTGAGATTGACTAGATGGGATAAAGCAGGGCCTCATGCTTTTTCCAATGGCTATTTTTCTTCTGCTCTCTCCAAATTGCTTATCGAAGGTTTCAGCCACTGTTCAATGCTTACTTCCTCCTGTGCTGTTTCAGAGAGAGATACTTTCCAGTGAGGTTTCCCCCCCAGTGAAGAAAATTAAAAATTTTATTTCAGCCATTTAATTAAGCAATTAAGTAACATGATCTAGATGCAAGAACTTGCAACCTGGAGGAATATTTTATGTTGTGTAACATAGACCTCCATAGACTGGTGGGTGAGAGGGGACAGAGAGGCAGGAAGATACCCCTTGTATTTTAATCCATTTTAAAATATTTTAATGACTCTTATCCAGCCAGTTGTTTAATGGAGGTATATTTGAAACCTACCCCAATTTTGTTATTGAAAAGCTATAATTTTATATTGCATTTTAAATTCAGTCCCATGATTACTTTGAAGATTTAAGAGTGAAGTGCTTCTTTTCTCAAATGAGACTTTGTATTCAAATTAATGCCTTTGTGTATATATTTTTAAAGGGAGGTTGTTTCGTACGATGATCCTAGAATTCCACTTTTCAACACAGATTTGGACAAGCTAGAAGGAAAACCACCGCCTGTGTTTGCTGCTGGTAAGTAGGGTAACTCCACTTCTAAATCATGAGCATTTTGATAACAGTTGCCATATTATTGTTGCCATAAATTATAAGGTCAGCTTCATATGTGAATAGAAGTTAGTGCCTCAAAGGAGGGCATTCGCTATGCTGAACACACAACTCATCTCGCCCCACCCGAGCTCCTAAGGGCAATGCTGTGGCTTAGGTGAGACTGACCTTGAGTGGTACCTTGGGCAAGTCACTCATCTCTGTTTGCCTCAGTTTCCTCATCTGCAAAATGAGCTGGAGAAGGAAATGGCAGACCCCTCCAGTATCTCTGCCAAGAAAACTCCAAATAGGGTCGTGGAGAGGAGGACATGACCAAATAACAACAAAACTCTAAATGTGAGGTTCTTGTCCAGAGACCAACAGGTATATATAACTAAAAAAAGTGAACTATCTTAAGATCGGGATTCTTATTATAAGTTAGAGCAGAAGACATCAGGAGGGCAGAGCTGAATGCCAGAATGACTCACAGCCTGTCCTGGAGAAGTAATCAAGAACCTTAAACTAGAGTGGTGGCTGTGTGAGTGGAGAGGATGAATGCAAGAGATATCAATTCTGCCTCTGCAATGAGACTTGGTAGCCGATTAGATTTGGGAGGTGAGGGAGAAAGATCAAATAGACTTCCAGGTTATGAGTCTGGGTGACCAGGAAAAGGATGTGATTCTCAATAGAAATAGGGAAGTGAATTCTGGGTTTGGAGCATGTTAGATGTGAAAAGTTTATAAGGCATCCAGGACATCATAGTGTAGTAGAGGGAGTGCTGGATTTAAGACAAGGGAAATCTGGGTTACAGTCCTGCCTCAGGCACTTATTAGTTGTATGACCCTGGTAAATCACTTCTCTAGGGCTCTGTTCCTAATTTATGAAGTGAAGTGAAGGAGTTGGATAGGATTGCCTCTGTGGTCCCTTAGAGCTCTAAACCTATAATCTTATGTCCATTAGGTAGTTGGTGATGTGGGACTAATGTTCTAGAGAGAATATAGCTGCATGTTTAGATCTGGGAGCTTTCTGCATATGGTGATTGAACCCGTGGGAGTTCATGCTGTCTCCAGAGGAGATAATACAGGGCAGAGTCCAGGGGGACATCCACATGAAGTGGGGTGCGAAACGGATGTTGAATCACCAAGGATACTGAGGAGTAGTCAGGTACAGAAGAGAACCAGGGGAGACTGTGTCATGAAAACCAAGAGAGAAATGAGTGATGGTCATTCAGAAGTTGTAGAGGAGTCAAGGAGAGTGAGGACTAAGAAAAGGCTGTTGAATTTCACAGTTAAGAAATAAAATTAAAACAATTTTGAAGTATCTCTTTATTCTAGTCAAATTGAAAAAGGTGGTTGATAGAAAAACCAGTACTAGAAGGAAAACAGGCCTGTTAATTCAGGCAGTTAGCCATTTTTTAAGTTCTTACTATGGGCCCAGGCACTGTGGTGCCTGCCCTCAAGGAGTTTGTATTCTAGGCATAGGGCATGATGAGGAATGGTGTCATGAGTAAGGAGCAGAGATGAGGCTGATTTGGCTGGAGTGCAGAGAGACTGGACAAATACATGGGCAGTGCCATGGGGGGCTTTAAATGCTGTAATGAGGAAGTTCTGTTTGATTCTAGAGGCAGTAAGAAACTGCGAGAGTTTATTGAGTAGGGGAAATAACATGGTCAGATCTTTGCATAAGAAAAATTACGTTGGCAGCTGTGTGGAGGATGGACTTGAGCCAGGGAAGCCAAGTAGGAGTGCATTGCATAAGTCTGGGTGAGAGGTGAAGGTGCCAACTTATGAATAAAGGAACAAGATTAGATATGAGAGACATGTGGAGGTAGAAATGACACTACTTGGTGACTGATTGGCTATATGGGGTAAAGAGTGGAGGATAACCCCAAGATTACAAACCTGGGATACTGGAAGATTGGTGGTACCTCCAGAAGAAATAGGGAAGTTTTGGAGGGGAGCAGAATTTGGGGAGAAAGACAATAAGTTTTATCTTAGATGCATTGAGTTGTCCTTGCAACACCAGTTTGAAATGTCTGGTAACATTTAGTGTCATAGGATTGAAGCTCAAGGGAGAGACTGTACAATATATATAGATACAATTCTCGCTATTATCTGTAGGTGCCCCACGCCTCTCTAATGGAAAACTCTGACATCCCTCTTTTTGACCCTAACTTCCTGTCATTCTGTCTCTTGCTGTGTCTCACCCCAAATCCATTCTTTGCCCTCACTGAGACCTTCAGTCCTGAGTCCTTCTTAAGCTTTTACCCCTATTCTGACTTTCCTTCCCTCTTTCTCTAACCTTGAATTCGTGGTTAGCCAATTCAACTGAACACTATCCTGTATGCTCAAATCAAATCTGAGAGGTAATGGCATAGAGAGGGTAATCAAGCCTGTGGGAGCTGATGAGGTCACTGAGAGAAAGTGTAAAGAAAGAATAAGGAGCTTAGAACAAAACCTAGAACAAAGGGTGTGGTTGGGATAATGAACCAGCAAAAGAGACTGAGAAAGAATGGTTAGGTGGCAGAACCCAGGAGAGCATAATAGGAGGAAAGCCCAGGAAGAAAGGATGGCCTGCAATGTGAAATGCAGTAGAGAGGCCTAGAGGGAAGAGGACTCAAAAAAGAGCACCAGATGTTAAGTCATTAAGGGATCACTTAGGGCTTTGGAAGGAGATTTGGTAATTAAAGGATCACTTATGGCTTCTGAGGGCAGTGAGGTGAGGTCAGAAGCCAGACTGCAAATGATTAAGGAGGGAGTGAGAGGAGAAGGAGTGGATGCAGTGAGTATAGGCATCTTTTTCTAGTAGTTTGGCTGAGAAAGGGATGAAAGATAGATGACAATGGCTTAGGAGATCATAGTGACTAATGAAAGATTTTTAAGGATGGGGGAGACTTGAGCATGTTTGGAGGTAGTAAGTAGATAAGGAAAAGCTGAAGATTAAAAGGGAAGAGACGAAGATTATTGAGGTTGCAGTTCTATGGAAAAAACAGAAGGAAATGAGATCAAAGATGGAGGAATTGGCCTTGGCAAAGAGAAGGGCCACCTCATAGAGACTGGGAAAGAAGAAATGAATAGATAGGAGAAGAGAGAACTCATGTTGAATGGCCTCATTTTTTTTTCCCCCCAAAAAATAAGAGGCAAGGTCTTTAGCTGAGAGAGAAGAAAGCCAGGGAAATATAGGAGACTTGAGTGAAGAGAATGTTTGGAAAAGTTTTTGTGGGGAGTGAGATAGGGAATCAGGGGAGAAGAGAAGAATTGTCTTTCTGTAGTGAGGGCCCATCTGAAGTCAGATAATATGAATTAACTCCTCTGGCTCCTTTTAGTATCCCATGAGTAGGTGGGAGTAATCAAGGGCTGAGGTTTGAAGAGGACATGGGACAAAGGAGAAAGGGATTTAAGTATAAAGGACAGTGTTGAGTTGAACTGGCCAACTACAGGTTCAAGATTAGAGAACAAGGGAAGAGAAGTCAGAGCAGAGGTAATGGCCTTGAGAAGGAGATAAGGGGAGGAGGACTTGCAATTGAAGATCTCAATGAGGACAAAGAATGGTTTTGGGGTGAGTGAGACATAGCAAGAGACAGAATTAGGGTCAGGAAAAGGAGTGTCAGAGTTTTTCATTAGAGAGGAGTTACACTTATGTGTAATAGTGACATCCAGTACGTGACCATCCCCATCAGTGGCTGGGGTGGAGTAAAGCGGTCATGGAGACTGAAGAAGTGAGAGCTTACAGAGGGGTAAAGGAACATAACATGGATGCTGAAGTCATATAGTATAAGAGAAAGGAGAGCAAAATGGTAGGTCAGGTGCTGACCTCCCTGAGGAAAAAAAAAACGACCTTAGAGCTAGTTTGGATGGAGAACTCTGATATTGTGAACTTCAGAGAAGAGAGTGCTCAATGGTATGGTGATGGTAAAAAGAAAATCTGAAGGTGTCTGTGGGGACAAAGAAAATGTTCTCATTCTCCCTCCAGGACAAATCCAGGATGGTGTGGGTGAAGGAATGGGCCAGTGGTTGAAAGAAGAGTCCAGCCATTTTGGAAACAATTTGGAATCGTACGAGAAAAGATGCAACATTCTTCTTACCCTTTGACTTAGCAATATGAGTACTAGGTTTGGGAGATTGACAGGAAGAAAATACCTTCATATATAAAAACAGTCAATAATGGCACTATTTGTAACAGCAAAAGGTTGGAAACTACTTTTCTAGTGATTGGAAAAGGACTGACTCATTGGTCATATCTGACTTAAGTTGGCCTAGTGGGTAAAGTGCCAGACCTATGTGCGAATCCTGCCTCAAGTGCTCACTACCTCCCCCTGAGATGCTGGCATGTTATTTATCTTCTCTCAATCTCTTTCTTCAATTTTATGTAAAAAGCTGATGATCAAGGGACCTGCCTCACCAGGTTGTTGTGAGGGTTAAATGAAATGACATGTAAAGTACTTTGCAAACTCAAAAGCACTCTGTAGGCTATATTATCATTATAAACAGTAAGGAACAATGTAAGAATTCGAAGAAATATGGGAAGGCTTGATTTAAATGATATAAATTGAAAGAAGCCAAATCAAAAGACCAACAAATTATGTACTTACTTGGTCTAGACCTGATTTCATCTGCACAGGAACTTCTGGCAAAGAAACTCCCTTTGCAGAGGTGAATCAGCAGTTATTGTGTATCTTCAAAGTTCCAGTGGCCCGAGGACAGTCAGTTAGGTGACTTACCCAGGGTCATACAGCCAGTATGTGTCAGGACTAACCACCCAGGTCTTTCGAACTCTGAGGCCAACCCCTCTGTCTATCCTTGTTACAGCTTTGTAAATGAAGACCGAGTTAAACAGTAACAACCACATCCAGTAGATGGCATTAGCACCAACATTGAATTTAAAGCGCTCTCCCTTTCTTTTAACAAATAGCAATCTGAAGAAGTGTAGTAAGGCTCTCGATACCCATATTGCAGTTACTCTTTTGTAACTTGGGACACATCACTTAATGTGTCTGGATGTAATTTCTCATTCATAAAATTTAAGAGTTGACCCAAAGGAATTTCACAGAATTGAAGCATTGTAAAGTAGAAAAGAACCTCACTGGCTATGTAGTCAAACCCCTCCCTGAACAGATTCCCTATGGCAGCGTCTCAGACAAATGGTCATCTGGGTTCTGCCTGAAGACCACCAGTGAGAGAACTCCGAGCATCCCCCACCCCCAGCTCCAAGGCAGTCCATCCATCTTTGTGGATTAGGAAGCTTTTTCCTCACATTAGACCTAATTTGGTCTCTGTGGATTCCACCCATGGCCCCTGATTCTGCTGCCTGGAGCCAAACAAAATAAGTCTAGTCCCTCTGACACACAGTAGCCCTTCAGGTGTGGGAGAAGAGTTTTCATGTGCCCCTGAGTCTCATCTGTTCTCTTTCCTTCAACAAGTCCTCATATGACATGAACTCAATGCTCTTCCTTTTCCTCACTGACCTCCTCTGGGTGCTTTCCAGTTTATCATTGTCCTTAAACTGTATTGCCCAAAACTGAACATAAATACTCCGGATATGGTCTGACCAGGGCAGGGAGCAGAACTCTCACCTCTTCCAGAAACTGTGTTTCACTTAATGTGGCCCAGAATTTTTTGTGTGTGTGTGAGGCAATCAGGGTTAAATGCCCAGGGTCACAGCTAGTGAATGTCAAGTGTCCGAGTCTGGGTTTGAACTCAGGTCCTCCAGACTCTAGGGAAGGTGCTCTATTCACTGCACCACCTAGGTGCTCCACCAAAATTCTTTTTTTTTTTTGGTGCCATATCATACTGCTGACTCGTTGCACTTGGAATCCATCTCATTGGATTCAGCTTGTGCTGTACCCTATCAATTGTTGGAGCCTCACTCTGTCAGCCAGTGTTCTAGCTGTCCTTCCCAGCTTTGTGTCCGCTGCATATTTAATCAGCATGTCATCTATGCCTTTATCCAGATGATTGATAAAAAATGTTAAGCAGCACAGGGCCAAGCTCAGATTCCTGGGGCACTCCACTGGAGTCTGCCTGCCATCATGAATATTCTGTGAGTCTGGCTGTTTGTGGGGTGCAGAATCCCTGTCTGAGGTCCCTTACAATTCTAAATCAAGGAGCTTTGCTCAAGTGTTTTCCCTCTTACTAACATCCCCTTTTTAGCTTTCTATGTTGGTGGCTTAAGGTTTTTAATTATAGGTTTTACTTTACACTTTCTCTAGCTGCAATCTGGCTGTGCTGGATACAGACTGTCTCCATTAGAACCCCTGTTTACATAAAATTTTAACATTTACAGAGCCCTTTCCCCCGGTGACCCCAATGTCATAGCGTAGTTATCCTCATTTTATGGATGGGGAGACAGAGGCTCAGGGAAGTTAATTAATTTGACATTAGTCATACATTATCAAGGCAAATCTTTTCATGCCCAAGTCCCTGGCTGTTTCCAGGCTGTTCTCCTAAGTTGCCTCTCAGTGTCATGGTTACCTTCCTCAAAAATGGTGCCTCTCCTTTCACCATGCCAAGTTTGTTCATTCCCCCAAATTTTCTCACGTATCAAAAAAGTGTCTGAAATGATCAAGATGTCTACTGTTTTTGTCAGCCTTTGTGATAGCTTCTCTTCTGCAGTTTTCAACCTCGATGTCATAATTCTGGCTAGATGTCAGTAACTGAAACACAGAATTGAATTAGTGATTTTTTTTCTAGGTTAGTAGGATTTTCTTTCCTACACTAAATGGCAAATCCCTCACCAAATGAGTGATCCTCACGTCATGCTACACACCACACGAGGGAGGGAAGAGGACAGTGAACTCATGTACAAAACTTATGCCCTATATCCAAATGAGATTTCTTGAAAGATACCATTATTTACAGCTGAACGAGGCCTCAGGAGGGCTAGAAATGAAGATAATGCAAATTTCTGAGTCTGAGTTGAGTGCAACTCACTGGGATGTTTAAGCATGTAACAGTTCTGAAAATGGCTTTCTCAGATTTCCCCTTTCACATGGGATGAACTGATTTTCTGAACTGTGCCAGCCAGCTGTATTTGCTTCCCCAAGGGTTCTAAAGCAGTGGAGCAGAAGTAAAGTATTGTCTGTTACCGCTACTCCTAGATCTGTATTTTGGAATCTTTAAGCATTGTAATGGTGGGAGGCTAGGAACACAAGTTTTCAGAAATGGATTTGCCAAAGATTGGAATGTTTGCTGCTTGTGCTACTAAACGGAAAAATGCAAAAGCATTTTATCTGCGATGGAGTCATTTGGGCCCAGGTGCACACTTGTCTAGATGAAGTCATTTTGAAAATAGGGGATCTCTTTTCTGGTGGTTTAGAAACACAAAGCAAAAAATAGTGATGCGTGCCAAGTATGTAGAATAATAAGCAATTGATGTGGGTGTGAATATTACTGGGAGGTTCTTTCTCCATCTTTACACTGCTTAGCCATTAGCTCATAATGGGCTGTCATGGCAAAACAAAGAACAAAGTTGCCATAGTATGTTCATGGACCAAATTTCTGATTTAACTTGTAGCACTCTTGAGTCAGACTCTCTAAAGCATCCTATAAGTATGGTCAACAGGTTCATATTTTCTCGAAGCCTTTTGATCAGTACTTCGTATGTCAGGGTGGCTTGCCATCTGGGAGTTGGACCGGTAGACTGTTCTTTGAAACTAACACAAAACCCAGTGAGAAAGGAGTTGAGTAGCATAGGATAAATAAGTGATACAGGAGGTAGAATTTATCTACCCTAGAGAGCAACACATGTTGGTGGGAGGCCAGGAACACAGTTTTCAGAACTGGATTTCCATTTCTTGACCTCAAAATTGACTGTCCTTGAACCTGTCCCTTTTGAATTAATTTTTTGTTTTTTATTATGGCCCAATTAAAAGAAAAACCGTGTTATTTCACTTCACGATCATCCTCACACTCTTTTGCTTTCTATTTATTTCTTGTTCTTCTGGCACTCTGAGGTGCCAAGAGAGTTCAGGGGTAGAATTACTGTAGCTGCTCACCTAAGAGTATACATTTACAGATATCTCCTCCTTGCTTCTATCTCATACAGAAGCACCAGAGGGCTGCCCTAGTACAATAAGGCATTCTGATGGTTGGAAGAGTAGGCAATGGCTAGCATTTTTTGTTTGTGTGTAGATTACATGACCCTCCAGCTCATTTGCAGCTGCCTTTGTTTTCTTGACTCTTCTCTTCTTTCTTGGGTGACAGAAGGCAAATACAGGGCACTGAAGATGGATTTCTCACTCCCTCCTTCGACATATGCAACAATGGCCATTCGAGAAGTACTAAAAATGGATACAAGTATCAAGAACCAGACACAACTGAATACTACTTGGCTCCGCTGATGCTCTCTGAAGATCCAAATATGGGGGAAAGTGGCGGCACCCTGGTTCCCCGTTGTTTGTCTTCTTAGTACAAACCCCATGTGGGTTTTAATTTGTAGCAAAAGACTATTTGTATTTTTTCAAGTTTTTATTAGCTTAAATCAATAATTTGCCATGTTTGTACAAATGTGCAAATTCTGGAGATCCTAACTAAAATTCAAAACAAAAAATTGGTTGGTTTATTTTGTGTGTGTGTCTTCACACACACGCGCGCGTGCGCACACACACACACGTGTGAGAAGTAATCAGTAAATCGCAAACATTCATTAAGTACTTCCTGTGTATACCAGGCATTGTGCCTAAGCACTGGGGATACAAAGAAAGGCAAAAATGAGAAGTCCCTACCTCAGGGAGTTTATATAATAATGAGAGAAATGACATGTCAATAAGTAGTCAACTATAAGGATACATACAGAGTAGAAGGAAGGCTTAGAGGGGGCATACTTAAGTGACTGGTCTCTTGAATCTTGAAGCCAAGAATGAGGAAGAAGGGTTACAAGGCGTGGGGGCGGAAATCAGTATTGTGTGAGGAATAGTGAGTAGAATATTAGTCTGGGAGTCAAAATACCTTGGTTTTTCTTTCAAAACCATGACCAGGTGCCATCCCCACCCTTCGAGTCTCCCTTAACCTACCCATGTCCACTGTCCACCCTCCACCCTCCAAGTACTCTGAAGTCCAGTGACACTGGCCTTGCTGTGCCTCGCACACGACTCTCCTTCTCCTGACTCTGGGTGTTTTCACTGACTGTCCTCCATGCCTGGAATGCTCTCCATCCTTATCCACATCCATCTCCTGGTTTCTTTCAAATCTCAACTAAAATCCCACTTTCTACAGGAAGCCTTTCTGATTCCCCCTTAAATTCTAGTGCCTTCTCTCTGTCAGTTATCTCCAATTTACCCTATATATAACTTGTTTATAGTTAATTATTTTTATGTTGTCTTTCCTATTAGGCTGTGAGCTCCTTGAGAACGGGGATTGTCTTTGCCTTTTTTTGTATCCTTAGCACAGTGGTTGGCACATAGTAGGCATTTAATGTTTATTGAATGACTACCTAGAGGCACGGTTTCCGACCCCACCTCTGATTTGTACTGGCTGTGTCACCCTGAGCAAGCTCCATCATTTCTCAGTGCCCTCTGACAACTCTCCGCAGACACTATCGTTTTATAGCAGTTACTATTGGTAGAGGTTTCCTCACAGAGTTCCATGCATGGATGTTCCGTGTCTAGGTGGAACAAAAAGGTAAAATGGAAGTTATAGTTGCTTTCAGCAAGAAAAATTGTCTTGGATTAAGTTAGTAATTTTAGGGGTTTAATATTTCCTTAAAGAGACAGCAAGGATTTTTACTACCTGTAAGAGTTGAAAATGACATTGTAAGCAGTAAAGTTAAGAACTATTTAGACTGTTAGGAATGATAGCTAACACAGGTGGGATACATGAAGAACAATATAAAGTCCCTCTTCCCCTATAAGTCAAGAGCCTTTACACATAAATATAAATTCATTTGTACTTAAGTCACAATGAATGACCCTTGGGTGGTCTTAAGTACAACAGTGATTCCATTATCTAGAATCACCTCTTTGTCAGAAGTCAAGTAAGGTTTAGAAGAGGCAAGTAAGACGTTTTCAGCATAAAGGACTTTTGAATCACTCCATATTTGTACAATAGCTCTGTATCAATATTCTACAAAATTCTACTGGGACAGGGCTTTTTTAATGGACGGTTGGGTTTTTTTTTAATAAGTTTAAGATAGAATGTTTATTACAGGTATTTTTATTTTGAGGATTCTTTCCATAGAGACAGGTACTTGTAGAAAGATAAAGGGTGGGAAAGGTAATTAGAAATACCAAGAGTTCATACCAATGGTTGTATTTTCTGGTCACCAGTGATTCTGGTGTTGCCGTGCTGGCATCATGTTGTGTTTATGTTCCAGTTTGATTTTTCTGTTATTGCTAAAAACTAAACAAATGGGTCAATGCTTGTTTCTTTTTTTGGTTGTGTTAATGAGCCATGTGATTAACCATAATGGAGTGCAGATGAGAAGTTTGTGTCCTGTGTAGTGGCATGATTTTATGTTCGTTGAAGTAAATCAAAGGTCCCTTTTGCCTCCCCACCCCACCCAATAGTGAGCACATGATGAGAAGTCAGTGAAGCAAAAGTACCTCATGTTGAACTCTCTTTGTTGGCCTTTTTGAAAAATCTGTTGTCCTGAAGAGTTCAGAGTGCACTTAGCAATGATAGCAGGTTTTCCTTCCTTCTTTGGACTTACTCATCAAATATTTATCTGTAGTAATAGCCTATGCTCTTCTATCTTAATAATAATAATAATAATAACTAACATTTATATAGCACCTACTATGTGCCAGGCCACTGTGCGTGCACTTTGCAGTTATCTCACTACAACCCTGGAAGGTAAGCGCTGCTATTATCCTCATTTTTACAATGAGGAAACTCAGCCAAACAGGTTAAGTGCCTTGCCCTGGGTCACACAACTAGGAAGTATCTGAGGTCATATTTGAATTCAAGTCTTCCTGATTGTAGTCCCAGTTCTGCCCACTGTACACCTAGCTGCCCATATGCCCTACTTGTCACAGATTACAAAGTATTTTGCTTAAAACCATCCTAGAACAACAGACTTGGTACAAGTATTTATTCCCATGTTACAGATGGAAAGCTCAGAAGAATTACACAGCAGCCATGGTCACACAGCTAATAAGTGACAAAGTCAGGCCCCATTCCTTAGCTGGCTCACCTTCTGACTCTGGGCCTATTGCTCTTTACACTGTATTTTAAACTTTGGGGTTCTCTTAGCTGTATCTGTCTAAAAGAACTTAAATATTTTATATGTAGTAAAATGCATCAGTACTCATGCAAATCTAAATTTGTAGGGAAGGAACTTGAAAATAATCTAAGGCAGTCTTAACATTTTCCTACTTTATGAGGATATATATATATATATATATACACATATGTAGAGGTATACACATATACGTATATACATGTGCATACATATATATATTTACATATATTTAAGTATGTATACATGCACGCAGAGTACAATCTATACTGCCATAAAATGAGATCATACGTTTACCTGGTCCTACTCGGGGACCAAGTAGCATATGATCCTTTGGTCCCCGAGCAAGACCAAGTAGCTATGATCTCATTTTATGGTGGTGTGAGAGACTAGCTTATTCCACTCTAAGTGATGCTGATACATAATAATTCAGGTCTCGCCCTAAATGCTATCATAAGACCGAAGGAAGTCATTAACCCTAGAAATTTGGAGCAAATCACAGAAGACAGTACAAAGAAAAGATGAGATGAATCAACAAAGCAGATAGATAAGTATTGATTTTTTCATGCTTCTCTGTCATTCTAAGATAAAAGAAAATCGAAATTGACCAAGTAAATTTTCTGCTGACTTGTTGAGGGCAACTGAAATTGTTAAACCCCCATTTACAGGGCAGGTCAACCTTATTTGATGCATAATACATATTTTTTGAGAGGTTTTTGGCCTGGACCTGTGGTTTCATCTGAGGAACTTCCCACATGGTAACTTCCTTCACCGATGTAGATCAGGGACTCGTCAGGGGCTTTCATCCTGAGAAAGTGACCAGAGTCACAGAGAAGCTAAGTAACTTGCCCATGGTCACCCACGCAGTGTGCCTTAGATGTAGGATTTGAATTCAGGTCTTTCTGACTCCAAGGACAGCCTTTTATCCACTACAACATGCTGCTGTGTCTGAGTGTAGTTTACACTTAATTTCTCCATCTGGAACTCACACAGATTATTCAGGGTACAAATCTGAAGTTCTTCCTGGATACTGTTAAGTTATCTTTCTTTCTGCTACCATACTCCTAAAGGAGACTTTGTTTCATGAGCCATAAAATCTTTTTTTTTTTTTTAAGTAAGATTTGTGTTGTTTGTGCTGCCTTCCTTGTTTCCTCTTTTATTCCTTCCTCCCTTTGTTCTGTCTGAGTAGGCAAACAAATCTCCAGACTCATGGGCTAGGCAGCCTGGAGAAGAGGTGAAAGCTTAACAGCTAATCTTTATGAAATCATGTGTAAACTAGCTTATATGAAGTCCACAAAGCAACAGACTAGAGTGAGAACCCAAGCCAGGGCTTGATTTCCATGGCAAACCAGGCTGCTTGTGAAGCGTAGGAATGCCATCAATTGAGAACAGGAGCTGAATAGGGTGGAGATCATTACGGAGCAGTAATGACTGGGAAAGGCAAAAGGCATTTAGTTCACGTGGGGCTGCTTTCTTTCTTTCCTTGGAACAACTCCAGCTACAACCAGTTAGCATTGCTTTCACACAAACGGTGACTGTGTAGAGAACAATACCCCCACTTTCTTCTCAGACTGATACCCACCCACCCACCCCTGTTCTTTCTAGGCCAGGCTAATCAGTTTTCTACATTCTTTACTTACTATTCACAAAGACCATTTTCAACATGTAAAATCTCCCCACTGCCTCATTCAGACCTGGACACATGAGCCTTCTAGTTTTTACTACAGAAAAGTTTTTGTTTAAATGACATTGTTTGCCTTGTTTAATCAACTCACCTGCCATATTAACTTTATGAATAATGAATGAGTTTACTGTGTGGTTTGTTTTTTTGGGGGGGAGGGGGGGTTAGTTTGAAGCAAAGGCATTTACTGGGATGGCCTGAGAAGAAGAATTCCTAGAGTTCACTTTCCCACAACTATATACATTATCAGTGGGAAGAATGGGTACATACGTACATGGGACAAGGCAACTCACGTCTCCAGCACCGGAGGGCCACCGTGTTCTATCTCATCTGCTGATGTTCTCCAGCTGTTTTGGCTGGGGTTCAGCATCTGTCCTTGGTAGATTCCTTACCTTACCTAACCTTAGCTTGGTCTTCTCTGCAACTTGACTCCTTCCAACTGTCAGGGCTAATTTTCTCTTGAATCCATAGTTCATTCTCTCCTCTGATGCCAGAAATCACACTCAAAGCCATAACACTGCCTCTACTGACTAGAGCTGACAAGCTTGCAAAAAAAAAAATTTCACTGTGTATTTTTCCAATGTTATTGTGATAAAGTATTACCAGAGGATTGGTTAACAGATGCTACTTTATTTTCCTGTCCACAGAAACTCATAAAGATTACCTACTAAGGTGTGGACAAGTGATGGTCTATACTAATGAAAGGAGCACTCCCACTAATTAAATAACATATTCTCTAAATACAAAGTGCTATGATATTTAATGGTATTTTCCTAGACCTATGCCATATGGTAAAATGAGCTCTGGACTTGGAGTCAAAAGGCCCAAGCCCATGGTTCCACTGTGACATTAGCAGTGACCATGCACGTTTCCTCACCTTGAACTTCAGTTTCCTCATTTGCCAAATGGGGATAATATAGAATAAGTACCTCAGAGTAGGAAGGGACATTAGATGTTATGTAGTCCAACTCATACCCACACAAAAATTCCCTCTAAAATATCTTTGATAAGTGATCATCTGCTTTGAACATCTCTAGTGAGAGCACCCACTACCTCCTATGGTGCTTTCCACCTTTGGATAACTTTAATTGTTTGGAATTTTCTTACATCAAACCTAAACATGGCTTTTGGTACACTCACAGGATTCTTGCAAGGAATGCATTTTGTAAATCTCAAAATGACATTATAAGCAGCTAGTAAGAACCAAAAGACTTAAAGGTATATTTTAAACCTATTACTTTCTAGGGCACACTAAAAATTTTAAATCTCCCCCACAATTATTAGATTTACTGGTAACTCTTGATTATCCATCCTAATAGAAGGGAGCAATAGTCCAGATAAACTCACAATGAACGATGGAAATACTCAAACACAATTTGTGTGTATACACACAGCTTCATAATGCAGTAAATTTGCTTTTTTGCAGCATATTTCCTAATTATTTTTTCTTAGGCAAATATTGAAATAAGTCTGTATTTTGTAAGCACATACCAATTAAATGGATAAGGGAGCTAACCTGTATATCATAGGGAAGCTCTTTTTGACTCCCCATCATTCATCCTTTTTTGAGGATTTCAGTACTTAGCTCATTCTTCTTGCCCTTATACTAAAGGATGCCAGTATACAAGTTGATGTTCCCTCAATCACCCTCATCTCCCAATTGATCAATTTCCACTCCCGTGGCCTAATCCTTCCCTCTACTTGGTCTCACACAGATATCACCACTATTGCCAATTATTCCATTTTCATTATATAGAAATCTAAATGTCCTTCCTTTGACCATACCATCTTATTTTATCCCTTCATATGCCTCACTCCTCTAAAACCTGACCTCTGCACCCTTTACCCAGCAGTGCTATGCCAGGCCATCGCTCCTGCTCTGGCTTCATTTTCAGTCCTTCACAACCTTGGCCCAATGGTTCACTAGTCCAACCATGCATTATCCTCTGCTCTTAAATTCCTTGCTCCCTTGTTCTATCACTGAGTATGGCTTATGATACCCTTGATGCTGCTGAATGATACTAGACAAAGTGACATAATCCACACTAATCAGTGTGGTCAGAATTAGAGGTATCAATGGTATCAGCTCAAAGATCTACAAGGTGTATTTCAGTTTTTACGTCTTTCCAAAAATCTTCAATGGTACATTTGTTAAACTCAATTCACCTGCTAAGGATTGTGGAACCATACATTTCATGAGATTACCCAAAGTAGAAATCTGTGAATGACTAGATTTATAAATGTGATTATGGCAAGATCAAGAAACAGAGAATGACCCTGAGTGATAATATCCCTATTGCAAAATCTCATGGTAAATATCACAAAATCTTGTAGTAAATCTCCGTGGACAACTTGGCCCATGAAAGTTATGCTTTTGGCAAGTACTTCAAAGCTACCAACAGCTTCCTGTGGCCCTTCAAATTGTTTTCTCCATGGGTGGATAGGAAAAGAAGACTGAATATTTTGTGAAAGGTGGAGATGCTGGTAACAGGAAAGTCCAGACGAGCAGGTTTATTAGAAGAATGAACTAAAGGTGATTACTGTGATTTTTTTTCTAATACTCTGTTAGTAAAAATGCTTGTGATTTAAAAAATAGGTGAAAATTGCAAAAAATTGGTTGAAAAATATGGATCAGAAAAAACAAAGGTCAAAGACTAATAAGCGGCACAGAAACTATAGGCCTATATATCGTGAATACTTAATTCAAGAAGAGAATAGGTAGGCACTCGACATGGAGACCACCAAATAACATCACAAAAAAAAAAAAAAGAGATGAACCTAACAGACAAGACTCATTACAAATGGGGGAATCACATTTGTTAAAGCATGAAATGACTAAAGATGAAAAGATAGAGTGTGCAGTTGAAATAACTGAATTTTTACCTGTTCAAATTATTGAAAATGCAAAATGGGTCATGGATGGAAGAAAGGACATAAATATAAACTATGACAATTTCATAATACATTTACACAATTGTTATGATGAGGAGATGAAAAATGCCTTAGTCACCAAATACTTAGCCAACTTGGTACACAGAGAGAGATGGCAGTCAATGACAACACTGGTTTAGAAGATAGATTCATTTGTAAAATCTTACAAAGAAGGATACTGGAAGATTATGAGTAGTATCAACTCCTTAAACAGAGAGAAGCAGAGGAGGATCAAACCAGTTTAAAGAAAGCTTAGCTGCGGGGGAGAGGAAGGGGGAGAAAATTTGGAACTCAAAAACTTGTGGAACTGAGTGTTGTAAACTAAAAATAAAAAATAATTTTTTTTAGAAAAAGAAAGCTTAGCAAGAGACCCTCCTAAACAAAGTCATCTCAAAAGCATTTAAGGATGAGAATGGAAGGACAATAGAAGAGAAGTGTAAAGGATTTTGCAAAGAGTTTTCTAACAAATTTTTTTTTTTTTTACTATCAAAGACAGAAGAACTGTTGCCCTTTAACTTGACATCAGAGCTCCAGACGTACTTACAGGGGAGGTGAAAATGGTACTGAAGAGAACAAAGATAGGAAAAGCAGATAGATTAGACCAGATGTTGCTGTAGGGGATCTTCCTTGGAGGCCACACAATTGTTAGATTATCGAGGAATTGATTCACAAGGTGTATAATGTAGGGGAAGATACCAAAATCATGGGAAAATATCTGGCCATATTAATTCCAAAAAAGGCAACTCAGAAAACATCAATAACTATTGACCTATGTGCCAACATTCCTATCTATATAAAATTTTTATGAGAATTATTTATACACACAATGAGAGCATACTTGAGCATTTTCTTAGGGAAGAAGCAGGCTTTAAATTTTTTTTTTGATCAACCTAATAAACATCAACAAACATGAATATTTAAATAAAGAACATAAAAAAGGATTACATGTGATACTGTAAAGTTTGCTGTACAGTTTTTTAAAGTATATATTAAACCTAACATGTTAGTAATAAAAATACTCTGCTTACCCTTCTGAACGTTTCTGGTACCTTCTATTCTTTCAGTGTTTCATGGACACCTTTTCTTTTTCTTCTTTTAAAATTGCTATCTCAGTAGTCAAATAGAAGCTCTCCATTGTAACAAGTAGAATCAAACAAAACAAATCCATGTATCGGCAATGTCTAATAATGTTTCATTCGACAAGAAGCTTTTGCAAATGATATTGCACAACAGAATGTGTCTTTACAATCATACAATTGAGTAAAAGATGTAGTGAATTTAAGATCCCACTATGCTTATTGCATGTTGATTATTTTTAAAAGGCATTTGATGTGGTAGAGCAAAATGCCATTTTAAAAGCTACCTGTGTGTATGTACACACATATACATATACCCATATACAGAATTTCCCAAAAATCTTAGCGCAGTTTTAAGCTTTAGTGACTTCAGAAATATAAGTGCCAAAAACTTATAAAAATATTTGAAATAGTAATTTTTTTTTTAAATTTCAAACCATTTATATTTTCTTATTCAACATAACCACTGTCTTTTGCTATACATGGCTCTGGTCAATTTTTGAACTTTGAAAAAATTTTCATTAGAAACTACTCATTAACTAAAAGGATTACCTTTATAATCCTAGCCTTAAGATCATCCGAAGAATGAGGTTTTGAAGCATATACCATAGTTTAGATGTGATCCCACACAAAAAAAAAGCGTAATGGAAATAGATCAGATGATCAAGGTGGCTCTGCAAGGGATATCCTCTACCAATCTACCAGTCTGAGAATGTGGCATCTGAAAACTGTTTCTTAACACGGTGCCCTATGTTGTTAAAATTCAATGTTTATTATTCAAAATTCACAAAACTAAATAACTCTAAAATAAATTTAAATAACTAAACTTCTAAATTATGGAGTCTTTTTGTAATTTTGAAGCATTTATGCTTCAGAAGTTATCAAAATTTTAAAATGCACTAAGACTTTTGGAATGCTCATGTAGCTGCGATGCATAGTACCAAATGAATGAGTAGGGCCCAGAATTGAACAGAAAGAGGATAATGAACTAGATTCCTTTTACAAAATGGCAAAACTCCTTTAATGACCCTACAGATTTCTTCCATAAAAACTCATCTTTTTAATACCAGCATTCTACCAGTCTTATATGGATAAGAATTACCCAAGATAAAATGTGTGTGGGTTGTAATATGTATTGATCTGAAATAATGAAATCACAGATCCATCAAAGTAAAGGCAGCTAAGTAAGAAACCATGCATTCATTGTTAAATAACCATATAATTAGAGGCAATTAAACCAATATCTATTACACTGTAATTAGGAGTTGATTATTAACTGTTGGCCTTGCCATTGAGGCAACGAATTGTAAATGCATTTCTCTTCAAGTTGGTCACACACACACATGCAACAACATACTTCCTACTAAAAATTTTTAGAGGCTCTTTAATGACTTTTTTGGGGTGAACATCACAGAAGCAATTTTTTCTTTAGCAACTACAATATCTTTTTAAAAACAACCATATATGCTAGTCTTTTAAAAATTCTGGCCTTCTAGAATTGTTATACTTGGTCTCTCCTGGGCACAGAGTGAGTTGAAGATGAAGGGATGATATCTAAAAGAAATAAAATCTAATTAAGGGATGAGAGAGGAATATATTGAGAGAGGGAGAAAGGGAGAGATAGAAGGGGGCAAATTATCTCGCATAAAAGTGGCAAGAAAAAGCAGTTCTGCAGGAAGAGAAGAGAAGACAGATGAGGGGGAATGAGTGAATCTTGCTCTCATCAGATTTGACCTGAGGAGGGAATACCATACACACTCCATTGGGTATCTTACCCCACAGGAAAGAAGGAGGAAGAAGATAAAAAAGGGGGGATGATAGAAGGGAGGACAGATGGGAGAGGAGGTAATCAGAAATAAACACTTTCGAAAAGAGACAGGGTCAAGGGAGAAAATTCAGTAAAGTGGGATAGGTTAGGAAGAAGCAAAATATAGTTAGTCTTTCACAACATGAGTATTGTGGAAGGGTTTTACATAATGATACTCATGTGCCCTATGTTGAAT
>CM053623.1:121031721-121049653 GCA_028646595.1 Phalanger gymnotis
GAGAATTTGGAACTCAGAAGTTTTAAAAACATGTTCAAAAACAAACAAAAAAAAGCTTTTGTATGCAACTAGAAAATAAGATACACAGGCAATGGGGCATAGAAATTTATCTTGCCCTGCAAGAAAGGAAGGGAAAAGGGGAAGGGAGGCGAGTGGGGTGACAGAAAGGAGGGCTGACTGGGGAACAGGGCACCCAGAATAGAAGGCAGCCATGTTGGAGTGGGGGGGAGGGTAGAAATGGGGAGAAAATTTGAAATTCAAACTCTTGTGAAAATCAATGCTGAAAACTAAATATATTAAATAAGTTAAATAAAAAAAATTGGTCTCTTTTACTTGGACTCTATTTCATGATACGGAAATTTCTCTAATCTGCGTTATATTACATATATAGTGTGTACATACACATATACACATATGTATACATACACATATACAGATATGGATGAATATGTATATGTGTATATCTATCTATCTATGTATAGATAGATATGTACACACACACACACAAATGTATATATACATATCTATATATATACACACTCTAGGACATGCCCATAAATAGGACACTTCAAAACCTCTGCTATGAAAAGTTTCTTCATGATCTTTCTGATAAACCACTTTAAAATAAAATAATAAAATATATAACACAACAAATACAGCAAACATTTATTGAGTACATACTGGGCAATCATTTTGCTAAAGTCCCTAAAAAGACTCCTTCCATTTGGATTCCATGTTGAAGATCCATGAGATAGGCAAATGCTATATCCTGTGAATTGTGGGTTATAATACATGCAGTACCTATCCGACAAGTTATGAGGAAAATGCTTTGTAAACTTCAAATCACTGTATTAATGTGAGTTATTTTTGTTACGTCACACAGCTATAATATGCAATATTACGTTGTGCAATAGAGAGTTACAAAACCAAATGCTAGATATTCATGTTTAATGATTGTACATTTATAATCTATATCAGATTGCTTGCCATCTTGGGGAGAGGGGAGAGGAGGGAGAGAGAGAGAGAAAAAAAATTTGGAACTAAAAATCTTACAAAAGTGAATGTTGAAAAAATAAATCGTGTATGTGTGTGTGTGTGTGTGTGTGTGTGTGTGTGTGTGTGTATGTGTATCCAAATGCTAGTTGTGGTCTAAATAGGAAGGTCATTACCAATGAGGGATCAAGAAAGACTTAATGGGGAGTTCAGACTTGAGTAAAGTTCTAAAGGGTGAGTGAGGAATTCAATAGGCAAAGGAAATGAAAGGAATTCCTGTCTTGGGAAGAATGTTGAACAAAATCACTAAGGTCTGAACATGCAGTGAATGTTTGAACTGATAAATAAACTGGGATGAAAACTGAGTACATAGAAGGGAATAATGAAATAGAACTGGAACGACAAGGCGGCTACCAGTTGTGGAGGATCTCGAATCCCCAGTAGAAGAGTCTGAACTTTGCTCGCTAAGCAGTAGGGGGCTACTGCAGATTAATGAGCTGGAGAATAACATAAGCATATCTGTAAGTTAAGAACATTTGTTCTGCCAGCAGTATGAAGGTTGGATTGGAAAGGGGAAAAGGGAAGGTAGGAAACCCTGTTGGACAATTGTAATATTCAAGGCAGGTGGTCATGAGATGACACTACTAGACAGTGGCATTGGGAAGAGAGAGGAGACATTTGAGAGATTTTGCTGAGACAAAATTGACAGGACTTGGTAACTGACTAGATAAAAGAGTTCGGTGGAAGGAAGCTTCAAAAATAACAACAATGTTACAAAATGGAAAATCAAGTGAATAGTGAGGCCACCAAGCAGAAGCAGCGAAGTCAGAAGCAAGAGTGGGTTAAAGTGTGAAACATAATTAGCTAGGTTTTGAACTTAGAAGAATGTTGCCTATTATTTTTTTTGCTTGAAGGCTTATGAAGCACTTTATGCACATAATCCCACTTAATCCTCACAATAATCTTGTGAGGTAGCTGCTACTTTACACATGAGAAAACAGAGGTGAAATGGTGGGATAGAAATAAAGATTTCCCTTGACTCCAATTCCACACCTTTTCCACTATACCATGCTTTCATTTGTTGAGTTTCAGGTGCCAGTGGTAAGAAGGAGAGGAAAAGGAATAAACCTTTATTAAGCCATGTGCCAGGCATTGTGCTAAGTATTTTTTTTCATTTTTCGAAAGTTCTATTCAAAAGTGATCCCTTACATTATATTACACTGATTCCTTGTAATTTCTCCCTCATCTCTTCCTAGTTGTGAACTTCAGGGTTGCGTGCTGAGTTCTTTAAAAACAATATCTCATTTGATCCTCATGACAACCTCGGGAAGGTGCTATTACTATTCTCATTTTACAGTTAAGAAAACTGAGGTAAGGGGGGGGGAGCAGGGAGGAGCCAAGATGGCAGCTGGAAAGCAGAGACTTGCGTGAGCTCCCTACCAGGTCCCTACAAAAAACCTATAAAAATGGCTCTGAACAAATTCTAGAGCTGCAGAACCCACAAAATAGCAGAGGGAAGCAGGGATCTAGCCCAGGACAGCCAGGGTGGTTGCTGGATGAGGTCTATCACGCACAGAGCTGGGAGCAGAGCTCAGCATGGGCAGTGGCTGGCCCAACCAAAGAAAACTCCTAGGAATATTGTCACAAAATTCCAGAGCTCACAGGTCAAAGAGAAAATACTGCAAGCAGCCAGAAAAAAACAATTTGAATATTGTGGAAAAACAATCAGGATAACACAGGATCTAGCAGCTTCCACATTAAGGGATGGAAGGGCTTGGACAACGATATTCCAAAGGTCAATGGAGCTAGGATTAAAACCAAGAATCACCTACCCAGCAAAACTGAGTATCATGCTCCAAGGCAAAATATGGATTTTCAATAAAATAGAGGACTTTCAAGCTTTCTCAGTGAAAAGACCAGAGCTGAATAGAAAATTTGACTTTCAAACACAAGAATCAAGAGAAGCATGAAAAGGTAAAAAAGAAAGAGAAATCATAAGGGACTTCCTAAAGTTGAACTGTTTTGTTTACATTCCTACATGGAAAGATGATGTGTATGACTCATGAGACCTCAGTATCATAGTAGCTGAAGGAGATATGCATATATATGTGTGTATGGATATATATGTATATGTATATATATACACACACATATGTGTATGTCTGTGTATGTATATGAGTAGGTATATATATGTGTGTGTATATATATATACACAGAGGGCATGGGGTGAGTTGAATATGAAGGGATGATATCTAAAAAAATAAAATAAAATTAAGGGATAAGAGAGGAGTATATTGAGAGAGGGAGAAAGGGAGAGATAGAATGGGGTAAATTGTCTCGCATAAAAGTGGCAAGAAAAGGCCGTTCTGTGGGAAGGGAAGAGAGGGCAAATGAGGAGGAATGAGTGAGTCTTGCTTGTAGGATTTGACCTGAGCGGGGAGTGCCATGCACAGTCAATTGGGTGTCTTGCCCCACAGGAAAGAAGGAGGAAGAAGACAAAAGTGGGGGGAACGATAGAAGGGAGGGCAGCGGGTGGTGGTGGTGGGGAGGTAATCAAAAACAAACACTTTCGAAAAGGGACAGGGTCAAGGGAGAAAATTCAATGGAGGGGGATAGGTTGGGAAGGAGCAAAACATAGTTAATCTTTTATAACATGAGTACTGTGGAGAGGTTTTACATGGTGATGATGAGCACGTGGCCTATGTTGAATTGCTTGCCTTCTTGGGGAGGGTGGGCGGGGAGGGAAGAGGGGAGAGAACTTGGAACTCAGGGTTTTAAAAACAGACGTTCAAAAACAAAAAAAAAGTTTTTGCATGCAACAAGGAAATAAGATACATAGGCAAGGGGGCGTAGAAATTTATCTTGCCCTACAAGAGAAGAAGGGAAAGGGGGATGGCAGGGGAATGGAGTGACAGATGGGAGCACTGATTGGGGAACGAGGTAACCAGAATATATGCCATCTTGGAATGGGGGGGAGGGTAGAAATGGGGAGAAAGTTCATAATTCAAACTCTTGTGAAAATCAGTGCTGAAAACTAAATATATTAAATAAGTTAAATAAAAAAATAAAAATAAAAAATAAATAAAAAATAAAAAATCTGGTACTGCTAAAAAAAAAAAAACCTGAGGTAAACAGGTTAAGTGACTTGCCCAGGGTCACACAGTAAGCAGGTGTCTAAGGCAGGATTTGAACTCAGATCTTCCTGACTCTGGGCCCAGCACTGTATATGCTTGTAGTAGCAAGCACCTTAGCATACCCAGGATGACCTGCTAGCACAGATTCTTTGATCTACTTTTCTGAGAAAGACTGCTCAAAAAGGGGTTAACAATCCTACTTTCAATTACATTCACTAGTTCAGGGGAAGGATCAGCGCCCTGAACATCAGAGGAAATACAAGCAGAGAAATTAGCATAAAGACCAACAGACAGGGCTCTGACTGCCTGATCATAGCAATATTGCTATACACTTTACATTCACCACTGGATCAAGAGAGCCTTTGCATGTGAGCAGTCAGAGATCTGAATAAATGACTATTCAGAGTCCCAATCTGGAAATCACAAGATCCTTCTCATAAGGGAGCCTCCAAAGCAAAATACCAGCTCACAGTATATATACACTTCTCAGAGCCAGAAGGCATCATAACCCTCTGTAGCACCAATGCAATGCCCACAGCAGCTGCTATGAATATGCCAGCGTATTTCAGACTCTCTCCAGGGAAGATGGAACCAAAACATTTATTCAAACACCAGAAAACCAAATCCATTATAGCAACAAAGAAATCCATCATAGTAACCAAGAAGTCTATACATATTACCAATGCAGGGGGCACTGCCATCCCCAAGCCTTCCCTCTGTCAGGCCTTCCCACAAACAAACTCCCTTAAGCAAAATCACTCCCTCTCTCACTCACGCCAGCTGCTCTGTGTTTCTCTCTCTCTCTGTCTGCCTCCTCCCTCTCCAAGCTCCAACTGCCTCTGTCTCTCTCTCAGCTCAGACTCACTCCAACTTCCTGCCCCACCCCTTCTTACTCCACCCATTTGGCAAGCTTCTTCCACCACAAGCTCATGTGACTGAGGCTTCCATGTGACTCAAGGAGGTCACATAGGCCTATTAATGAATGAGAAAGATCTTCACATTGCATTAACATTACATTAACAATACACCCTTGCCACTCTCTGCCTAATCGACTTAATGCAAAAAGGTGTGAAAGCCTTCCTACAAGCAAGCCTCCCCTAAGAAAGCTTCCCTTAATGGGCTCCACATGAGGCCTATTAATAGGCAGGAAGATCTTATACCCCATTAACCTTATCGCTTCAGTGGAACATCCAAGTGACGTTTTGAAGACAATTGGAATTATAGCCCCAGAGCTCAGAAGACAGGTCAATCAGACCTGAAAATAAACCCTTGAGAGTCTTCTGCCAAGACTTAGGTAAAGTTGTGAGAGTAAATGACATTGCCAAAGAAGAGACACACTCTCCATTGCAGTCAAACCAGTCAGTTCTTTGTTAGTATGTAACATTTACTGGTCTCATATGTCATTCCCTTTTCATAAAATCATCTCTAGCCTCTCTGTGCCTGTAATTGGTGATGGATGAGAGATGATGAGAGATGTGACTACAGTGGGAACAGGAGATGACAGAGAATGTTAAGTGGTTTAATCACTACTCCTAAAATTCAATGAAAAGAAAAAAATCCAATGAAAAAGAGTAATGCAAACATTAGTATAGTCTTTTGCCATTTTTTGTGGCTTTTAACTCATGTTCATATATTTTTTTAAAAATGAATGTCTTTTAAGTATTGTTTCCATTTATTATTTTTTGAAGTCCCTTTTAGTTAAATTTTAAATGTTTATTAATATATTTCTTTTTTATATCACATTCATTTCCAAATATATCTATCCTTCTTCCTCTCCCCAGGGAGCTATACTTTGTAATGAAGAAAAAATACCCCAAAATAAAACCAGTTCATTTACTTACCTTTACCAAGGAAACTACACAATTTTTTGAGAGACTCCTAACAAGACTTTCCATATCATATTCACTATCATTACATTTAATGATTTAAGTAACAAAATCATGCCAACATATACAAAAAAGTTTTCAGGAGGATTCTGGGAAGATGGCAGAATAAGGCTGGAAATTACTTGGCTCTCTCAAATTCCCTCACAAATAATTTAAAATAATGCCTTAAACTGAACTTTAGAACATCGGAAATCAGTAAAAGTCAGGAAAGTAGTTTTCCAGCCTAAGACAGCTTGGAAAGATGTTAGAAAAGACCTGACCTCCTGGCATAATAGCTGGATGGTGTGCAGATAGCACCCAAATCAATAATAATCCCTGGGGACAGCTATGTAGTTGGCAGCCTCAGATTCAGGAACTTTCACCCCACAAACAGTGTAAGTGTCAGACAGCTGATAAGGAGAACCATGAGAACTCCACTGGTGCTGGAAGTGGGGGTCTAGGTACACTGACCAGATGGATCATAGGCTGTCACTGTGGGTAAGGAGGAGCAAGGATGGGCCAATGAGTGTGTGGTCACAGAGGGCCAGGCCACTAGCAGGGCTGCAGGGAGTAAGAACATTTTAGATGACAGCATTGCTGGGGACCCTGGTTTTGGCTCAGGAAAGGAGAGGAGTATTTGAGGTTAGGCCCCCAGCTAGAGCTAAGGAAGTAACAGCACCGAAAGACCTGAAGCTTGACACATTACTCCCTTATGTCTCAGGAGTAGAGCCTGACTCTGACATGAAGTTAATGTCCAAGAAATAAGCTACTAAAAAATTAGTGAGCAAAAGAGAAAGAACCATAGATGGCTACTATGATGATAGAGAAGATCTGGGTTCAAACTCAAAAGGAGACAGTGAAGTCAAAAAAAGCTGTTTCTAAAGCTTCAAAGAAAAATGTAAAATAGTCACAAGCACAAAAAGAGTTCTTGGAAGAGCTTAAAAAGGACCTTAAAAATCTTAAATAAGAGAGTTTGAGGAAAAATTAGGAAAAAAAAAAGTAATGCAAGAAAGTTAAAAAAAAATGAAAAGTCAACAAATTGGAAAAAAGAGATCCAAAAACTTACAGAATAAAATAACTCCTTAAAAATTAGAATTGGGCAAGAGGAAGCTAATAACTTCATAAGACACCAAGAAATAACAAACCAAAATCAAAAGAATGAAAAAATTAAGGAGAATGTGAAAAATCTCATTATAAAAACAACTGGCCTAGAAAACAGATTAAGGAGAGACAACATAAGAATTGTTACAAAAAAAGAGAAATAGATGAGTGGAATACAATAGATGCCCCAGGCACCTAATAAAATGTAAACAAAAGATTATTATTTATAAATATAAAACTGGGGGAAGGATCCATTATCTAACAAATGTTTCCATTTTTTTTTTTTTTGGTCTGAACTCATGGTTTCATTGAAGTAGAGAAATGTCAACTGAGAACTCCCTCTATTAATGCAGATCAATAATTAATAGCTTTTGCAATTTAATCTTACAACTTCCCAAGAACAGGCTTAGGAAATACTAGATAGACTGAAATTCATATGAAAAGACTGATTTTAGTTGACTTCACACTCAATATAAGTCAATGGTGAGAAATGGAAGCCAAAAAAGCTAATTCAGTCTCAAGTGACAAAATATAATTTCCAGAATTAGGGAAATAGAGGTCTCACTCTACCTTGGTCTGAATGTATATGGAATACTAATATGAGTTAGTCCCCAACTGATAAATGGTCAAAGGATATAAACAGGCAGTTTTTGGATGAAGAAATCAAAGCTATATATATTCATATAAAATACTCTAAATCATTATTAATTAGAGAAATGCGAATTAAAGTAATTTTGCAATACCATCTCACTCCTATCAAATTGGCTAAAATTATGGAAGGGGAAAATGACAAATGTTGGAGGGGATGTGGAAAAATTAGGGTGCTAATACACCGTTGGTGGAACTGAATTGATTCATTTTGAAGAGCCATCTGGAATTATGCCCAAAGATTTAGTAAACTGTGTGTACCCTTTGACCCAGCAATAGCACTATTCAATTTGTTTCCCAAGGTGACCGGGGTAAAAAAAAACAACCTATATGTTCTAAAATATTTATAGCAATTCTCTTTGTGGTGGCAAGTAACTGGAAATTGAGGGGATGGATGCCTATCACTTGGGGAATGGCTAAACAAGTTGTGGTATATGATGGAATGTAGTAGTGACAGAGTACTGCACTATAAGAAATGATGAGCAGGCTGATTTTAGAAAAACATGGAAAGACTTGCATGAAATAATGAAGAATGAAATGAACAGAACCAGGAGAATTTTGTATATAGTATCTGCAATATTCTGAGTATTATAGATATTCTGTTGCCTCCAGATAAGTAGAGGTATGCATAGTATGATTTTACATGTATAGATACACAGATTATCTATCTATCTATCTGTCTATCTATCTATCTATATCTATGTCTATCTATCTATATCTATCTATATGTATCTATCTCTATATATACATATATATATGCATATATATATATATCTGTGTCAAAGGGTGGCCTTCTCTAGTGTGAGGTGTGAAGGGGTGGGGGAGGGAAGGGGATAGTTTAGAGCTTAAAATGTAACAAAAATAAATAAATTTAATTAAAAAAAATGTTTTCCCCAAACTGGTCAATCAAACATTTCATTTATTTATTTGACATCATTCCTTTTTTTTTAAGCCAGTGAAATCTGACTACTAAAAAGAGAAAACTAGGCAATATACAATGAATTCTGGGAATACAAGGTTTACCTTGTTGCTTTTCATTCCAATTTTTCAAATTCCCTTTATTTACTGCTGGCTACACGTTCATAGAGATGCAGCTAGGTGGCACAGTGAATAGATCTCTGGGACTAGGGTCAGGAAGACTCATCTTCCTGGGTTCAAATCTAGCCTCAGACACTTACTAGCTGAGTGACTCTAGGTAAATCACTTACCCTTGTTTGCCTCAGCTCCTCATCTGTAAAAAAAAATGAGCTGAAGAAGGAAATGGCAAAACCACACCGTTGTGGGTTTTTTTTTTTTTTTTGCCAAGAAAACTCCAAATGGGGTCATGAAGAGTTGGAAATGACTGAATGACAGAAACAGCAACACATTCATATATATATATGATATGTTGTTTTCTCTGTTTTTAATCACTAGTTAGAAGATTAGTGCTGAGTTGAGACTTTTTTAGTTCTTTTTTTTCTCTAATTCCACAAAAAAACATTACTGCTTAAGGCCAATTCCCCACAGAAGATAACAGAGGACTATCCAAAATAATTCAACCAAAATAAAACATTTCGACCTATGAGTATGCCTACGTGTAAACTTGATGTACAAACTTTTATTTCTTTTTAGTTATTTTTTAGTTATTTTTGTCGTTGTTCTCTCAAACTAGCAAACTTTTCCTTTGGTAAATCAGAATCTTTTGAAATTATGAGCGAACGGGAGACAGGTTATAGCACAGACATAAAAACATGGAACTAAGTACAGTTTTTGAAAGTAGGCTAATTCTAGAGTAGTTAATATATTGTGGCCACTATGTGATACAGGGAAAAGAACATTTGACTCTATAGCCAGAGGTTGTTGTTGTTCAGCTGTTTTAGTCCGGTCTGACTCATCATAACTCTGTTTAGTGTTTTCTTCGCAGAGATACTAGAGTGTTTTGCCGTTTCCTTCTCCAGCTCATTTTACAGATGACCAAACTGAGGCAAACAGAGTTAAGTGACTTCCCCAGGATCACTCAGCTAATAAGTGTCTGAGGCCGCATTTGAACTCAGGAAGATGAGTCTTCCTGACTCCAGCCTGGCACTCTATCCACTGGGCCACTTAGTTTCAAATACCAGCTCTGCCATCAACTTCTTATGGGTCTTCAAATGAATTACATGGCCTCAGTGGACCTTATTTTCCCCATTTGTAAAATTCTGGGGCTGAGCCAGATGACTTATAAGTTCCCTTTCAGCTCTATGCTCTTACTATCCCACTGACAATGGACTTTTAATTTTAATATCAACTACTGAAAAAATATAGCTTTTATTACTTTGTAAATGCAGCCACCAGAGGGAGATGATGTACTTTTAGCAGTTATACCACCACCAGCCAGCAATGAATAATAAAATACATACTATGCATTATTTGTTCAGTCATCAAAATAAGAAGGCGAACACATTCTTTATCCTGAGCTGACACCTAATGATACAATACTGAATGTATTGTAATGACGTTGATATTTCTCAAGGACTTTCACATAAGCCAATTGGGAATTTGAGAAGAAAATCATTTTTCCCTTCTAACATGTCACTCAGTTTTAACGTGCATCTAATGAAAAGAGATTATTTTAGATAGCATGATATAATTATATTTGTGTGTGTGTGTATAGATATGTGGATGTGCATATGCTTGGATATTCATATAGCTATAGACACATTTCAAAGAGTTGATACTAAATGGAACTCACTATTAGCCATGTTGATTTGGAGGGAAATGGTAGAGTAGTAGGGGGAAGACCATAGCATAAATAATTCAAGGATCATTTATATTTGGCTTCAGAATAAGTGTGTATGCCAGAACCTACTCTACTCTTTAAGGAGGAGATGAATTGGATATCCGCTGTTGGTGTGAAGTCATTTCAGCCATGTCCAATTCTTAGTGACCCCATTTAGGGTTTTCTTGGCAAACATACTGGAGTTTGCCATTTCCTTCTCCAGCTTATTTTACAGATGAGGAAAGTAAGGCAAACAGGGTTAAGTGACCTGTCCAGGGTCACACAGCTAGTAAGTATCTGAGACCAGATTTGAACTCAGGAAGATGAGTCTTCCTTATTTCAGGACCAGCACTCTATCTACTGTGACACCTATGTCCTCTAGATATCCACCAGTTAGCCTGTAATTCAGAATTGGGTCGAGGTCTTAATCAGTACATAGAAGATATTCTGAAATGTCTGGATATCTGCTATCCTAAAGATTGACTGTGGCATCATCCCTGCCAGCGCAGAGAAATTGGGGACTTCTGGTTAAATTATAGGAATTTACAAAGCAATTGGGTACGTTATTTAATCTCTCTGGTCTTCAATGTCATCATCTACAAAAGACTAAATATCTCCTGAGGTCCTTTCTAGCTTTAGACCTGTGATCCTATGAGCCTTTATACTACTTCGGCCTTTTAATTCTCTCTCCTGTGTTACTGTCCAATGCAGCAACAGCGTTTAGAAGCACAGTTTGCCATTTATATTATCACCCAACTCCATACCTGCTCCATTGTGCCCTGAGAGGCACAATGAGAGGATTCTGAAGGGGGAAAGACTCTTAGAGTACCCACTTATGGAAAGGCCCTTAGCCACGGCTATTGCTCCAAAGCATGGCCTTCCCTTCCACTCTAAATAGTAGCTCACTTTGGCAATGTTTGAAGGGATCAAGCAGCAGCCTTGGACCCCTTCATATGTACTCAGTCAGTTCCTGCAGCACAGTCCAAAGGTCCAATCAGCCATTTGGGGGGCATCCTGGCACAGTCTATCATGTGCAACTTGAAGCCAGAAAGATTTGGGTTCAAATCCTGCCTCTGATGATTATTAGCTGTATGGCCATGGGCAAGTCATTTAATCTAAGCCTCAATTTCGCTGTCTGTAAAATGGGTATAATAATAACAGAGCTATTTTGTAGGGTTATTGTGAGGTACAAATATGTAAATAGCATATATAAAGTGTTATACAGGATTAAGGGAATGAAGGTCCCTCTGTACTTGGTCCTAGTGAGATTGCATCTGGACTACTGTTTTTCAATTACGATTTAATCCTGAGAGTATGATATATATGTGGAAATCAATGTAAGGCCCAGAGAAAGTACTATAAGATCATTTGATCAGAGATCGCTTTTACCTAAGAGATATCAGGAACAATTTCTGGAAAAGTAAAAATTTAAATTGAGGCTTGAAGGAAAAGAAATTTTTCAATAAGCAAAGGTAAGGAAGAAATACATTCTAAATTTAGGGAACAAATTACCCAAAAACTCAGAGGTAGAACTGAGTAGATCTAGGAATATTTATCAGTTCAGTATGACTAGACAAGTATGTGAAGGGAAAGAGTGAACTTAATTGGAACTTAATTGTAGAGGCCCTTCAATACTGGACTCAGCTTTGTATAGTGTATCCAGTAGGCAAAAGGGAACCACTTGATATAGAAAACTAAGGATTAGGAAGATTATTTTGGCAGCTTTGTGGACCATGAATTGGAGAGGAGATAAATGAATTTATAAATGTTAACTCCACACTGGAGTTGTGAAAGATTCAAAAAGGTGAAATTAAGTTTATGGATAATGATCCCTAATAAAAAAGAGGACAGTGTGTAGGGTCCATCTCTTTTCTTTTGAGAAGTCAAGGAGGATAAGAGTGCTGTCCTACAAATAAATGTCTGTTAAAATATTGAAATCAATCTCTCTGCTTGGCATATTTACATAGGCTAAAGAAATATAAGAATTCTCTGCGGGTGTTTGTGTTTCAGGGGATCTTTTACATTTTTTAAAAAGACATCAGAAAAAAATTTTAAACAATATATAGAATGAGGCATATATTTTTGGGCATAGCCAGCATGGGAATTTAATTTGTTTAACTATGCATGATTGTTAGAAAAGTTTTGTCTTTCTTTTCCTTTTTTCATTGGGGGTGGGAAAAAGAAAATAATTTAAAATGTAAAATAAAAATAAATTTGAAAATAAAATGTTTTATAATGATATATTTTATATAATATAATTATATGGTTTTTATAATTATAAAATAATTGAAAATAAAAAATTTAAAGCATAAGTCAGTAAATAAGTATTTACCAAACAACCATAGGTACAGAGTCATTATATGAGATACTCAAGTAAGGTATTTTCTTTGGTCTCTGTTTTTAAGGTACTAATAAGTTATTAGGTTGGAGAAGGGAAACAAAAGAGATAACACAAATATGTTTATAGAAGCATAAGACGTAAGGTTAGGGATTGTGCTGACAATTCGGTGATAGTTCTAAACAGAATTGTGAAAGGCAAAAACTGTCTCTGCCCTTTTGCTTCCCTTTTTGATACTGTTTTCTCCCAAACTATATAATTTTCCTGAGAGGTCCAGAACTCCTAGTTATCTAGAGCTACATTCAGGCCTATCCTACACAAGGGCAGCACTTTCTTTTCCAGATATTTGAGACCTACAGCCAAGAGTATGTTGGTAAATGTTTAGCAACCAGCTCTCTGAAAAAAAAAGTATACAACATACATGTTTTAGTTTAATCTGCATTATTAACATTTTCTTCATCACTTTCTTAAGTCTAGAATGACACTCAACAAAACAACAAATTAAGCCTTGATTTGTAGGCCTCTATTTTCTGAGGTATAAGTGCTAACACTGAAAATTTAATAATCAACTCTACTGAGCTGGTGTGAGCTGGCTGTAATGCACTCCTGAAGGATCTAAGTATTTGATATTGGAAGGTCTATTAAAATCATCTAGTTCAACTCCTCATTTTATAGCTGAGGAAAATGAAACCTATAGTTAGATTAAATGACTACTAAGTCATTAAGTGATTTTGAACAAAATCAAGAGTTGAACCCAGACCATGTGACTCTAAATCTGGAGGTCTTTCTATTTTGTCAGGCCACTTCCCACCAACACTTATGGCTCAATTCAGCCCTTTCATTTAGTTGTTATGATGGAAAGTAGTTTGGTAAATTAATCACCTTCAAAGTGTTAATAATTTAAAAAAAATATTCTTAATTGATGCTACTTACTATTACATCCCAAATATATCTAACCCCATTGCTTCCCCCAATGAGCCATCCCCTGCAACAGATATTTAAAAAAGAGAAAAAATGGCTTATCAAACTAACCAACATATACATAAACCATTTCTGACATTAGAATATGTAATATTATGTACCCATACTCCCCACCTCTTCAGTGAAGTAGGGAACTTTATTATTTTCTCAACTCTTTTTCAGGGTCAAACTTCGTCATTATAATCTACATAACCCACAATCTTGTTTTATTTTTTTATTTTTACATTATTGTAGTCATTGTGTATATTGTTTTCTTGGTTCTCCCAAGAATAAGTTCAAATAAGGCTTGTCATGATTTTTTCAATTCTTTATATTCATTATTTCTTAGGAAAAAATATTTTATTACATTCATGTACCATATTTTGTTTACCCATCCCCTAATTAATGGGGACATATATTGTTTCCATTTCTTTGCTAACAAAAAAAGTGCTGCTATGAATGATTTTTTATATATGAGATCTTTCTGTCATTGACCTCCTTGAGGTGAGAAGTAAATATGCCTTGCAGTGGGTCAAAGAATGTAATATTTTGGTCACTTAAAAAAAAACATAAATCCATATTGCTTTCCAGAATGGCTGGACCAATCCATGATCCACTAACAGTTTATTAGCGTGTTTATCTTCACAATCTCTCCAACGCTATTCCCCTCTTTTTTCATCAGTTTATTGAGAATGAAGTAAAGGTATAGAATTGTTTTGATGTCCATCTTTTTTATTATTAGTGATTTAGTGTTTCATGAAGTTACTAATAGTTTGCAATTCTTCTTTTAAGAAATAGTTGCTTACAGCCTTTGACTATTTAGCAATTCAGGAATGGCTGATAGTTATATACATTTGTGTTAACTTGCTCTATAGTGTCCCAAAAATCTTAGTGCAATTTTAAGCCTTAATAACTTAAGCTTTAGTAGAGTAAAACTGCATTGAGACTTTTGAAACACTCTCTGTATTTTAGAAGAGCAGGCTAAAAGGTGTTAATAATTGATATTGATTTCCAGAGATATTTTCGAAGTGTACTAAGAATATTATGTCTTAATCCAAAGAGATGAGTATTTAATGTCAGAATTTAAGGAACCATGGCAAACATTAGAAGGTAAGACTATAACAGGGTCTTTTCTAGAGCTCTTAAATCTTTAAGTAGTAGTTTATGCTACCATTGTGTAAGAATAATTTTTATATGGTTTTACAAATCTAGGAGAGCTTTTTGGAGGAGAACGGATTAGAGATTTTAAAAAGAGAGGAAGATTGTGGTATGGCAGACAGAAGAGGATTTATTTCCTGTATATGGGGCACCTGAGGGAAAAGGTTAGAAGCAGGAGGATATAAGGGGCCACAAAAAGGGTAGGTTGACCTGAAAGAACTATTTTTGCTGGGATTTAACAAAGAGGAAAAATAAGAGCTGGATTGGGACTACCTAGTAGAGATCTTTGGGGGAAATAATATTTTTCAACGAAGAGTTATGGTGAGCCAGTGGTGACTTATCTTAAGGCTATGAGTATCAGACTTAAAAGAAGCAATGGTCATGAAATATGACTAATGCAAAATGCTTTTAAGTAAGGAGAAGCTGGAGATTAGGCCAATAAAAAGATATTAGTAACCACAGAGTGGATGATGTGAGAAAACAGATCTTAACTTTATGCTCTATGTACTTAAAATAATGAAGAAATGTGATCTTTGTGATCTTTAAAAATATGTTTTTATGAGTATATCCAACCCCCATGCCTACCCTGCTAAAAAAATAAAACCCCTCAACATCTGAACAAAAAATTCAAGAGAAAACACTATACAGAGTTTTCTTCTATCTATATTCCTATATATCACTGTCTTCAAAGATTATTAGGAATTGAAATTACATTATGACAGCATACTAAGACAAAATTCTCAAGCATGAAATATTGTGCTGTTTGCTAATGGGATTGAAACCCACCAAATCCACTGTCCAAAGTGCTGCAGCAACATGGGGTTTCCAAAACTGTTGAAAATTAAAATCTATAGCTTTGGTACTTAGAACTGTATGTTATGGGACTCCTATCTAAGAAAACTTTGAGAGACATTTATAATTCTATAAATGTTGCCATACTAGATGTAACACTGTTGGATTTGTACATTTAAGAATAACTTATTATTTGACCACAACCATACATGATCGCTTTTCACCTTTAAACTGGTTTCAGTATGTTTTGCTACTTACTTCTATGATTTTCCAGTGTCTTTTAGTTTATTTATTTGTAAACAATTTTAATAGCTATATAAATGTCATTTAATTATTTATTTGCTTATATTATTGTATTTAGATGTGTAATATGGATAGGTGTGTGTGTGTGTGTGTGTGTGTGTGTGTGTGTGTGTGTGGTTATATAAGAAAATTCAGTTCAATTGTCTCTTCTGAGTTTTGGAACATGCTTGAAGATCTTCTCTCTGTTTTCCTATTAGAATCTATGTTCTAGCCAGAGAATAAGCATATGATTTGGCAACTGCCAAATATAACTTTATTCCGTAGTTTGCCATACCTGGTTTCTACAAGTTTAATTAACTTTTGCCTCTTCTAGATGCATTAAGTGAGTGCAGGTAAGATTTTATGATTCACAGGATTTCAAATTTCATTTTAGACTAGGGACCATATCTGTTTTTTTCCTCTTTCTGGCATGCGTCTTAAGTACCTAACACACTGTTTTCTATTCCCTGTTTGTGCTCAATAAATAATTACTTTGGAAATTTTTACAAGTATTTAACAATAACAATAGTAATATTTATAACAATATATATTTTATAATTTATATTTATTACTTATAATCATAAATTTAATAATAATAAACAAAAACAAATAAGCATGCAAAATAAGAAATATATTCTTTCACAAAAACTCTTAGAATTTAACAATAAGAATATAAATTTTTTTTTTTTGCTTTTTGTCTCCTTCCAAGTCTATCTGAAGACATTATTCAGAGTTGTAATTAGGAATCTTTTCACTTGCAAAAACAACTGGGGAGAAATGAACAGTCTGAACATAGCCACAGTCACACTGGGAATAGGGGGCCTAGTCTTCTAGTGAATCTGGTCTATGCCGCTGAAGAGATTGTGTGTAAATAAAGGCTCCAGGATATAGGTGCCATCATGAATCTGAAGATGATAGCCGGGACAAGTGAGGGAATGGGGTTTGATCCATGAAGTACAGGACAACACAGGACCTTGATATATGAGGCATGGGTTGGAAGTTTCTGAGCCACTTTGGTGATGTGGGCATCCTGGGGGAGAACCAGGTTGCCTCCCCCTAGTTATAGTTTTGATTTTACTTTTGGCTTTATTCTTTGTATTTTACATAGTTATAGCTAGAGTGCATACAGCTCTGTTTCTCCGGGAATTTGTTTTTCATCACTTCTTCATCACTTCCTTATGGTCCTCATAGTTATTATTTTTATAATACTATGACATTGCATTAACATATCTAAATTTATTCACTTATTTTCTATTTATTAGACATATAAATCATTTCTAATGTTTTGATTATTACAAATAGGGCAGTTATCCATTTTTTTATACTGATGGATCCTTTTTTCCTTTATATGAGATTGTTTAGGATAAAATTAAGAGTCCAAAAAATATGGTCAGTTTTTAAAATTTTTTATTTTTTTCAAATTATTTATTTATATATTTAATATTTTTAGTTTTCAGCATTGATTTTCATAAGAGTTTGAATTACAAATTTTCTCCCCATTTCTACCCTCCCCCCCATTCCAAGATGGCATATATTCTGGTTGCCCCATTCTCCAGTCAGCCCTCTCTTCTGTCATCCCACTCCCCCCACCCCATCCCCTTTTCCCTTACTTTCTTGTAGGGCAAGATAGATTTCTATGTCCCATTGCCTGTATATCTTATTTCCTAGTTGCATGCAAAAACTTTTTTTTTGAACATCTGTTTTTAAAACTTTGAGTTCCAAATTCTCTCCCTTCTTCCCTCCCCACCCACACACCCTAAGAAGGCAAGCAATTCAACATAGGACACATGTGTATCATTATGTAAAACCCTTTCACAATGCTCATGTTGTGAAAGACTAACTATATTTTGCTCCTTCCTATCCTATCCCCCTTTATTCAATTTTCTCCCTTGATCCTGTCCCTTTTCGAAAATGTTTGTTTTTG
>CM053623.1:121050153-121111133 GCA_028646595.1 Phalanger gymnotis
CAGGTGGGCCTGGGGCGAGAAGCAACTGCAGCCTAGTTCTAAAGCTGCCCCACCTCCGCTGCCCCAGGGGCAAGTGGCTGGAACCGCAAACTCAGTCACGCAGCTTTTCCCACTAACCTTCTCTGATGTCTTTGCTCTTTGTGGGTTGAGAGGTCTGGTACATGCCACAGCTCAGTATTTCAGGATGCCAGGGCACTTTCCGCTCGTCTCTTGGTCTGGTAGGTCTGCGTCTGGTCTGCTCGCGCCGTGCGCGCTGGGCTCAGCTCCGCTCCCCTTGGCTGGGGGCTGGGAGGTCCCTGTGGAACAGACCTTACCCAGAGACCATCCAGGCTGTCCTGGGGTGGGGCCCTGCTTCTCTCTGCCACTTTGTGGGTTCTGCAGCAGTAGAATTGGTTCAGAGCCATTGTTTTATAGGTTTTTGGATGAACTTCCAGTATATTTTTCAGTATTTTTTTTTCAATATTTTTGGGGGGGTCTCCTTTAGCAAGTCATTGACTTGTTTTTCATGGTTTTCTTGCATCATTCTCATTTCTCTTCCCAATTTTTCCTCTTCTTCTCTAACTTGCTTTTCCAGATCCTTTTTGAGCTCTTCCATGGCCTGAGACCAGTTCATGTTTTTCTTGGAGGCTTTTGATGTAGGCTCTTTGACTTTGTCGACTTCTTCTGGCTGTGTGTTTTTGTCTTCTTTGTCACCAAAGAAGGATTCCAAAGTCCGAGACTGAATCTGGGTGCATTTTCGCTGCCTGGCCATGTTCCCAGACAACTTACTTGACTCTTGAGTTTTTCATGGGGGTATGACTGCTTGTAGACTAAAGAGTTCTATGTTCCATGCTTGGGGGGATGCGCCAGCTCTACCTCACCAGCACTCCTCCTTCCCCAAGAACCCCTAACCTGGACTGGACATAGATCTTCAGCAGGCTCTTCACTCCTGCTCTGATCCCCCATTTATTCCTCCCACCAGGTGGTCCTGGGGCCTGAAGCAAATGCAGCTGTAGTTCTGTAGGTGCCCCCTCTCTGCTGCCCCCTGGGATGGTGGCCAAACCATAGTCTCTATCCCAGTCCCCAGCAACTTTTCCCACTAGCCTACTCTGTTGTCTTTGGTTTTTGTGGGTTGAGAAATCTGGTAACTGCTGCAGCTCACTGATTCAGGGCACTAGGGCATGATCCAACTGGCTCCCAGTCTCATTGGTCCACGCAGCCCACGCTGGGCTCCATTGACCTCCGCTCCCAGCTCCATGTGGGATAGACCTTACCCAGAGACTATCCAGGCTGTCCTGGGCTAGAGCCCTGCTTCCCTCTGCTACCCTGTGGGTTCTGCAGTTCTAGAATTGGTTCAAAGCGATTTTTAATAGGTTTTTGGAGGGACTTGGCAGGGAGCTCACACTAGTCCCTGCTTTCCAGCTGCCATCTTGGCTCCGCGCCCCCCTCCACTTCCTTAATAGAATTCCTTCATCATAAAAATAAATATAGTCAAACAAAACAAATCAACATGCAGAAATGTAGGTCACAAGGTACATCTCAAGTCTGTCATGTCTTTCTCAAGAGATATGGTTCATCACCAGTCTTCTGAAGTCATGACTGGTCAGTGCATCAATCAGTGCATTGGTCTGAGTGTTCTGTTCTGTAGCCCTTCAAAGTTGTTTTCCTTTACATTATTGTGATCATCATATAATTAGTTCTCCTCATTCTGCTAGCTCCATTCTTTATTACATTGGTGTGAACAAAAATGTATGTCCCCATCTATAGTCCTAGGAAGAATGTACACATACCCTTCTTGCTTGACTTTGGAAGGGCAGGGGGATCATGCTGTCCAACAGCACATTCTCACCATTAAGGTTAGCATAACCAATTTTGTGATTGGCTGGTCAATTCTGGGCAGCTAGACAGTGCAGTCCAGAGCAGGGCCTGGATTCAAGAAGACTTATCTTCCTGAATTCAAATCTTGCCTCACACACATACTCAACCCTGGGCAAGTCATTTAACTTTGCCTCAGTTTCCTCTTCTATAAAATAACCTAGAGAAGGAAATAGTAAAACTACTCCTATATCTCTACCAAGAAAACTACCAATGGGGTCACAAAGAATCAGACATGACTGAAAAAATGACTGAACAACTAGTCAATCGTCTGGCCAGGAATTAAAGGAGAGGAAGTGAGGACTTTGAAAGAATCAAAGCAGGGCCCTTCCTGAAGATTGGCTCCTCTGTTACTGTTTGATGGTAAATTCACTACATATTTGTGGTTTATTCTTTATGTGTAGAGTGTAATAAATATATCCAGTATGCTACAGAGGTTAATAATAATAACAGCTGAATTTATACAGGATTTTAAGGTTTATGAAACACAAATTATCTCATTTGAGTCACAGAACAACACTGTCATGCCATTTTCCACGTAGGTCTAGACACTGAAATGAAAAGGTAAATTGTTTAGGATTACTTAGGTAGGAAGTACCAGAGGGAGAGTTTACATCGAAGTTTTCAGATGCCCAGGCTAGTCAGCTATTCTTTTGTCCTGACCATACTCAGGCAGATAGGTGGTACAATGGATAGAGTGCTAGACCTGGAGTCTGGAAAGACTGAATTCAAATTTGGTCTTAAACATTAGCTAGCTGTGTGACTTTGAGAAAATCACTTGACTTCTGTCTGCCTTAGTTTCCTGAAATGTAACATGGGGATCATACTAGCACCTATCACTGCCCAGGATAAACAAATGAGGTAATCTCTGTTAAGCACTAAGCGCAATGCCTGGCACATAGCAAGTGCTTAATAAATATTTATTTCTTTCCCTTCTTTCTCCATGCATCCGTTTTGGAAGTTAAATATTCAGGGTTTCAAAAACCAGCAGTCACTGATATATAAACAACCCATACATATATACATACCTTGGCTACCAGACCTCCTTTACCCACCCCAAACACTCCCCTGCCACTTTCAGGAAAGCCAGTGTGAAGAACTCTTGAAGCTTTTGGAGAATCTGTAGCTGTGAAGTAGAGGAAGGAAAGAATCTGTGCCAAAGCTGATCCAGGGAGCAGATTTTTAGGCTGTCTGACCCAGTTAAATGGTTACCCTTCTTCCCAAAAATATCTTCCCTTTCTCACCTCCTATTTTTTTTCACTTTACTTTCTTCTGTAATCTAAAATTCTCCTAATTAGAGATTCATTTTTGTTATATTTTTAAAACATTTTTATTTAATATTTTTAGTTTTCAGCATTGATTTCCACAAAAAGATCTTTTATAAAATGTAAGCACGTATTTGCACATTATTATGAATCAGTTTAATCTGATTACCTTTCTCCTGATATCTATATGCTCTGAGTGAAAGAAAGTTTTGTTTGGTGAAGACAGTAAAAAGAGTATCTGGAATGTGGAACAATTTGAAGGGTAAATTAAGTCTTGGTGGAGTTCTACAGGGGGTGGCTTATTATATTGAGATCACTGGGTATCTAGGAACCTGGGGATTGGGGTACAGGTGGGAGGATGCTAAGGATATGTTCCTCTAAGATTATAAGCTTATTGAAGGCAAAGATTGCATCTTTTTTCATCTTTGTATTTCTGGAGTTTAGCATAGTGCCTTATACATAAGAGTTGCTTAATAATAAATATTTGCTGCTTTGAATTGAATTTATTTTTAGGATTAAATTTTGTCTAAACAAAGCTGATACACATGAACAAACACTCAAATTACAGAAAAATAAGATAAAGCCACCCAAAAGAGTTCTAGCCATCACTTTTGTAAACTACCTTTTGTTAAAAAGAAACTGAAGGCTGCATACTTTAAAGTTAGAACCAATCTTCATTGTTGTCACCTTGAGGCTTCATTTATTATTCATGATTCCCACCTCCACCCAATCCTTCAGTATCTTCCCCTTTTTCAAATATCTCAAAAAGTGCTAATGCTTTCAGAATTGTATAACTCCCTTATCTTTGTCCCTCCACCCCCAGATTTCTTCTGTTGCATTTGGTTTGCTCTGTTTTCCTGTCTTTGTGACAGTTCCACTTTCGCTTTTTTTTTTCTTTTTTTGGAGGGGAAGGCAGAACATTTGGGGTTAAGTGACTTGCCCAAGGCCACACAGCTAGTAAATGTGTCAAGTGTCTGAGGTCAAACTTGAACTCAGGTCCTCCTGACTTCAGAGCAGGTGCTCTACTCACTGTGCCACCGAGTTACCCCGACAGTTCCACTTTCTCAAATAGCACATGGGAGATTCAAGTGATCGTGTCCAAATATGGTAGTCTCATTTCCCAGTAAAGAAAGGTTTCATTAGTTAGTTCACTGAAAGGTGTTAAATTCATATTCACAACAGCCTTTTTGCTCTCACTACAATAGAAGCCTTGGGTGTACAAGCTTCTTGCCATTGCAATTAATGAAATTCAACAAGTTCTTTTTAAATGTCTCTTATATGTCCCAAGATTCTGGAGATAAAAAAGACAAAAATGAAATCAGTCTCTACTCTCAAGGAGCTTACATTCTACTGTGGGGAACATGTGCACAGATAAGTAAATACAAAATACATATGAAGTAATATATATTAATTTTCTGTAGGAGAGCACCAATACCTGGGGGATCAGAAAAGGCCTGATACAGAGATGGCAATTGAGTTTAACCTTAATTGGAGCCTGGAGATTTGCAAGAGGCAGAGGCAAGGGTAGATAGGGACAGTATTACAGGAACATGAAATAGCTTGTACAAAAGCAGGAAGGCTGGAGATGGGAAAGTTGTGACTAGAGAATCACATTCATCTTATTACAGCAGCAGCAGCTTTAGGAGCATTGTTGAGTTCTCTCACTAGTTGTAGGAGAAGCCTCTGCTGCATTTCATGGTGTTCACTCTGTTTATGTTTATCACAAACACTACAAGATGAGATGACCAAGTGTCCCAATAAAGGATGTTTCTTATTAGTGTTGGGTGTTTAATGAAACCACTTCCTATAAGTCATCTTTCCATATAACTGCAGCTTCCTTATGTCTGCTATCATCATTTGTAGCAAGAAATCCACAATGATATCATTTAATTCTTCCAGTATTAGGTCAACTCATAAGTCATTGGACAAGAATCTGACATGTGAAATGCCAACAATTAAAGTCATTAAACTTGGGTGTTTAGAATATTGTCTTTGATGATGTGAGCTAGCATAACCTTAGTCATAAGGCCAACTCTTGGGGCACAGAGAAGGTGTGCCTGGAGGCAAGCCATGTTATACAGGCTATAGACAGCTTACATGGTCATGACTTTGGCACCTGCCAACCCCCTGGAAGTGATCTGTCCCTCTCAGAAGAATATATTACCACTAATGATTAGAGAAATACAAATTAAAACAACTCTGGAGTACCACCTCACACCTATTAGAAATGACAAATGCTAGAGGGGATGAAGCAAAATAGATACTGATGAGTTTTGAACTAATGAGTTGTGAACTGGTCCTACCATTCTTTTTGGAGAATGATTTGGAGCCATGTCCAAAGGGCTATAAAACTGTGCATACTCTTTGATCCAGCAATACCACTTCTAGGTCTGTATCCTAAAGAGATCAAAGGAAAAGGACCTATATGTACCAAAATATTTATAACAACTCTTTTGTGGTGACAAAGGATTGGATATTAAGGAGATGGTCCTCACTTAGGGGAGTGGCTGAACAAGATGTGGCATATCATTGTGATGGAGGATTATTGTGCTATAAGAAATGACAAGGGGGATGGTTTGAGAAAAACATGGGAAGGGTTATTTGAACTCATGCAAAGTAAAGTGAGTAAAACTAGGACGTACTCAATAACAGCAATATTGTAATGATGATCAGCTGTGAAAGATCTAGCTGCTCTGAGAAAAACAATGATCCAAAACACTTCTAAAAGACTCATGATGAAAGAACGTTATCCACCTCCAGAGATAGAACTGATGAAGTGCAGACAGAATGGGAGTGTAGATTGAAGTATAAATTTTTACTTTCTTTATTTCTCTTCCTTTTCTGTGGTATGGCTGATATGGAAATATGTTTTGCATGATTTCGCATGTGTAATTGATATCATTTTGCTTGTGTTCTAAGTAGATAGGGGAGGGGCAAGTGGGCAGGAGAGAATTTGGAACTCAAATTTTTTTTAAAAAGAATGCTAAAAGTAAATAAATAAATAATAATAATAATTATTTTTTTTTTTAGAAAGTAGACTATATTACCCAAGTGACCTGTAGCTCTCAAACAAAGGCACCTTGTACATCCTGGCAGGTACTAAAAGTAGATGAAGTGAAGGAGAGAAATAGAGTTGTTATCCTACATCTCTTCAGTCTCACCACAGTTCCAGGCTACCAGACTCTTGGTGAAGAATATGTGAATGTCATTCAGATTGAACTATTAAAAATAAAAGCCACTTCTTAGTTTCACCAAACAATGCTAACTTCTTTTCACACCATTGTGCCTTTTGTTGGATAGGGCCTTAGAGAATCTAGAACATGAATCTAGAACCTGTAGGTATAGGTTAAAAGTACTAAATGCTTCTAGAACTGGAGGCGTCATGGTACTCTGGAAAGAGGAGTGACCCTGGGAGGCCCCTGGATTCAATTCTCATCCCTGACCCTTATTATATGTGTGAATTTGGGCAAATCACTTAACCTCTATAAAGTAAGAAAGTTGAACTAGATCGTCTATGATTGTATTGGATGGGAAGGGCTTGGCAAATTTGGGAGAGCTTCATGCCAGGAGCCCAAGGCAGTTCAGTGGTGGGTTCACAGAATAGTGAGCATGTGAGGTCTGGTATATTTCTGGTCACCTACCTCTTTCAACTCCTCCATTACAGGAATCACTTATCTCTTTGTAAGAACCATTTACACAGAGATTACCATAACATTTGTTCAAATTACAGGTTCCTAGGTATAGTGTCCTTGCTGCATCTGATGCTTTCAATTATGGTACAGATCTATGGCTTCAACCAGAGGCAGCAGGCAGGAAAGGAATGGAAACTATTCCTCAACTTTTCCTACCAGGTGGAAGAGAAATCTATTTCTAAGAGTTCACCATGTACTTTGTGCTCACAGGAGCATAGGCATTTTATGGCCACAGCCTGTGACCACCTGTTCTCCTTGGAGCATGTTACTGAGTGGTATAATATCAAGACAGAATGTCTCATCTACAGATGATCAGTTGTACAAGTTGACCTGGTTTAGGGCAGGGTCAAGAACACAGGAGGGATTCAATAAACTTTCCTTTGTACTGATGGCCTTCCTAATGAGATCTGCATAGTTCTGATTGGCTTTCCTTTTGTCTAGATATAAGCAGAAAGTTATCTACCATTTGTGACTTTATATCAAATGAAAGCAGAATGAGGACACTACTCCAAAGGCTCTTACTGAATGTGTAAATCAGAGAAAAGAATACAGTAAGGAATGTGTTATTCTTTTAATATATGCATATGGTTGTTTCTAACTATATTGAGAAATCTCTCTTTGAGAGCTAAATAAGGTGGAGAGATGAGTTCTTCTGTACTATATGGGAGAAGTAATTACTAAGATATAAGCCATCAATAGAAAATATAGTGGCTCTAATCTTGTGATGATTCAAACATGTTTTTCTTGTGTCATGGAGATATATTATTATTGCTGAGCTGTAAGGAATATTGGACAATTTCACCTAAAGCATGAATTTTTGACAGATGATCATATAGCTTTGCTCAAAAATTTCTCTAATCAGAGAATAGTAAGACAGCATGATGAAGATAAGAATTCTGGAAGCTGAGTCAGAGAACCTGGGCTTATATTTCAGCTCTGCCATTTATTACTTTTATTGGGTATCCCAAGAGTCTTGGTGAAGTTTTAAGCTACTACACCTTTAGACTACCAACAATTAACTTCATGTTTATGGGGGTTTTAAAAAGTGTATGTTTGGTGATGTGGGCCATCACAACTTGAGTCACCAGGCCAGCTTTGGGCACTGAGGAAGCATGTCTGGAACTAAGCTATACTGTGGGTCCATAGGTAGCTTGTCTGGCTGTTGAAGCTTAAAACTGCACTAAGACTTCTGGAATATTCTGTAAGACCTTGAACAAGTCACCTAACCTCTCTGAGCTTCAGTTTCTTCATCTGTAAATGAGGTTGTTGGACTAAGTGACTTCTGAGGTCTTTTTTAGGCTGTTAGCTCTAAATCTATGATCCCATGAACTTACTACCTTACAAGGCAGACCATTCCATTTTGGGACAGCTCCAATTGTTAGATATTTCTCATTTATAGTTTAATACTTGAAAATGTCTATGATATCATCATGTTGATACTATCTTCATCCACGTGGACTGAAATCTCTCTATAACTTTATAGACAATTTCAAGAGTTACCATAGCTAGGAAAAATTTCATCACTTGATAGCTATCCATCTAGTGAGGAGCCTTTCTGAATTTTCTTGGCGTAAACAGACACACCACATGTATTTTAAGTTTTTCCTGCTTGAGAAGAACTGCTGGAGCCTTTGGGACCCCAGAGTCTAATTGTTATTCATTGATTCATTTGGCCAACAAAAATTTATTTAGGAAGCCCTGAATGCAGAGCAATGAGCTATGGGTTGTAGGAGGTACAAAGTTAAGATAAAAGAGAGTTCCTGTTGTTATAGAACTCATAGTCTAGCAGAGGAATAAATTACAGATTACTGTAATATGTAACATTATATAAATACATTAGAAATTAGCAAAATAGAGCGCCATCTGATGGATCAGGTAGGGCGTAGGGGCAGTTGTTACCATTCAGGGAGATCAGGGAAAGCTTCATGGAGAAGACAGCATCTGAGTTAGTTTTTAAAAGATGCAAAGGATTAGAAGAGCAAAGAAAGTGAGAATGGACATCCTAACCATAGGAAACATCATGAGTACAGACATGGAAATTGGGGGATAAATAGAGAAGCTGGAGGAGATTAGTATATGATAGATTTGAAAAGCATGAGGGCACAATATAGAGAGACCTTAAATGACAAGCAAAGAATTTGTGAATTACTATAAGGCAATAGTAAGTCACTGAAGAATTTTTTAAAGCAAAATATTGATATGATTAGACTTACGTGCCTTGTACATAAGAAGTGCTTGATAAATGTTTGTTGAATTAAATGAATCCATAAAAGATTACTTTGGTAGTAATATAAGATATAGATTGGAGGGGGAGGGATAGGAGGGACACTTAGAAGATTATTTCAGCAGTGTAGGTGGGCAGAAATTGGGACTTGTGCTAGGATGGTAGCAGTGGGAATAGAAAGAAAAGGATGCTGAGATGAAATCAATAGGTCTTGGTAGCTAAATGGATATGAGAGGTGAGGAAAAGGAAAAAGTAAAATAGGAGACTTAGTTAATGGTGTTGCCACAGATGGACAGAATGAAGTAGGGGGAGGAATAGGTTTTGGGGAATTGGTAATTAACTAGGTTTGGTCATGTTAAGTCTGAGATGCTAGTGAGGCATCTAAATGGGTAAGTCCTACAGGCAGTTGGAAATTCAGGTCTGAAGTCTTAGAAAGAAGTCGCATTTGGAAATAAAGAATTTGGTGTCTTTGGTATGTAGAAATAGCTTCTGAAAGGAGATAGTTGAAAGAAAAGAAAAGGGCCAAGGACAGAACCATGGAGAACACATACAACAGAGTAAGGAAGAGGATGAAGAATGAACAGAGTCAAATAAGGAACAGTTTTAGGAGTCAGAGAATTAAGACAAGAAAAGTATCTTTGAAGCCAAGGGAAAGGAAGTATCCAGTAGGAGGGAAAGGATTAGTTTTGTCAAAAAACTACAGGAATTTGGGGACAAGGAGAAGGCAAGAAGGATGAAGACTTGAATAAAAGTCATTGGATTTGGTGATTAGGAAGTCATTGGCAACTTTAGAGATAGGTTTTTTAATATCTGATTTTTATTGGTGTCTTTTGTTTTTATAATAAATCACCAACAATCTATTTTACAATCAATTAATCATTTGCTATGTGCCAGACGCTGCTAGGGATACAAAGACCAAATGAAACAGTCCCTATTCTTAGGAAGCTTACAATCTACTGGAGAAGACAGCACACACATATAGAAATATATACAAACCCTCACACGCAAAATGTTCACATATATGGTTATTTACATCACATCCATTCCTGAATGTCTTTCCTTTCTTTAGAAAAAGGGGGAACAAACAGTTCAGCAAAATTACCTAGTACATCAAATGAGCCTGACATGTGCAGTATTCAACATCTATAGCCTGCCACCTCTCCAGTGAAGGGCGCATTTCTTCAACTCTTTCCCAGGGTCAAGCTCCCAGGGACATTGTGATTACAATGTTCAGTCTTAGTTTTGTTGTTGCTTTTAGAGAAAGTAGTTTCAGCTTACTGGAGAAGGCAGAAACCTGGTTCAGAATGACTTGGGTAGTGAGGTAGTAGAATGATTCTTTTTTAATTGGAAAGATCAAGTATAGACAACTTTCTCAAGAAATATGTTAGTTCAGGAGAATAAAGAAATAGGACAATAGCTAGCTTGATGGGGTTTAGAAGAGTCAAGGAAAGGCTTTGTTATGATTGAGAAGATCTGACTATGTTAGGAAGTTCTTTTCTAGGTTGAGTTGGAATTTTTCTTTCTCTACCATCCACTGGCCTTCTTAGATAAAATAGAATAATTCTTATATTTCTCTTATATTACAGCCCTTTTAACATTTAAAGGTAAGATATTGTCCTTAAATCCTAGAATCACAGTCTTCTCTCTATAGGCTAGATGTTATAAATTCCTCCAAGTGATTTTTATATGGCATGGTCTCCAAATGTTTTCCTTTCTATCCACTCGTATTATTTAGATAGCATAATGCATAATTAAAAAATTAATACTTCTTCCTCTTCAGTATACCACATACCTATGTATCATGGAATAGACTATTTTGAAGGTAGTAAGTTCCCCCTCATCGAAGGTATGCTAACTAAGGCTGAATGGCCATTATTTTCCCCTCGTAACAAACATGTATAGTCAAACAAAACAAATTTCTGTCTTTGCCATGTCCAAAAGGAAAAGAACGTGTGTGTATGTAAACACATATACATATGTGTATATTTGTCTCATTCTATACTCTGAATCTTTCACATCTCTACCAAGAGATGTGATTAGCTAGCATGTGTATTGGTAATTAAGGTGGGACTTTTTTTTTTAACTGTTTTCTCTTTTAGCACTTATTTAATCAAGTGTCCTTGAAGAGTCTGGCTTTGTTTTTTTGATTAAATCAGGAGTCTTTGATGACCTCCTTGCCTCAAGGGAAAGCCTAGGCCATGTGGGTTTAAGTCGAATGTTTGTGACACTTTTGGGTCACGTGGGTGAGTTGCGTGTTGTGATGCCCTTTGACCACGAACAGAGTATATAAACTCAAGAGGTTGGCGTCTTTCCTTGGGGCTCTAGGAGAGTAGCGTGGTACTCTGGGCAGCCATTTTAAGAGCCCCTGCCTTGTAAACCCAAATGTTGGTGCTTTCCTGGTACCTATGAATTGTGACTTGGTCTGTTTATATTGTGTATGTTTGTAATTTGTTTGTGTTTGCTCTGAAGCTCAGGTTGCTGGCTTTTCCACCTGAACTAAGTGAGTTTATATGTATATATGTTTGATTAAAGTAAGATTGTTAACCCCTTAAAGTCACTTTCCTCTTAAAGAACCTATGTTGCCAGCCCTCTGTGTGTTGTTCTTGTTGGTTTTACACAGCCACAGTCGTGGTTAGCAGATTGTAGCTACACTATTTTTCATCATTAGTCTTCTAGAATTTTGGTTCATCATTACATTGACTCAGTGAGCTTGAACCTCTTGGGCCTCAGTTTCTTCCTCTGTAAAATGAGTGGATTGAACTAAATGACATCTAAGGTCTCTTCAAGCTCTAAATCTTTCATTCTGTGATCTCTGATTATGCTCCAGTGGAGCTGTGATGTCAATGTGGGTTCTCTAATCAAGAACAGCAGCCTGTCCATCATTGCCTATTCTGTTCTACTCCTGTTAATAGCCTCCTATAAATCTACCATAATAGGGCCTCCCAATATGCTGGTGGTATTTCTCACACTTCTTTTGAAATATTTTTTATTACAAATTTGACAAATACCAACAAACATGAAAGTTTCTGATTACAAAGAAAATTAGAAAAAACATATATGAAATCTTCACCTTAATATCATATACTGTTTTTTACAAGTGTATATTAAGTTTAATATAGAAGCATCAACTCTGCCCTATTTTCCGTGCCTCCTTCTGCCCTTTGACTGTATTTTAATATGTTTAATTTACACTCCTTTCTTCATTTTTTTGTCATCACTATCACTACCCCAACTCCATCCCCAAGACTTTCCTTTCCAAAATAAATGCCTTCATTTGCAATAAATAAGTATTGTCAAGTGAAAAACAAAATTCTTCCCCCCCTTGCAAAAAAACAAAATACATCAAAGACTGCTTCATGAATTTGTATGTCAACCTTGAACATGAGCCATACTAATCTCTTTATTATTTCAATTTTAGCATATGTGCTGCTGAAGTAAGCACTTCCTTGCACTTTTGTGACATTGGAACATGTGTACTGTCCTTCAGTTTTCTTTCGTTTTTGCTACATGACTTGCCCATCTTTCTTTTTCCAGTGATACATTTCTCTGATGATATTTGTTACACAGTTTCTACTGTGTAAATCCTCACTTGTAATATGTTGCCACTTATATCTCATCTGCAAACAATGCATCTCTCCTTTGTTTTTTGGGAATTCTTAACTTCAGTTGTTTGGAGACATAGTGTTTCACGACTCACAGTCATGCAACATTACTGGGAAACTACTGATGTCAAAAAAATGGGCTTTTGTTATGTGGAGAAACTTGGGATCACTAAATGAACTGCGCAGTTTTCCAAAGGCATTCCAGCCCTCCCTCCTTTTCCTGTGCAATTGTGGACCTAACTCATTGTTCATTTGTAGTATCTTTCCAGGATGTACTGGTGGATGAGCTCTATGGTATGCCCATCTAACTGTATATCATCCTTGATGCGTCTTATTACATGGTGCTAGAACCTTCCATTTCATTTTAAAATAAATGAAATGTATGCTTTTCTTACTATATTGCTTTTCATTTGTGTGTTCTCCGAAGTCTTCTTTCAAACAACTTGGCAATTTGCAAAGATAAGAATTAGCTTTATAGGTAGTAAACTTCTAAACTGTACAGACTAGTGAGAGAGGTACTGTAGTAAAATGGGAGGAAAAAGTACTAGATTTAGATTCACTCTAGACCTGAGTTTGAAACCTAGTTCCATTAAACTTTTCAGGGAAAGCAAAGGGAATGAGAAGATTAGAGACCGGTGCTGGTCTAGTTGACAGATGTCTACTGTATGCTATATACAATGCTAAGTGCTTTACAAAGATTATTTCATTTGATCCTCATAATAATTCTGTGAAGTAGGTGGCATCATTATCCTTATATTATAGTTGAGGAAACTGAAGCAGTCAGGGTTTAAGTGAATTGCCCAGGGTTGTACATCTAGTAAGTATCTGAGGCTGCATTCGAACTCAGGTCTTCCTGATTCAAAACCCTGCGCTCTACCCATTAGCTGCCTTAAATGTCACTTAAGCTCTTTAAGCCTCAGTATACTCATCTGTAAAATGGGGATTATACTATGATTCTCACAAGGCTCTTTTAAGGAGAGTACTTAGGAAACCATAAAATGCTATAAAATATGACCTCGTATCATTGTTATTCATATTTTGGTAGTTCCCTGTGACCTTTCTAGCCCCAAATCCTATGACTCTCTTAGTTTATATGGCAACAAGTCTATTATCATGGCTAAGTATTTAATAAATGCTCTTTGATGATGATGAAGTATTTTTATCCAAGAAATTCAAGGCACTCTACAAATATTGCATTATTAATACTGGGTCACTAGTATTATCCTCCCTTAATTCATAGAAACATATACACATTTTGGTCAGGCTCTGTCTAGTATCCTTTATAACACTGCATGTTTTAATAAATGTTGTGGCTAGTCAACCTTGAGGTAAGGATACATTTATAAAACTTCTCTGACAATGAAATAGCTGATATACTTTTGAAAACTTCATTGTAACCAATTATGAAGGCAGCCTGGTAAAGTGGATTTAGAGTCAGAGGTACTGGGCTTGAATACTAATCTTGCTACTTTACTACTTGTGTGACCTCAAGCAAGCTTCTCTCTGGGCTTTGGTTTCCTTATCTGTTTTCTCTATCTAAGGACTCCTAAATCTTACCATCTGTTCTAAAACTACACCTTTACATCTTCAGAGCCTTCCTATCCACACTGCTGCTGAATGAACTCTTATGCATATTGTCTTTCCTTAATTGGAACTGAAGTCCCTTATATGTGATGTCTTTCCCAGTTAGAGTATGAGGTCCTTGAGAGAGTAAGGACTGTTAACTTTTTCTACTTCTATCTAAAGAGAACAGTGATTAGCACATGGTGGCTAGAGCGCCAGGCCTGGAGTCAAGAAGAATTATTTTCCTGAGTTCAAATCTGGCCTCAGAAGCTTAGTAGCTATGTGACCCAGGGCCAGTCACTTAACCCTATTAGCCTCCTCATCTGTAAAATGAGCTGGAGAAGGAAATGGCAAACCACTCCAATATCTCTGCCAAGAAACCCCCAAATGGGGTCACCAATAGTCAGACGTGACTGAAAAAAGGACACAATAAACAACAACAAAAGCACTTAATAAAATGCTTTATTCCTTCATCTGTATGAGGAGCTTGGATTATAATGATTATTGTGAACTCTTGGAAAGCAAGGATTATCTTTTGCTTTTCTTTGTACCCCATCACTTACTTAGCACAGTACTTGCCACATAGTAGGCCTTGATAAATGTGGACTTCCAGTTCTAAATCTTGTGATTTGAATGAACAGGACAATAACATCACCTTTTTATTTTCTTGACACTTTTATTGCTTTAACTCTTTTAACTTTTCATTTATAGTTGGGGCATCTTCTGCTGGTCTTCAATAAATATGCCAGCGCTATACTTAGTCTTTTTTTAAAGGCTACATTTAAGGAATTTAGTGTGTCTCTATGAACTTTTGGTACAGTATTCTCTGATATTATTAAAGCATTCTTGGCAATTGATGCTCGAAGTTGTTTAAAATAGGTATCTTTTGGGGGGCAATTGGAAGGACATTTCAAACAGGTAACCAGTCTTCTTTTTCTTTCTTTTTTCCTAAAGTAATAATTTCCACTAAAACAAACATTTTGAGAAGACCGCTCCTACACTAAAGATGTATGTGTGTGTGTGTATAAAACAACAAGACTCACAAGATAATTTTTTCCTCTTTTATTCCTCACAAAAGAAATCAACACTTCCATATTTACTAATGGGGAAACATGCGTAGTGAGGTTATATGTTATTTGTGTTCATAGTTTTTAGAAGTTGAAAGAAACATTAGAGATCATCTCCTTGTCTAAATTTATACCGTGGCAGAGACAGGATTAAAACATAAGTAACAGGAATCAGATTTGGAAGGGATCTTGGAGAGCATAGGATCACAAATTGAGAGAATGGGTCATAAAGGCCACTTAGTCCAAGACCCTCATTTTTCAGGCCCAGAGAGGTATAGTGACTTTTCCAGGGTCACACAGGCCAAGAGAAGAACCTAGATTGGAATCTAGATCACTATCAGATTCGGAACCCACTGCTCTTTCAACTACAGTAACACCATTCGGCCTTTTCGATACTTCAAGTTAAGCCTTTGAGGAGAGTTAGGAAAAAAAAAAAGTTGTTTCACACCTGAGCGGCTTGACTTGGCCTTGAAAAGGCCATCAAAAGTGTATCAATGTTGTACCAAGAGTGTACATTGTTGTGCTGAGCTCCCTAAATGTATACCGCTTTTTAAATGCAGATATATGTAAAAAGGAGCGGGGAGAAGCAGGTCCTGGGTCCGAGAGACAAGGGATCAAAACTGATCTGAAGAGAACGGTGGAAGGAGGGACCAACTTGGGGGCTAAGGAATGAAAAGATGGAGGAAAAGGGGAAAAGCGGCATGGGTGGGAAGAAAAGAGGTCGTCTGAACTGGAGCCAGGTCGGGAGGAGACAAGATGGTGCTAGACCAAGTCAAGTCTCTTCTGGTGAGCGAGAGGAGGGGAGAAAGGGGGAGCGACCTTTACCCGGAGTTCGGAGAGATATGGGGATCGCTAGGGCAGGAACCCTAGACAAGGTGAGTGAGTCCTAGGATGGGGGCTGGGCGGGGGCGGGGCGGAGGCAGCGACGCGGGCCGAGGAGGGGCGGGGAGAAGGGAGGGGCGACAGATGGAGGGAGGACCGCGGGGCTGAGCCATTGGAGGAGGAGACCAGAGCCGGGACAGGGGCGGGGCTGGTCCCGCTGCTCTCTAGGTGGGGGCTGGGGGAGGGGGAGGATGCTTCCGTGCCAGCTTAGGTTGAGGAGCGCCGGAGGTAGGGTGAGGGAATGGAGAGAGAGGGTATGAGGGGCTGACAGAACCGAAGCGCGCTACTGGGGCCGCCAGGCAGGGCCGGGGGCGGAGCCTGGGGCGGGGCTGGATCCGGGGGGCGGGTCCTGCGCCGGGCCCCCGCGGGGAGCGGCGGCCGGTGGCGCAGGCGCGGTTCCCGCCTCCTCCTGGACTGGCGGAGCGAGTGGAGGAGGCTGCAGCCTCCGGCTCTGGCTCCGGCTCCGGCTTCGGCTCCAGCTCCCCGTCGCCGCCCCTTCCCTGAGCGGGATGAGCTCCCGGAAAGGTGTGTGCGCCCTCTCAGGTCTCTGTCTTCCCCGCCGCTCCGTCCCCCGGAGGCCACAACGTCCCCAACCGTTAATGTGTGTCTCTCTCTCTTCCCTTCCCCCCCACCCCCCACAGTGCTGGCCATTCAGGCCCGAAAGCGGAGGCCGAAGAGAGAGAAACATCTGAAAAAGTGAGTCCGGACTCCCCGACACCGCCCAGCCTCCACCCCTTTGACCCCTCCTGACCGGGAAGGCTCGGGGGGCGCCGGGTTCCCGCGGAGGAAAGTTGCCCGGACCCCCCTGGGGGCGGGGCAGGGGGTGGGGCGCGACGGGCGCCCCCCCCCGGGGATGCTCCCTCCTCTCACCCCCCCCCGGGGTTGCACCCCTCTCGCGGGACGCACCCCCCTCCCACCGGACGCTCCCCCCTTCCCACGCAGCACCCAGTCCCCTGGGGCCAGGGTTGGGGCTGCGCGGCCCTGGAGAAGGTGGTCGAGGCTAGGGCTCCTGGCGGCCGGTCGCTGTCCCGGGGCTTGGGGGAGGGGTGGGTGCGTGCCTCCCGCGGCCGCCGCCGCCTTTGGCTCAGACCGCGGCTCTGCATCCTCGCCCAGACCTCTGCCTTCTTGGGTGGGGGAGGGAGAGCGGCCGTCCGGGTGTTTGAATGAATGGCTCAGGCTGGCGCGTGCCCTTTCTTTTTATTTTTTTTTAACTCCCCTTCCTCATTTCATATTTTGTCTTAGTAAGCCTTGAACGCATTTTCTCCTCAGCAAGGAGGTATAAGTTTGTAGGTGCAGGTGTAGAAGATGTACTTGCATTCATTCATTCACCAATCAACAACTCTTCCTTTTCCCGGTGTTCGTCTCCCACCCGGGGAATTATTTACAGGAGGCGAGGAAAATCCCGGTTTCTCACTTGTTTCTGCTCTTCTCTAACTATCCTTCGTAGTCGCTCCCACGCCCCCAGTAGATAGTATTGGGTATTTATACTACTGTGTCGAAAATCGGCGTTTCTTCTGAGAAAAGTGGATTGGTTTGCTTTGGATATCCTTTCACCCATCTGCTGTGTATTGGTGTGAGTTGAGTATTTACAGTTTCTGTATTTTGGAGTTCTTTATTTTCCCCCCGAAACTTTATTGTGGGGTCATGAGCTTCCAGTGTATTAGCTGCACTTTAGTTGCTGTGTGTTTTCCTCGGATGGCTTTTGCTTTGAAGAAGTCATCCAGTAGGTGGGCGTATAATTTATGGTGAAAGAGATTGACATTTGATTAAGCTCCAACCATTCATTGCCTTAGAAAGTATGATGACTGGTGTTATCATGTTTAAAATGTGCATTCCACCAAGCTGCCACCCCATTACATCTAAATTTAATATGAACATACAACTTAAATGGACCAGAATTAGCCCACTGACTAGAGATTTATAATTGATGGTGTAGCAGAATGGTTCAGCTATGTTCTCTGTCCTGGAACGTATCCTTTGAGGCACTTGAAGCCCTGGGGTCAGCGAAGATTTTTGATTGACCAACATTCAAATTTTTTTCCTTTTATGTGCCTAAGTATTCCTTTTAAGCAAAAATATTTTCGTGAAAGTGGGTATGTGGCAATATAGGGGTGTCATCGCGGTAAATGTTTTAGGAATATATTTAAATGAAATTATGAAATATGTCTAGTCTAAGGACTTTCTTTGGCAGGCTCCCTATAACACACCCAAGGTTTTTCTTTATCATGCTTCTCTTCGAATAGTCTAATATACCTATTGGTGACATCTGTGAAAGCTCATTAAATCATTATTAATGGATGAGGTGGTATAGAATGACTGAAATTTATTCATTCACAAATGAATCCTGAGTTCAGAAAGTATATCAAGAATTACACAAATTATACATGAAGTGGTGGAATATTTTTTAAAAAGTGAGGAAACTAGACAGGGTATTCTGAAATTTGAAAGACAGTAAATGCAAAAATTAGTGTTTGGCTTTGAACATAGTGTGGGTTAGAACTGAATAGATTTATTTTATGTAACTTGTTTTTGTAATTGGCAACACAAGGTGGATTTTGTCCTGCTTCTGACATATACTGAATGTGTGCCCATAGGCAAGTCACTTAAGCTTTCAGAGGTTCAGGTTACTGTCTAAGATTTTAATTTTCAGATATATTATTCATCTGTACCAGTGGAGAGACTAGCTATACTGGGAGTTTCATATGCTGATGAAGTAAGAAGTTGAATTAAAAGCAATAATACAATAGCCAGTATTTAATTGTATGTGCTTTTTTTCCATTGCTGATTAGTTGAAAACTTTAATTTTGGGGTTTCCTTTAATTGAAGAATAGAGCATGGCTTAAAGATAAGGAATTAATTTTTAGAATTCTGAGGGTAAAGCCAACTTGATCACTAAATTACTTGGGGACAGATTGCTGCTTTAGTCTTTTTTGAGGTAGTGTAGAAAGAAGACAAGATTGGAAGTTGAAGGAGCTGGGTTCAAATACCATCTTTGTTGTTCACCGCCTGTATGGTTTTGGAAAATTTGCTTTACCTTCTTGGGCCTCAGATTTCTCATCTCTAAAATGAGGGGTTGGATTGATTGATCTCTAAGGTCTCTTGTTATTCTGAATCTTATTATTTATGTTGAAAAAAGTAATTTGGGGTTGGAAAAAAGACTGGAGAGAGTATGTCATACAAATATTTTAAAATCCCCATTAGATTATATTATATACATATTTTGATCTCATGAGTGGAAATATATAGGCTTTAATAATCCATTTCTAGAGCAAAGATACTCAACCTAGGGTCTGTGAATTTAAAAAAAATATTGTTTTGATAACTTTCAATATAATTGGTCACCTTTGTAATCCTCTGTATTTTATTTTATGCATTTAAAAAACATTTGAGAAGGGGTTTTTATAGTTTTCATCAGACTGCCAAAAGTATTTATGACATAAAAAATGGTTAAGAATCTCTCTTATAGAACTATCATTACAGGTGTCTTGCATAGTTCCCATCTGTTGTGCTTAGGAAATTATCAGTATTTGACAAAAATATATCCCCTTTCTATTATTTGGTGTCTTTATCTCTTCCATAGTGCATAAACTATGTAGGAATTATATAGAGAAAGTCAATTCCTTTGACAGTAGATTTAGTACATTTATGACAAACGAGACTTGCCATGTATAGAGAGCTTGATTTTGGGCTTCTAGTAGAATACTGAACTCCTTGAGGGCAAGTACCAATTTTTTAAAGTGTGTTTGAATTGAACTAAAATTATTTTTATAACTGATCATTAAAAGGTCCTTTAATAGCTAGGCAATGAAATTAATAAATTTATTTGTTTAAAAAAGATAATTTCTTGCTGTTTGTTTTCCAATTCAAAGTATATAGCTAAAAAAATAAACTTACTTTTCTTGTTCAGTTATTCAAGCTATTCAGCATACTTGGGCAGGCCACTTTTGCAGAAGAGCCAATTTCTGCATGTGGATATTAACACAAACTGTATCATATGTTGCTTAAAAATAATGATGTACATGTATATTTAGGCAGCAGGGCAGAATGGAGATAGTCTTGGATTTGGTGGCAGGTATTTGCTGACCTGCACAGGTCACACTCTTTTTTTTCTCAAAGCTTACACATCTACATCAGCTCTGTCTTGGACTTGGGCATATCAGTATCCATATTGATGTTTCCTTAAACACTCTGGCCTGCCTGCCAGTAAATCTCAGCTTACATGACATACATGTTGACTTCATCTTAGCCACATACAAAGATACAAGGATGGTCATGTCCTTGAACTTATCTCCCATGAATGTTACACTTGCATGATGAAGAGCTCTGAAATTTTTCTCTTTGACCGTAATTTCCCATCCTTCCAAATTCCCTCGCCTCATCCTTAAATTAAGATTATTTTATTTTCACTTTTGTTTCTTGAGCCTAGCACAGTGCCTTGATATATACAGGTGCTTAATCATGCTTATTGAATGAATTAATAAATTTTATTTACCATCTATGAACTAGGGCAAGTCAGTTAACCTTGTAGAACCTCAGTTTCTCCATTTGTAAAACTGGGACAATTCTGTCTTGTCTCACAGGATTGTTGTGAGGATTAGTAACATAATATAGTCAAGGCATTTTGTAAAAGTAAATATATATATATATATATGTATATATATATCTGAGCAGTTACTATACAGATCATAAATGCTGTTACTTTTGAAATCAGAAATTTTGTTAAAATAGTAATAATAGAATTTTAGAGCTGGACAGAACCTTTGAGATCATCTAGACTCTAGTCCATCTTTCTTTTACAAACAAGGAAGCTAAGGTCCAGAGAGGTTCAGTAGCTTGCTTAGTGTCAGAATTGCTACTAAAACTTGGAGTTACTGGGCTTGTAGTCCCTACCTCTTTGGTTTGTGAACAGAAAATGCCCAAGGCTTTGACAGACTGCAGAACAGCCTCCAAAGAAAGGAGCTAATTTTAGACTTAATTATTTTATACCTAGTGAAAACTTAAATTACATGATGTTACAGAACACTGCTTGAAATAATAAAAATCACTTTTGGCAAAGTCTGCTTGAACTCTTCTACTCCCGATTGGTCTTTGTGCAGCCAGTTTCTTCATTTCATGCCCGTGTACCTTTGTGTAGGCTGATCTCTGTGCCTGGAATGCTTTCCCTTCTTTCTTCTGTCTCTTGGAACTCATAGCTCTTTTCAAGTCTCAGCTCAAATGACACTTAATACAAGAAGTCTTTTTTTATTTTTCCCTGTAGTTAGTGCTCCCCCCAAATTACTTTGTATATATTTCGTTTACTTTCCTGTGTGCATGTTGTTTTTCCCCAGTAGAATGTAAACTTCTTGAAGGCTGAGACTGTTTTATTTTTGTCTTTTTAACCTTAGTGCCCAGTGCATAGTGGGTACTTAATTGCTTGTTCATTTAAGTTGAATATGTAACTTTGATCTTGATTTATTTAAATCTGAAGTTCTTAAAGCATTGTAAGTAAATAGTAGCTAAAAGTAGAGGCTAACCAATAAATTACTTCAGATGCTAGAATTTTCTGTGGCAAGGGCTAAATCTAATGGTGAGTTTGTGGCAACAACAGTCTGATGAAAAATTTTCACTGGTCTAATTGGCTATTATAAATTTATACTGCTTTGTGTGCAAGTTAAAGTTTATGTTGTTCAGAAGTCTCCATAAGGCACATTAATCATTGCTACCAGATCTTTTGGTTAGATTTTGCCCAGGTGTGTGTACATACAGCCAATAAGAAATGTATTGCTTCCTCATTTGCACCAACAGATCATAGAATCACAGATCTATAGCTGGAAGTAACTTCAGAGACCAGCTAGTCCAGCCCTCTCAGTTTAGAGGTGAGGAAACTGAAATTCTGGGAGTTTAAGTGGTTTGTCTAAGATTGTAGGTATAGCAAATTTGAACCTAAGTCCCCTCTTTTCTCTGTATCATGAAGTCTCTCAAGTAGCTTAATGAAGTAGGTCTTCTAATTGTAGATGGCAAGGTAATCAAGGATCATGTGTGAAGAATGAGAGAATCAGCCAAGGGCAGAGGGAAGATAAAAGACTGTCTCACATTCTCTCAAGGACATAAAAGTGGAAAATCAAGAGGATCTATGAACTTGGGAGAGTTTTAGAGTCATAGAAGAGTTCTTGAGGCCGTGGTTTGAGGATTTGGGAATATAGACTCAGAAGTGAGATAGACATGAGATTTGGGGGAGGAAAGGGGCTTTCAGGGCCCAGAAGTAGAATTAAGTTGGGAGAAGGTGGATCTTGGGGCTCAGGTTGTCCACCCTTCCCCTCAAGTAAATTCCTCAGATGGATACTGTCAGCTGGCAGCCTTCCAGACTCATACATAGTCTCTTGCATCTTCAGTAGTTTATATTTCCAAAACTGCTAATGAAAGGTCCACTTCAACCTCAGAGTCTTACACATAATAACTCTTGTTGAATTAAATTATGCTTGGAATTTTGTTCACTTTTCCTATATTATCTTTGTGTCACAATGGTAATGATGAGATTTTTGAGCGCATCCTTTAGATGATTATTGATTTTTTCTTTCATTTTGGTATTTTTCCTTCCTTAAGTCTTCAGTTGAAGCTGCATGGTATAGGAGAAAGAATAGTGGACTTGGAACCAGGGAAAGACTGGGTTTGAAATCTGCCATAAGCACTTAATAATTGTGCTGTATGATCATTGGGAAAGGAAGGAAAAGGTGCTTCGTTAATCATCTCCTGTGTGCCAAGTACTGTGCGAAGCACTTTCTCAATTATCTCATTTGATGTAAACTGATCTCATTTTACAGTTTAGGAAACTGAGGCAGAGAAGTTCAGTGACTTGCCCAGGCTTATGCAGCTACTAAGTTTCTGAGGTTGAATTTGAACTCGAGTCTTCCTAACTCTCAGTCTACCATTCTATTCACTGTCCCCTAGCTGCCATGGAAATATCACTTAATTTTTCTAAGATTCTGTTTTCTTTTTCTGTAAAATAGATATAACTTTAGTATCTTCTTCACAGAGTTTTTGTGAAGATAAAATATTACTTTTAAGTGGCTCTATAAACATTTAGCTGTTACATAAGTGTTAACTCATTATAAATGAGATAATTTTAGAATGCTCCTATAAAGTTCATATTCCTACTAGGCAGCTTTAGCTTTCCTTAAAACAATAGCATATCAGTCAGTCAGTAAACATTTATTAATCATTTCCTATATGTCAGGTACTATGCAAAGGGTTGTAGATACAAAAAGAGGCAAAAGACAGTCTCTGCTCTTGAAGAGCTTACACTCTAATGGCTAAAGTTATGGGAGTCAAACTTGGAAGCTGATCATCCTCTTGCTTGACAGTGGTCTTCATTTATACATTCATTTAACTAATATTTATTGCTCTCCTGAGATGCGCAAAGAGATATAGGAGATAACAGAGGACAAAATCTGGTTCATACATCTCTGGAGCTTATAAAGCATTTGAAGAAATGAGGTGGATACTCAAAAAGCTGTGATACAAATTGATAAGATGGTAGATGTTATAGTTAGTAGCAGTTAGTACTATAGAGATTTAAGAGAACATTTGAAGATGGGATGTGCAGGATAGACTTTATGAATGAGGCTACTTTCCCTAAACCATGTAAATTACTTCATCCAGTTGAAAGTGTAACTTACTTCAAAGGGCCCAAAGCAAGTATGAGCCTGGAAAAGATAATCCACATTTAAACTTCTTTACATAAGAGTTAAGCTCTTAAAGTCTGTATAGTTCTATTGTCTATTTTTTATTAAACGATAGTGACTAAATGCTTAAGAAAACGATATCACATATTCTTAGATGATATAAAGTGTCAGGAATTACTTCCTTTGATATCAGGATGTTTGTGAAATACTTGTTTTCCAAGATACAATACATAGTAAAGAACTGGATTTATTGTATTTAAGAAGAGTAATGTTTGCACTGAAGTTCATCCATGAATAGGCCAGGCAAAAGCACTACTTCACTTTCCTTGATCTCTGGGCAACATTTAATGCTGTTGTCTCCTTTTTGAAACTCTGTTCCCTCTGGCGTTGGTGACATTTCAGCCTCACTTCTCTTCATTATTTGGGTCCTCTTCAACCTTCTTACTCTTAACTTTGGATGTTCCCTAAGCTTCAGTCTTTGATCCTCTGTCACTGTAACTCATTCATTTTGGCAAGGTGCCTCAGGACTCACTCCTTCCTTGAGCTTCAGTGCTGTAGTTTTTTCTACTACATATACAATATTTCCATTTAGATATTAGAAATTTGTATTTGAAGCAGTACTCTGTACTTAGAAATTTTCTCAAATAGTAATTCAGGGCAAGGCAGTTCTGTTTAGTTCCTGTTCCTTTAGTTAATTGTGATTGTTATTTTAGAATCATAGAATTGTAACTGAGTTAGCTAGTTCAACTTCTTGACCAAGAAACTTAATGTTGTCTTGATGGCTAAATTTCTTCTCTTGTTAGTTCTGAATTTCTCATTAGATTTTTTTTTCTTGTTTTAATCATTGAAATAGAATTGTGTTTTCCAGTGGCATTTGGTCATTGAAGATTAAACAGTGGTGATGTTACTTCCACCATTTTCTTTGAATTTAACCTCTGGTTTTTACCTGCATTGTTCCCACTCTGCATATTCAGTCCCTATATTAAACCCAGTTTAAAATTGCTTTTGTTTTCTACTGCTTCCCCTCAATACTAGCAAAATCGAGAGAACTGCTTTCTGCATTTTTAGATTCCTTTTTCGTTTTAGTAGTTGTCCACTTGAGAGGCTCATATACCTGCTCAATAATATAGCTATGGCAGGTTTATTGATGGTTGCAAATAGGAATGAAGTTATGCTTGGATTTGACTTGGATTTGCTGGATTTTTGAACACATTCACTTCTTTGATACTAGCAGGCTTAATTTCTTGGATCAAAGTGAGAGCAATCAGATATAGAATCCCATTACTATTGCAGACTACTTTTCTGAGCAGTTAGAGCAGATGGGGTTTGTTCCTTCATCAATTTCCCACCTATTTGCTATTCTAGTACTTGTGTAGGAGACACCAACCCTTTTGTATGCTTTTGTATATTTTATAAAGTATTAATTAATTATTATTTAATAATTAATTGATTATATAAAAATTAAATAATTATATATAATATGTTATATCTATATAAGTTTATATTTATATATACATATTATATAATAATATATTATATAATATATAATAATATATAAAATATATATTTATGTAATTATATATAATATAATAATAAGTAGTAATTATTATATATAAATGTATAATAATATATTATATATAAAAGAATTAATTATAATTATTCATTTAATATTAAAAATATTTTATGTTGGAGTCTTATCCTGTTAGGTAAATCCTAAAACTCTTGGGTAAGGAGATAGAAATAAAATTTAAAAAATTATAAGCTTAATAGCCATCAACAAAAATAACACAAAGGTAGTACTGTGTATGTATGCATGCATGCATGCTTTCAAGTGCACAGTCTTTCCAAGTATTGCCTTCCTGTTACATCCTGAGTGTGTACTTGGGTCTCAGGTTCAGTATTTTCTTGGCTCAGTTCCCACTCAGTAGAAACTTCCTACTTATTTCTAGACATAAAATTACTCTGGTCTCATTTCATACTAGTAACTGAGAAATAGCATTGTAAAGTACATCTGCAAGTACTCCCAATGTCTCTGGTTCCAAGCATATGACTTCATCTCCTTCACAGCCTTTAGAGATGGAAGATTGTGAGTCTAGCCTGGTTATAAATTTGGAAGTAGCGCTTTAGTTGATCCTTAAAGAGAGCTAGAGATTCTGAAAGGTGGAGGTAATTTTATCCTAGAAGCAGAAGGGAGCCAGAAAGTTTTTCTTTTTGAAGGGGAGGGATACTGATCAAACCTGTGGGTTTAAGAAGTATTACTTTGAAAGCTTTGTGGAAGATGTATTGGAGAGAGAAGAGAGTAGTTAGTATTCTATTGTAATAGACCCTATGAGAAATGAAGAATTTCCACAGCAAATCTCCAATGGGTTAGGAAGTAGATGCTTCTTTTCTAGGGATTGAACTTATACATTTTTAGATAATTGATAAAAAGATTTTATGTGTATGTTTACTCATATAATTTACAGTCTTAGAACTTTTAAATTGCTAAAAGATTAGCTTTTTAAAATTATTTTTGTGCATAGCTCTTTTCTTCTCCTTCTCCCAATTCCCAGTATTGTGTGCTTTTGAGTATTAACCATTGACAAGAAGACAGTTACTGTTTTATTCTTTGAACTAATGAGTGATTTGCAGTATTCGTGATTGTTAAAGTATCTCTGAGGGTAAATTTACTCTTTGGAGGACCCTAGGCTTTGTAACTCTATTCTCTGAAAGTTCTGAGTCTAGTTACTTTAAAATTCTACAATATACAACACCATCTCCTTTTTCATCATTCCAAAGGAGATGTAATGTTCTTCTCATTCTCCCAAGTCCTGGTTTCTTTATAAACATATTAAATTTTATAATACTTTCAATTATATTACCACATACTTTTTGTATGTACATACATTAGATGCTGTAGGACTGTTTAGGATATGAGAAAAGGAAAATAAAGTTGTGGTAAATTATTCTTAAAATCTTACCCTATATATGCCATTTTCTTAGTATAAAAGTTAATAAGCATACTTACATTTTTTTAAATAAAAAGCATATGTATATGAAGTGAGTAAAAAGCTAAGAAGAAATTAAAGCCAGATGTAATACTATCAAAAACTGTAAGCCTTCTGCTATATCTGGTTTTTTTTTTGTCTTAACAAGAAAAAAGGCAAAATAGTCCTGTGATTAAAGAACCTAAGTCAGCTTTAAACATTTTTTCCTTGCTCTCATGTTCAGGACAGAGAGATGAACATTTAAACTTTTGGTTGTTTTTACTTGTGTTGCATGTATATAAACTTTCAACTTAATATGGAAGTTCCCAGTTTGGTAGCTGGATAAAATTTGTGGATCACTTTATTATTGCCTTTCATTTTATGGAATAAATGACTTCCAGCCATGTTTTAAAGCAAATTTCTGTGAAATGAATCCAACTTTTTTTTTGGATTCCATTAAAAACTCAGAGTTGGTTTTCCTTGGGATGAAAAATTTTCAGTTGAAAGAGTTGGAAATTTGCTGCTGGTTAAGATGGTTGCCTGTATATTTTTGTGATTTCTTTGTAGTTCTTCTGACTCCAGACACATTTTATATCCTTTGATACAAAATTTAGATTTAGAAATTTAGATTCTTTAATTCCGATGGGCTGTTTATGCTGTCTAATATAAATAGACTATAGTCTCTCACTTTTCCAGTTAATATATGACATAGTCCAGATTGAACATTTATTAACTTTAAGGGTTCAAATTGTCTATTGAATGGAACACTTATCATTTCTCAAAGTTGCTATTATGTACTTAAAGCAAGAGCTACCTGTATAGTATCTACCTTCATTTGTTTGAATTTAAGAAGTTAGTGTACTAAAGTAAAGTAGAAGGAGCACTGGACTTGGAGTAAGATCTGTGTTCTGTTATCATATCTGAAAGTAATTATATGGCTATAGATGATAATATCCCAGAGCCTTGGTTTCCTTATTTGTAAAATGGTTTATATAGTATAAGTATGAAGCATAATAATACTTGTACTATTTCATAGACTTGTGTCAAAATGATTTGTAAATCTTAAAGTACTTTATAAATGTGAGTTGTTAATTAATAGTCATGCTACTGGTATGTCTTTAAGGGAATCTTGAATGATTTTGATGCATGGGTAGAAGAGACCATGTTAGAAGAGGACCTAAAGCCTATATATAACCTTGTAAACCTCCTACTCAGTTAACTTCAGTGTTTCCCTGTTGCCACTGGGGCAGTGGTTCTCAAGGTATGGTTCAGGGACTCCCAGAAACCTTTTTGGGGGTCTATGAGGACAGAATAATTTTTATAATAATAAGATGTTTTAATTTCTTTTATAGTAAGCATCAATAGGTGATACCCACATAAATAAAGGCTCTTGGAGGTCCTCAACAATTTTTAAGAGTGTAAAGGGGTCCTGAGACCAAAAAGTTTGAGAACTGCTGCTTTAGGATCAAATATATACTCTGGTGTTTGACATCTTTACAACCTTGCCCCTTCCTTTCTTTCCAACCTTATTGCCCACTTTTGCTGTTCCCTTAAGCACATTTTCAAAACCTAAAGTAGTCTTTTTGCTGTTTCTCATACATAGCACTCCATCTCCTAGTTCTATGCTTTTGTATTAGTTGTTCCCCATACTTGGAATACACTTCTTACTTAAGTCTGTATTTTAAAAATAAATTTCCTTTAAAACTCAACTTAAGTGATACCTTCTATACAAGATATATTCCCTCAGCTTCAAGGGACTTCCCAGCAAATCACTTTGTATCTATTTTGTTTATACTTACATATGTGTTGCTTTCACTGGTTAGATTCTTTTGAGGGTAAGGAGTGTCTTTACTTTTATCTTTGTACCTTCAGTGCCTAGCACACAGTAGGCGTTTAATGTTTATGAATCAGTTGCTTGACTTCTCATCATAAACAGTGGGCAAACTAAAATGGAGACAAATATTCAACAAAGGTGTTTGACACTGTCATGGGGGAGATCTTCTTGAAGTCAAGTTGAAGAGATTCCTCATAGATAATAAAGTTCTTCATATGCTTCTATTTGCAAATGACTTAATGATGGTTACATCAAGCTCCAGAACATTGTAAAGCCTCCTGGATAAGATATAACTATAGCTTATTATCAGTAGCTATTCAAATTAGTTTGGTCTAACCATAAACATAAGGAAAATGAGGTAGATGAAGAAAGTCTTTTCCCCAGATTATGACATTTGCTTAGTTGGATAATATATAAAGCTTCAGCATCAGCTTATATGCATCTGAGGAAGACCAGACAAATGGTCCCAGAATTAAACAGGAGATGAGACTGAATTGCCTTTGGGAAATGATTTGCAAAGCTCTTTTAGTGAACCTCAAACTACTCCCAGAAGCAAGACCAATTTTTTGTTTCTCCGTAGATATTTAAGATTTAAATTTTATTTTTTCACAAGAGGTAGGTAGTGCAAGTATTATTAGCCTCATTTTATAGATGAAAACACTGAAACTTGAACAGGTGAAATTAGTGGACTGGCATATGGAGGCTGCGGCACATATCAAATAAAGAGACAGAAGAAGAATTTGAGTAAAGGGGATCATCTTGGTATTGTGTGATGGAAATGTATGTATGGAAAAAGAAGATTGGTTAAGGATGAGGGATAACAGGTGGATTGTGCACAGGCATCTGCTCTGTGTTAGGAGAGATTGAGGCAGGTCCCCAGAATATAGGATATAAATCCTGAGATGGAGTTTTGGGAGGACATGGACAAGAATTGAACAGAATAGGCAGGCATAAATGATTTCTGATCTGCATTACTGAAAGTAGCATTCAGAGTGATGATCACTGATCCTTTTGAGTATTTGAGTAACTCTTTTGAGGAAGTCATTATTTTACTTTTGTATCCTCAGTGCTTGGCATAGTTCTACCACATAATAGATGTCCAGTAAGTGCTTTCAGATAGATTGAATAGCCAGTAATTGGCAGCATAAGGAGGGCCTTTGCAACCAAAACATTCTTTTGCTTTCTACCTTTCACTGAAAGATTTGCTCTGGGAAGAGAGACTGCCTAACAGTCTGAGAAGTGATGTTTATCTGTCATAGAATGTAGAGCATGGATAAATTGAGTAAATGGTAGTACAGTAAAGAAGCCAGATGATATTTTAGGGCCTCTTCAATTAGTTCTTCATATAATGTGATTCTGATATTTTGTTTGAACTATTGTGTGTTTTTAGGAATATGAGTTGTACACAATTATTAAAGAAAAATTTTACTTTGGAAAGCCAAATGTAGATCACTTTTGGAGTACTACTCCTATCCATTAATGAATATTTTTGAAGATAAACGATAAACATTTAGAAGAATTTTGGCAATTTACTCATAATATTTTAATGTATGCTTTTTTTCACCCAAATAGTGTTCTATGTAATATTTGTGGAAAACCCGGAGTTCTCAATTTTTAAAAATACTTATTGATGTTTATAGCACATCTCAGAGTCATAGATTTTGAGAGTTGGAATGAACTGCAGAGTCAATCAAGTCCATTTCTCACTTGTTTAGGAATATTATCTATAAGATTCTGTCACTTAGCCTTTGCTTGGTGAATTCATGTGAGGAGCATCCCATTTTACTTTTGGAAAATTCTTAATTCTTGGAAAGTTCTTCTTTACTCTAAGTTGAAATCTGCCCTTCTATAGTTCATACTGGTTGTTCTTAATTTTGCTCTTTGGAATCAAGCTGTATAAGGCCAGTCCCTTTTTATACATTATCACTTATCAAATCATTGACAGTGGATATCATGTTTTTCAGTAAATCTTCTCTTTGGACTAAATATCCCAAATTTCTTCAACCCATCGTCATAGAGGCCTTTGTCTACAACCAATGCCCTGGTTGTCCTCAGATGGATACTTAGCTTGTCAGTGTTTTTCCTAAAATGGGCCATCCAGAACTGAACATAAGGCTCTAGAACTGGAGTTCTTAACCTTTTTTATGTTCTGTACTCTTTTGGCAGACTGCTAAAGCCTATGAATCCCTTCTCAGAATAATGTTTTCAATGAAATAATAAAATACATAAGATTACAAAGGATGCAAATTACATTGAAATATAGTTATGAAAATATTTTTAAAAAATACATTCATGGACCCCAGGTTTAGAATCCTTGTTCTAGGAATTGATTGGATGGAGCAGAGTACAACAAGACTATTAATTCTCTAGTCTGTGCATCTTTTAATGAAATCTAAGATTACATGGTTTTTTGACTGATATCTTGTACTGTTGACTCACACTAAGCTTTTAATCCACTAAAAGTGTCACATCTCTTTTTCATATAAACTGTTTTCTAATTGTGTCTCCACACATCTCAAACTTGTGATACTGATTTTTTTAAACCATGTCATCAGGTCAGGGAACTCCTACTACATGCCAGACACTGCTAAACATTGGGGATACAGAAAAAGGGAAAAGGCAGTCTGCTATTAAGGAGCTAGCAGCCTAATGGGCAAGACAGCATACAAATGGCTACAAACAAACAAGATATACAGAACATATTGGAGTCCACAGAGGGAAGGCACTGGTAGAATTAGGTAGATGGAGAAAGACTTCTTGTAGAATGTTAAGATTTCATCTGAGACTTGAAGGAAACTAGAAAATCTAGGAGGGTGAGATGAGGAGGGAGAGAGTTACAGGCATGGAAGGACAGGTAGATGGGAGATGAAGGAAAAAGTGTCATCAGACCACAGAATACATGGAGAATGAACGGTGTAAGAAGACTGCAAAGGTAGGAAGGGCCCAGGTTATGAAGGACTTTAAAATCCTAGCAGAGGATTTTGTATTTGACCCTGGAGGCAACAGGAAGCCATTGGAATTGATTGAATAGTGGGGTGACATGGTTAGATTTGAGTTTCAGAAGGAGCTATTTGACAGTTGAATGGAGGGAGGATTGATTAAAGTAAGGACAGATTTGAGGTAGGGAAACCAACCAGCATGCCATACTGCAGTATTATAGGGGTGAAGTGATGAGGGCCCCAGGGAAGTTTCAGTGTCAGAGTAGAGAAGGATGTATAGGAAGGTAGAAATGACAGGGCTTGATAATTAATTGGATATGGGGTATAGCAGGGGAGGTGAGAGAGACTGGGAGTGGAGGATGTCACATAGGTTGCAAACCCCAGTGACGCAGAGGGTGATAGTATCTTTGACAATAATAGATAAGTTAGGAAGAGGAGGAATTTTAGGAGGAAAGAAAATTTAGTTTTGGACCTGTAGAGTTTAAGATGTTTATGAAGCATCCATTTTGAAATGTCCAGTAGATTGCTGGAGATGTGAGGTCACAGACCTGGATAGTTAATAAACAGTAAATGCCTTTTATGTGCCAGGTGCTGTGCTAAGTATTAGGGATGCAAAGAAAGGCAAAAGACAGTCATTTCTTTCAAATATCAGAGTGAAAGGGACTGTAAAATATACGAAGACGAGAAAAGTGGAGGGAAGCAGGATATGAAAGGCTTTGAATGCCAGCTGGATTTTAAATTTGATCCTGGAGGTGATGGAGAGCCACTGGATTTTATTGAGTAAAGGGATGACATTATGGGACCTGTGCTTTGGGAAAATCACTTTGGTGTTGAATGGAGGATGCGCTGGAGTAGAGAGATACTTGTGGCAAGGAGACTAGCCAGTGAAGCAGGCTTGACCTGGATGAATATTCAAAGGAGACTGAGAGGGAACTGTTAGATAGGAAGAAAGCCAGGAGAGAGTAGAGAGAAGAGAGTGTCTAGGAGAGGATGATAGCCAGTTTCAAAGGTTACAGGGGAGTCGAGAAAGATGAGGATAGAGAAAAGGCCTTTACATTTGACAATTGAGAGATTATTGGTAAATTTTGAACAAACAAATACACAGGACTTTGCATTGCCCTACATTATATTTCAGTTTATTACATTTGGCCCAACATCCCAGGTGATTGTGATGTATGTAGATCTTTATTCTGTTACCTAAAACAGAGGTGTCAGATACAGGGCTGTAACACTTGGGAGGGGGCAAGAATCAGATTAAAATTTAATTGGTAAATATTATATACATACATATAACATAATTGGTAAATTGGTAAAATAAATACAAAATACAATAGAACATAGCTCATGTTAATATGTTATTTTCTAAGTCAATATGTGGCCTGAGAGATCCTTACATAAGTAAGGTTTAGTGGCGCATTTCTATTTGAGTTTGACAACATCCATCTAAAGTGTTAGTTGTCATCCTTCTCAGCTTTGGATTATCTGAAAATCTGATAAGCATTGGTTCATTGAAGTTACTGATAAAAATTTCAGATAGCATAGGGACAAGGACAGATCTCCGGTGGAATTAGTTAGAAACTACCTATTCTCCAAGTTAATATTGAGCTATTAATGACAACTTTTAGGGTCTAGCCACTGCAAACAACATGTTGGAGTATATTTTTTTTGTGTATAATTTTGGCAGTGTCAGTTTGTCAGTCTTATATCCAGATGCATTTTTGGATACTTACTAGTAAAGATTACTTTGAAGAATTCAACTTTAGTATCACCCAAAAGCCAATGGGGAGGCACGTAGTAGGTGAATGTAGTGAGCAAAGTATTATGAGTGAGGAATTATAAAGGAGTAGCACTGTAATAGCTGTTATCACAGAAATAGATGACTAGGCAAAAAGAAGGGTGAATAGCTCAAATGTACCTCGATTATCCATGCTCCCTGAAGAGCATGTGGAGAAGGACGTGGCATGTTGGGTAGAACCTCTGTGGCAAATTTCCAGGACATGGACAAAAATGGCCTAAGCTAGGCAGGCATGGATGGGGAAGAGATCATTACTGGAGTATTGGAATATTAGAAAAGGAGAGACAATTATTGAAAATTACACCATGGGGAGTTGGGAGGGTAGCACAATTTCCATGTGGCTATTCATAGAGAACTCTTGTTACTGGATTGAATAAATTTTGGGACATTTAACCCGGAGAGAAAGGAAAGTTTCAAATCACATAAAACCTCGTCTTTCTGTATTTGAACAAGAATTTCACCCTCAAAAGTACCGTGTTTGAAGTTGTTAAGGAAACCCATGACTCTTGCTGAAAAAAAGATTGAAACGAAGACTTTTATAATTGTGGAGCATATGTTGTCCCCTCTCCTCTCCACTTTTTTTCTTACCTTGATCACTTATAGTTTTTCTGGTTTGCTTAGAATAGGGTTCACAAGAATCTGGTTTGTCTTGTTATAGCTGCTTGAAGAGTTCCAAGTAATGGTGAAATGAGCTGCAACCTAGGAAACTAGGTGGAGTAAAGAGGAACCTGGGTGAGAGAAGTCTAGGACTCTTTCTATTAGAATCAGAAAATGAAATCTTCCTTCCATGCCATCTTAATCCATTTCATTGCCACTAAGAATTTCCTAGGCAACTACAGAAAAACTCTTTAAATTTTGTTTACTACTTACCTTTGCCTAAGTAGAACTAGTTTATTGTTGCTTAAAGATCTCAGTAGACTTAGGGTGTGTTTTTAGAAGATCATTGCTGCAGAATAGCTATTTAAAATTTTAGGCTTATATTTGTTAAGATTATATAGTATGTATTGAGCTGCATTACCGTGAAGATCCATATATTATAAATGAGCTTTTAATATTAAGTAACTAATTCCATAATATTTGTAGGTTCTCAAAACCTATCATAGCATCAGTTTTTGAAGGCAGCATGACTCGTTAATTAAAAAGGCAACTTAAGTTTTCTTGTGTGAGTACCATGACTTGTCTCTGCTAATATTTAAACATTCTGTGGAATTATTCCCATAGAAATGAATGTGGATCAGAATTTTTTTTCTTGATGAATGGGGGAAAGGGTTGGAGCAAGAACCAAGGACATAGTATGCTTTGTTTGAAATTCACTATGTTATAATTATTTTAAATAAAGCTACTGTACTTTGATTAAAAATATTGGTAAGACATCACTTTACCTGCATGTCACTTAGATTGAGAGCACAGAGACCAAAAAGTAAGGAGGAAAAAAAGCCTCCAAGAAACCAAATATATATTTGAAAACCCATGTTATGAAAGCCTGTGTACTTCTAGGAGACCTCTCGGTCTTATTTTTGCCTCTTATTTTGTCCGGAATTCTAATAGGCCTAGTTTTCCCAACTCATTGACATAATACCATCAGACTGGAAGGCACATTCATCAAGAAGTCATTTCTTGAAGGATCATATACAAAAAGGGAATTTAAAAACCATAGCAATCTGAGGCCAGTTAGCATGTAGTGTTTACTTTCATGTGAGGTCATTACTGTTTTATAGTACAATAACTGATATTGGCAATGATGGCCCTGGATCGTTAAGAAAGGTTAGATTATTAGTTGTTTCAGAGTACAGGAAAATTGAATTATTCAGTTTCCAAGTAATTCTAATAAAAATAGTTTAAATTGTTTTAATGCTTAAAGACCAAATCTTCTGTCACCATAATATTCACTTGGGGAAATTCCTCATCCTCCTTAGATATAAATAATGTGTTTATAATTTGTTAGGTTGTCCAGAATCTTCTTGTTTTTTTTTCTGTATTTCATGTGAAGAGATTTCTTAATGATTTCAGGTAGCTTTAGTATTAAAGGGAGGGGAGGACTTTTAAAGGGGAAGGAGAATCCAAGACTTCACAGATTTTCTTTCAGTGATTGCAAAATGTCTTCTAAAATTCTTCAACTAATCCCTGAATAACCTGACCATTTCCTTGGTTAACTTAAAACGACGAAAATGTGTTTTCATACTTGATTTCTTTGTTCTTGGCCTTAGATCATTCAGTTCTTGTGCCTGTTGATCTAAGCAAAGTTGTAAGACTGGTTTTCATTTGCAAAATAGGGAGAATAATATTAACTTTTGATCCGTCTTCTGTAGTTGAGTCACTGTGGTGTCAGAATAACTTGGATACGTTAATAATCAACCAATTTCAAGCATTTGTTAAGTCCACACTATATGCCAGGAACACTACTAGGTAGTGGTGATATAAGTACAGAGAATTAATCTCTATTTGGAATTGTCTTGGCTCATCATAGTGATCAGATAGCTAAGTCTTTTACAATTGATTATCATTACATTACTTTTACCGTCTACAGCGTTCTCCTATTTCTGCTTTGTTTATATAAGTCTTCCTAGGTTTTTCTAAAACCATCCCTGTCATCATTTCTTACAACACAATAGTATTGCATTACAATCATATACCATAACTTGTTCAGACATTCCCCAATTGATGAGAATCTCATCAGTTTTCAATTTCTTCCACTTCCTTGCTACCACAAAAAGAACTGCTATAAATATTTTTGTACATATGAGTACTTTTCCTTTTTGTTCTCTTTGGGGTACAGACTCAGTAGTGGTATTTTTGAGTCAAATGGTTTGCACAGATTTATAGCTTTTAAGGCATTTCTAAATTGTTCTCCAGAATGGTTGGACCATTTTATAGCTCCATCAGCTGTACCTATTTTTCTGCATCTACACCAGCACTTGTCATTGTCTTTTTCCTGTCACGTTAGCCAATTTGATGAGTATGAGGTGGCAACTCAGAGGTGTTTTAATTTGTATTTCTCTATTAGTGATTTTGAGTATTTTTTCATATGCTTGTTCATAGCTTTGATTTCTTCTTCTGAAAACTGTGTACTATTATCCTTTATCATTTATCAGTTGGAGAGTGGCTCTTATTTTTATACTTTTCGCTCTGGCCTGGAACTGTGGCTTAGAACTGCATATGGGCAGTGAGTTGACAGCCCCAGGTCGTATGCCCAGTGCAAGCAAAGGGTCCTTGTAATCTCTTTCTGATCCAATCCCCTGACCATCTCTGGGCTTTGAGATCATGAAGCCCGCAGCTGCCTCCAAGGCCCACTTCTTGTGTTGCTACCTAACATGCACTCCAAGCAGGGTCACAGACCTCTCCTGCTGACTTCCTAAGTTGTCTTGGACTGGAAATATGTCTCACTTGGACCTTTTGTGGGTTAGGCTTCCCTGTTTTACTAGATTTCTTTCATCTTGAGGGGACATTTGTTCTGAACAAATGGGCGCATGAAATGGTTCTACCATGTAAATATTTCGAATATTAAAAATGTATATATTTGGAAAAAAAGTGTGGGTGTGGTGGCAGCTATGTGATACAGTTTATAGATTACTGGTGCTGGAGTCAGGAGGACCTGAGTTCAAATGTGGATTCAGACACAGTAACTGTGTGATCTTGGGCAAGTCACTTAACCCCGGTTGCCTCAAAAAAAGAAAAAGAAAAGGAAAAAATAATAAGAGCATCATAATAAAAGGATAAATCTATGGTTTGATAGAATTTTGCTTGAAATTTTTAAGTCAGTATTCATTTATGATATTATCCTATGGTTTTCTTTCTGTGTTTTATCTTTCCCTGGTTTAATTATTAGGACTATATTTGTCTCATAAAAAATTCTGGTAGGTGTCTTTCTTTTTCAGTTTTTGAGAGTTATTTGTGAAATATTGGTACTTTAAATGGTCTTTAAAAGTTTGATAGAATTTTCCTGTGAATCCATCAGAACCAGTTTTTTCCTTTGGTAGAAATCTGTTTCCTTTTCTCATTTTCTGATAGTTTGGATACTTCATATTTTTGAAAGTATCCCTTTGTTTTCATATGTTCTCAGTTTTCTTAGCATATGTAACACATTCTTATTATTCTTTATTTTTTCTGGTTTTACTGTGATTTCACTTTGCTCGTTTGCTAATTTGTTGATTTGATTTTTAGCTCTCTTTTTTTTTAACAGATTAGCTAAGGATTTCTCAATTTTGTGAGTCTTTTCAAAGAACCAGATTTTAGTTACATATTAATTTTTTTTGTTTCCAATCTATTTTCAATCTTTAGTATTTCCTCTTTTGTGCCTATACGTGTTTTATTTTTCGGGTTTCTAGTTTTCTTAATGCTTATTTAGTTCATTAATCCTCTCCTCCTATTTTGTTAATGTATATGTATAAAGATACGATTTTCTCCTTGAGGGCTGCTTTAGCTGTATCTCAGAAATTTTGGTATGTTGTCTCATTATTATTTTCTTTTATATAATTATGAATTATTTTTGTGATTTATTCTTTGATCCACTCATTATTTAGGATTTCGTTGTTGTCTCCATTTGGATCTGTATCTTTTGTTTGTGATCCCTGAACCAATTGCCTCATGGTCTATTGGGACTGTATTAACGGTTTTTGTGTTTTTTTACATGTTTATGATATCTCTGTATGCTAGTACGTGTAAATTTTTGTAAAAGTTCCACGTGGTGCAGAGAAATAGGTATATTCTTTCACTGTCTCATTTATGAGATGCCCTGAGTTTTTAAATTTTTGTTTTTCCAGCAGTGTGTTCAGTTCACATTTTTCCTTTTATGTTTCTGTTAGACTTATTTAAAACTGAGAGAGGGATTTTAAAATTTTCTATCACTGCTATGTTACTGTCTATGTCTTCTTGAAGTTCAGGTAACATTTCCTTAAGAACTTACATGCTAAGGCATTTGGAGTAAATAAGTTTATTACTGATACTGGTTTATTTTCTGTGCTTCCTTTTAGCATAATAGAGTTTTCTTGTTTACCTCATTTTATTTTTGGAATTTTTTTTTTTTTTTTTTTGACAGAAAACATGGTTGCGACTACTACTTTTTTGGATTTACTTGATGCACAGTAGAAATTTTTCCATCCTGTTTTATTTTGTGATATCTTTACTTTTTCAATGTATTTCTTGTAAGTAACAGATTATAGGATTTTATTTTCTTATACAGTCTTTTTATACAGCACTTTTTCATTTTATTGAATTGTTTAATCCATCCACATTTTAATTTATGAGATTTAGGTTTATATTTTTTCTGTCTTTATTACTGTTTTTTTTTTTCAAGTTATGATTCTCTACCCGCCCCCATTCCTCCCTATAAGCATAGTATTATGTTTCTTTGGCACTTGACCTTAATTTTTTTAAAGGTAGCCTTGTTCCCACCCTTAATCCCTTCCTGTTGTTATCTTTTTTCCTTTAGGGTTTTGCTTATTAGTTTCTTTTTCTTCCTGCTTTTATCTCATTATATAATTCTTCTTCCTCTTCCTTTTCCCTTTCTCAGTCAAGTAGATTCTTCCTTTCCTCCACTCCACTAATCCTGTTCGTTAGTTTTCTATTTTCAGTTTTTGTGTCCTTTTCCAAAAAGGATTTCTCTTGTTCCTTCAGTATCCATCCTTTCTTTTCTACTCTAAACACTCATTCTCTGATTCACGACTCCTATAATTTGTCATATCTCTCTTTTCTCTATGCCTCCTTTCATAACTTCAGGATATCCATTTTAGGATCTTCCCTCAAGGTGGTTTTTGCCACTGTCTTATAGAGCTTGCCCTATGGATTCCTCTTTTCTATTGTACGTCATAACAACGCCAATTATTGCAGGTAGACACTGCTCCATAGTAGGCCTCTCCCTCCTTCATGTTCCTGATTATACAGCCCACCACTGATACATACCCTCTCCTGGTAACCTTTCCCCATTTACCTCAAAATCTCCCTGGCTCCATGCTTTCCTATTCCTCCAGGTGCCAGTCGCCCTCAGTGGTTCCAACTCCCCACCACTGGATGTAGAATGAGTAGACTTCTCAAACACCAAATACTGCAGGCCAGGCCCAGTGCAGGGTCCCCATATTGCTTCACAGATCTACTCTTTTCACCCGTAGAAGCATTCATCGGTGGAACCCCCTTCTACCACCAAAGTAAGGCCTTCTTCCTTTCCCCTCCTTTTTCAATACTTCTCCTCTCTTCACACACTCCCCTGTAGGCTCCTTTCTTTGTGGGACCACAGAGGTCACCCTCCTCTCATTGCTAGTCCTTGATTTTGCCCTGCAACATCACATATTTCCCTTTGTCTCCTTGCTCTCCTCTCTCTCTTTCATGTACCCTTTTTTCATGTTGTAATGTAGTCCCCAAACAAAACAACGCCCCCCCCTCCATATCAGTTCACTGTAGACAGGGCCGTGTCTGCTTCTGTCCATAATTTCCTCTATCTCCTCTTCACTGTTAGCTTCACCAGATTTCTGCCTTCACTCTTGTCTCTTCATGTACAGTTAGAAAGAATTATCTTACTTTACTGGTCTTTCTACTGTCACTGTTATTTTCCTTGGCTGCTGTTTTTATTTGATCCTTTGTTTTTCTTATTTGGTGTATTCAGGAAGCAAATAATCTCTTCAATTCTGGTTTTCATTCTAAAATTATTATAAATTTGTATTGTCTATCGTTCAACAACCGTCTTTTTTCATGTATGATTAAGTTTTTATTTTCAGGGTAGGTCACTGGGTTGCAACCTGAGCTCTATCAGTCTTTGAAACACTTTTCATTCCTTCCTGTGTTTTCTAGTGGGCCTAGATTTGTCTTGTGTTATTCAAATTTCCTTTCCTTAATATTTGAAGTTCTTTCTCCTGATTGCTTGCAGAATTTTTTTTTTTCTAAATTGAATTGTTAAATTTAACTACTGTGCAGCTATTTGTAGCCTTGGGTTTTTTCTGAAGTCCGTCTGTGAATTCCATTCAGCATTTAATTTTCTGTGTTCAGAAGTTTTGGGTAGTTCTTTTATTTCCTTCATTATGATATTGAGATTTTTTTTGCCCTGTTCTGTTCTTTTGGGAGACCCAGGATCCTTTGGTTGTTTCTATGCATCCCGTCTTCTAGTTTACTAGATATGAAGGCCATATTTCCTTTTTTTCTTAATAATTTCCCTGTTGATTTATCTGCTTATGTTCAAAGTCTTTGAGATTTCTTCTTTCTGAAATCTTTGGTAATTTCAGTGTTTTTTTCCCTCTCCTTATTTTCTTCTATTCCTTACCTCCCAACTTCCCTCCGGAAGTGGTTTCCTTGGGGGCTGCATCTCAAAACTTCTCATCTTTCTTCCACTATGATTAACTCACTGTTCTCCAGCCTAGGTCTCTGCCTCAAGTAATGTTTGGGTGGTTAGAACTGGCTCTAGCTGGATGTCATGTCCTCATGTCTACTAATGCATCTTTGCTTCTGGTAGCATGTGATGTGAGGAAGGAGTGTGGAGTAAGTTTAGAGTCTGTGAACATCAATTCATAGGTTTTTGGTTTATTTCTTTACCTTCTTTTAGATTTTGGGTATCCCCTAGACCATGGATATAGATGAAATTACTTTATCTTTGGTGCATAATTTCTGTTTTGTTGAAATTTAAGGGGTCATGAGAATCAGAGAAAATGGCTAGTCTTCCATCTTATTGCTCACATAACTTGGAACTCTTATAATTTAAATTTATTAATTAAATTCTCACTTAGCTAACAAATATTTATTGCATGTATACTATGAATAGCACTGTACAGATTTAATGAGGTATTAATAACATTTTGAGCAGAGTTTATAATCTAGATGCCATATAAAAGAGCACAGGAAAAAGTGGAGTAGTTTTATGCGAGGGAGCCAGATTGCTAGGTGAATTTCCTAGAATGTCCTTCAGATTCTTAACCCTTCGTAGACAGATTTGGCTTCGGATTAGGCAATGAAAGAAGATGTTTAGAGGCATTTTAAGGTTGAAAATATTTCTGTTAATGAAATGTTTTAAGTTATTTTATAAGTACAGTCATGAATATTCAACCTGATATGTAGGTATTGTTAAAACTTCTAGGTTACCAAAAAAAATGGTCCAACATTGACAATTTGTCCAATCCTAAGTTTGTCACTATTATTTAGAGAAACTTGAAACAAAAAAGATTAACATACAGATATTTCATTTTTAGGGTTTTTTTTTTAAATTGAAAAGAAAGTTGAACCTTTGAGATAATTTTTTGTTCAATGTGAATTGAGCCACTAGGTGGCAACATATTAATAGTAAAACCTATATACTTAAAATGGTTTTTAAAATAGTATAAATCACTAGTCAGACATGGAAAATGCAAAATTTAAAGGGTGCTTCTAGTTGTTAAGTCATGTTTAAAGACTTTACTGATGGTTAATTTGCTGTCAACTAAGGAATTTAGTCCTTTCCACTTTTGAACAGTTTGGGTTGCTAGAAAGCTTTCTTAACAAGTTGAAATCCGTACATCAGCCTTTTTTAAGCACCTGCTTCTTGTTCTGTTGTCTGAAGCCCTTTTCCACAATCTAGATAGCCTCAGTAGAGTTAGTCTGGGATGGGTCATTTTTTTGGATGAGGGGAGGCACAGCAAGGATAGTCTTATTAACTATAACCTTGATGTATAATTATTCACAACCCATTCATGTGGATTTCATTTTTATGAGATAAATAAAATACATTTAAGAGCTAATTTTGATTTTTAGATGAATTCTGTAACTAGAAGAAAGCTTAATGATCATTAATTGTTTTAATTGTGTTGTATTATTGTATTGTATTGTATTTGATGGAGAGGAAGGTAGAGGACATTTTTTCACTCTTTGATTAGGAAAACAGTTATCAATAAGATAAGGGAGACTAGTGAAGATCAGTTTTTTCCAAAGTAAATGATATAATTTTAGCAAAAGATACATGCTTTTTAAAATTTTAAACTATTTTAGTTGAGTGTTATTTTACACCAATCATTTATAGTCTTTCCTTTAACCCTCCCTAACAACAAAGAAAAATGAATTAAATGGATCGACAAACCATCCCTATCTGACATAGTACAAAACAGTCTCCTGTACCTGTGGTTGCCTGCTTCTTTAATGTACTTGTGGTTAACTATCATTTCTCCATCTTTTCTTCAAGACTAGGCTTGTTATTCATTTATTCAACTGAAATTGTTTTATTAATTACCAAATCTAATGTCTTTTTCTCAGCATGAGTCCTTGACTTTTCTCTTGCCCTTGACACTGTCAGTCACCCTCTTTTCCATAATCTCTGTGACACTGCATTTGCCTGATCACCTTCCGGTCTGAGTGTTCTTTCTCAGAGTCTTTTGCTGGATCTTCCTTAGGTTGTCCTGCCAAAAGTGGATGTTCCTTGAGGCTGTGTTCTGTAACCTTTTTTTTCCTCCCTCTATATTGCTGTAGACATTAATCTCATATGGTTTTGATTATCATCACAATATAGATGCTTCTCAGTCCTAGCCTCTCTGCTAACTTTCAACTTTGTATCTCCAATTGCTTGTCAGACATCTTGACCTGGATATCTAGGATATCTGAAGCTCAGCAATTTCAAAAAAGAATCCATCATCATTCCCCATAAATCCTGTCCTCTTCCTAACTTTCTTCTTAAGGGCACTAGAATCCTTCCTTTCACCTAAGCTTGAAAATTAGGTGTCACGCTCGATTTACTCTCTCCCCTACTGACCTCACATTTCCAATTCTTTTCCAATCCTTTTGTTTTAATCTTCACATCATCTTTGGTATTTGTTTCCCTTCCCTTTGTTCTCACACTGGTGCTATCTTTTGTTACCTCTTGCCTGGAATATTTCTTTTCTTTTTTTATTTAACATATGCACTTTTGTTTGAACTGGTCTTTAGTCCGTGTACAGGTAAAATTCCTTCCCTCTCCAAATACTGGCATCAATTTCATAAAACTGGTGGGGAGACTATAGAGTCTTCATTCACATCTGTATTGGGGGCAGGGAGGGCATTTAGGGGGCCATTTATTATGCCCCTGACAATTAAAAAAAAGGAAGGCAGAAGGTATAGAAGGTTTTTTTTTAAAGGATTACATAATTTACATGTAAAATAATACTAGTACCTTCTCCCCTCCTCCTCTCCCCGCCTGGATTTTTGTTACCTTTACTCTAGCAGACCAGGACAGCCTTTATAGAAACAATTCTTTGTAACAATGCATTATGCAATATTTGGAATGACTATTAAAAAAACAAAAACAAATGTGCAGTCAGAGTCCTGAAGACACAACGTAGAATTTTGGGGATGTTTGCCTCCAGCATACTTAGACAGTTCGTCACCTTCATCATTCTAGTTTTTAAATCCTGAGTCAAGTGCTGAAAACAAAAACAAAAAACAAAAACAAAAACATGCTAATCTCATCTCTTTTTTGGGGGAGGGCAATTATCATGTCACACCCATTAACAACAACAACAACAAAAGTCAAAAAACACAAACAGTCCATTTAGAAGCATTTGCAGTGGACAGTGGAGAGCCCAGATTCATCATACTTCTGCTTGCTGATTCACATCTGCTGGAAGGTGGAAAGAGATGCCAGGATGGAGCCCCCAATCCAGACAGAGTATTTGCACCCAGGTGGGGCAACAATCTTGATTTTCATTGTGCTGGGAGCTAGGGCTGTAGTTTAATTTTGCATCCTGTCAGCAATGCCTTGGAACATGGTACCACCAAACAGTATGGTATTGACATACAGGTCCTTATGGATGTCAGCATCACACTTCATGATTGAGTTGAAGGTAGTTTTGTGGGTTCAACAGGATTCCCATACCTGAGAAAGATGGTTGGAAGAGAGCTTCTGGGCAGCGGAAACTCTTGTTGCCAGTGGTGATAACCTGATCATCAGAGAGCTCATAGCTCTTTTCCAGAGAGGAGCTAGATGCAGCGGTAGCCATCTCTTGTACAAAGTCTACAGTGATATAACAGAGCTTCTCCTTGACGTCATGCATAATTTCCCTTTCAGCTTTGGTAGTGAAACTGTACCTTCTCTCAGTCAGGATCTTCATGAGGTAGTCCATCAGATCATGGCCAGCCAGATCCAGATGGAGAATGGCATGGGAAAGTGCATAACCTTTGTAGATGGGCACAGTGTGGGTTGCACCATCACCAGAATCCATCACCAGAGGCATACAGGGACAGCACAGCCAGGATGGCGATGTACATGGCTGGGATGCTGAAGGTCTCAAACATAATCTGGTTCATCTTTTCTCTGTTTCTATTGGCTTTAGGGTTCAGGGGGGCTTCTGTGAGCAGCACAGGGTGCTCTTCAGGGGCCACACAGAGTTCATTGTAGAAAGTGTGATGCCAGATCTTCTCCATAATCATCCCAGTTGATGACAATACCATGTTCAGTGGAGTACTTCAGGGTCAGAAAACCTTTCTTGCTCTGGGCCTCATCCCCCACATAGCAGTCTTTTCTGGCCCATACTCACCATCACACCCTGATGTCTGAGACCACCAACAATGGAAGAGAAGACAACCTGAGGGGCATTGTCTCCTGCAAAAGCCAGCTTTGCACATTCCAGACCTTTCAGAGAGCAGCAATATCATTATCCATAGCAAACTTTGAAGTGGAAAGTTTAAACCCTTAAGAGAGAGGTGGTGCCACATCTGGAGCCAGCAGGGAGGCAAGTTCACGTTGGGTGGAGGAGTTCACAGCTAGTCTTGCCTGGAGTCTTTCAATGGATTTATTGATCTTTTAGCTGCAGATTTCTTCCTGTCCCACCCATAAGCACAGTTATCTATTTTGTCTCCTGTGATCCTCTCTACCTTTTGTTTGGTCATAAACTTTCTCTTATATATAGAAACAGGTAAATTTTTCCATGATCTCCTAAATTGTTTATATCTCCCTATATATTTAGAATCTAGAGGATGTACCCATTTTATCTTGGGATATGGTGTGAGGTGTTGGTCTATGCCTAAACCTTTCTGCTGGGTTTTCTGCCCAGTTTTCCCAGGAATTTTTTTTCCCAAGTAGTGAATTTTTGCTCCTCAAGCTAGAATCTTTGGGTTTATTGAACACTGGATTACTGTGGTCATTTACTACTATATATTGACTGCCTAATCTATCCCACTGATCTACCATTCTATTTTTTAGCCAGTACCAGATGTTTTGATGATTACTGCTTTGTAATCTAGTTTGAAATCTGCTACTACTTGGCCACCTTATTTCCCATTTTTTCCCATTGATTCTCTTGATAGTCTTTACCTTTTGTTTTTCCAGATGAATTTTGTTATTATTTTTACTAACTCTATAAAATAATTATTTGGTAGTTTGATTGGTATGACACTGATTAGGTAAAATCATTTAAGTAGAATTGTCATTTTTATTATGTTGACACAACTTACCCATGAGCAATTAATATTTCTCTACTGTTTAGATATGTCATTTGTGAAAAGTGTTTTCTAATTACGTTCATATGTTTGTCTTGGCAGGTAGACTCCCAAATATTTCATATTATCTGAAGTTATTTTAAATGGAATTTCTCTTTCTATCTCTTCTTTACTGGGCTTTGTTGGTAATAAATATAAATGCTGATAATTTATGCGAATTTATTTTATATCCTGCAACTTTGCAAAAATTGTTTCAGCTAGTTTTTTAGTTGATTCTCCAGGATTTTCCAAGTATACCATCATATCATCTGCAAAGAGTGATAGTTTTGTTTTCTTGTTGCCTATTTTATTCCTTCAATTTCTTTTTCTTCTCTTACAGCTATAGCTAGCATTTGTAGTGCAATGTAGAATAATTATGATGACAATGGGCATCCTTGCTGCTTTACCCCTGATTTTATTGGAAACGCTTCTAATTTATCTCTATTACAGATAATGTTTGCCCTTGCTTTTAGATAGATACCATTTGGCTTTTTGAGAGAGATTCCATTTATTCCTGTGCTTTCTAGTGTTTTTTTTTTTAAATAGGACTAAATGTTGTATTTTGTCATTCCTGGTATAAATCCCATCAGGTGTATGATCTTTGTGGTAGTATTTTATTTAAAATTTTTGCATCAGTATTGTTTAGAGAAATTGGTCTTTAGTTTTCTTTTCATGTTCTTCTTCTTCCTGGTTTAGGTATTAAAATCATATTTGGGTCATAGAAGGAATTTGGTAGTACTCCTTTGTCTTTTTTTTTCAAATAGTTTATATAATATTAGAATTAAGGATTCTTTCAATATTTGGTAGAATTTACTTGTAAACTCATCTGATCATGGGGATTTTTTCTTAGCTCATTTGTGGCTTCTTCAATTTTTTTTCTAAGATAAGGTTATTTAAGTTTTCTATTTCCTTTTCTGTTAATCTGGGCAATTTATATTTAAAAAAAATTCATCCACTTAGCTCATATGGTCAGTTTTACTGGCGTATAATTGGGCAAAATACTCCTAATAATTGCTTTGATTTGGTCTACATTGGTGGTGTAGTCACTCTTTTCATTTTTGAAACTAGTAATTTGGCTTACTTTTTTCAAGATCAAATTAACCAATTTATCTATTTTGTTGGTTTTTCCATAAAACTAGCTTCTAGTTTTGTTACACACATACCCATACCCATTTACACACTCACCCACACATGTATGTATTTATTTTGCTTTCATTTTTATTGATCTCTTTTTTGATTTTTAGGATTTATATTTTGGTGTTTAAGTAGGGATTTTAAATTTGTTCTTTTCCTAGGTTTTTTTAGTTGCATTCTCAATTCACTGATGTACTCTTTCTCTTTTTTATTAGTATAACTATTTAGAGATAGACGTTTTGCCCTATGTACTTTTTTGGCTGCGTCCCACAGATTTTGGTATGTTGTCTCATTATTGTCATTACCTTTAATGAAATTATTGTTTCCATTATTTTTTATTTGACCCACACATTCTTTAGGATTAGATTGTTTCATTTCCAGTTACTTTTGATCTGTGCTTCCAAGGCCTTATTGATTGTAATTTTTGTTGCGTTATGGTCTGAAAAAATATACATTTGACATTTCTGCTATTCTCTATTTGTATGTGAGGTTTTTATGCCCTAATATGTGGTCAGTTTTTTTTAAAGGTGCCATGTAACACTGAGAAAAAGGTATGTTCCTTTTACTCTACTCATTTTTCTCTAACGGTCTATCATATCTAACTTTCCTAAAATTCTGTTCATCTCCTGAACTTTTTTCTTATTTATTTTATGGTTAGAGTTATCTCGTTCTGCTAAGAGAAAGTTGAAGTCCTCCACTAGTAAAACTTTGCTGTCTTTTTCCTCCTGTAAACTCATTTATTTTTTCCTTTTTCAGGATTTAGATGCTCTGCCATTTGGTGCATATATATTTAGTATTAATATTACTTCATTGTCTATGCTATTTTTTAGCAAGATGTGGTTTCCCTGATTATCTTTACTTAGTTTCAAATCATGATTGCTACCTCTGCCCTTTTTTACTTTAGCCTGATACATACTAGATTCTGTTTCACTCCTGTATTTTCAACTCTGCATGTATTTCTAGTTCAAATGTATTTCTTGTAAACAACATATTGTTGGATTCTGGTTTCTAATCCATTATGCTATCCTCTCTGTTTTATGGGTGAGTTCATCCCATTCACATATGCAGTTGTGATTACCAACTGTGTATTTCTCTCCATCTTTTTCTTCTGTTTATCCTCCCTTTTTCTTTATATCCTGTCTCTCCTCAAAAGTCTGTTTTGCTTTTGACCACTGCTTCCTTTAATCTGTCCTCCTTACAAGCCACCTCCTTTTTTTTTTCTTATCCCCTTTCCCTCCTGTTTTTATTTATGCCCTTCCCTCCTCCCTACTTCCCTGTTGGATAAGATAGGTTTCTCTCCCCACTTGAGAGAGAGTGCATGTGTGTATGTACACACACACACACACACACACACACACACACACACACACACACACACACACACACACACACTTACTTCCCTCTTTGAATCAGTTCAGATGAGAATGGGATTCAAGCATTACCGCCATTGCTCTCATTTTCCCCTCCATTATAAATGTTCTTTCTTGAGTACTTCTTTTATGTGAGATAATTTCCCTATTCTCCCTTTTCCTTCCCCCTTCTTCCAGTGCATCCTTCTTTTTTACCTTTCTGTTTTTAAAAATTTTTATATTATCCCAACATAACTGACTCACATCCATGCCCTCTGTTTATGTAGACTCTTAACTGCCATAATAATGATAAAGTTCTTAGGAGTTTTCCTATATAGGAATGCAAACATTTTAACCTCATTAAGTCCGTTATGATAGTGCTGAGCTTGTTCATATTCAATAGACAGTGTTTTAGTATATTTAATTTAGTCAGAATGCTTTTTAAAAATGCACATTTCAGGATTTTAAAATAAATTTTTTGCTTGACATACTTCAGATTTTCTTATTTAATCTATTTTTAAAATAATGAGCACTGGGTAATTAATTATACACACATTGTATAGGTCTTTAAAAATGATACTGCCTCAGTCAAAATTGTCTGTTCAAGAATTCTGTTATATACTTTTAATGTCTAGGATGTGACTGATGTTTTTATGAAAAATAAACATTTCCATCATAGACTTGTGTTTGTATAAACCTATAATTTACTGAGTTTACATTTATTAAGCCTCCTAGTTTTGAGAAACATTTTGTAGCCGTACCTTTCAAAAGATTTAGTTAATGTAACTTTTTTTTGTCTTAGAGTAGAGAAAGCAGGAAGTACTGAGTAGTGTCTAGGGAGAGGAGGGGGAAGGGAGGAAGCTGGGTTGCCCAACCGGCCAGTTCATTTGGTACCCAGTCATCAGCTCCTTTTCTACTCACAGAGGTTGCTGTTTGTCCTAGAGTCTTGGCCTGTTCAAGCTAAGGTCTTGAACAGGTCTCAGTTTGACTGAGGCCTTGCAAACAAAAAAGAAAGAGAAGGAAGAAGGGAGAGGATAAAGGAGGAGGAGGAAGGCAGCTAGGTGGTGCAGTGAATAGAGCACAGGCCTTGGAGTCAGGAGGACCCGAGTTCAAATCCAACCTCAGACACTTGACACCTGCTAGCTGTGTGACAGTGGGCAAGTCACTTAACCCCAATTGCTTTGCCTTTCCCCGCTCCAAAAAAAAAAAAAAGGAAGAGGAGTTTCATGTGTATGTGCATGTGTGTGCGTGCATGTGTGTGTGCGTGTGTGTGTGTATACATATATTTTATTATCTCGGTCAAATTTTAGGATAGGTGTTGAAAATAAAAAAGTTTTTATGGAAGAATAGTCATTAACACTTGTATTGTCAGAATTCACAAGGACTGTATAAAGTGAATGAACATCAGTACTATTTTTATCCTCTGATTCTACTGAAAATGAAGAAGGAAATAATGTATAATGTCTTTAAATCCCTGAATGCTCACAGTCAAAATATCTGCTTTCCTTGGTGATTTAATTATTGTAGCAGGTAATTTTGTTTTGATCGAAGCCCATTTTATATTGTATGTAAGAAACAAATTGTGCTGTACTTGATTAAAATATATGAATTTAAAAGCAGTGTCATGGAGGTGTAAGTTATTATTATACAGAAATCAGACATTTCCAAGGTGGCATTTTATAATTTGGAACTGATATAATTAGAATCTTTCTTACATTTGAATACTAATGATTTTTGTTAAATAAATTAAAGAATAGTTTTTATTATTGTAGCAGATTACATTTTAATTAATGTTGATCTATTTTAGCTGTAACTGAGAGGAGAAGGGAATAAGCATTTATAAAGAACACTATTTTATTTTTCTTTACAAATATCTCATTTGATACTCACAACAACCCTGTGAGGTAGGTGCTGTTATTATCCCCATTGTTACAGTTGAGGAAACTGAGGCAAACAGGTTAAGTGACTTGCCCGGAGCACACTTGAACTCAGGTCTTCTTTATTTCAGGCCCAGTGCTCTATTCACAGTTCCACTAGCTCCCTCAAACTGCCATTGTAGGTGTCTCCAGTAATAATTATGTGAATGTTATAATAGACCTTTAAGGAGTTGGTTTGATTTAAAAATGAAAATTTTACTACTTGTTGCAAATGGACTTTAAAAAAACCCCACCATTTGTTCTGTTGTAATCTTAACTATACCCTAACCCCCTTTTCAGAGGAATTAAAGGCAGATCCGTTAAATACTTGTGGTTCATCACTATCTTGGTCTTCTCTAGTGTACCTTAGAGCAAAAATGAACAGATTGTAAAGCAAGCAAATTCTCCTGTAACTGAAGGTGTAGTACAGAGCATAAGTTATTCTAAATGTTAATTTCAAAACTTTTCCTTTCATTTAAAAACAGGAAAAAATTAGAGGGCCTTAGAAGTGGGGCATATGTCTTCAGTTGATAATTTTACATTCAAAATACTTAAAAACTACTTCCAATAGGTAGCATTATTGCCATATTTTTTAAGTCAACTAAACTTTTGCTTTTGTTTGCCCTGTTATCTGTTGTTTATCACAGAAAGTCATACTTTTGTTGCTAGAAATAATTAGGATCACAATAAGATTATAGAATGAGAAATTTATATTTGTTACTATTGTATTAACATTAACATCTCCTCTTATCTCGTGAATATTCAAGGTTAATCAAATTAGCGTCTGAGCTTTATAAAGCCTGTCATCTACTAGAATACTTCTTTTATCTGGCTGCTTCTCAGGCTTATTGAGAATATTTTTCTGTCTAAGCTTGTAGGCCTCAGCATATAATAAAATTTTAAAAATGCAATTTTTAAAATCATATTTTTGAACTCTCTATTTCTCTGACAATCAGCCAGGGCACTATTCTGATGGAGCTTAGTTTAACTTCCTAGTGTGTTTCTTGGAGTGTTGTATTTAAGCGTTAGCCATATTTTCTGTCTACGTGAAACCCGGCCCTCATCCTTGATGATTTGATTATTCACACTGATGACCTCTTGGTCATCATGATGACAGACGTCTTGGACTCCTTATTCATTAACTTTCTCACCTACCATGACCACCTTCTCTTCTCTTCATCTACACACAGTTGTCATCAATCCTTCCTCAAACCTCATCATCTTTCCAAACTGTTATACCCCTAAAATCTCAAGCTCTGAATTTCTTCTATGTTTACAATCTCTTGCCTTTCCAAATATTTTTTTGTCTCACATGTTAAACATATTCTTGAGCTTCACTTGGATCTCTGGTTATCCAGTTCCAGTTTATTCTCTCAGTTATTTACCTTAGTTATGACCGTGTTTTCTTTCCTTCATAGTCTTGTCCCTGTAACGGATCTATTCAATAAAGCATTGTTCACTGTACTTGAATTCCTTGACCCCTTGTCTTTTAGCTGTTGAGGCATGTCTTGGTAATCCTCAACCCTGGGTGTCACTCCACTATCTATTTTCTCTTAACCAAGACATGAAATATGTCTTACTACAAATTTATGTTATTTCATTTCACCTCAGCCTTCATAGTTTCTAAATGGTGCTAATACTTATATTGGGTCACAGATGTGAAGGAGGAAGGATTTAGAAGTCATTTTTTCCAAGCTCCTCATTTTACAGATGAAAAAATTTAATAGTATTTTATTTTTTCTAATTATAGTAAAGACAAATTTTAACATTCATTTTTTAAAGTGAAGTTTTGAATTTCCAGTTTTCTCCCTCCCTTGCTTCCCTCCCCCGTTCCTAAGTTGGTGAGCAATTTATTATAGGTTATATGTGTTGGTAATATAAAATTTTAATTTCTGAAACTTTTTATTCCCCTTTTCTTTTACAGACCAGTCTTAATTCCATGTCACTCTGGTTCTCCAAATCCCTCTTGCTTTTAGTCCTCCTTGGTCATTGTTTGGGCTCTGATTGACTCACAATGAATGTAAATAACAGTCATTTCTATTTTGGCCAGAAAACCTGAGGGTCTTTCTCTTCCAGATCTATTTTTTTTTGAAGAGGTCATTCTTTGCCTCATTACTTATTAAGCCTTAATCACTGAATAGGCTTTGCTTCAGTCAAACAGACCTGTTAAAGAACTTAGCTTGACAAACTGGGAGAGCAAGGAATAGTTTACCTGTCAGATCTATGGAGAAAGGAAGAATTTATGACTAAACAAGGGCTAGAGAACATTATGAAATGCAAAATGGATGATTTTGATTGCATTGCATTAAATTGAAAAGTTTTTGCACAAAGCCAATGCAACCAAAATTAAAAGGGAAGTGGAAAGCTGGGAAACAATTTTTACAGCCAGTTGTAGAGTCAGTGCAACACTCACAGCTGCTACAGCTGCTATGGATATGCTGGCATAGTTGCGAATCACAAAATATAACAGACTCTCTTCATTGAAGGAGAAACCAAAACATTTATTCAAACACCAGAAAGCCAAAGTCCATCATAGCAACAAAGAAATCTATACACATTATCAATGCAGGGGGAACTGACACCCCCAAGCCTTCCCTCTTTTAGGGCCTTCCTACAAACAGGGGCAAAATGACTCCCTCTCTCATTCAGGCTAGGTGCTCCTCTGTGTCTATCTCTCTCCCATCTCTGACTGCTCTGTCTCACATCTTCGCAGGTCTGCTCCACCCTTCCTACTCTACCCCTTCCTGTTTCACCCTTTTCTGCTCTACCCCTTCAGCAAACTCCTCCTACCACAGACTCCATGTGACTCTGAATTCCATGTGACTCAGACTCACGTGACCCAGCCAGGTCGCATGGGCCTATTAATGGAAGGGAAAATCTTCAAATTGTATTAACATTATACTAGTGTCTCTGATAAAGGCCTCATTTCTTTTTTCTTTTCTTTCTTTTTTTTTTTTTTGGAGGAGGGAAGGCAGGGCAATTGGAGGTAAGTGATTTCCCAAGGTCACACAGTGTCAGGTGTCTGAGGCGGGATTTGAACTCAGGTCATCCTGACTCTGGGATGGTGTTCTACTCACTGTGCCACCTATCTGCCCCCTCATTTCTAAAATATATACAGAACTGAATTGAATTTATAAGAATACAAGTCATTCCCCAGTTGATAAATGGTAAAATGATATGAACAGGTAGTTTTTCAGAGGAAGAAATTAAAGCTGTCTATAGTCACATGAAAAAATGTTCCAAATCACTATTGATTAGAGAAATGCAGATCAAAGCAACTCAGTACCATATCATACCTATTAGATTGGCTAACATGATAAAACAGGATAATGATAAACGTAGGAGAAGATGTTGGAAAATTGGAACACTAATGCATTGTTGGTGGAGTTGTGAACTGATCCAACCCTCCTGGAGAGCAATTTGGAACTAGGCCCAAAGGGCTGTAAAACTGTGCATATCCCTTTGACCCAGCAATACTACTAATAGGGCTGTATCCCAAAGAGATCAAACAAATGGGAAAAGGACCCCCATGTACAAAAATATTTATAGCAGCTCTCTTTGTGGTGGCAAAGAATTGGAAATTGAGGAGATATCCATCAAATGAGGAATGGCTGAACAAGTTGTGGTATATGAATGCAATAGAATAGTATGGTGTTATAAGAAATGATGAGCAGGCAGACTTCAGTAAGACCTAGAAAGACTTATATGAACTGATGCTGAGTGAAATGAGCAGAACCAGGAGAACGAACATTGTATACAGTAACAGCCACATTATGTGATGACCGAATTTGATCGACAGCTCTTCTCAGCAATGCAAGGATCTAAGACAACTCCAAAAGACTGATGATGGAAAATACTATCCACATCTAGAGAAAGAACTTTGGAGTCTGAATGCAAAGGGAAGCATGCTATAAATTACTCTCCTTTTGTTTTGTTCCTTCTTTCTCGTAGTTCCTCCCATTAGTTCTAATTCTTCTTTACATCATGACTAATGTGAAAATATGTTTAATATGAATGCACAAGTAGAGCCTGTATCAAATTACACACCATCTTGGGAAAAGAGGGAGGGGGAGAAAACTTGAAACTTTAAATCCTAGGGAAGTGAATGTTGAAAATTAAAAATAAATTATTTTTAAAAAATATCTTAGCTTGCTTGGCCATCTTCGGTTGTCTTGATTGATATCTGGCCACTTGATCCTGATGGCTCTAGAGGTGAAAGTGAAGCTGGTGACTGCACAGTCCTCCCTTACTCAAATCCAATTGACTTGCATATCATGGCATCACCTTCCTGATTTCATGATCCTCTTCAAAAATGAAGGACAGACAGCAGCAAGCAAGCAAACACATGATGAAATTTAGATCCAGTGAGAGGGCATCTTGCCCAAGGTCATACAGGTTACAGTAGAGAGGAGAGTCAGGATTCAAACCCAGGTCTCTGGGATTTGAGATATAGTGTTCTTTTTACTGCACCATGCTGTTTGTTCCTCAAAGTGCCAGATAACCTTTACTTTTTATTGTATTTTTAAAGTTCAGTTTTTATTTTATTTTCAGTTCTGAGTTCTCTTTTTCCTACCTGTCTCCTTCATTGAGAAAGCAAGAAAAAAACTCATTACTCTGCATTAGCCATGTTAAAAAAATATGCCTCAGTGTTCACTCTTGAGTCCATTATTGCTTTATCTGCAGGCAGATAGAATGTTTTATCATGAGTGCTCTTGAATTGTGATTGGTTATTGTGTTATTGTGTTGACATAGTTTCTAAGTCTTTTAGAGTTGATTGTCCCTATAATATTGTTGTTATTGATTATTTATACTGATGATCCTCAAAATATCTCAAATTCTGAACTTCTCTATTTATAATCCCTTGCTTTTCCTTGTTCTTCTCTTCACTATGCATTGGTTCATACAAATCTTTGCAGATTTGTCAGAAAACATCACCTTCATTTCTTACTGAATAATTACATTTCTATAGAATGGATTCTATTCTATTACATTCATTGTAGAATAACTTCTACAACCATTCTCCAATTGATGGGCATCCCTTTAATCGCCAATTCTTTGCTACCAATAAAAGGGTTGCATAAATACTTTTGTACATATGAGTCCCTTTTTTTCTTTCTTTGATCTCTCTTGGGCCTATTTTCCTTGTAGCAGTACATCGGATAAAGCATGCACAGTTTAATAGCTTTTTGGGCATAGTTCCAAATTGTTTCCAGAATTTTTGAACCATTTTACAAGTTCCATCAGTAGTGAATTAAAATACCTGTTTTCTCATAGGACCCTCCCAACATTTTTCTTTTAAGTCAGCTTTGCCAGTCTGCTGGGTGTGGCATACTTCATAATTTTTTAAATTTGCATTTCTCTAGTTATTAATAATTTAGAGCATTTTAAAAATATGACTATTGATAGCTTGGTTTTCTTCCCTCTGAAAACTGCCTATTCATATCCTTTGACCATTTATCAAGTGGGGAATGGCTCTTATCCTGATAAATTTCACCTAGTTCTCTATATATCTTAGAAATGAGGTAATATGGCTTGAGATTTGGTACTAATATGCCCTGTTGGGGGAAATGCTTCCCAATTTGATTTTTAATTTTAATTTATAGCACTCAGTTCCATAAGTTTTTGACTTCCAAATTTTCTTCCCTTCTCTCTGCTCTCCCCCCCCCCCAATGGTATGGAATCTGATATATGTTCTACATATACCTTCGTATTAAACTTATTTACATAATAGTCAACTTGTAAAGAAGAATTATGACCAATGGAATGAATCATGAGAAAGAAGAAACAAAACCAAAAAAAAAAAAAGAGAGAGAGCAAATAGTCTGCCTCAATCTGCATTCAGACTCTGTAGTTATTTCTCTGGATGTAGATAGCTCTTTCCACCATGAGCCCTTTGGAGCTGTCTTTGAACCTTGTATTGCTGAGAAGAGCTAAGTCTATCAGAGTTACTCATCATAGAAGCAGTATGACTATGGTTGTGTACAGCGTTCCTCTGGTTCTTCTCCCCTCATTCAAAATCAGATCATGTAGGTCTTTCCAGGTAATTATGAAGTCTGTATCTTCCCCATTTCTTATAGCATGATAGTATTCCATTGCATTCATATACCACAACTTGTTTAGCCATTCCCCAATTGATGGGAGTCCCCTTGATTCCTCTTCATTGGAGGTGAATTCACCCTTTTCATTTTTGATATTGGTAATTTGGGTTTTTTTAATCAAATTAACCAAAGGTTTATCGAATTTATTGATTTTTTTCATAAAACCAGCTCTTAGTTTTGTTTGTTAGTTCAATAGTTTTCTAGATTTCAATTTTATTAAGCTCTCCTTTGGTTTTCAGTATTTCTAATTTGGTATTTAATTGGGGATTTTCAATTTGTTCTCTTTCTAGCGTTTTCAGTTGCATGCCCAATTCATCGATCTCCTTTTTCTCTATTTTATTCATGTAAGCATTTAGAGATATAAAACTTCCCCGAAGAACTGCTTTTGCTCTGTCCCATAAGTTTTGGTATGTTGTCTCATTATTGTCATTCTCTTGAATGAAGTTATTAATTGTTTTTATGATTTGTTCTTTGGCCCACTCATTCTTTAGGATTAGGTCATTTAGTTTCCAATTAATTTTTACTTTATCTTTCCATGATCCTTTATTACTAATAAGTTTAATTGCATAATGATCTGAAAAGGATACATTGACTATTTCTGCTTTTCTGCACTGGATTGTGGGGTTTTTAAGCCCTAGTACACAGTCAGTTTTTGGGTATGTGCCACCGCTGAGAAAAAGGTATATTCCTTTTTATCTCTATTGGTCTATCATATCTACCTTTTCTAAAATCCTATTCACCTCCTTAATTTCTTTCTTATTTATTTTGAGGTTAGATTTATCAAGTTCAGAGAGGGGAAGGTTGACGTCTCCCATTACTATAGTTTTGCTGTCTATTTCTTCCTGTAACTCCCTTAACTTCTCTAAGAATTTGTATGCTGTACCCTTTGGTGCATATTTGTTAAGTAATGGTATTGCTTCATTGGCTATGGTGCCTTTTAGCAGGATATAGTGTCCTTCCTGTCTTTTAATCAGATCTATCTTTGCTTTTGTTTTGTCAGAGATTAGGAATGCTACCCCTGCTTTTTTTCACATTGGCCGAAGCACAGTATATTCTACTCCAGCCTTTTACTTTTACCCTATGTGTATGCCACTGTTTCAAATGTGTTTCTTGTAAACAACATATTGTGGGATTATGGTTTTTAATCCATTGCTATCTGCCTCCATTTTATGGGAGAGTTCATCCCATTCACATAAACAGTTATGATTACTATATGTATCTTTTTCTCCATCCTTTCACCCACCATTTAAACCTTTATTTCTCCCTTCTACTCCGCAAAAGAGTTTTGCTTTTGACCACCATCTTCCTCAGTTTTCTCTCCCTAATGATACCCCCTCCCTTATCTTACCCTTTTCCCCTTGCTACTTCTTCCCTCCCTTCTATCCCCCCCCCCCCCCTTTTCTGTCTCCTTTCGCCTCCTATTGTTTGCAGGGCAAATTTGATTTCCATACTTATCAGAGTATGTTATTCCCTCCTTGAACCAAATCTGATGAGAGTAAAGCGCAAACATTGGTCTTCTCCGTCCATTCTTTCCCTCTGTTTTTGTGCCTATGGCATAATTTACTCTTTTCTACCTCCTCCGCACCTCTTCTCCCAGAACAATCCCTTTACAAACCCCTTCATTATGTATTTTATTATCACGTCAGTTACTTTGTACTGACACTCTCAGTCTATGTATATCCCTTTCAATGGTCGTAACAACTGTACCATTCTCAAGATTGAGATGCATATACATATATATGTGTGTATATATATGTATATATATATATATATGTACAACATTTATAAATCAGTGTAATCCTATATAAGGATGTAAACAATTTCCCTTCTTGAATAACATAATTTTGTTCCCCTTTTTATGTCTCTCTTGAGTTTTGTATTTGAAGATCAAACTTTCATTGAGCTCTGGCCTTTTCATCAGGAAAGTCTGGAATTCCCTTATTTCATTGAATGTCCATCTCTTTGCCTGAAAAATTATGCTCAGTTTAGCTGGGTAGTTGATTCTTGGTTGTAGTCCAAGCTCCTTTGCCTTACAAAATATCATATTACAGTTCCTCATTTCTTTTATTGTAGAAGTTGCAGGGTCCTGCATGATCCCGACTGTAGTTTCACAATATTTGAATTGTTTCTTTCTGGATGCTTGCAGTATTTTCTCCTTGACCTGATAATTCTGGAATTTGACTTCAGTATTCCCTTGAGTTTTCAATTTGGGATGTCTTTCAGGGGGTGATTGGTGGATTCTTTCCGTGACTATTTTACCCTCTGGTTCTAGGACCTCAGGGCAGTTTTCCCTGATTTCTTGGAAGATGCTGTCCAGGCTCTTTTTTTCATCATGGCTTTCAGGTAGACCAATAATTCTTAGATTATCTTTCCTGGATCTGTTTTCCAGATCAGTTGTTTTTCCAATCAAATATTTCACGTTTTCTTCTATTTTTTCATTCCTTAGATTTTATTTGATTGATTCTTGATATCTCATAGAGTTATTGGCTTCTACTTGTCTGATATGTAATGTATTGTTTTCTCCATTTAGCTTTTCTATCTCCTTTTCCATTTGGTTAATTTTACTTTACTTTTCTTTTTTGAATTTTATCATTTTTATTTCATATTTTAGTTTTCAACATTGATTTCCACAAGATTTTGAGTTACAAATTTTCTCCCCATTTCTATCCTCTCCCCATTCCAAGATGGCATATATTCTGATTACCTCGTTCCCCAGTCAGCCCTCCCTTCTGTCACCCCACTCCCCCCACCCCATCCTCTTTCCCCTTACTTTCTTGTAGGGCAGGATAGATTTCTGTGTCCCATTCCCTATATAACCTGTTTCCCAGCTGCATGCAAAAACCTTTTTTTTGAGCATCTGCTTTTAAAACTTTGAGTTCCAAATTCTCTCCCCTCTTCCCTTCCACCCACCCTCTGTAGGAAGGCAGGCAATTCAACATAGGTCACACATGTATCATTATGTAAAACACTTACATAATACTATTGTTGTGAAAGACTAACTATATTTCCTTCCCTCCTGTCCTGTCCCCCTTTATTCAGTTTTCTCCCTTGACCCTGTCCTTTTTCAAAAGTATTTCCTTTTGATTATCTCCTCCCCCTGTCTGCCCTCTCTTCTTTCATCCCCCCTTGTTTATCCCCTTCCCCTTGCTTTCCTGTGGGGTAAGATACCCAATTGAGTGTGTATGTTATTCCCTCCTCAAGTGAAATCTGATGAGAGCAAGATTCATTTATTTCCCCTCACCTGCCCCCTCTTCCCTTCCAACAGAAGTGCTTTTTCTTGCCACTTTTATGTGAGATAATTTACCCGATTCTTTATCTTCCTTTCTCCTTCTCCCAATATATTTCTTTCTCACCCCTTAAATTTATTTTTTTAAGGTATCATCCCTTCATATTCAATTCACCCTGTGACCTCTGTCTATATATATGTATATTCCCTTCAACTACCCTAATACTGAGAAAGGTCTCATGAATTACACACATCATGTTTCCATGTAGGAATGTAAACAAAACAGTTCAGCTTTAGTAAGTCTCTTATGAATTCTCTCTCCTGTTTTCCTTTTCATGGTTTTCTTGATTCTTGTATTTGAAAGTCAAATTTTCTATTCAGCTCAGGTCTTTTCATTGAGAAAGCTTGAAAGTCCTCTATTTTATTGAAAGTTTAATTTTGCCTTGGGGTATTATATACTCACTTTTGCTGGGTAGGTGATTCTTGGTTTTAATCCTAGCTCCTTTGACCTCTGGAATATCATATTCCAAGCCCTTTGATCCATTAATGTAGAAGTTTTGAGATCTTGTGTTATCTTGATTGTGTTTCCACAATACTCAAATTGTTTCTTTCTGGCTGCCTGCAGTATTCTCACCTTGATCTGGGAGCTCTGGCATTTGGTGATAATATTCCTATGAGTTTTCTTTGGGATCTTTTTCAAGAGGTGGTCGGTGGATTCGTTCAATTTTTATTTTGCCTTGTGTGGCTCTAGAATATCAGGGCAGTTTTCCTTGCTAATTTCTCGAAAGATGATGTGTAGGCTCTTTTTTTGATCATGGCTTTCAGGTAGTCCAATAATTTTAAAATTATCTTTCCTGGAGCTATTCTCCGTGTCAGTGGTTTTTCCAATGAGATATTTCACATTGTCTTCTATTTTTTTATTCCTTTGGTTCTGTTTTATAATGTCTTGATTTCTCATAAAGTCACTAGCTTCCACTTGCTCCAATCTGATTTTTAAGGTGGTATTTTCTTCAATGGTCTTTTGGATCTCCTTTTCCATTTGGCTGATTCTGCCATTCAAGGCATTCTTCTCCATATTGGCTTTTTGGAGCCTTTGTTTTTAAATTTTTATTTTTTTTTTTATTTTTAGATTGCCACAAACAGTTCTACATAATTTTGGGTTCCAGATTTTCTTCCCTCCCTCCCCCCATCCCTCCCCAAGAAGGCATGGAGTCCCATATAACTTCCAGGTATAACTAGGCATTGAATTAATTTATACATTTTCTCATGACTCATGAGAAAGATGAAACAGAACCAAAAAAAAAAAACACAACCCAACAACAAATATAAAAGAAGAAAAAAAAAAGTGGAGGCGACAAAAGGCGAGAATGAAGTGTGCCTCGATTTGCATTCATACTTCGTAGTTCTTTCTCTGGATGTAGATAGCCCTCTCCATCATAAGTCCTTTGGAGCTGTCTCTGCATATTGTGTTGCTGAGAAGAGCAAAGTCTGTCAGGGTTAGTCATCACAGAATCAATATATCT
>CM053623.1:121111633-121145358 GCA_028646595.1 Phalanger gymnotis
CTTTTGATGTAGACTCTTTGACTTTGTTGACTTCTTCTGGCTGTATGTTTTGGTCTTCTTTGTTACCAAAGAAGGATTCCCAAGTCTGAGACTGAATCTGGGTGCGTTTTCGCTGCCTGGCCATGTTCCCAGCCAACTTATTTGAACCTTGAGTTTTTCAGCAGGGTATGACTGCTTGTAGACTAAAGAGTTCTATGTTCCACGCTTGGGGGGGATGCGCCAGCTCTGCCTCACCAGCATTCCTCCTTTCCCAAGAACCCCCAACCTGGACTAGACTCAGATCTTCAGTAGGCTCTTCACTCCTGCTCTGATCTGCTACTTAATTCCTCCCACCAGGTGGACCTGGGGCCTGAAGCAAATGCAGCTATACTTCTGTAGCTGCCCCATCTCTGCTGCCCCCTGGGGTGGTGGCCAAACTGCAAACTCCCTGTCCCCAGCAGCTTTTCCCACTAACCTACTCTGTTGTCTTTGGTGTTTGTGGGTTGAGAAGTCTGGTAACTGCTGCAGCTGATTCAGGGCACTGGGGCACCCTCCGCCCGGCTCTTGCTCTCGTTGGTCTGCGCTGCCCACGCTGGTCTCTGCTCCGCTCAGCTCCACTCCCTTCCACTCCCAGCTCCGTGTGGGATAGACCTTACCCAAAGACTATCCAGGCTATCCTGGGCTAGAGCCCTGCTTCCCTCTGCTACCCTGTGGGTTCTGTAGTTCTAGAATTGGTTCAAAGTCATTTTTTATAGGCTTTTGGAGGGACTTGGCAGGGAGCTCATGCTAGTCTCTGCTTTCCAGCTGCCATCTTGGCTCCACCCCGCTATTTCACAGGATTCTTATGAAGACCGAATGAAATAAAATATGCAAAGCATTCTGCAAACTTTAAAGTGTTATATGAATACTACCTATATTATTATTATACTTTACTCATTCTGGAGTGGAGACTTGGTATTTTCTTGGCTGACAAATGAATATCCATGTATCTGGATGGAATTGTATTTCATCAAATTTTGGAGACAGTTTTCCTCAGTGTTACCAAGTACTAATGAAATTAGGAAATATTGAGTATAAAATTTGATTAAATCTTTTAAAAATTAGTTTTACAAACCCTGGAATTTTTGTTTCTGTAATTAGTCAGTGATATGAGAATCATACTGTTGTTTTGCTAAAACTCAAGTAAAGCTGCTTTTATTTTGCTTAAGCTATAAACTTTATATGAAAATTAGATTATCTTTTTTTGGCAATTTATGGTGGTGTGGTAGTCTTTTGTGGAGGGAATTTTAGAAGATATACTACATATGAAAGAATCTATTTTAACTGGGATTTCCTTGGTAAGGAATTTGTGATTCTTTTGTCACTACATAAACAATTACTCCAGTGGTTTTGAATGGTTTGATGTAAACTTGGAGTATCTCCATTGGCCAGGGACAGCACTGAGCTGTCTAACATTTCCATAAATGACTTGGATCAAGATAGAAATAGCATACTTATTAAATTGCAGATTACTCAAAGTTTCTGGAACGGGTTGGATAGTAACCATCGTGGATCTAAAAAGATTTTTGCTGGTTAGATGGTTTGGCCGGTTCTGATAGGATGAAATGCAATAATAATAAATGCCAAGTCTTTTATTTGGGTTAAAAAAAACTTCCTAACCATAACAAGGGAGGGATGACTAGATTGTTCATCTGCAGAGCTGTGATTTTATTTGATTTCAAACTCTATATGAATTAATGATGAGTTATAGCAACCAAGAACACTCATGAAGTTTTTAGGTAATTTCAACAGAGGTTTAATGTTCAGGACTAGGGAGGTCACAGGCCTGCTGTACCTACCTTGCTTTGTTTATACAACTTCTGGAGTTGCTGGGACAACTTTTTAGAAAGCACTGTACTGAAGAATGGTGGATAGAAGGTTGGCTTTAGAATCTGGAAGAACTATGTCCAATCCTACCCTCTATAGGAAACCTTTCTCATTCTTTCCTAATTTCAGTGACTTCCTTTTGTTAATCATTTCCTACTTAACCTGCATGTAGCTTTTGGTTTTTGGTAGAGATTTGTTTGCTTGTTGCCCTTGCCAGTAGATTATGACCCCCTGTAGGGCAGAGACTGTCTTACTTTTCTTTGTATTCCCATTGCTTAGCACAATTCCTGGCACATAGTAGGCACTTAATAAATGTTTATTGACTAGTTCTGCCTAATTCATTTTGTATCAGTTCATACAAGTCTTCCCATGTTTTTCTAAAACCATTCCTTTCATTGTTTCTTAGAGGATGATAGCATTCTATCACATATAACTATACCATAACTTGTTCAGATGTTCTCCAAATGATGGACTCCCCCTCAGATTCCACTTCTTTGCTACCACAAAAAGAGCTGCTATAAATACTTTTGTACATATGGGTCCTTTTCCTCTTTCTTTGAGGTATATTGCTTTCTAACCGGTCTCTCACTTTGGCTATTGCTATAGCCTTTAACTGGTGTCCTTGTCTCAAGTTTCTTTCCACTCTATCCATCTTCTCTACTGCCAAGGTGATACTTTTAAAACGTATATCTGATCTTGTTACCCCCTAGTAGTCTTTGAGCTCCGTTGACTTTTTGTTACTTCCAGGATTTTATATAAAGTCCTCTTTCATTTAAAGCCGTTTATAAGTTGGCTTCCTACCTTTCCAGTTTTCTTATTCTCTATTCCCATCCATATACTCTATGATCCCACTACATTTATTTGTTTGTACTCCTTGGAACATGACGCACCATCTCCCATTTCCGCGTTTTTGAATTGGATGTCCCTTATGCTTAGAATGCTCTATCCCATTATCTCCACCCCTTGATTTTTCTAGCTTCCCTCAAGACCCATCTCAGTTCACGCGTCGTTAGGAGTTCTTTCCTGATCTCCTTCTTCTTCTCATGGTTTCTTCTGTCACATTACCTTCATCCTTCTTTGTATATATTTTTTATGTGCCTAGTTACCTAACATTTTGTCTTTGTCATAGACTGTGACCTCCTTGAGGGCAAGGATTGGTTTTGTCTTTTGTTGTATCCTCTACACTTTGCACAGCGCTTGACATTTGAAAAAATAAATGTTCATTGACTGACCTGAGACTCAGCTTTCTCATTTATAAAATGGAGATCATAGTATTTAAACTACTACTACTTTATTGGGCATGAGGAAATACAGTGAAGTATAAAGTGCTATGCAAATGTGGTCTGCTGTTAAGTTCTTGAATAAAATTAACATTGAAAATGGAAGAGGAGACTATAAAAAGCAAATTGAAATGGCTTTGTAGGCAGCAAGGGATAACTGTAGAAATAAACTTTGGAAATGAGAAAGATATAAATAGTATTCTTTGTATAGAATCAAGAAAATAAGTCATAGTCAAGACACAGGTAGATATACAGTGATGAAGGATTTTATACATATGACCTTATAGAAATTTTTAAATTTTGCATCTTACATCCTCCACTGGAGACTTCTCTAACTATTCCAGATCCAGTGTTCTTTCCACTATACCAGGCTGCCTCTCAGAAATCATAGAATTTTCTATTTTGAATAGTCCTTGCAGATCATGTAGTTCAGAGGTTCTTAACCTTTTTTTTTTTGTGGTAATGGATCCTTGCAGTTTGGTGAAGGCCACAGACTCCTTATCAGAATAATATTTTTAAATGCTTAAAATAAAATATGTAGGATTACAAATAAAACTAAATGCATTGAAATAAACTTAGATTTTTCCTGACCCAGTTTCACAAAACCTGTGAACTATTTATGGACCTTTTGGGAAACTGTAGACCCCAGATTAAGAACCCCTGATCTAGTCCTACCCTCTTATTTTATATGGGAGAAAACTGAGGCTGAGAGAAGATAAGTAACTTATCCAAAGTCATGTAGGTTGTAAATGGTAGAGCTGGGATCACTATCTGGTTTTCCTGTTTTCTAGTCTAGTGCTGTTTTATAGTATACCATTCTGCCTCTAAATACTAATCAAAATAGAAAATCGAAGAGAATAAATAAGAAATTGAATGAAAAAGGGACTGTTACCATATTGAGTGGTTCTTAAATTTAATTTTTAGTTTCACTTAATGAGGGTAGTTGGTCTTGCATACTTCATAGGGTGATTGTGGGGTTAAATACAGGATAATATAAACAAGCTTTGAAAAGAATGAAATGCCTTATAATATTATGAGTCCATACATGGAGTATGTGGGGAGTTTACATCCGTATTTCAAATCTGTGTCTCCTAGTTGTGAATAAAATAATGGTATCATAACACAATCCAAAATGATTAAAGTTAATAAAATTGAAAGCACTGCTTTTGGGAGTAGTCTTGGCTAGTGGGATTTAGGACACCATGGATAAAATGAGTCATTTTCTTCCAATTCATCCTCCCCCAGCTCTTCTTTTATTTAAAGATCTCTAGAATATCTAAAACCTGATTAACTGAAAACAATTCTAACCGTATTCATAATATAGTGAACTTTCTAGCAAATAGGAAAAATATATTTGTGATTATGTATTATTCTCATTTTCTTATTTGATTTTAAGACATGATATGATTTCTAGGAGTAATATGCAGAACAGACTCTTCTCAGATAAGGTTTCTTCCATGTGTGCATTAAAATCACATACAAATCTATGATAGCTACAATTATAGAAATAACTACCATCATAACTTTGTTCTGAATATTGACATCGGATGAGGTGCTGAGCTTAGAGATATGTGTTGTGGAAATTGTCTGGATCAAGTCAAAACAAAACATTAGTTCTCTTTTGATGGTGAGGTTCTTCAAGTGCATAAATCTACAGATTGCATTATGCTAATTATATTGAGCCTAGAAAGAGTACAAAGCTTTCTCTTTTTCTTTCTTTCTTTTTTTTTTTTTGAAGGGGGAAAGTCAGGGCAATTGGAGTTGAGTGACTTGCCCAAGGTCACACAGCTAGTAAGTGTGTCAAGTGTCTGAGGCTGAATTTGAATTCCGGTTCTCCTGACTCCAGGGCTGGTGCTCTACTCACTGCGCCACCTGGCGGCCCCAGAAAACTTTCTCAGTCAAAGTCATTTGGTGAAAGAGAGTGGTCTGGCCATATTGGAGGAAGAAAGTTATTAAAAATGCATATTGCCCAGCAATGCCATGTAGGCACATGAGCTGTGTGAAGTTACTCTATCATTATCTTTCTCATGGGCAAATGTTATATATGACTTGTGAACTGGGGCCAGAATTAAATGAGCGAAAAGATTGGATTGGATAACATTTGGAAAATGCTACAGTACTTTGGGTAATCCCAAGTTGGTTGCTTTACTACAAAAGCTCATCTTTCTCATATCATTCTTCTTTTGATCCTCTTTTGCTGTAAATTATGGAATCTCCATGATCTTAGAAGAAGTTAAAATTACAGGTAACACACAAGACGAGGGAATAATGCATAATGTGAATAATCATGATGCTACATGTTGCCAATTAATACTTTTGGATGAGAAGAGCAATAAATGATGTAATAAAGTATACCATGGATATGTTACTCAGTTATGTTGTGATATGAAAGACAACAGTTGCATCAATTTCTTTCTGTGGTCTTCCCAATCCCTTTAAGATAATAAACGATTGAGAGGTACATTAAATAGATTTTCAAATGAGAATTTATGTAAAAACATACAAAGAATGTATATAATGAGGCTGGAGGCTGGAGGCGGTGGTGGTGGTGGTTCTGTTTTTCATTGACTTGAGAGGAATTAGCCATATCTATGAATGGTTCCAAAAAAGTACTTATTTGAATATTTGCATAATCTAGTGTTTCATCGATAACAGGTAAACTTTTAAAGAGCAGAGACTGTTTCAATTTTTTGGTTTTTGTATCCCCTTGCTTAGAACAGTGCCTAGAACTTAATAGTTACTTAATAAATTTTTATTGATTGATATAATGTAGAAATAACGGGACCTAAGAAACATAAATTCAAATCCTAATACTTCCACTGACTTTAATAGTGTGATCTGGAATCTCAGTTTTTTTTCCTTCTTTAACATGAGAGGTTTAACCTGAATAGTTTGTAAGGATGCTTCTTCACATAATGGATTCTGAAAGTCTATGATTTTAGTTCTAGTTTGGCATTTCATATATTTGTATGTTTATCTTAATTTTTGGGCCGCAGCAGAGGAAGAACCTTTTCTATTTAACTGATATCATGGATGACCCTATTAGAATAAGTAATAAGAATCTTCACAGATTATAAGCCAATAATAAAAAGCATACTTTTCATTTGCTTTGAAAAAATATTTTATACTTCATAATGTTTTATAAAAGTAGCAAAGACTTAGAAGTAGATATTACTGTAATTCTCTTCCGTGAATTTTTTTCACTGTGAAATGAAAGGAAAATTGTATAAAGTGAGAATTTACAAATTTGGTAAGTATTTACTGGCAGAGTGTTTGAGAAATTCTGTATTGGAATGAAGATCCAAAGTAGATTATGATATATTAGCATTCTATATAACTAACTTCATGAAAAGCTTAATGGTCTTGCCATTTTGGTAAAACATCATAAGACTTCTGAAATTTGCTATTAAATCTACTATGTGTCTAAAGAATTCACCTGTTCATTTCTCCAGACCTTTGGTTTTATCTACTTGAAAGAAATTGAGCCCGTATCATCCACTAGCATTCATTTTCTTAAATCCTGAACTTTTAAACCAGCAGGTAAGAACCATGTAGGGCCATTTATGCAGGTTTCCACATGCAGGTGGAAAGGCAGGGCTTATGCCAACTTCTTACACACTAATTTAATATTTTGGTGTTGTTTATTTTCTTTTAAACACAGATATACTTATCATTCAAATATTACAGTTTTTACTTTAAATATCTCAGAGCCTTGAAGATTTCTGGGCAAGCACTTGGAGCCTCAAAGATTTGGGTTGGAGAGAGAGCATTTACCCTGGGCTGTGAAGGTCAGCTCAGGGATCCAGGTCAGCAGAACTGACTGTCCCACTGAAAAGCACAGCAGGGGGCAGAGTCTAACTATGATACAAAGCTCCATTTCAGGAACTAACTCCGGAGAGATAAGTACATCAAAGAAAACAATGAAGAATGTCAAAAATTATGGTAGATTTAGAGATAATCCCCAAAGAAGAAGTAATTCTGAAACAACCGTAAGCTAAAATTCAAAGAAAAATGGATTTTTTTTTTTACAAGAACTACATAAAAGCCTAGAAGAAATGAAGAGTTAAAAATGAAAGAAAAACTCTAGAGAAAAGAATTGGAAGGAGAAATAAGTAGCCTAGAAGAGAGAGTGGTAAGCTTTACCCAGAAATGAACTATTTAAAACCAAGGGGGGAAATGGACCCATATTGGAATAGGAGACTTTCAGTTATTTCTGATGAAAAGAATGGAGCTCACTAGGAAGTCTAAAATAAACACAAGGGAGTTCAGAGGAAATGAGAAAGGTAAATTTATTTGAAGAATTGTATGATTGTGTAATGCAAACATTCTAAAAGGGAGAGAATAAGGTCCCTTCAAAATCTTAATGTCTTCAAGAGGGTATTTTGAGGGAGTTAAGATCAGAGAACTTGGGAATGGACTGGTTATTTTGAGGGAGAGAAAAGAAAGAGAAGGCAGGGTACAAGGAATATACCAGTGTAGAGAGGAGGAAGAAGGTGGAATATGCTATTCCTCTTTTTTTCTTTTAAATTTATTTTTAGTTTACAACATACAGTTCTACATTTTCTCCTCCTTCCTCCCCGCCCAAGATAGCATTGTAATGCAATATAGGTTCTACATAAACCTTCACATTAAACATATCTTCACTATAGTCAAATTGTAAAGAAGAATTACAATCAATGGAATGAACCATGAGAAAGAAGAAACACGACAAAACAAAGAGGGAGCAAGTAGTTTGCTTCAATCTTCATTCAGACTCCGTAATTCTTTCTCTGGATATGGATAGCTTTTTCCATCATGAGTCTTTTGGAGCTGTCTTAGAACCTTGCATTGCTGAGAAGAGCCAAGTCTATCAGTTGGTCATCACAGATAACAATGTGTCTGTAATTGTGTACAATGTTCTGGTGCTCCCCCCCTCACTCATGCTGTTTCTCGGGGTATGGGAGAAGAGTATACAAACACAAAAAAAGGGGAGTGGATATCAGATAAAACTTAGTCTTATCTAAAATCCACAAAGTAGGGTTGAACACATACACAAGTTTGACATAGAAATATAAACTCAACAGATCATGAAGTAGGGAGAGGGAAGGGGATGGGGGTTTAAGAGAAGTATGTTATAGGGAGGAAATAGTCATAAACAAAACAAACCTGATAATAATGAGGAATTGAAAGGGAGAAGCAAAATAAAAGAATTGTTTTTTTAAAAAATGATTGGAGAATGGGAGAACAAATTTTGGAATATGGATATAATGAAATATTCGACAATAACAACTTAAAAAAGAGACAATTTCAGCAAATCCTGGATTTTATGAACTGATGTAGGATAAAGTAAGCAGAACCAGGAGAATAGTTTATACAAGGACAGTAACACTGAGAAAGAAAACAAATTTGAGGGTTTTTTTTTTTTTAAAGAACTCAGTTGAATGCGATGACCAGTCACATCACCAGAAGACCTGTGATGAAGCATATTAACCTCCTGACAGAGAGGCAATGGACTTAAGGTGTGGAAAGAAACATACATTTTTGAACATGGCCACTCTGTGGATTAATTTTGCTTATATATGCTTATTTGTGAAAAGGAATTTTTTCTTCTTTTATTTCTTAATTGGGGGAAAGAAGATTTGGGGATGGAAGGATAGCATCAGTGAAATTTTAAAAAAAGACCATTGAAACATTAAAAAAAATACACTGAAGAGAATAGAAGGCAAGTTTAGAAGGAAGCACAAACAGGCAGGACTGTTTTGAGAGTAATGTGTAGAATTTATTATATACTTTTTAAAAAAACAACTAATATGAAATGGAGATTCATGATTTCATATAAAGCTCTCTCACTGTTTTTCTATTTGTATGGAAATGCCCTTTTTTCACTGTTTAAGTTCTGAATCCAAAAAAAGAAAAAAAATTACTGGCTAATCTCTGATTTATTAAAGTAGTCGGTAAGCAGAAATTTCATTTTCAAACCCACAGTGTTTTACTATATGCATAAATTATAAATTAAAATAAATTTAATTTTAAATATAGATTGTGTCCAGAATTGCACAAGAATAGCTCTTGCGTGGTCATAGCTTGAATTTAATCTTCAGAACTTTTTAATCTAGAATTTATTTTTGATTTGTATTCCCACCCAGTTTTCCTCTGGGAATTTCAGAATTAAGCTTGTAGTAGGGTCTTCACAGCAAAAGGAAACGGGTCTTGAGTGTCTATGCAAACACTAAGAATTACAAAACATTTATTATAGGACAAGACATTTAGTATAAATGGGGAGAACAATTTGTGAAGTTGTTAGATACAAAACATCTACAGACAGTTTTGAAGAAATGACTCCTGCATTTAAAAAAGTACAATTTCAAGAGCAAGGGATAAGTTAGTCATAACATACTGTATATCTGGTCATACCAGGTAACGGCATGATACCCCATATGGGGAGGGGAGGATGGTATTATGTCATCCAGTGCCACTTTTGAAGGAATATATTTTTCATTGACATTGTGTAGTCATTATGTATATTTTCCTGGTTCTGCTTACTTTACTTTTTGTATTACTTCATGTGTGTCTTTCCATATGTCTTTAGATTTGTCATGCTCATTTCTGGATAATTCTTTGCATTCATGTACCATAATTTGTTTAGTTAGTCATTCCCTATTCTGTGGGCATTTACTTTGTTTCCAGTTCTTTGATATGATGGGCAACAATGCTGCTATAACTGTTTTGGCATATATGGAGCCTTTCTTTTTCTCAGTCACCCCCTTTGGGTGGCCTTACAGTGGAATCTCTAGGTCAAACTATACGGGCATTTTCATCACTTTATTTACATAATTTCAAATTGCTTTCCATAATAGTGTTAATTCATATCTCCCATCAGCAATGCTATTATATTTAAAGTATAATTCCCAAATGTTATATCTTTTTTTTAAAAGCTAGACTTAAGATTTCATCGATATAAGGAGATTGAGATGAAGAACTACCAATGCTATTTCTCATTAAGTAACTTTTAACATTTATTTAGTAACTATTAACATGGTAGTTACTTTATAAATGTTGATCGACTGAATGTAAACATACATTGTAGATAGATGGAGATTAGCAATTACTCTGCAATTTATAGTCATAGAGAGTTACCTGTGGCATTGAGAAGTTAAATGATTTGGCCAGGGTATGTATCAAAGATGAGACTTAAACCCAAGTATTCCAGGATCAGAGGCCAGCTCTACCATAGTGTACTACTTCATACTTGATTTGCAAGCCTAGAAAGATCATTTAAAAAGAGAACTTTTAGTGATTTCTCACCATATCGAATTTCAGAAATATGAAGCTCTTAATCCTGAGTGTAACAACTGATAGCCATCTAATGGCTCATTTTTCTACTTCTGATTTCCTCCCAGCAAAGTCAGTATAAATCATTTTTTTTTTCTACATGGAGGCTAGATTACCTCTTTTGCTCATACCTGTGTGTGTGTGTGTGTGTGTGCGCGCGCGCGCGTGCTTGCAATGCTTATCAACATTTTTTTAAGAGCTGATCAATGAATTTTTTCAATCCAATGGGAATTTCATTTGTTGTGCTCAGAAGTTCTGGGCAGTTCTCTTTTTTTCCCCTTTGTTAGCATGTTAAGATGTTTTGTTCTGTTACATTCTTCTGTGGCACTTATGATCCTTAGGTTGTCAATGTGCATATTGTCTTTGAGATCAGTATGTTTTGCTTGCACAGTGAGCATATATGCTTTTAATTTTACCATTTTTTCTTTTCTTCCAGGTTTTCCTTCACTTCTGTGTATTTGCATTCCTAATATATTGTTCTCTATTTGGTGAGATTTGCTATAGATGCTTCACATTTTTCTATTCTGCTTGTCATTTTTTGCTTATGTAGGTTATAAATTCTGCTCTCTCAATTCTCATTTCTCATTTAAACTATTCAGGAACAGTGTGTTGTGTTTCTACATTCTCCTCAAATTTCACAGGGTCCTCTTTCATCAAATGTTTGATCATTTTCTTTTGGAGTATTTATTTATAGATGCTTGAACTCATTGATTAGATCTGGAGGCTACATATTTCCTTTTGTTGTTACTGTTTTCTTGTTGATTTATTTTTTTATGTACAAGTTCTTTGAATTTTCTTTTTTTCTGAAATCTTTAGTACTCTCAGTTTCCCCATACCTTATTTTCCTTATTACTCACTTCTTGACTTTCTCCCCTCTGATTGTGGAGTTTGGATCTCACAGTGTCTTGGCCACCTCCCATACTGGGCAATTCATGGTTCACCAGCCTAGGTCTCTGCCCCAAGTGAATTTTGGGTGGTCGGAATTGGCCCCAGCTACATGTTACGCGTTTTTTCCTCAAGCTTGGTGGAATGCACACCGGTGTCCTGTCCTGGTTAACTGTCCTACACCTTCTGTTTCTCAGTTCTCTGACCTAGCACGAGTAGTTCAGAGCCTGTTTTCCCTGGGATTTGCAGTTCAGAGCTTAGCGGTAGTGATGCTTTTGGGTTGCCTTCCACAGCAAAGTTTGCTCCTGAAGGGGTATATCTAAACCGGCTGTTGAGGCTGCAGCAAACTTCTGCAGCCTAGATACAGGGTGTCCATGGCTCTGGGAAGAGGGTGGAAGGACTAGGCTGTAGGGATTATCTTTTCTGTTACCAGAGAAGTTAAGAAAACTGAGGAGGTTTCAAAGAAATCTAGTCAGTTTTGGCTCACTATGTAAATGAGTGAGCTGATAATTTAGGATGTACTAGGAAGGATACAGTACTGCTAGTCAGAAAGCCTGGATTCTCTCATGTTTGCTCTGACAAAGTCACACAGCTACTTGTAGGCAATGTAGGCAACTCAGTTTATCTCTTTAGGACTCAGTTTCCTCACTGATAAAATGAGAAAAAAATTCTGCGATTCTTATTTCCCTAATAAAGTGATGATTTCACAGAAGTTGAAAGCAGTTTTGGCGGTATCTCTGAACTTCACCATCATGCCTCCGCTGCCTCCTTACTCTAGAAATTCTTTCAACACTTAGGGCTTTCTTACCCTGCAACATTCTTCCCCTCCTGTGACCCTCTTCCCCCACTGCAGTCTTCATTTTAGGGAGGGGCCCAGGCAGGTCATGCTTCATTTTCCTCTGAGATCTGCTTATGATGCTCTCTAGACTTCATGAACATTATGCTCCCGGTTAGGTACCTTCCCTCCACCTTTACCCCATTTTTCAGTAGTGTGTTGTCTTCCCTCGTTAGAAAGTAAGTTTCTTGAGGGCAAGGCCTGTGGGTTTTTTTTTGTTTTTTGTTTTGTTTTTGCCCTGTATTTGTATCTTCTACATTTAGCTTGTATTGTACTTAACAAAAATGCTCATTACTTTGTCTGTTGCTTTTTAATCATCATTCAGATGTTTTAAAGTAAGTGAATTATCTATAGTGATATTGTTTTCTGAATTTTTTGCTTAATGGTCTTTACTTTTTTTTTTGGTTTAATTTATATACAGCGAAGTGATTGTGGATAAAATCTTAGCACTATGGTGCATAATGTCACTTAGTATATATCCTTTAATAAACTACACATAAACAGCCCTTACCAAAAACAAAAATCCTTTTTTTTTTTTTTCGGTTTGTGGTGGTGGTGGTAGAGGAGGCAAGAAGACCCATTGAGATGAAGCAAGACTCTGGACTCAATCTCCCCAAAGTAAAGCCAGATACATTTTCCCTTTAGGCTTCTGGGGTACCCCTGAACAATTGGATTTTCTTTCTCTTAGCACAATCACCTCTAGTCCTCATTCGGTGTGTTTCACCTATTGTTAACCATCAGTGATTAATACTTAAGTTCTATTTAATAAATTAACACTGAGTAGCAAGAACTGAGTTTTAAACATCCCCCTCTGCAAACACCTAGGGAACAGTGAGCACTCTTCTCCCTTTCTGCCTCACTCTCTGAGAAGAGTGGGCTCAAATTTAAAATAATTGCTACATAGTATTGGTCCTACCAAGTTCACTTTCAAATGCAGCATAATTACTGGGATGAGTCCTCCACTAACACTGAGCTGGATCCCAAAGGTTGTTTCTCCAGGGCTTAATACTAGACTATGTGTTTACAAAACCCAATGTAGGCTGTAGTCCCAGACCTCTTGTTACTACTGTTCTGACCTTAAGCTCACAAAGTCATAGTTGTCTGTCATACACCTTTAAAACAGGAAAGAATATTCACAAAGAACAAAGACCCATATTCATGGGCCACATGTCAGCCTTGGATGGAGAGAGCCTAAGGCTTGTCCCCACCTAGAGACTTAAAGAAAATTCTGTCTTCACAAATACTGACAGGGAGAAAAAGAGCACAGGCGAAAGGCTTGATTTTGCTGGTTAGTACATTTTGAATGCAGCCCAATTAGAGTCTCTCAGCAGTCAAAAGACTCCTCTTTATTTCGTGGTTAGAACAAGATAAGTTACAGAATGTCTGTGCATATTCCAGACTTTACATGGAGATTGCATGCTCATAAGGACTGGACTTACTGGCTAGTTTCCCCCTGTACCCCCAGTTACAGAGAGAGTTAGAACTGTGCAGAATCGCTCTTAATCTGTATAGTGCCAATAAGAATGGAAAATAAAAAAAACTAGGACCAAAAATTTAGGTGGGTAGTCACTTATCTGGGAGTTGGTGGTAACCAGGAGGTGAGATGGTGGCCTGGATCCTGGGAAGATAGAGTGAAGCTTCTCCTTCTGAGCCGAAGGTAATTCTGAGGGTGTAATCCAATGATATGTAATATTATAACCTTATGACTAAGTCAATGTGTATGTTATTTTCATTATTCTTTCCTCATTTGGTATAATTTCATATGTCATCCTATATTTCTTCATATTCTATATGTTTACACCTATGTATAATCATACCAATGGCATGATATTATTCTGATATGTTGATATACCACAGTTTTTGAATTACTTGATACTTTTAGAGTTTTAAAAAATTACAAATAATCCTATGGTGAATATTTTTGTGTAGATAGGTATTATGTTCCTATTAATATTCTTATGACCTAGTTTAGTGGTTACTTTCTTGGGTCATTGTGTAATGCCATGTTGTTTTAAAAAAAAAGTTTAGAACAATCTCCTGCTCCATTAGTAGTATATCATTCAATGTTTTTTCTTTCTTAGCTCTGCTAGCATTAAAATTTTTTCCCCTTCCTCTTCTTTTGGTCTTCTCTTCCTCCCTTCCTCTTCTCTTCTCTTCTCTTCTCTTCTCTTCTCTTCTCTTCTCTTCTCTTCTCTTCTCTTCTCTTCTCTTCTCTTCTCTTCTCTTCTCTTCTCTTCTTTTCTCTTCTCTTTCTACTCCCTACTTTGGCAGCTAGGTGATAGAGAGAATACAGTGCTGGACCTAGAGTTCAAATCCTGCCTCAAACACTTAAACGATAAATCCTGGGCAAGTTACTTAACTTTTCCACCTCAGTTTCCTCATCTATAAAAATAGGATAATGATAGCACCCCTCTTCTAGGGTGTTTGTGAGGATAAAATGAGAAAATATTTGTAAAATGATTTTTAACCTTAAAGCATTATATAAATCTGCTTGCTATGATGATGGCGGCTACTACTACTACTGCTACTACTGCTACTTTTGCTTCTGCTTCTACTTCCACTTCTGCTACTTCCTCCTTCTCCCCCTTCCCCGCTCTTGCCCCGTGACTTCTTCCATTTCGTTTATTTCCTCCCACTTCTCTCTCTGTCTCACCCTCTCTGTCTGCCCTCCCCCCACCTCCCCCACTATTTCTCTCCTCTTTTTTCTCTGTCATTTCATTGTTGCTGGAAACATAATAATGCAGATGTCATCTAGAGTCCTAGAGATTGCCTGGATCATTGACAGTTTAAGTGATTTGTTAGCATGTCAGAAGAAGGTTCCTGACTTTGAGGCTGGCTTTCTTTCCAGTATGCTATACTGCTTCCCGGTTTTATTCTTTTACAACTATCTTTGGCAGTTTAATGGATGTCATGTGATAATCTTAGTTTTTAAAATTACATTTTTCTAATTACTAGAGTATCTTAATAACTTTTCATTTGGTTATCAGTATTTTGCGTCATTAATTTCTAGATCTCCCTTTAATATTCTTTGATCATTTTGATGTTAAGATGTATATCTTATTCTTAGTAATTTGTGTGAATTTCTAAGTAGTTTTATGTTAGATTTTTATAATACTGCTAGATACTTTGGTGGACTTGTGATTTAATCATTGTGTTCTCTCCAGTGGTTCAGATTGTATCCCTGTCCTGGGGAAATTTTATTTATATCCTCTTGTGAATCTTCCATGGGAGCAGGGGTCTGCACAATCTGCTGAGGGTTTTTCTTTACATTTATGACACTTGTTACATAACTCTAGGCAAGTCACTTAATCCTTCTCAGCCTCAGTTTCCTTATCTATAAAATGGGCATGGTAATAGCATCTGCCTCACAAAATTGTTGTGAAGATCCAATGATAATAATGATAATATATGTATCATTCTTTGTATACCTTAAAAGCTCTGTATAAATTCCAGCTTTTGTTACCATCATCATCAGCAATATTATGTAAATATCATTGGAACAGTTATACTGTTCATAAGCTGTCCATTTTTTTTTTTACTACATTATTGCCTGATCTAGTTTTCTGCTTATATATCTTTATGCCATTTCATTTATGTGGTTCTTCATTGGTAATATGTTTTAGCTACTAATGCACATTGTGTTCCTCTGTATTTTGCTTTTAGTGAACTGCAACTTTATTTCATATTTATTTATTTATAAGTTAATTTATTTATTTTTAGTTTTCAACATTCACTTCCATAAGTTTTAAACTTTCTTCCCCTCCCTCTTCTCCCCTTCTCCAAGATGGCATGCAATCTGATATAGGCTCTACATATACATTCACATTAAACATTTTTCACATTAGTCATGTTGCAAAGAAGAATTATAACCAATGGACTGAACCATGAGAAAGAATAAACAAAAGAAAACAAAACAAAAAAAAGAGAGCCCAAATAGTATGCTTTAATCTGCTTTCAGGCTCTGTAATTCTTTCTCTGGATATAGATAGCATTTTCCATCATGAGTCTTTTGGACTTTTCTTAGAACCTTGCATTGCTGAGAAGTGCCAAGTCTATCAAAGTTAGTCTTTGCACAAAGTGACTGTAACTATGTGCAATATTCTTCTGGTTTTGCTCCCCACACTCAGCATCAATTCATATAATTCGTTCCGAGTTTTTCTGAAGTCTGCCTGTTCATCATTTCTTATAGCACAGTAGTTTTCCATTACATTCATATACCACAATTGCTTCAGCCATTCTCCAATTCATGGGCATACCCATGCCAGTTCTTTACCACCACAAAAAGAGCTGCTACAAATATTATTGTACATGTGGGTCTTTTTCCCATTTCTATGATTTTTTTGGGATATTCCCCTAGAAGTGATGTTACTGGGTCAAAGGGTATTATAGACCTTTGGGCATAGTTCTAAATCTACAACTTTATTTCTCCAGAGGCAATGATATTCTGTGACTTGTAGGTATATGGCATGTTGATGTTAAAAGTCTAGGTGTTTGTTTGAGACCTAAGCTTGATGTCATTAAATGTACTTTCTAATTTCCCAAGGACAATCTCGATCGCTGTCTTCCTATTTAATTTTGAGGTATCTACCAAGATACCACAAATAATGATAAAGTTTTAGGGGTTTTCAATCCGATAATTGACAGCCTATGTAAAGGTATAGAGATGGAAGATAGATTATGTGTGAAGAATAGCAGAAAAATTAGTTTGGGTGGATTGAAGATTGTATGAAGAAGAGTTAACTTAAATAGACTAATGTTGAATGATTTGGAAACTGTTAATTGCTATATAAATGTTGGCTATTATTATTATTAGTATTATTAATGTTAATAAATTTAAAGAAATATGGTGAACTAGGTTGTAAAGCAGTTTTAATGCCAAGCTTTCTTGTAAACTCATTTTTTTTCTCTACCAATTTTCACTGATTTATAAGGTACTAAAATTCCTAATCCTCTTATTTCCCTCCATAAGATTTAAAATTAAAAAAAATTGTTATGATCAACCAAGATCAGACTCCTTACCCTTCAACCTCTCCCCCAAATGTAAACATAAGAAAAACCAAACTCATCGAAACATATATAGTCAATCAAAACAGATCTCCACATTGGCCATGTCCCCCCAAATATTTATCTCATTCCTCATTCTGAGTCCTTCATCTCTTTTTAAAAGGAGGTGAGCAGCATGTTTAACTAATTGATCCTCTGGAATCCTGGGCAGTCATTATGTTGATAAGAGTTTAGCACAATAATATTTCATCATGTTTATATACCAAAATAATATTTACTCATTCCCTAATTTATGGGCACCCCTCAGACTCCCATTCTTTACCTCCTCAAAAAGCTATATTTTTGTATATCCTTAGTGTTTTGTTTAGGATTAATCCCTCCTTTAATCTGCCCTACCAATTCACCCTTCTTCCTTCTCCCCTTTCCCTCTTAATTTTCCTGTTGAGTGAAATGTATTTCTGTACCCAACTCACTCACTCACTCTCTCTCTCTCTCTCTCTCTCTCTCTCTTCCCCTTCTTCCCTCCCTCCCTCATTATTTATTTATTTAATATTTTTAGTTTTTAGCCTTAATTTTCACAAGAGTTTGAATTACAAATTTTCTTCCCATTCCTACCCTCCCCCCACTCCAAGATGGCATATGTTCTGATTGCCCCATTCCCCAGTCAACCTTCCTTCTGTCACCCCACTCCCCTCATGCCCTTTTCCCTTTCTTGTAGGGCAAGATAGATTTTTATGCCCCATTGCCTGTATATCTTACTTCCTAGTTGCATGCAAAAACTTTTTTTTTGAACATCTGCTTTTAAAACTTTGAGTTCCAAATTCTCACCCCTCTTCTTTCCCCACCCACCCTCCCTAACAAGGCAAGCAATTCAACATAGATCACCTGTATATCATTATGCAAAACCCTTCCACAATACTCATGTTGTAAAAGACTAACTTCCTTTCTATCCTATTCCCCTTTATCCAGTTTTCTCCCTTGACCCTGTCCCTTTTCAAAAGGGTTTGCTTTTGATTACCTCCTCCCTGTATCTGCCCTCCCTTCTATCATCTCCTCTTTTTTATCTCCTTCCTCCTTCTTTCCTGTGGGGTAAGATATCCAATTGGGTGTGTATGTTATTCCATCCTCAGGTCAAATCTGATGAGAGCAGGATTCACTCATTCCCCCTCACCTGCCCTCTCTTCCCTCCCAACAGAACTGCTTTTTCTTGCCCCTTTTATGTGAGATAATTTACCCCATTCTATCTCTCTCTTTTTCCCTCTCTCAATATATTCCTCTCTCATCCCTCAATTTTATTTTATGTTTTTAGATATCATCCCTTCCTGTTCAACTCACCCTGTGCCCTCTGTCTATATGTATATGAATATTCCCTTCAGCTACCCTAATACAGAGGTCTCATGAATTATACACATCATCTTTCCATGTAGGAATGTAAACAAAACAGTTCAACTTTAGCAAGTCCCTTTGATTTCTCCTTCTTGATTACCTTTTCATGCTTTTCTTGATTCTTGTGTTTGAAAGTCACATTTTCTATTTAGCTCTGGTCTTTTCACTGAGAAAGCTTCAAAGTCCTCTATTTTATTGAAAATCCGTATTTTGCCTTGGGATATTATGTACTCAGTTTTTCTGGGCAGATGATTTTTGGTTTTAATCCTAGCTCCTTTGACCTCTGGAATATCATATTCTAAGCCCTTCAGTCTCTTAATGTAGAAGCTTCTAGATCTTGTGTTATCCTGATTGTGTTTCCACAATACTCCAATTGTTTCTTTCTGGCTGCTTGCAGTATTCTCACCTTGATCTGGGAGCTCTGGCATTTGGTGACAATATTCCTAGGAGATTTCTGTTTGGGATCTTTTTCAGGAGGCAATTGGTGGATTCTTTCAATTTCATTTTACCCTGTGGCTCTAGAATATCAGGGCAGTTCTCCTTGATAATTTCTTGAAAGATGGTGTCTAGGCTCTTTGTGATCATGGCTTTCAGGTAGTCCAATAATTTTTAAATTCTCTCTGCTGGGTCTGTTTTCCAGGTCAGTGGTTTTTCTAATGACATAGTTCACATAGTCTTCCATTTTTTCATTTCCTTTGGTTCTATTTTATATCTTGATTTCTTATCAGGTCACTAGCTTCCACTTGCTCCAATCTAATTTTTAAGCTAGTATTTTCTTCAGTGGTATTTTGGACCTCCTTTTCCATTTGGCTAATTCTACTTTTCAAGGCATTCTTTTCCTCATTAGCTTTTTGGAGCTCTTTTGCCATTTGAGTTAGTCTATTTTGTAAGGTGTTATTTTCTTCATTATTTTTTTGGGTCTCCTTTAGCAAGTCATTGACTTGTTTTTCATGGTTTTCTCACATCACTCTCATTTCTCTTCTCAATTTTTCCTCTACTTCTCTAACTTGCTTTTCCAAATCCTTTTTGAGCTCTTCCATGGCCTGAGACCAATTCATATTCTTCTTGGAGGCTTTTGATGTAGGCTCTTTGACTTTGTTGACTTCTTCTGGCTGTATGTTTTGGTCTTCTTTGTCACCAAAGAAAGATTCCAAAGTCTGAGTCTGTGTCCTATTTCAGTGCCTGTTCATGTTCCCAGCCAACTACTTGACCCTTGAGTTTTCCTTGGGGGTATGATTGCTTGTAGAGTAGAGAGTACTTTGTCTCAAGCTTGAGGACTTTATGCTATTGTTTTCAGCTCTATTTCTACACAGCAAGCTCTGCCACACCAGCGCTACTCCTCCCCTAAGAACCGCCAGTCTGGACTGGATGCAGATCTTAAGATGGCTCCGAACTCCTGATCTGCCACTTAATTACTCCCACCAGGTGGGCCTGGGGCCAGAAGCAATTGCAGCTGTAGTTCTGTAGCTGTACCTCCTCTGCTGCACCGCCCCCCAGGTGGTGGCCAAACTGAGAACTCCTTTCACTCTGTCCCCCATAGTTTTTCCCACTAACCTTCTCTGTTTAGTGTTTGTGGGTTGAGAAGTCTGGTAACTGCCACAGCTCACTGATTCAAGGTGGTAAGGACTGTTCTGCCCAGTTCCCAGTCTGGTTGGTCCAGGTGCAGCCCACACTGGCCTCTACTTCTCTCAGCTCCCAGTTCTGTGCATGATAGACCTTATCCAGTGACCATCCAGGCTGTCCTGGGGTGGAGCCCTGCATCCCTCAGCTATTCTGTGGGTTCTGCAGCTCTACAATTTGTTCAGAGCCATTTTTTATAGGTTTTTGGAGGGCGGGGCGAGGTGGAGCTCACGCAAGTCCCTGCTTTCCAGCTGCCATCTTGGCTCCGCTTCCCCCCGCCCAATTTCTTTCTAGGATTTGTAAGGTTGTTGAGAATTACAGTATCACTGTGACATCTATTTTTTTTTTTCTGTAGAGTTTTATAATTTACATTCTTCAGTCAGGGTTAGGAAGGATTTGGACCTGTAGTTTCATTGTTGTAGGGACTTAGCCTGAGGCAAGGAAATTTCCCCTGCCAGTACAGAACTAAAACTGTTCTGTAGTTTATAATCTTAGAGAATTTTCTGGAAGACTGAAGAGGTTGAGTGATTTGCTCATGATTACAAAGCCTGTATGTTTTGGAGGCAAGACTTCAACCTAGCACTGTGTTATATGTTATAATCTCTTCTTTTGTTACCCATGGAATGTTCCTTTCTGACCAAAGGGCTCTAGCTCTGGGCTCAGGTAAACGTGTTACTCCTATGGGAGCCTGGAACCAAAGAGAGGGTAGCAGGTTTTTTTTTTTCTTACACTGTCTAATTCATTCTATCCTCACCCTACCCCACACATTCCAGAAAAAAAATCTCTCAAATAAAAGTTGAGTATGGCTTAAAGTCTGGTGTCTCCTCATCTAGGAATTAACAGAGTCCCTTCTAGAGAAGGTATACTCAGGGTACCTAGATACTAGGTATAGGACAGATGTTTAATTCTTCTATCTCAAAAGAAATACTCTAAATGAAAGACTCAGAAACACACGTTGACAAATAGTAAAAACATGAAACAAAATAAAATGTGAAATAGTATCCCATCACTCCTAATTTGTAGGGGATGTAAAGACAACTTTGTAGGACTGCACTTCATATCTGCCCTGTACAAGAAACTCAAAAGTCCATGTCTTCTGGCCAGCAAGGCATGGCTCTTTAGTCTTTTCAGGTGCACAATCTTTGTAGCAGTGGTGCCTTTCTGAGAATTGTCCCTGAACATTACCTATTAGGCAGCTAGCCCTCTTCTTGAATTTATCTGTGACTGACAGAGGGCTGGGAAACACCTGGGCTCAAGGAAAGAAACACAAAACAGAAGAGACAACCAGGGACCTGAGGTGTTGTTTTTCTTTTGCCCAGGCAAGTACATATTATTACTCTCACATGAATGCAGTTACTATTGCTAAGGGTTTGGTGGCAGGGGAGAGGTTAGGGGGTAGGGTGAAGAAAGGCACTTGAAATCCAAGAAGCTACATTGAAAGATAAGCTGGAATCTGTCTTTCCTTACTCTGTATATACTCTGCGTAGTGGGCTCAAGTTGATGTTGGCAAACAGCTTTGATAGTCAGTGGCTTTTAAGGATACTTGAGGACAAACCAGGGGCCCCTGGTTATGCTTGTCCTTTAGTAAGGGGCCCTATGGATCCAATGTACATACATCCATCACTATGCCTGGGGCCCCGTACAACAGATCGGGGATTTCCCTGATTCCAGGTATGCTTATTTCATATTTCATATTTATATATATGTGTATATATATGTATATACTCACACACATATATATACATATACATATGTATGCGTATGTATGTGTGTATACATATATGTACACTTATTGTATTGGTTTAAACCTTTAGCCTTTATCAGAATAAAAAAATGCTAAACCTTTTAAAAATGTTTGACCTTCCTACTTTTGAAGTTATATTTAGTCACTGTCTTGAAAGTGAAAGAAAATTTGGGTATTTTTTTGAAAAATAGTGCAAAAACAACAGTTTAAATTTACACTCCTGTATTTTAATACCATATAGGAAATCCTGTACAATTCTGTAATGCTTTTCATTATTTATTTCCCCATTCCCCTTGAATCTTTTATTGGAGTGTGTGAGTTCAGATTCAGATATCTTCGAAAGCTCTAAGATTTGTTTTTTGTGGATTGTTTTTCTCTAAACTTCCCTCCTTCTCCAAGACTTCTTCTAATTCTTGATTTTTTAAAAAGGTATTATATTGAGAGATCTACTTTGAAGGTTTAAAATATTTCAGTAAAATTCTGTCGAATGTTGTTTGTGATCTTTGTGTTATGAAAATACACTTTGAGTGATTTTTCAGAGGAAAATTATTTATGTAGTTACTGGGGCCCTGATAGATTAAACAACCTGTCCATAGTTTCACAGTATATGGTAAAAAAAAAATCTATAGCTGTACATGTATGATGTGTATTAAAATTCAATACATAATATGTAATGTAATTATTCACTGTACCCAAACATGTATATGTGCAATTTATTTTCCTTGCTTCCTTTTTCTATTCATATATATGTATATATATATATATGCAGTCTAGTTATTTTTTCTCTTTATACTGATACATATTGACATATGTAATCTATATAGAGAAATAAAGAGAAATATAGATACATATATATTGATAGATGCACATCATAAATATCTATCTATATCAACATATATAGAAAATCAGTAAATTGCATATATTTATATATACATGTATATCTATATGTACACATATATGCATGCTTGAATTCAGTGAATTTCTTACAAGACACTGTAGATTTTTTTGTTTTTCTTCCTCTTTATTTACCTTGTTCTTGTTCTCTACCTACCCTTCGCCAATTTAGGATCAGGAATTATCTTTAAATAAAATTGGGCCAGCATTTACATTTCTCTTCTGGATGGCATTGTTGGTCTCTTCCTGAAAGGCAAAGTATAATATATCAGCTCATTTACTTGGGCTTCCTGTTCCCTGGTACTGTATTGAGCCAGAAGGAGGGGGTAGAACTCTTAAGGTATAAAATGAGAAATCGTTCAACTGCTATGTTTGAAAATGCTATACTGTACATGTTTTTAATTGTGGACAAACAGGGAACTGTAATCCTTGTTCATCCTTTATTTTTTAATCTATAAATTGGAATACTGATTTAATATTTTATTCTTAAGCAACAAAAATGATTCACAGAGCCATATTTTTCAGGTCTTGTGAAATGGAGGCAGCCTAGGGATGAATATATGCCTGTTCCTGTCTGGAACTTAATTACTTAGTCTCTGGGAGCTATTTGGTTGAGTCTTTGCATAATTTACAATTTGTCCTTTGAACTTAAATATGCAGAAACCAGAATCGTCTTGTAAATTTATGTCAGTTCAACCTTAAAAGAGAAAACACCCCTCTGCTTAAAAGAAATGGTACTTCCTGCTTTCATAAACAGTCATGTGCATAGTTTAGCAAGGCCTGATGCCTCTGGAGCTTTTTTCCTTTATAGCACCATTGAATCACAGTCTTCATAGAAGTACTGCGAATCTTGTGGCCTCGTTCTGAACAAAAGGGATTAGAGAAGAAAAATCTCTTGATAAAAGACTTTGGATAGCAAGGTCAGGCAATCTTGGTTGTGAATATTTTCTGATTTTTCCAGAAATCAAGCAGAAGATTGAGCTGCTGATGTCAGTTAACTCTGAGAAGTCGTCCTCTTCAGAAAGGTACAGCTACATCTCTTGCATGAACAATTAATGGTGTAGCGCTGCTAAGGAGCAAACCAGTGTATTTTTTTCTTGTCAAGTTTGATATAATGTATTTTATTGTATGGTGATTTTTTGTGCTGTATTTATATTGGTTGAACTATTCTTTCTTTGCAGAGGATTGTGGATTCTTTTTTTTTTAAGCAAATAGTGAAATCTAACCGGCTGCAGCATGCAAATGACTATATAGCATATTGCTGGTTTGTGTATAGTAGTCATTGAAAGCTTAAAATTTTTTTTTAACAATGAAGAATTCCTTGGTTTCTTCCAAAAAATGGCAACATTAGATTTTTTTCTTCCTTTATTTTTGGGAGGCTGGTATAAATTACTAAGGTTATCTGTTAAATCTATGTTGAAAAAATTGAGTTTTTTATTGTGCTAAACATGTTGTATGGAAAGGGAGTGCCCTTTGTAAATAGCTTAGGAATTGCAAACCCACAGATTAGTCACATTCTGTGAGATAGATATGATGCTTCTTCAAGTCTGTGCTAGGAAATGGAACAGTCACTGCATGCGGTAATGGTTCATGCCTGCAGGTAAGGACAAAATGACTCAGAAGTATTTTTAAAGCAATTATTTCATCTGTCAATCAAATGATTATACTTTTAAGTAGATATTTCACATTTACTTAGTATTTTGCTCTATGAAGAAGAACTAAGAAATTTTTGTTTTGGAACTGAAATAAAGCTGTAATAATTGGCTTGGTATAATAAATAGTAAAATGGATTTGCTACTGTTTCCCAGAAATATGTATACTAAATAGTATTACATATTCAGAGTATTAAAGGAGTTATGTTGTTTTCCTTTATCATGTTTATTTAATATATACCGAATATTGACATTTTACAATTGAATAGCAAGCTGGTTTTTTTGGGGGAGGGGGCAGTAATTTATATATTTTTGCATGTTTTTTTCAAACTGCAGAAACATAAGTAGTTTAAAATTAAAAATAATAAAATACACAAAATGATTGAAGATATAATGTATTCATAAAGGGGATTTAATTTAATGAAGTGCTATATAAAGAGTAGTCTTTTAGACAAAATGATTACTTTTAATGAATTAATTAGTATAATGAGGAGGTGGGTATGTGTCCTTAGACTAAAACACTGCATAAATTTCTTATGTGATTAAAAAACGTAGCTGAATGGAGAAAATGGTGGGAATTTTGTTGTCCTTTTCTGGAAATTAGAGTTCAATGTGATGATTTTCTTTTCCTAAAATAAATTTTCAAAGGTTTGTTTCTTGTGCATCTCTCACTTCAGATCTGTGGCTAGCCATAAGATATTGAACATTCTTGTTTTCTGAGGAAACTAACAATCTTATGTCCTGTGACCGTGGTGCCAGTAAAATGGTGGTGATGAGAGGATATGAAGACTGGGGGTTGGGGGAGGTTCAGTAGTGAGGAAGATAGGTGCCAACTGTTATTAGAGCTTTGGATAATAGGAACAAAGTTCATGATTGGTTGATATTGATAACAGTTAATGTATTACCTTTTTGGAAGAACATGAATTCTGTAAAGAAACTTGTTGAATAGATTGAATGAATGCCATTGAGAGAGAAATTAGGAATGGCCTAAATATTTCTGGGTTCAGTGTATTGTAGGAAAAGAAGGTCTTCAAAAATAATTTATTAAATGACTAGTTCATATTGCTGCCCAGTATCTTACTGTAGTCTTTGGGAAAAGGAGAAAAAATGTGGTTATGATCAAGTTTAGAAATTAAGTACAGTGCATATACAATAGCTTGGCACATAATTTTCCTAGAGCTATTTTTTTTTAAAATGGTTGGCCAAAAGAGTATATATAACAAATACTTTTACAAAAGCTGATTTATTAGGCAATAAATTGAAAATAGTTTGTAGTTCGTCTAGATAACATGCTAAACATTATTTTGTGATCAGACCTTCTGGTTTGTCAGATTTCTTTTCAAGAATCTAAGGTGGAAAAAAAAACAAGCATGTGAATAGGAAATCTAGAAAAAGATCAAGAGAATTTTAAGTGTTTGGCTTTATGTAAAAAACAAGGAAATTCAGAGGACTTGAACTCTTAATGATACATTCTGCTGAGGAATTTTGTAGCTTAAGTATTTCTTCAGGGCTATCTAAAAAATTTCATAAATGTATCTCCCATTTTTCTATACTTGTAGAGTATAAAGTCGAGTTGAAATCCTTGCTTTAAATATTATCGTTTTCTAAGTTGGCAGTGTTGGAGATATGACATTAGTCTTGAAGTTACGTTTGGAATTTACATCAGCATTGGGCAATCTTCCATTGTCTATGTTGGGAAGGCTGGTGATAAAACTTTTGACTGTTTGAAGGAGATTGTAGCTATGGTGGTGACTCTTTGAGGAGACCAGAAATCATCTTTTTACACAATGAATATTGTTTCCTGTGAGGGAAGGGACACTCCTTTACTACTGCAAGGATTGAAATGAAGAGATCGATACCCTCAAACATAAAAGTTTTCTATATAAAATCTGGAAGTTTCTGTATTGTGAACCTTATGATTTTTGTGCCACAAATTTTTACTTAAAGGGATTGACAGTGTTGAGGAAAGTAGGTAAAAGTGGAATTAGTTGTGACTGAGAAATAATAAAAGGATATCTTTTTTTTGTCATTCTTTAAAAGAATTATTGGTATTTTTTAAAAACAGCAAATGTTATTGACTTTTTTTACATTACCAAAATTTCCCCTAATATCCCATCCCCTCCTTGTCCCAAGAGAACCCCCCCCCATATAATAGATATTTTTGAAGACAAGAGAAAATTTCAGTAGAACTTATTAATATGTCTAAAAAGCCTGAAAAATGTACCAGTGTGCCAAAATTCTAAAAAAAGGTTGTAGTTGGGGTGTCTTCTTTGATGCCATAATTGTTCTTAGTAATTTTGCAACATTCACTTTTGATTTTTTTTTTGCATGTGTTTCCGTTTATGTTGCTGTATTCTTTGTGTATATTGTTTTCTCTGCTTACTTCAGTATCAGTTCGGATAGATCTTTCCACACTTCTGTGCACATATGTCATTTCTTACAGCACAGTAATATTCCATTATTTTCATATACCGCAATTTGTTTAGTCATTTCTCAATCAATGGGCATCCAGTTTGTTTTCAATTATTTTCTGTAGGGTGTTGTCATATATTTATGCATATATGTGTATTTTTTGTGCATGTGTGTGTGTGTACCCTTTTTATATCACTCATATTTTGGTATAAGCTTTATAGTGCAATCTCTGGTTCAAAGAATAGTATATTTTAGTCACCGAATTTGCATAATTCCAGGTTGCTTTCAAAAATGTTTATATGGATTCATAGCTACACCAACAATACACTATAGTGCTTATCTTCTTATAGTTCTTCTAACATTAAATATTCCCATATTTTGTAATTTTTGCCAATTTGTGTGGTATGCATTGTGCCAATTTCTTAGGATTGTTTTGATTTTAATTTCTATTATTTTTAGTCATTTGGAGCATTTTTTCATATGATTCTTAATAGTTTGACCTTTTGAGAATTGATGGTATTCTTTGAACTCTTGTCTATTGGGTAATGGCTTTTGATCATATATGTTTGTATGTGTGTGCATGTATAAATGTGCATGTATATATGTATATATCTGTTAATTGTTCATATGCCTTGGATACCAAACTCTTTTCAGAGAAATTTATCAAAAAAATTTTTTCCCCCATTCGACCACTTCCCATCTTATTCTAGATATATTAATTTTTTTGCATATTGAAACTTTTCAGCTTACTGTAATCAAAGTTATCTATTATATCCTTAGTAATTGCCTCCAACTTATTTGGTTAAGAATGTATGTCCTGATTCCCATAGCTATGAAAGGTGTATGACTTTTCTTCTATTTTTCTTATGGTATGATATTTATTATTAAGGTCATATATCCATTTAGAATGTATTGTGAGGTGGTATAAGGTATTGGTCTAAGCCTAATTTATGCCAGACTACTATCCAGTTTCCCAAATAGATTTTGTTAAATAGGGAGTTCTTCCCTAAGTACTTTATATTTTTTAGTTATTAAACACTGAGTTATTGAATTCCATTGTTAATGATTTTCCCTTGTCTAATCTGCTCTTTTTATCTGCCTCTTTGTTTTTAAACTAATGGTTTTGATCAGGGTACAGATAATATTGTAGTGTTGAAGGGATTACATTAACACCTTCAAATATAAACATTTCCAGTATAAAATCTAAAAATTTCACATTTTACTTCCAAATTGCCCCCTCTTCTGTACAATCCTACTTTATAACAAAGAAATACCATTATGATAATCAAAATAAGTCATTGCACAAATCAGGACATATAGCTTATGTAACATTTTTAAACCATAGTCCACACCTTTTTACCAACAGCAATGAAGTATGTGATAAATCAAGGTTTATAGTTAACCTTTATCTGAAATCTGATGTCTGTTAGTGTTTTTTTTTTAAAATCATGATTAATGTGCGTATTCTCTTGGTTCTGCTTAATTGCTTTATTCTGTAATAGTTCATAAAGATTTCCCCAAATATTTCTGAGTTATTCTATTCATTATTTTGTTCTACCATTTCTCAATTGATGGGGTGCCTATTTATGCCCCCCCCCCCAGCCAAATTGGTACCATGACTATTTTGGTACATACAGAACCATTGTGTTTGTCTTTGATATCCTTAGGTTAAATGCCCAGTGGTGGTCTTGAGCAAATGAACAATTTAGTTGCTTTTGTTATGTAATTCAAATTGTATTCTATACTACTTTGAGCACTTCATAAATCCACCAGTGGTGTAGTTGATTTCTTTTTTTAAAAAAAAATTCAACTTTTTTTGGATTTTGTAAGTTTTAAATTGTCTTCCTCCAGTCCTCCCCCACCCATTGAGAAAGCAAGAAAATGATACCCATTATACTAAGAAAGTTATGCAAAACATTTCCACATTAGTTATTTTGTGGAAAAAAAAGCAAGAAAAATAAAGAGAAGAAATATTCTTCAATCTGTAGTCAGAGGCCATCACTTCTCTGTCTGGAGATGGGTAGCATTTTTTATCATGAGTCCTTAGGAGTTATAAATCATTGTATTGATCAGCATAGCTAGGTCTTTCACGTTTGATTATTGTTACACTATTGCTGTTACCGTATATGTTGTTTTCTTACCAGTTCATATGTCTTCCCAGTTTTTTAAAAAAATCATCCACACTGTCATTTCCTAAATCATAGTAGTATTCCATCACTATCATATGCCATAATTTATTCAGCCTTTTCATAATTGATAGGCATTCCTTCAGTTTCTGATTCTTTGTCACACTAAAAGAGCTGCTATAAGTATTCTTGTTATATATGAGTTCTTTAACTTTATCTTTACTCTCTTGATGATCAAGAATTAATAGTGATATTGCTGGGTCAAAGGGTATGCAAAGTTTTAGAGCCCTTTTGGCCTAATTTCAAGTGGTTCTCAGAATGGTGGAACTAGTTCATAGCTCCACCAACAATGCATTACTGTACCTGTTTTTCTATATTTCCACCATCATTTACCATTTTCATTTTCTATCATTTTAGCCTATCTGATGGATATGAAGTGTTCCCTTAAAGTTGTTTTAATTTGCATTTCTCTAGTGATTTGTGATTTAGAGAATTTTTTCATATAACTATTGATAGCTTTGTTTTCCTTTCCTTAAAAATGCTCATTCATATCTTGGACCATTTATCAATTGGAGAATAGATCTTATTTTTATACATTTTATTCAGTTTCCTACATGTTAGAGAAATGAGACCTTTATCACAGAAAATTGCTGTAATTTTTTCCCCTCACCTTGTTTCCTTTTAATTTTGGCTGCATCGGTTTTGTTATTTGAAAAACTTTTGACTTAAATGTAATCAAAATTATCCATTCTACCTCCTTTGATATTCTCTTATCTTTTGTTGGGTCTTGAATTCCTCTATCCATAGATCTGAAAGGTAATTTTTTCTTTGCTCCCCTAATTTGTTTTTGATCTCCTCCTTTATGTTTAACTGAAGATTATTTTGGTATATAGTGGGAGATGTTGGGCTATGCTAGGTTTCTGCCTTACTACTTTATAGTTTTCCCAGTGGTCTTTTTTGAATAGTGAGTTCTTGTCTCAGTTGCTTAGATTTCTGGGATTATCAAATAATAGCTTACTGTGCTCATTTGCTTCTATATATTGTGTACCTACTCTATTCCATTGATCACCATATTTCTTATTCAGTACCAATTTTTTTTTTGATGATTACTGCTTTCTAGTATAGTTTAAGACTTGAGACTGATAGGCCCCTTCAATTATTTTTCATTAATTGTCTTGTTATTTTTGACCTTTTTATTCCTCCAGATGATTTTGTTATTTTTCCTAGCTCTATAAAATAATTATTTGGTAGATTGATTAGTATGGCACTGAATAAGCAATCTGTTTTAGGTGGAAATTGTTACTTTTCTTATATTGGCTTGGCCAACTTATGAGTAATTAATATTTTCCCAGTTGTTTAGATATGTATTTGTGTGAGGATTGTTTTTTGGTAATTGTGGTCATATAGTTCTGTGTATATCTTAGCAGGTAGATTCCCAAGTATTTGATACTGCCTCCAGTTATTTTTTAGTGGAATTTCTCTCTCTCTTCCTGCTGGGTTTTATTGGTAATATATAGAATGCTTATGGTTTATTTGAGTTTATTTTATATCCTACAACTTTGCAAAAGTTGTCAGATCTTTTGACTGGTTTTAGTTGATTCTTTTGGTTCTCTAAACAGACTGTCATATCTGCAGAAAGTAATAATTTTGTTTCCTCATTCCATATGCTTATGCCTTCAATTTCTTTTTCTCGTCTTATTGCTGTAGATAGCATTTCTAGTAGAAAATTTAATAATGTGACAGTGGATATTCTTGCTTTACTCCTGATCCATTGGAAAGATTTCTGCTTATTTTAAGAAAAGTGCCATTTATACCTATGCTTTCTAGTGTTTTTAACAGGAATAGGCATTATGTCTTGTCAAAAGCTTTTTCTGCATCTAATAATATGATCATATGATTTTTGTTGTTTTTCTTACTGTTATGATCAATTATGCTTCCACTTTTCTTAATATTGAGCCAACCCAACATTCCTGGTAAAAATCCAGCCTGGTGATATGAGCTTTGTGATATATTGCTATAATCTCCTTCTTGCTAGTATGGTATTTAAAATATTTGCTTCAGTTTTCATTAGGGAAGTTGGTCTTAGTTTTCTTTCTCTGTTTTTGTCCTCTGTGGTTTAGGTATCAAAATCATATTTGTGTCATAGAAGGAATTTGGTGAGACTTCTTATTTACCTGTTTTTTCCAAACAGTTTGTATAGAATTGGAATTAATGGTTATTTAAATGTTTGGTAGAATTCATTTGAAAATCCATCTGGTCCCTTTTCTTGGGGGAGGGAGATAATATGGCTTTAACGATTTCCTTTTCTAAAGTAGGGTTATTCTTTTTACTTTTCTGTTAATCTAGGCAATTTATATTTTTGTAAATATTCTTCCATATCATTTAGATTATCATTTTATGGCCTAAAGTTGGGCAAAATAGCTCCCAATAATAGGTTTAATTTCATCTCAATTGGTTGCGTATTTACCCTTTTCATTTTTGAGGCTAATTTGGTTCTCTTTTAAAAAAAAAAATCAAATTAGCCAGTGGTTTATCTGTTTTATGTTTTCTCTACAAGCATCTCACAGCTTTATTAGTTAGATTGATTTTTTTAACCTTCAGTTTTATTAATTTCTCTTATTTTTCTTAGTGTTTCTCTTTTGGTATTTAATTGGGATTTAAAATTTGTTGTTTTTCTAATTTTTAGTTGAATGACCAATTTATTACTCTAATCTTTCTTTTATTGATGTAAAGATTTATAGATATAAATTTTTTTGCTTTTGCTACATCTCACAAATTTTTTTGTCTCATTGTCGTTGTCTTTAATGAAGTTATTGTCTATGTCTATGATTTGTTCTTCAAATTGGTTCTTCAGTTTGTTTTTCTTTGTGATTATATTATGTTGTTTCCAATTAATTTTTAAACTATGCTTCAAATGCCCTTTATTGAATGTAATTTTTATTACATTATGGTCAGAAAAGGCTGATTTTAATATTTCTGCTTTTCTGCAGTAGTTTTTAAGGGTTTTATGTCCTAATACATGGTCAGGTTTGGGATGGTGTCATGAATAGCAGAGAAAAAACTATGCTCCTTTCTATTCACTTCAAAATTCTCCAGAGATCTATCTCACTTAACTTTAAAAAATTATGTTCATTTCCCTATTTCTTTCTTGTTTAATTTTAGATATACTCTATCTGATAGGGGTAAAGTGAGTTCCTTCACTAGTATAGTTTTACTGTTTATTTCCTCTTGTAATTCATTTAACTTCAAGAATTTAGATGATACACCATTTGGTACATTCAATATTGATATTAATTCATTGTCTGTGGTAACTTTTAGCAAAATACATTTTCCCAGAATATCCCTTTTACATAGGTCTGTTTTTGCTTTTGCTTTCTGAGATCATGGTTCCTACTCTCGTCTTTTTTACTTCAGCTGAAGCATAATAGTTTCTGTTCCAGCATTTTATATTAGCTCTGTGTTTCTTTCTGTTTCTGTTTTAGTGTGTCTCTTGTAAACAACATATTGCCCTATTCTTGTTTCTAACTCATTCTTCTATCCTCTTCTATTTTATGGGTGAATTCATCCCATTCACATTCACAGTTATGATTGCTAACTGTATTTCCTTCCATCCTATTTCTTCTATTTATCTCCCCGCCCTCTCTCACTGATACCATCTCATTTCAAAAGTCTGTTTTGCTTCTGACTACTGCCTCCTTTAATCTATCCTCTTTGTTCTCCCCCTTCTCCTTTCTTTTATAACCTTCCTCTCCTACTTCCCTGTTGGGTAAGGTGAATTTCTATACCCAATTGCTTCTTTCATTGAACCAGTTCAGATGAGAGTGAGGTTCCAGCATTCCCTCCCCTCCCCTGCCCCGTTTTCTCCTTCATTGTAAAAACTCTTCCTTGTGTGTCTGTTTTATGTAAGATAAATTACTATATTCTTTCTCTCACTTCCTCCTTCTCTCAGTGCATCCCTTTCTTATTCTTCTAGTCTTTTTCTGAGATCATCCCAACATGATAGACTCACAGTCATGCCTTCTGTTTAAAGAGACTCTTTATAAGTGTCCTAATAATGATAATGTTCTTTAGGGATTAAATGTATCATTTTCTCATATGGGAATATAAACAATTTAACCTTGTTTAATCATTATGATTTCTCATGTTTATCTTTATATTCTTTTCCCGAGTGTTTGTTTTTGAACGTCAAATTTTCTATTCAGATCTAGTCACTTTATCATGTCTTCTGTTTAATTAAATTCCCATTTTCCTGTCTGTGTGATTATACTTAGTTTTGTTGGGTAGGTTATTCTTCTTGGTTGTAATCCTAGCTCCTTTGCCTTACAGTAAATCATATTCCAAGGTTTTCATACCTTTTTAATGGTATGTTCTAGATCTTGTATGATCATGACCATGATTCTACAGTATTTGAATCATTTCTTTGACTGTTGGTAAAATTTTCTTGATATTCCTGGGAATTTTCATTTTGAAATTTCTTTCAGGAGGTTACTGGTCAATTTTTTCAATTTCTACTTTGCCCTTTGATTCTAAGATATACATGTAGTTTTCCTGTATAATTTCTTGGAATATGTATCATTTAAAAAATCATGGCTTAGAAAATAGATCCAGGAGAGATAATTTAAAAATTATTGGACTACCTGAAAGCCATGATCAAAAAAAGAGCCTAGATATCATCTTGCAAGAAATTATCAAGGAGAACTGCCCTGATATTCTAGAGCCACAGGGCAAAAT
>CM053623.1:121145858-121165672 GCA_028646595.1 Phalanger gymnotis
GCATGTGACCCATGTTGAATTGCTTGACTTCTTAGGGAGGGTGGGTGGGAAGGGAAGAGGGGAGACAATTTGGAACTCAGAGTTCTAAAAACAGATGTTCAAAAACCAAAAAAAAAAAAATTTGCATGCAACTAGAAAATAAGATACACAGTCAATGGGGCATAGAAATTTATCTTGCCCTACAAGAAAGGAAGGGAAAAGGGGATGGGTGGGGAGTGGGGTGACAGAAGGGAGGGCTGACTGGGGAACAGGGCAACCAGAATATATGCCATCTTGGAGTGGGGGGGAGGGTAGAAATGGGGAGAAAAGGTGTAATTCAAACTCTTGTGAAAATCAATGCTGAAAACTAAATATATTAAATAAAAAAAATCTTAAAGCAAAAAAAAAATCATGGCTTTTAGATAGTCTAATAATTCTTAAGTTACTTCTCTTTTTCATATGAGATACTTCACATTTTCTTCTATTTTTGTAGTCTTTTTACTTTGTTTTATTTTTTCTTGATTTTTCATGAGGTTATCAGCTTATAATTAACCAATTTTGATTTGGGGTGAGTTATTCAGTAAGATTTTGTATTTCTTTTTATCATTTGGATAATTCTGATTTTTAAGGAGTTTTTTCCTTCAGTATTTTTTGTCTCTTTTTTACCAAGCTCTTCTCTTTTCGGATTTTTCTTGAGTAGCACTCGTTTCTTTTTTTTACTTTTTCCTTTATTGCTCTTAATTGATTTTAAAAATAATTTTTTGCTTTTTTTTAAAAATTCCTTTTAGCTCTTCTAGGAATTCTTGTTTAACTTCTGCTCAACTTGTATTTTCCTTTAAAGTTTACTTGTAGATGTTTTTAAGTTACTGTTTTCTTTTTGTTTTGTGTCTTTAGCTTCCCTCTCACCATTGTACCTTTTTATGGTTAAATTCTTTTTTTGTCATTTGCTCATTTTTCCAGCCTAGTTTTTGACTTTGGATTTTATGTTAAAGTTAGACTCTCCTCACTTTTGGGGGGATAACTGGCTTGAGATTTTGTCTGTTTTGTCCTTCCGCTTTCTTGATCTGGGGGCCTCTAAATTTTTGTTATCTCCAAAGTGGTGTGATCCACAGAGAGGTGTGGTCACAGCCCTCTTGGTCTATGCTCTGCTCTTGTTTAGGTAGGGCCCTTGCTACCTTGTGATTCCTATTGTTCTGCAGCTCTAACCTTGAAATTGACAATACTCAACAGAGCTTCCAAATGGTCCCTGACCTTGCTCCTAATGTTAGAACAAGTATCCCCTGGGATCTCTTTCTAACCATGTGTGGAGTACCCTTACTCTCCATGGACATTGGTGATGCTGCTGCTTTCACCATTGTGCCTCACCATCACCTGCTTGATTCTGTAATCACTCTGTGCCACTTCTTCAGCACCATACTCTTAGCCAGCCCCTACCCCAGTGTCTGCAGACTTCTTTCTTCTGTCTTCCTAAGCTATCTTGGGCTTACTATGACTTTTTGTTGTTTTTTTTTTTTTTTTTTTTTGCATTGAGTGTTCTGCTTAGTGTTTCATTTTATAGAAAAGGTTTTGGGGGAGGTTTAATAGTTGTGACCTTTTTTACTCTACCACCTTGATTCTAGCTCCTCACTGTATTCTTTTTCAAATAATATTCATTCATTGGTAAACAGCATCACATTTTCTTTTTATAGCAACTAGGGAATAACGGCATGATTTCTGGTCTCAAGAAGCCTAGAATTGGAGAGATTGAGACCCAACTATTATCCCCTTCTACCAAGGGAAAAGAATGTGATTTGGCAATGGAATTTTAAAATTATTTTTTTGTGACGCCTTTAAAAGATTCTATGTATAATCTTAAGAGATGTGTAATTAAAAATTCCCAAATTAAAAATAAAAAGAGAAGAATGCAGCACAGTCCAATGCAGTTTCTATTTAAAATTATGTCTCAAATAGGGATGGGAAATTTTTTTTGGGGGTGCAGCCAGAGCTATTTACTCACAGGGTGATTGAAATGGAGTGGAATTGTAGTTCTTTTTAAAAAGAAGGATCATTTTAAGTAGTGTTATATTTAAAAGGTCACAGAAGCCAAGGAAGCTCATGTTTATGTTTTGATTGAGAGGTCTGGTGGCTCCCACTAGCAGGTCATGGTTTTTCTTAATCAGTTCTGGTTATCCTACATATGGAGTATTTTATTCAGTTCTCAACATATGTTTAAGCAAGGATATGAATATCCAGAGGAATACAGCTAGGGTGGTAAAAGATCTAGAAATCATGTCATAGGAGGATGGGTTGAATGTTGTGGAGAAGCTTAGCTTGAAGACAAGGAAACTTAGGGTGGATATTATAGTAATTTGCATTTATTTAGAAGTCATCCATGTGAATCAAAAATAGGCTTACTCTGCTTAGCTCTTGTGGTCTGAACAGTAAGGAGTTGAAAAAGAGCATATTTAGGCTTAATAAATTTCCAAGAAATGCTTTTATTGCTCTCTAAAATTTGAATGGGTTGCCTTTGAGGAGAGGTTAATGGGTTTTTTTTCATCGAAACTCTATAATTGAAGTCTGCATGATGACTTGTTAGATATGTTGTATAGGGGATTGTTTAGATTGGACTAAATCACCTCTGAGGTTTTTGATTCTAACAGTCATATAAACATTTTTTTAAAAAGTACATTTTGTTATTGGGTGTGGGAGGCAGGGAATTTTATTTACCAAATATTAAAATGATGGGCTTAGAGCATTTAGTAAAAAGAAAACAAAGTTATTTTTTTCTGTATTATCGATTGTTCATTTGAGAGACAACATGGCATAGTAGATAAAGGGCAGATCTTGCAATCTGGAAGACCTAGGCTCAAGTTCTCTTTCTAACGTGTCTTAGCTTTATGACTACGTGCAAGTCACTTAACCTTTCAGTACCTTAGTAACTTATTAAGACAATGCAAATTTTCATTGGTAGAAGGAGTTTTACAACAGAAATTTCTTATCAAAAGTCATAATTCTGGACCAAAAAAAAAAAGTTGTGGATAATTAAATGAGTGACATTAATTTAAAGGAAAGAGAAAGACTATGATGATGCCTGTTTATTGTTGGAAATCTACTATAGGTATTTACACAATTGAATTTCATAGGATCACTGAATTAGACCTGAAGAAGGGCTCTAGGGGAACATCTTAGTCTAGGGATGGAGAACCTGGAGAATTGAGGCTACATGTGGCCCTCTAGGTCCTCAAGTACAGCCCTTTGACTGAATCCAAACTTCACAGAACAAATCCTTTTATTAAGGTTTTGGATTCAGTCATAGGGCTGCACTTGAGGACCTAGAGGGCCACATGTAGCCTTGAGACCTCAGGTTCCCCACCCCTGAAATCCAGTCATTTCATTTTATAGATAAGGAAGCTGAGGCCCAGAGAGGTAAATGACGTGCCCAAGTAATAGGTAATTTACCTAGGTTCTTTGACTCCAAATTCATTGCTCTTTCCCTACAATATGCTGTCTAGTTTTGTAATAAATTTTAAGGTGATTTTTTTTTTAACAAAATATGTAAGCTTGGTAGCTATTAATTTGGGAGCTGATTTAAAGCATATGGGATGGATGATGGTAAATCAAAATTTAGAGTAACTGAGAGAGAGGGGGTGGAGGGAGAGACTAAGAAAATCTTACTGAGGATAGAAGTGAGTTGTAGATATGATAGAGGTGATACAATGTGGGACTTGAAAGTAAAGACAAACAAGGGACTTGGAGGAGGTAATGTACTATAAGTATAGCAGACAAAATGTCAAATTTTGAAGCAGATTTTGAATTGATTGAATGGGATTCATACTGTAGGGTGGTAGAGAGAATAAGATTATTCACATATAACCAAAATGAATATTTTTACTAAAGCTACTGATCAATAAATCCTTATTTGGATATCTGTGTAGTATGGAAACACTCCTGGGTTCTCTATAGTTCTACTGGTAGAGCATATTCTCCGTGTAGGCATTGCCAAGCCAGAAGGGCTTCTAGTATATACTTAATATGCATGACACACACATGTAACACAAACATATAACTCATACACATACACACATGCACAAATTTATATATGTATACATACGTGTGTGTGTGTGTGTGTGTATGTATGTCTATAAATTTTTCTGAGGACCAGATAATCTAAGTTCAGTGAGGTTCATCATGAAACTTTGCCTACAGGTTATCTTTTTCTGTCTACTTATGACCTTTTACTAGGCCTAGAAGAGTTGTGAGTGACCTGAATTAGTAGAGGAAGTACCCACACTGACAAAATCACAAATCTCTGAAGTTAGAAGGCAAAGAAAATTAAAATTCAAGAAACTTTTCCAGCACCCTTTGGATATAGGATATTCACTGTCCTAGGTGCTGAAAATATAATGGTATATATGATACATATATTTGCAAGGGGGTTGCAATGTAATGGTAAAGATATACAAATATATATGTGCGTGTGTGTGTATATATATATAATGTATATGTATGCACACACATAAACGTGTGTTTGTGTGTGTATTATATATAGTGTGTGTATATGTCTATACACACACAAACATATATATATGTATATATGTATATATATATATGTATATATATATATATATGTATTTAACTGTGATAAAAGGGAGAAGGCGATAAATGTAAAGGAAAGTCTCAGGACAAGTACTGTAAGAAAATCGAAAGGGAAGAGATCACTTTCACCTGGCACAATGGTATCTGAATTAGACTTTTAAGAAAGGGAAAGATTCCAGTAGACCAAGATAGAACGCCATAAGGATACCATTCTAGGCATTGGGGACAGGGCAGGATGAGAAAATAAACAGAAATCTGCATGTCCTCTTTTGCTGCCTGGGTAATGTTCTACTCTCATATATTTAGAGCTATCTAAAATTTCTACTATTGGAATAATTCCTTCTAGTGAAAGTTTATAAAATTCACTTTGGGGAGAGGGATGTGGAGAGCAACTCAGCTTCAACAGAAGTGAATAAATTGTTATTAATTTAGATATAATCTAGGAATAAGCAAGACCCAGGGGTTGAGACAAACAATTTTTAATGGGATGAAATGGAGAATTAGAATTTTAAGCTTGAGGAGCTGTCTGGCAATGCCCGGCCTGGACTAGGGGCAGCTTGTAGATAGAGGAGGGACTGCTAAAGGTAATATTTGCTTAAGCCAAGCCACCGTTGTACTTAGAGTTGACCCCCAAACATAGCAAATATGCAAGCTCTTTGAACATACAGTGTTATTCTTGCTATTATTATTTTATAATTCACAAATTGTGAATTGTATCTGTTGCATTCTTATAGACATTGCACAGCATTGGCATAAGTGTTGTGTCATTTTAATGAATGTACCTTAAATGATAAGAGTGTATAACGGTTATAGCAATAGACTGAAGACCAGGAATCCCTAAGTTTTTGCTTCACCATGATACTATGAGATAAGTAACATAATATTATACAGATTTTAGTATTTCAGTGTTTTAAAATGAAAGGAAGACTAACAACAACCCTGAGTGGTGAATTTTTGGTATGTGGTAAAGTGGTCACACAAAAATTACAGCAATGGAATTAGTACATTAAGATATTATAGGAATCCACAACCTTTTCTTTGTAGAGAGTTGCTTTTGATTTTCCCAGTGTCTTAAGTTTGGAAATGTGATAAGTATGAATTATTTGCCAGTGTGGGTGGCAACATTATTATACATTATATTCTCTTTGAGATTCTTTGTTTGGAGGGGTGTTTATAATGGTGGCAGCTGACTTAGAGATAACTAGGTAAGGCTTTGGAGTCAGTGGAACAGTTGGGGAACCATGTCTTAAATTATTGAAATCTATAGTTACGAAATTTAAAAGGCAATGTGGAATAGTGGAAATGGTGCTGAACATGGGGTGCTTGGGATTTCTAATGCCAGTTTTTTTTTGATATTGCCCATTCCACATATCAGGGGAACCTGGAATAGTCCTGGTATCCCACTATTAATACCCTTTTGGTTTCAGGAAAAACAGAGGGACCAGTCACTTGTTTGATTGAACATTTATTATGTACCTTTTATGTCTCTAGTTCTGGCACTTACAGATGGAAACAGTAAGTTAATGGAACAATGGAAAACAGAACAGTCTTGGGCATGGTTTGAGTTTTAACTTATCAACTCCTTCTCTTCCTCATTCTCAGCATTGACTTAGATTTAGTTGAGTACTTGACGGATCTGTGATTTTATTAGTTTTTTTCACTGGTGCTTATCCAAATCCAGCTACAACTTAGTTAGATTTTTGTTGTTTCCATGGCCAAAAAATTCATTGCCCAACAGACACTCTAGTGATTACTCCCCTCAAATTTCACTAGGCTGCCATTAGAGTAAAGAAGTATTGTAAATCATTGGGGTCATATATGAAGGCTTTCCAGCTTGGTGGGAACTATGAGATGAGCAACCTGAAGAAAAACTTTTACAGCTAGTGGTGAAATTGGAACCAAAACATCCTGCTTCATATTCCCTATTTCCATACCCTTTCCACTTTGCTACATTGTCAGATTGAGTATGTGACAATTATTTATATGCTCAAATACAATTACTATTTAACTCTTTTTTTCCTAGGCAAAATAGAGAATACTAAACAATAATACTAAACTAAAACTTTAACATTTTTTCATGAGATTGAATTTCCATTCCTTTAGTAATAATTGCTTCTTCTCAACATCCTTTAAAAATCTCATGGTAGAAAACACTATTGTCATGATTGAAATGAAAGTGAGCCAAGGCACAAAGCTTCAAGCACCTTTAATTTATTCGTAAGGCTAGCAGTTACCGATAGAAGTGTCTTTAGTCCCTCAGCAAGCCAAAAGACCCCGAATGAGGACAGACATAATTTTTACAGACAAAAGGAGAAGCATCCAAAAACTGGAAGGTAGCATTGTGATTGCTTATAAGGTCTGAATCATCTTAGATATGGAGAATAGTATGATGGGATAGACCTCAGGTATATGGGGCTAGCAACTACCCCTCCTTCTATCTCATTGCTGATTGATTGTGTTCACTTACATGGTTAGCACATGGATAACAAACCAGACTTCCTTGAAGGATAACTAATGAAATAGAGAGAAGAGGTTTCTTTTAATTAAAATGATTTATAGGGAAACTGAACTTTTAAACTTAACTCAATGAGGAAGACTGAACTTCCCAACCTAGGAACTTTTGATCTTAAAGATAAAGAAATGTAACTTCGGCAATTATACAAAATGTTGGCAGTGATACAGAATACAATCAATTACAAAAATGGAGACAGTATCAATTTGATTTTCTCATTGTAGTAAAAATCTATGAGAAATACAAAAGAAACAAAATTATTTTGCTCCTAAAGGAGGTTGAATAGGTATGTTATGACAAGAATTGTATCACCAAGGGTTGTCTAACAGTTCATCATCTTCAGTGAGAACTGAGTAGAAATATGTTGTAATAGATAATATAGAAGATTTATTAAGTACTAACTGTGTGCCAAGCACTATACTAAATGTTAGGGGTACAAATACAGGCAAGGAAAATTCCTTACCTTTTGGGTGCTTTTATTGCAAAGGGGAATGGGGAAGTTGAGACAAAAGCTCGCCTATCAGAGCTGGGGGACCCAATGACAGAGTCTAAGTTACTTGTGGGGAGATTGGAGGTGATAGCTGAGTAGAGTTCATATCCTTCCTCAGACACTTAACTAGTTGCATGACCCTGGGCAAGTCACTTAAACTCTATCTGTCCTCGTTTTCCCAATGTTAAAATGGGGACAATAAAGTTGTGAGGATTGAAAGAGCTTAGCATAGTACTTGACATGTAAGATATGCTTAATAAATGGTTATTCCCTTTCTCCTTCCCTTAAAGAAGGCATGATATAGAGTAGGAAGGGAAGTGGTGGTGCATGAATTCCTGGGTCCCTGACAAAATTAGGCGAAAGCTCACCTATCAGGACCTAGGGAACCAAGGGATGGAGTTCAGATAAGCACTTGAAGAAAGTAGAAATGATAGAAATGTTGCTGCAAATGAAGGCCTTAAGTTTGATAAAAAGAAAAATTTCCTTATAGGATCATTAAATATTAGAATGAGTTATTGAGAGAGGTTATAAAATCTATTTCAGATGTTTAAAAATCAAAGGAATTCTTACCTGTCTAGTTTTAGATAGGCGTGGCTCTTTCTAAAATTTGGGAGAAGAACAGCAGATAAACTTGGTAACATCTGAATGATTATGAATGGTTAATTGTGAACTTAAGAATTCTAACTCAGACTTGATAGTTTAGAAAAGTTATCTTGGACTATTTCATTTTATATAAAATATACTGTACGAAAACCTGTTTTTCTTTGGATATAATCTTTCTCACCTCTTTGTCTCTGTTCCTTTTGTACTGATGGTCTCCGGGAATGGACTCCTACCTTATCTTTGCCTCTGTATCTTATAACATGTAGCTCAGGCACTATCTTCTGTATGAAACCTTTCTGGAATTCCCTCCCCTCCCCAGCTGCTAGTGCCTTCCCTCCCATACTACTTTTTTATTTTAAGTGTTCTTTATGTATTCACTTTATATTCATGCTGTGTATACTTCTGTATATACTTATGTCTCTCATTAGAATGTAAGCTTTTTGCAAGTAGAGATTGCTTCATTTTTTTTTTTTTTGTACTTTTGTTTCCACCCCTAGAACAATGCCTAACACATAGTAGTTATTTAAGAAATGCTTGTTGGTTGCTTGATAGAGAGGCAGGATGACCTGGAGTTAAGTCCTGTCTCTTCCCCACATGTCTTCGTAATCTTGGGCTAATCCTCTATTTCCTTAGTGCCGTGGTCAGCTCTCTTAAGACTGTAAGCTAATCAGATATGGACCTGGAAGCATCCTCTCTGGACATTTCTTATACTAGTGAAATCACAGGTCCAAACAAAAACACAACAAAAAATAAATTATTATTATTCTTTTAAGTGGTAAAATGGTATAGAAAAATAAGGATTGTAGGTGAGAAATTGGAGTTTTAAAATGAGTTGCATATCAATTTTAGAAATTAATGTATAGACAAGTAGCAATGAAGGAGTTTTCAGTGTCTGTTGCCTTCACCTAGTACTAATGTTTCACTTTTAATCATTCATTAAAGGCTTAATGAAGTATACTGAGGAAAAAAAGACATCCAAAAAATGATAAGATACATTCTACTGGCTGTTTTATGAAAAGTTTCAGATATGTTAATTGCTGAATCCTGTGGCCTTTTTTTTTAACTGTCATCATTTTTATGAACTGCTGAAGCATTTGATGCTGTTGACAGTGACTTCCTGGGTTTTGATTGTCCTTTCTCTTTCCTTTGTTTCATCAAAACTCTCTGACCACTTCTTAGTCTCCTTTTCTTGTATTATCAATCATGTCCTATTCCCTATACATGGATTATGCCCCAGGGCCCTCTTCTGTCTTTTCTCTGCACTCTTTTCCATTCTCATCAGCTCCTAGGGAATCAAATATCATGTCTATGTAGATGACTTCCTAAATCTACATATCTCATCTTTATCTCTCTTCTGAGTTTGATTCTCATATCTCCAACTATTGGCAGGGTATCATTACCTAGATGTCCTATAAGCATTTCAAAGTTAACACATCCAAAACTGAACTCATTATCTTCCATTTGAAACCTAATTCTCTTCCTGGTTTCTTTAATGCAGATGAAAGATTCACTATCCTTTCAGTCACCCAGCTTCTCTAATTGGAAGTCGTCTTTGACTCTTCTCCTTTTTTCCCCCATCCAATCATTTGGCAAGCCTTGTGGTTTCTGCCTCCATCAAATGTCCCATGTACATACCATTTTTTTTCCACTGAGTGTATACTGCCTTAATTTAGGACTTCTTGAATTCTTACTTATACTGTTGTGACAGTACCCTAATTGGTTTCCTTCTAGTCTCTACCCTCTCTATTCAATCCACTGCTAAAGTGATAGTCCTAAAATTCTTAAAGGCTTTGCTTTCTAATAGAATTAGTAGAGTGAGGACAAAGATGTATTCTGTTTCTCAAGTTAAAGGCCATTTTAATTTTGTAATACACTCAAACTTACAACTTTGATGAAGACAGAGGAATTTTGTGGGTCTTGGGCCCTTATGCCCCTTCCAAATCTAAATATTTTAGAATAACGAAAAGTTATAAATTAAGTCTTGAGTCTGTTTTGAAGGCTGATTGTCTGATATATTGTCCTCTATCTTGGCCTAAACTAGACACTTCTTTATAATATGAACTAAAAATAGCTATCATAGGGTCATAGCTTTGGAGCTAGAAGGGACTTTTGAAGTCATCTAGTCTCCTTTTTATTTTATTTTTTTATTATCTCAAATTAATAAACACCAAATATAAAGGGCATTTGCATGTATATCATAGAACAGAAAAGAAGATTGTACAAGAAATTACTTTTCTCTGTTATGTACAGCTTGCTTTTCTTTAATAAATTCAACCTGTAGCATTCAAAGGTATCCTCCTTTTCAGTCTCTCTTTGTGGCCTCTCTTCTCTTTTCTCCATTTTTGAACAGACTGTATCAGTGACCTCCTCTTCTTTTCCTTGTCCTTTTTTCTTTTGGTTACTCTTTCCTTATCTTCTCTTTCTCCTGCCACTGGTGGGGCGTGGTGGGGGGCAGAGGCGGAAGGGTGGAAGGAAAAGAGGAAAATAAAGATTTTGTAATATATATAAGTATATATATACACATATATATATATCTATATATCTTATATACATAAATGCACAGATATCCCTAGTCAAGCCAGCCAAATTCCCATGTTGGCTGTATATAAAAATAGGTCTCATTTTGCATCTTGAGTTCACTACCTCTCTTTCAAGAGGTAGATAGTGAGCTGGAGCCGAGATGGCAGAATAATGGGAAATAGTAGAGATCTTGGTCACTCCTTCTCCATTAGAAAAGGCTTCCCCAGACATATCTAGAAAAACACTAGACCAAATCCTTTTGGGGAAGAATCTAAGGAAAAAGTAACAATGAGTTATTTTTAGCCAGAATTATCGTAGAGAGACACACAGAGATACCTGCAGAAACTGAGGACAAGGTCTGACCAGGAGTCCCTGCATAGTATATCCTTCCACTCTGGGAGAGGTTGAGCACCAGACTAAGAGGAAGTCCTGGGCCCATACCAGGATACTGCAAGAGGAACAGGTATCAATAAACAGCTCTATTGCCTACTGTCCATTACAGATCACAAATCAGGAGCTGAGAAGAGGGCTTTTGTCCGGGGGTGCTCTTCTGGACATAGGGAAAGAGCAAGTTTAGAACCAAGTAGCAACTGTGTGACTTGTGCCCCCTCCCCTCGCCCTCACTCACACAAGCAGAGCAGGGTTTCAGTTTCAGCTTTTAGCTTAATCTGAAGCCTGCAGAATAATCAAGATAGGAATTGCAAACCTAAGGGGAAGCCTTTAGGTCTGTCTCTTTGAATCAACAGAACTTCTTATCTGGCAGATAGGGTTTGAATCTAGTAGCAGTCTCCTGTTGCTCTGTCCCAAACCTAGATCAGGAACTCTTAAGAACTCAAACCATGGGGCAGTTCTTAGACTTCGTCCTGAAACAGATCACTTTGGGCAGATCCCCAGTCTGAGCTGTCCTTGACATCCTTGAATAATATAACACTCAGTACCCCTGAAAAGCAGCAACAGGAGCAGTAGACCTTCCCTTCAGAAGTATACAGAACCTGACCCTAACATGAAATCCAAAGTCAGGAAGTTGGCTGGAAAAAGGAACAAACAGAAAAATAATTCCACCGTAAAAACTTATTATGGTAACAGGATGCTCAAAACAAATTCAGAAGAGAATGATTCCAAAACATTTACAAGCAAAGCCTCAAAGAAAATCACAGCTTTGGCACAAATTGAACAAGAATTTGTGAAGCAAGAGTTAAAAAAAGAAAACATTAAAAATGTTTCTATAAGTGAATTGAAAGCTCTAGAAGAAAAAAAACCTAAAAAGAAATGTGAACTATGGAAGAAAGAATTGGAAAGAGAATTAAAGTGACACAAGAGGTGCAAAACCTTGCCTAAACAACAAACTCCCTGAAAATTAGAATACAGCAAACAGAAACCAAGGATTCCATGAGACACTAAGAAATATTAAAACAATGTCAAAAGACTTAAAAAAAATTACAAGAAAGGATAAAGTATCTCATAGCAAAAACAAACAAAAGTCCCAAAAACCAAAAAACAAACCTGGCCTGGAAAACAGAATAAAGAGAAAAAAAATTAAGAATAATTGGACTTCCTGAATGCCATGAGAAAAAAAAAAGAGCCTAAACATCATGATTTTAATATATCTTAAAAGAAAACTGCCCAGATATCTCAGAATTAGAGATCAAAGTGAAAGTAGAAAGAATCCAGAAGTCACCTCTTACAAGAAACCCCAAAACTAAAATTCCTGGAAACATTATAGCTAAAATCCAGAGCTTCCAGGTCAAAGAAAAAAATACTGAAAGCAACCATAAAAAAAGGATTCAAGCACTGAGGAGCCACATGATTTAGCATTTACCATTGTAAAGGAGCAGAGAGCTTGAAATAAGATATCCTAGAAAGCAAAGAGTATTATGATCAAAAATAGCTTACTCAGGAAAACTGAGTATGATCCCTACAGGGGAGAAATGGATTTTTAATGAAATTGAGAACTTCTAAGCGTTCCTAATTTAAAAAAAAAAAACCAGAGGAAATTTTAAAGTATACACATAAAAGTTAAGAGAAACATCAAAAGGTAAACACCAATAAACAGTCACAAGGGAGTAAACAAGGACAAAGGCTTAAATTCAAATATGGAAAAATGATACATATCCCTTCTGAACCCTGTCATTATCAGGAATCTTAGAAGGATTTTGATTAGACTCCCAGAGGTGGAGAACTTGCAGCCTTAAGGCTCCATGTGGCCTTCTAGGTCCTCAGGAGAGGCCTTTTGACTGAGTAGATGTTTTACGGAACAAATCTTTTTATTAAGGGGATTTGTTCTGTGAAGTTTGGGTTCAGTCAAAGGCCCACACTTGAGTACTTTGAGGCTGCAGGTTCCCCACCCCTGCTTATGAGTTATTTTGTTATGTCTTACTGCTCTTGAGAGAAAAATGAGGAAGAATAATGTACTAGGGGGAGAAGGGAAATTTAGAGAAAATTATCTCATGTAATCAGGTTATGCAAACAGATATCTATACAGTCTGAGTATGAGGGTATGGCTATGAGCTAGGTGCACCCTCAGTTACATTAATTTATGTTTCTCTAATTATTAGTGATTGGGAACTTTTTTCAGTGTTTACTGTCAGCTTTGATTTCTTATTTTGAAAATTATCTGTTCATATCCTTTGAACATTTATCTATTGTGGAATGCCTCTTGTTCTTATATATTTAAATTGGTACTCTATATATATATCTTTCTCAGGGTAACTTGCTAAAAAATTTTCCCCAGTTACATGGTTCTTTTGTAATTTAGCTATTGATTATATTTGTGCAAAACTTTTAAAATTTTACATAATCAAAGTTGTTTATTTTATCTGTTGTAATTTTCTCCATCCCATGTTAGGGCATTAACTTTCCCCATATTTAGATCTGAAAGATAATTTATTCCTTCCTCCTTGTGTTTAAGTGATATCACTCTTTATGTCTAATAATGTATCTATTTGGGACTTTTCTTGATATTCATCATGAGATGTTGATCTATAATAAATTTCTGCCAGATTGCTTTCTAGTTTCTTAGCTGTTTTTGTCCCATAGTGAGTTATTACCCCAATAGTTGGGATTTTGGAGTTTAGTAAAAACTAGCCTAAGGCTACTAGATTCATTGTTTATGTTCTGTACTTTTGTTCTTCTGATCTACCTCTCTTTTACAACCAGCACCAAATCATTTTGATGATTATTACTTTGTACTATAATATTAGATTTGTACTAGTTGGCCTCCTTCCTAATTATTTCCCTTGAAATTTTTTTATGGGATCGTTATTTCTTAAGATCAATTTTGTTATATTTTCTACTCTATAAAATATTCTTTTGTAATTTCATTGATATGGCATTGAATAAGTCAATTAGTTTCGTTTGTTATATTGGCTTGGCCTACCCATGAACAATTACTATTTCTCCAGTTATCTACATCTGTCTTTATAAAGAATGCTGTGTGGTTATATTCATATAGTTCTGTGTGTATTTTGTTAGATTCATAAATTCTGTAGTTATTTTGAATGAAATTGCTCTTTCTCGTCCTGTTGTGTTTTCTTGGTAGTATTTATAGAAATGCTAATGGTTTATGTGAGTTTATATCATAAAATTTTCCTGAGTTTATTGTTTGTTTATTAATTTTGGTTGTATTTTTAGGGTTTTTTTTGTCCAGACCTTCATAGTATCTCAAAAAACCTCTGTTTTCTTTGCCTTTATTTGCTTGGTTTGTTTTCTATTACATATATAGTATCATATTAAGCAGTAGTGGTGAGAAAGGACATCTTTGCCTTACTGAGCCTGATTATATTAGAACCGTTTCCAACATTTCTCCATTACATCTGATCTTCACTGTTCACATTTTAGATACGTATTCCTATCTAAGGAAAAGTTTATTCCCATGTTTTCCAGTGTTCTTAACAAATTAAAGCTGAATCTTGTTGAAAGTCTTTTCAGCCTATATTGATATAGTCATGTGGTTTTAATTTTTTTTGTTATTGATATCGTTTACTATGCCTTTCCTAATATTGAATTAGCCTTTCATTTCTGATGTAAATCCAAGCTTGTCATGATGTATAATCTTTTAAAATACATTGTTATAGCCTATTTGTTAATATTTTAGTGAATATTTTTGTATCAATGTTCATTAGGTGTGTTGTACTTTATCTTTTTGTTCCTGCTTTATCTCACCTAGGTTTTACTATCAGAACCATATTTGCATCATAGAAACAGTTTTGAAAAGTCCTTTCTTTTTCTTGCTTTCTTTTTCCCCCCAAATAGTCTATGTAATTATTGGTATCATTTGTTCTTTGAATGTTTGATAGAATTTCTAAATCCATTTGGTTCTGGAGGATTTTTTTTTCCTTTGGGAGCTTATTTGTAATTTGTTTCCTTTTTCTGTTTTTTCAACCCTGTCATTTAACAGCTGAGGAAATTCAGGCTCAAAAGAATTAATTGACTTGCCACAGGTCACAGTGATATTAAGAGCAGAACCAGGGTTTGAACCCATCATTTCCAAGTTCAGAAATTTTCAATTGGCTGGCAAGGCAAAAACTAGGTCATTTTAGATTCTAAGTTATTTGTGAATGGGGCCAACCCTTGCTTTAGTATAAGTGCAGTTGTACCTGGTGGTTATGGCTCTTTTTTCACCTATCCTTTGACTCTTTCTACTTCGTGGCAGGTCAGATGAAGGTAAATGGTTTTATGGCATGGTGCAGGGGTAAGAATGTGGTACTTGGAGTCAGATAACTTGGATTCAAATCCAGACTGTGCCATTTAGTATCCATGTGACTTTGGCCAAGCCATTTAACTTCTCTGAACCTTAATTTTCTTCTGTATAAAATGAGAGAATCTTTTCCAGCTCTAAATCTATGCTTTTGTAGATCCTATAAACATATGGATCAATGGAAGAGAGGTAATTAGAAGGCAGGGTCTTTAGTTAAGAGGTTGGTAAAAAAAAATGAATCGGCAGCTCGGGCAGCTTAGCATAGTATTATGGCATTTTTCAAAAGGAGGAGACATCAGACATCAATTAATCTTTATGGATTAGGAAACCGAATCTTAGAAAGGTTAAGCGATTTTCCTGGGGTCTCTGAAGTGAGAGAGTTGATAATGTACAAGAAGGAGGTAACATAGGATGTATAATAAGGGAAAGAAATGTGTAATAGGGAGCGGGGATATTCAGAGATTTCTTCTGTGCTGTTATGTTTCTACTCTTAATTTGAATAAATTTTTATGATTCAAATTTATATTTTTCTTGGATTAATGACAGCCCTGTTAACAGCTAAATAATTTGATGATTGGTTCTTTTCATTACTGAGATATAAACAATGTCTTTGGCTATTAAAGAAAGCTTTTTCTTTGCTATTCATTTAGGTTTTTTAGTTCTGTGTTCAAGTGTTGGTGTTTGGCGGATCACAATTTTAGGTGGAGTGTGAGGAGAATCAGATTCCCTAAATGTAACCTTATTAGTAGTGTGAGCATTCCTACAGTCTTCCTATTTACTCTTATTATCAGCTATTTTCTTGAAAGCAAAGATTGCAGAATTTACCTTTCTGATCCAATTTATCACCCTTTTTTTCATTTTAATGAATTTTTAATCAATTACCATTTAAAATTATAAGTTAGGGTTATAGTTTCCTCCATTTGCCTTAAATTTTGTTTCTTCAAGTTATCATTTTTCCTCTTCTTCTATTGTAAACACAGTACTCTGTTTCATTTACTTTAGCTTAGTCTTTTTTTTTTTAAGGTTGCTCTATTCCCACTGATTCTCCTCCCCTCACTTGATGCTCCTTCCTCTTTGTTGCCCTTTCCCTTTGGAGTTTTTCTTATTAATTCCTTCTTCTTTCCTGCTTTTTATCTGGTTATTTAATTTTTTCCCTCCTTTTCACCCCTTTCAGTAAGATAGATTCCTCCTTTCTTTCCTCCCCTTCAGCTAGTCTTGTTCATTAGTTTTTTTAATTTTTTTTGTGCCCATTTCTTTCTATTCTATACCCTTATTTGCTAGTTCACAACTCCTGTAATTATCTAGTTGTTTTCTATTCTCTCTGTTTCTTATGAATCAAAATTTCCTAGGTATCTATTCTGGCAGTTTCTCCCACTGTCTTCTAGAGCTAGCCATGCACATCCCTCTTTTCCGTTGGGCCTCATGCCAGTTATTGCCGGTGTCATGACACTGCCCCATTTTAGGACCCCTCCTCATCAGGTCCCTGACTATGCAGCCCACCAGATTTGTAGGCTTTCTCTGGTTGCCTTTATTTTCTTATTTGTCTCAACATCTCTATTTCCTGAGTCTCTGCTTTCCCATTCCCTCAGGTGCCAGTTGTCCAGAGGTTCCAACTCTTTTTACCCCCAAGGTAGGAGGAATGGTCTTTTCAAGCTCCATAACTCTCAGGCGAAACCCAGCATAAGGTCCTCATCGTTCATAGAATATTTCTCTTCACCCATAAGAACTTTCATTAATGGAGCTTCCTCCCACCAATTAAGCAAGATTTCCCTCCTTTCCAGTTTTTCCTCTTCACCTTCTCTCTTGTAGGTTCTTCTTTTCCTGAGAGACCACATGGGTCACTTTCCCTTCATTGCTGACCCTAGATTTGCCCTAGGCATACATTCTCCTCTGTCCCCCTATTCCCCTCTCTCTCCCTTCATGCACCCCCTCCAGTTTTGTAATATAGTCCCACAAAAAAACTACAACATTGATTTATTTGTAGGCAAGGCCTACACTTTTACCTCCATTTGACTCGTGCCTGTCTCCTTGTATACCTTTAGTAAGAAGTGTCTTATTGGTCTCTCTGCTGACACTTGCTTTTCTTGAGTGGTGCATTCATTCACTCCTCTTGCATTTCTTTGTTTGAGGCTTTTGAGAAGCAAATAATTTCTTCATTTCTGGTCTTCTTTATAAAAATGTTTCAAATGTCTGTTATTAAATATCCATCATTTTTCATTTTGTTAAGCTCAGATTTGCAGGGTGGGTCACCCAAGGGTGCGTCACCCAAGGGTGCATCCTAAATTCCATTATTCTGTTCCTTCCTACAGTTTCAGGTAGGTTCAGAATCATCTTGTGTCATTTGAATTTCCTTTAATTTTTTCAGAATTGAATCGTTAAATTTAACTACTATTTGTCTTGGAGTCTCAGAAGTTCTGGGTAGTTCTCTTGTATTATTTCTTTAATTATGGTTTTTAGAAGTCAGGAGGATTAAATATCTAGTCCTCCATCTTGTTGGGCATGTCTGACTATTTTGCAAATGATCACACATGTCTTATGAGACTGCTCCTGCCAGAGTCGACGTGACCTGACACCGTATCAGTGATGGCTTATTTTCTTTTTCCATGCACTAGACACTCCCATTTATTTACAGTCAGTACAGCACTGTCAACCCTGGAATATTACTTTCCGAACCGCATCTGAGGCAAGTGGTTAGCCAAAGATAGGGAGCACAAGTTTCCTCTTTTCTTCCCTAAGATCAAGGTAGTCAAACACTGTGGTTATGCTCTGTCTCTCCATTAGACAATAAGAATTCCTTAGAATAATTTAAGCTTCTTTTGGGCAGTGACTTGTTTTAAGTCTCTCAGGGCTTTTAGTTCACCCTTGATCCAGTATTGATCCTTTGGCTTCTGTCTTTTCCCCAGTGATCCCAAGGCCTTTCTCAGAACCAACCCAAATGGGTAGCTCCTTCCTCATCAAGATTCCTTACAGGCCATACCTCTGCCTGATCTTGTCTTCTTCATCTGGCTTCCTGTGCCTCACAGGATACAATCTGCCATGAAGTCGAACACCAAGCATTGAGCAAAAAGCCTTGAATAGTTTGTACCTTACTCCTTCAAGGTGCCTCTGCCTAGCCCCTATTAATCTGCTTCAGTGATGAGCTTACTCCCCCTTCCTTTTATTTTTCCAAGTGTTTCTGAGCACCTAGCTCGTTTTACAAACTGCATTCCCCATCCCCATCTACTTACTCCCTTACTTATTTCTTTTACTATTTACCATTTTTACTATTTTACTCCCCATTCATCCATCCTCCCCACCTCTAGATTTAATCTCCCTTTCGACTTTATTATCTGGATTGCCCACTCCATAGTTAACATGCTTGTTTTAATCTTTAATATTTTCATTTCCCATTGTGTCCCTCTTCTGCTGTTACTAAGATCTGACTCCATCCTGATGATATAGTATCCCTGGTCATACTTTCCAGTGCCTGTTATAGATTCATTTATACTCTTTAATTAAATCACTGTTCATGGTGACAGAGTCAGAATATTCTTTGTTTTCCATTGCTATTTCCAAACTCTTTTATAACCGCTATCACTCTATAACCTCTTCTCCTTTGAGGTTCATTTGGTCCAAATTTATCACCCACGTAATCAAGATTCTGGTAGCTAACTCAACTCAACATCTGCAGAACAGAATACTCCCAGGCGTTTGGAATTGCAATCTTAAGTGTCATCCTCAACTCCTCATTCTTACCTATCCCACATATCCAGTCTGTAGCCAATTACTTTTAATAGTCTTCTGAATAATCTCCCTGATTGAAGTCTTTTCTCACTCTGATACATCTACTCAGCTGCCAAAGTAATCTTCCTAAATCACTGGTCTGACAACATCCCTCCTCTAATCAATAAACTGTAGTGACTCTTACCTGCTTCCAGAATCAAATAAATTCTCTATTTGGCTTTAAATACCCTTGAAAAATTGACTCCTTTATATCTTTCCATTCTTAAAATTTACCTCCACAGACTCCACATTCCAGCAACACTGGCCTTCTTGCTATCCCTTGGATACTTACTGTCCCTTGGATTCTGTCTCCTGACTTTTTGCCTTTACACTGGCTGTCCCTCATGCCTATAATGTTCCCATTCTCATTCTCTCTCTCCCCCTCTCCCCAACCCTAAGATATTGTCTTCCCTATGGGATTTCCTCCCATTTATACTGTATATGTCTTTAAATGTACATTATTCTTTGCATTTTGTTTTCTTCATTAGAATATGTTTCTTGAGGGCAGTGACTACCATTTGAAACACATTGGCCTTTTTTTTAAAATTTATTTTAATATGTTTAGTTTTCCGCATTGATTTTCACATGTGTTTGAATTACAGATTTTCTCCCCATTTCCACCCCCCCCACTCCAAGATGGCATACACTCTGGTTGCCCTGTTCCCCAGTCTGCCCTC
>CM053623.1:121166172-121200077 GCA_028646595.1 Phalanger gymnotis
ATTAGCCAAATGGAAAAGGAGGTCCAAAAGACCACTGAAGAAAATACTACCTTAAAAAGTAGATTGGAGCAAGTGGAAGCTAGTGACTTGATGAGAAATCAAGATATAAAACAGAACCAAAGGAATGAAAAAGTGGAAGACAATGTGAACTATCTTATTGGAGAAACCAGTGACCTGGAAAATAGATCCAGGAGAGATAATTTAAAAATTATTGGACTACCTGATAGCCATGATCAAAAAAAGAGCCTAGATATCATCTTTCAAGAAATTATCAAGGAGAACTGCCCTGATATTCTAGAGCCACAGGGTAAAACAGAAATTGAAAGAATCCACAGATCGCCTCCTCAGATAGATCCCAAAAAGATAACTCTTAGGAATATTGCTGCCAAATTCCAGAGCTCACAGATCAAGGAGAAAATACTGCAAGCAGACAGAAAGAAACAATTTGAGCATTGTGGAAACACAATCATAATAACCTAAGATCTAACAGCTTCTACATTAAGAGATCGAAGGTCTTAGAATATGATATTCCTGGAGGTCAACGAAGCTAGGATTAAAATCAAGAATCACCTACCCATTAAAAGTGAGTATCATGCTCCAAGGCAAAATATGGATTTTCAATAAAATAGAGGACTTTCAAGCTTTCTCAGTGAAAAGACCAGAGGTGAATAGAAAATTTGACTTTCAAACACAAGTATCAAGAGAAGCATAGAAAGGTAATCAAGAAGGAGAAATCACAAGGGACTTACTAAAGTTGAACTGTTTTGTTTATATTCCTACATGGAAAGATGATGTGTATGATTCATGAGACCTCAGTATTAGGGTAGCTGAAGGGAATGTGCGTGTGTGTGTGTATGTGTGTGTGTATATATAGCTATATATCTATATCTATATATGTATCTCTATCTATCTATTTAGACAAAGGGCACAGGGTGAGTTGAATAGGAAGGGATGATACCTAAAAAAATAAAATCAAATAAAGGGATGAGAGAGGAATATATTGAGAGGGGGAGAAAGGGAGAGATAGAATGGGGTAAATTACATAAAATTGGCAAGAAAAAGCAGTTCTGTAGGAAGGGACGAAGGGGCAGGTGAGGGGAAATGAGTGAATCTTGCTCTCATCAGATTTGACCTGAGGAAGGAATACCATACACCCTCAATTGGGTATCTTACCCCACAGGAAAGAAGGAGGAAGAAGATAAAAAAGGAGGGATAATAGAAGGGAGGGCAGATATGGGGAGGAGGTAATCAAAAACAAACACTTTCAAAAAGGGACAGGGTCAAGGGAGAAAATTGAATAAAGGGGGACAGGTTAGGAAGGAGCAAAATATAGTTAGTCTTTCACAACATGAGTATTGTGGAATGGGTTTTACATAATGATACACATGTGGCCTATGTTGAATCACTTGCATTCTTAGGGAGGGTGGGTGGGGAGGGAAGAGGGGAGAGAATTTGGAACTCAAAGTTTTAAAAACAGACGTTCAAAAACAAAAAAAAAGGTTTTTTGCATGCAAATAGGAAATAAGATACACAGGCAATGGGCCATAGAAATTTATCTTGCACTACAGGAAAGGAAGGGAAAAGGGAATAGGAGGGGAGTGGGGTGACAGAAGGGAGGGCTGACTGGTGATTGGGGCAACCAGAGTATATGCCATCTTGGCAGTGGATGTGAGGGTAGAAATGGGGAAAAAATTTGTAATTCAAACTCTTGTGAAAATCAATGTTGAAAACTAAATATGTTAAATAAATTTAAAAGAAAAAGATATTGGTCTATGCCCAGTTTCTGCCATACCATTTTCCAATTTTTCCAGCAGTTTTTGTGAAATAGTGAGTTCTCAGCCCAGAAGCTGGTTTTTGGGTTTATCAAAGATTAGATTGGTATAACCATTGACGGCTGCAACTTGTGTATTGTAAAGGCAGTCAGTAATGGGAAAATCTTTCCCACCCATTCACTGGGCTTCAGGGGCGGGGCACTCAGGGTCCTGGGGGGAGTGGCTAGGACTGGCACCAATGGAGGCCTGTGGTGGGAGGAGCTTGTTGAATAGTTGGAGCAGAGCTAAGAGGCAGTTGGAGAGGCAGTTGGTAAGGCAGTTGGTGAGAGCAGTTATGAGCTGAAGGAGAGAGGAAGCAGTCAGCCAGCTGGAACACAGATTGGATATTGCAGTGGAAACGGCAGAAGTGGCAGTGATGGTGGCAGGTGTCACAAAAGGCAGGACTGACCCTTGTGGAGACCGGAGAGTGCTGAGCAGGAGCTTGAAGCCAGTGGGTGGTCTTCTTGCTGGAAGGCCCAGGCATTGGCGGGGAAGCACCAGTGTGACTTGGCTTGTTGCCATAATGTTTTTCTGTGGCCTCCTGTTCACTATTGTGAGATGGGAATACATTAGTTTTGGAAGATTCTTGCCATGATGTCGAATTGGAGACACTGGTCTGTGGGTCTGCTACTTTTGAGTTTCAATAAATGCTTTAACTCCTCTGCCTTCTACTTAGAGAATTCCTTATATCCTGCGACTATGGACCATTCAGATATATTTATGATTATGTTTGAAGTCATGAGTTCTGCCTTACTGATATATGTACATAACCTATTCCACCGATCCACCACTCTGTTTCTTAGTCTGTACCAAATAGTTTTAGTGACTGCTTCTTTATGGCAAAATTTAACATCTGGTATGGCTAGGCCACCTTCCTTAGCATTTCTTTTCATTAATTCCCTTGATATTTTGGACCTTTTGTTCTTTCAGATGAATTTTGTCATTATTTTATCCAGCTCTGTAAAATAATTCATTAGAGCAATTGGTCTATAGTTTTCTTTCTCTATTTTGACTTTTCCTGGTTTGGGTGTTAATACCATATTTGTGTCATAAAAAGAATTTGGTAGGACTCTTTCTTCACCTATTTTCCCGAATAGTCTATAAAGTATGGGAATTAATCGTTCTTTAAATGTTTGATAAATTCACATGTAAAACCATCTGTCCCTGGAGATTTTTTCCTAGGGAATTCATTGATGGCTTGCTCAATTTCTTTTTTTGAAGTGGTTATTTAGGTATTTTACTTTCTCTTCTATTACCATGGACAATTTATATTTTTGTAAATATTCATCCATTTCCCTATGGTTTTCAAATTTATGGGCATACAATTGGGCAAAATAATTCTTAATTATTGTTTTAATTTCTTTTTCATTGGAGAGGAATTCACCCTTTTCATTTTTCATACTTGTAATTTGGCTTTCTTTTTAATCAAATTAACCAAGGGTTTATCAGTTTATTGGTTTTTTCATAAAACTACCTCTTAGTTTTATTTATTAGTTCAATAGTTTTCTTGATTTCAGTTTTATTAATCTCTCCTTTGGTTTTCAGTATTTCTAATTTGGTATTCAATTGGGGATTTTCAATTTGTTGTTTTTCTAGTTTTTTTCAGTTGCATGTCCAATCCATTGGTCTCCTTTTTATCTATTTTATTCATGTAAGAATTTAGATATATATAAAACTTCTCCTAAGAACCAATTTTGCTGCATCCCCAAAATTTTGGAATGTTTTCTTATTATTGTCATTCTCTCGAATGAAGTTATTAATTGTTTCTATGATTTGTTTTTTGGCCCACTTATTCTTTAGGATTAGATTAGTTTCCAATTCATTTTTAGTTTATCTTTCCATGGTCCTTTATTACAAATAATTTTTATTGCATTATGATCTGAAAAGGATGCATTTACTATTTCTGCCTTTTCTGCACCGGATTGTGAGGTTTTTATGCCCTAGTACATAGTCAGTTTTTGAGTATGTGCCATGTACAGCTGAGAATAAAGTATATTCCTTTTTATCCCCATTTCGTTTTCTCCAGAGGTCTATCGTATCTGCATTTTCTAAAATTCTATTCACCTCCTTAACTTCTTATTTATTTTGAGGTTAGATTTATCATGTTCAGAGAGGGGGAGGTTGAGGTCCCCTATAAATATTGTTTTGCTGTCTATTTCTCCCTCTATTTCCCTTAACTTCTCTAAGAATTTGTGTGCTATACCAGTTGCTGAATATATTTTAAGTAATGATGTTGCTTCATTGGATATGGTGCCTTTTAGCAGGCTTTAGTGTCCTTCCTTATCTCTTTTAATTAGATCTGTCTTTGCTTTTGCTTTGTCTGAGATTAGGCTTGCAACCCCTGTTTTTTTTTTTTTTTTTACTTTAGCTGAAGCACAGCATATTCTTCTCTAGCCTTTTACCTTTACCCTATGTGTATCCCACTGTTTCAGATGTGTTTCTTGTAACAACATATTGTAGGATTGTGGTTTTTAATCCATTTTCTATCTGCTTCTGTTTTATGGGAGAGTTCATTCCATTCACATTCACAGTTATGATTACTACTTGTATATTTTTCTCCATATTATTTCTCCTCCCCCGTTTATGCTTTTATTTCTCCCCTCTCCCTTCCATTCCTCACAAGAATTTTACTTTAGAACACTGCTTTCCTCCGTTTACCCTTTCTATTGATTTCCCTCCCTTATCTTACCCTTTTCCCCTTGATACTTCTTCCCTCCCTTCTGACCCCCCTCACTTCTTTCCCCTTATCCCTTCTACAGCCTGTAGGACAAGTTTGATTTCTATACTTCTCAGTGTATGTTATTCCCTTCTTGAACCAAATCTGATGAGAGTAAAGCTCAAATGTAGCTCTTCGCCCTCCCTTCTTTCCCTCTACTGTACTATGTTTTTGTGCTTCTGTGTGTGATGTAATTTACCCTTTTCTACTACCTCCTTACCTCTTCTCCCAGATCCATCCCTTTACCTTCTTAAATTATGTTTTTTATCATTATATCAGTTGTTTTATACTGGCATCCACAGTCTGTGTATATCCCTTTCAGTTGTCATAACTGTACTATTCTCAAGATTGACATATATAACATATGTAAAACAATATAATCTTATATATGGATATAAACAGTTTGCCCTTATTGATTAACAAGGTCCCCCCCCCCCCCCCCCCCCCATTTACCTTTTTATGTCTCCCTTGAGTTTTGTATTTGAAGATCAGATGTTTCATTGAGCTCTGGCCTTTTCATCAGGAAGATCTAGAAATCTCTTATTTTATTGAATGTCCATCTCCTTCCCTTAAAAATTATGCTCACTTTAACTGGGTAGTTGATCCTTGGTTGTACTCTAAGCTCCTTTACCTTTCAGAATATCATATTCCAATTTCTTCTGTCATTTAATGTAGAAGCTGAAAGATCCTGCATCATCCTGACTGTAGTTCCATGATATTTGAATTGTTTCTTTCTGGCTGCCTGCAGTATTTTCTTCTTGATCTGATAATTCTGGAATTTGACTATAATATTTCTTGGTGTTTTCAATTTCGGATTTCTTTCAGGGGGTCATTGGTGGATTGTTTCAATGACTATTTGGTCCTCTGGTTCTAGGACCTCAGAGCAATTTTCCTTAATAATTTCTTAGAAGTTACTGTCCAGGCTCTTTTTTTCCCCATCACGGTGTTTTAGTGGACCAATAATTCTTTGATTGTCTCTCCTGGATCTGTTTTTCAGGTTAATTATTTTTCCAATTAGATATTTCAGGTTTTCTCTATTTTTTCATTCTTTAGATTTTGAGTGACTCTTGATGCCTCATACAATTATTAGCTTCTCCTTGCTCAATTCTAAATTTTAATGAATTGTTGTCTTCATTTTGCTTTTTGGCTTCCTTTTCCATTTGGTTTATTTTACTTTTCAGGGTGTCATTTTCTCTAATTAGATTCTGAATCTCCTTAGACATTTCACCAATTTTACTCTTTAAAGTTTTGTTTTGATCTGTTAATTTTTTTTTCCATTTTTTTCTTTTACCTCTCTAATTTGATTTTTAAAATCCTCCTTTTATTCCAGGAATGCTTTTTGATCTGGAGAGCAGTTCACTTTCCCTTTTGAGGTTTCAAATTTGGGTAGTGTCCATGCTGTCCTCTCCTGAATTGTATTTTGATCTTCCTTGTCTCCATAAAAAGAATCCATGGTCCTCTGTTTCCTAGAGTTCTTCTTCATGTTGGTTAACTTTTTCCTGGCTTTAAAGTGGGTTTCTGCTTCTGGGATTCAGGGGCTCTGTCCCAGGCTTCTTGTTCTCAGAATTGTGAATATAGTTATTGGCTTTGCGTGTTGTGGCCTCTGGTTTCCTGAGGTGTGGGGGAGGGGTGGTTTGGCTGCTGGAAGTCTCCTCTTCCCTTAGGGCTGTGGTACAGCCTTTTTCTGCGCTGATGTCTGATTCTGTCACTTCTGCTGTCTGTGGAAGGTACATCTCGTGTCCTGGTGTTGAGCATTGCTGGCTCCACCCTCCTGAGGCTCGGGAACTCCCAATGTTCTGCTATAGTGGGGCTTGCTGAGACACCCCTCTTCCTGCACTAGCCTTTTTCCACCACCACAGTAAAGGGCCCTCAAACCTTACTTCTCAAGCTAAAAGGCTACTGAAGCCCCACTTCTGGCTCTTCTATTTCAAAGTTTCTCCCGAAGGAGTATGTATTATCTGGGTTAGGGAGGGAGAAAGAGGGATGAGAGCCGTTTTAGCTTGCCAATCATGGTTCCTGGAAGTTCAAGAAGGTGAGTTTCAAACATGTAGACTTCTGGTTGTAAGCCTCTGGAGTAGTTGTTCTTGCAGCCTCAGGCATTGTGCTGCTTCCTCCTGTAGCTCTCACAGACTACAGTCCTGGGCTGGGGGGCCTGGGGATCACCACCACTTTTGCGTGCCCAGTGTTCTCCCAGCCTGGATCGCTGGCTGATTTCTGTAGGTGCTTCAGCTTTGGTGTGGTCTGATGCAGTTCCATGTGCTGGGCGCTCTCCCAGCCTACAGATCCATCCTGTCGACCCTGAGAACTCTCCTGCCTTGGAAATTTACCACAATCAGTCCACTGGTGGCTTCTAACTCTCTCAGATATGCTCGGATTCATGTTTTTAGAGGTATCTGACAGAATTGGTGTTAGAGCTCCTGTAAGACCCTGTTTCAATGCGGCCATCTTGGCTCCCTCCAATTTAATTGTTCTAATGCAATAGTTTATTAGTATTTAAAAAAAATAATTCAACCATTTTTTCCAGATTTACCTAATAATATTAAATATTTGTTAATGAAGAAAAAAGAAAAAGATAAAATGAAAAATCTACTTAAATAAGTAAATAATTCTGTGATCTTGTTGATGTTGCTGTTCCCTTCAGTGAATCAAATCACAATCCATCCAGCTTTTGTTCTAAGTTCTTCTATAAGGTTGCTGCTGGAGCCTTCCTCATTTTCTTATGAAATCTTGAAATTGCCAATGGAGCATTTAGACTAATAGTTATCCTTTGTTCTTGCTATGTGATTAGCCTATGTTCTTTTGTCCTTGTATGTTTCTTTGATGTTGATTTACTTCAGACTTCCTTAATTTTTCATTTGGAATGTCTTGCTTTGCATTCTGCTCATACCCATCTTGCTCCTTTCCATTGCTCTTTGGTTGACACTAGTTATTTCATTTATTTGAATACAGTGGTATTCTGGGACTCACTACCATACAATACCATTGACAGGATATTAGTATTAAAATGATGGGCCTTTAAAAATTTCAGGGAAATGTTTGAAGTTGATAAAAGAACTTTGCAGTTTCCCAAGAGAAACTAAGCGATTATGTTCCTCCTTATAAATAATGTGCGCCAATTCATTGTCCATTTCCACTCTCTTTCTAAGATACTGAAAAATCTATGTAATTGAAAGATTTTAGATACCTTAGGTTGTATTGTATCGGCTGTGTGTAGTCTAATGTGAACAGTAGACATTCTTAATTCACTTTGTTTTTCCTATGTGAATGTTGAGGCCAGATTTTTTTGAGTGGCTATGGATCTCATCCAGGAAAGGCTGCAGTGTTCCAGAAGGAAATAAAAGAACAGTTGAACTAATTAACCATGGACAATGTTTACTTAATTTCTTCCAAATCATACTATAGTTTTATTAGAAAGTAACTCATATACAAGGATTACTAAAAGGCACTGGGAGTAAGAGCAAACTCTACGGAGCAGGAAAAAAAAAAAGGTTGATTTCATATAGTTGCTGTTCATATTTCCAGTGGAAATGTTTATGTAATATATCCTTAATTCAGACTGACTTTATATAATTATCTTAAATACAGAAAAATGTGATTTAATCATATTTTTCAGCCAGAGGTGAGTAGCTTGTTGAACTGTGTAGTTTGCTGGTCATGCAAATTCCATAGTTAATATAGCCAAAGTAATTATTTTGACTACTTTACAGTTATAAAGGAAAGGTTCCACCTCTCCAGATAAATTAATCATAAAGGGCACAAAATCCATTCACAAAATATGAAATACATGTTAAGGAAATTTTTACCTCGAACCTGACAAACATTTAAAAAATTTAGCATTCCTATATTAAAGCAAATTAAATTAAAAACAAATTAAATTAAAACAAAATTAAAAATTAAAACAAATTAAAACAAAATTAATTAAAACAAAACATCAGATTAAAACAAAAACATCACAAATGAAATAGGAATCTTTTGTACATTAAACAAATTAAAACAAAATTAAATTAAAACAAAAACATCACAAATGAAATCAGGAATCTGTTATACATAGCTTCCTTCTCATTTTATGTATATTATGAATTCAGCATGTAACTTTCAAAGTTGTTCTGCTTGTTTATGTTCTTTCTAGCCTTTCACACTTTTCATCTATGTGCAAAAATGTTCTATCTTTTCTTTCATTTTTGATAACCTACTTGTTGCCTCTCTCCACCACCAAATAAATAAATCCTTGCAGCAAAAAGAAAGAAAGTAACTCGTATAGACATACATTAGGTTGTCAGTTCTTCCTCATGCTAAGCAGATTCGATATACTAAATTCTTTTTTGCCTAATTTAAAAATTGTTTTAGCTTTACTTTTAATATAGTCTTCATTTCAAAATATATTCATAGGCCCACCTCCATTCCTTAGCCAACTTTCTCCCTTGTAACAAAGAATAAAAAAGAAAAAGAAAGAAAGAGTAGTTCAGTAAAAACAAGCAAAACACCAACCTTGTCTGAGGTTAAAGATAAAAGAAATTCCACATTCTTAGTCCTTAGCTGTTACAAAAAAATTATGTAGTTGCATTTTCTCGGCTCTTCCCTTCGACCAAGCTTGGCGTTTGCAAATATACGGCCTTTAGGGTTAGAGAATAAAGATGTAAATAAGAAAGGAAATGTATTGCTTAAATTTTCTGAGTAAGACATTGAATACTTGTAGTTTTGTAGCTTTATCATTCACAAGCAGGGGCAATGAAATGTACAAGTTATTCTTGTAATTACTGTTGATTAATATGCTACACTGGTGTCCAAATTTCCATTAAAAGCTTTGTGTTCTGTTTTTTAGATTTTATTAGAGTATTAGCGTATTGTTGTGCAAAGTTACTTGCCTCCAGAATTGGAAGATTTCTGAATCACAATCCAAATTCTTTGGAAATTTGAATCTATAAGATGCTATTGAAATATTTTTGTTCTGTAATAGTATATAGGCTGATCAGATTTTGTGTCGTTAAAATTTGCCAGATCCTTTGCATAATTTAGCACACAGTTAAATGAATATATGTACAGTTCACTTTCTGTAATGTAGATTTACCAGGTATCTGGTTTTTTTTGTCCTCTTGTAAGATATTCTTATATTTTGTGTCAGAGCAATTAGATATATTCCATATTATTCTTATTTGCCATACTTTTTATTTGAGATGGTCTTTCTCTTTGGTCATTTTTATTGATTTGTGCTATTTTTACTTTAGTCATTTTAATTTAAAAACGTTGAATGTACTATTTTCTCCTTATATTGAAAGTACTACTATTCTCCTTATATTCCTGAAAATTCAGGAATGGAAACATTTTCACTTTGAAAGTTTTAGCCCATGTTTGTCCATTGTACTCACAGAATCTTTTCTTTGTCATTAGTCCCTCCTGTCCTGTTTTGACATCCTATTTGCTCTGCAACCAAAGAATAATTCTTTAGGGGAATCTTTGCAATTCTTGCACTTAAAATTTGAGCTCTGAGACTTGTAAAATGTTAAAGGTGCAAGGAATTTAAAGATCTAGTCCCATTCATTTTACAACTAGAGAATATTAAGGTGTCGTGGTTAATCTTGAACTGATCAAGGGTCTGGAAGAGTATCTCTGCTTCCACATATTGAGTATTAGGGGTGCTGGGATCCTGAAATAGAGACACGTGGGTCCAGCCTTGAATGAATTCGATCCAAGCCTTCTTTCAGCCAAAGACAGGGTTTATTAGAACATCAGTCAGGGGTGGGCATGATTCTAAAAATCCTCCATATTGGCCAGACTCTTAAGAAATCTGAGCACCTTAGTGGAGGCAAGATGGACCTTATATTCAGAAAGTGTGGGAAGGATCTAGGAGTGGCCAAGTAGTCTGGGGTGACTAGGAGGTAACAGAGAAGGACTAGGTGCCCTAGGTGAATGCCAGGGACCTGGACCCACAAGGCCAAGGGAGTATGAGGTCTAGATAGGATCAAGGGTGGGAAGTAGCCTAGGGTGATCTTAAGGGGTAATTGGGGAGGAGATTGGGCTTAAAAAAAAAGGGGGGAGATTGGGCGTAAGACACAATGAAAGGCTGTTTGAGAGGATTAGGAAAGCCAGAGACTTGATCATGTGGGAAAATTCAAGGAGAGTTCAGTGGGGAGTTTCCAGAGCCATGCCTTGTCACTCCCCCCTCAAACAAATGGGGCCCAAATTCTTTTGGGTAAGGGGCAAAGGTCTTGGCTTGGGCCTGTACCCCATCACACATACTCCTTTTCTCTCATATAGATATATGCACACACATACATGTATGTATATATGCATACATATGTAGTATAACTATAATTTCTGTTATATGTATGCATATAAAACATAAAATTTTATTTAGGTTTTAATAATAAGATGTATTTCTTATAGCTTATTTGGTTTTCTTATTTTGATTATAAAGAGCCAATCAAAAGGAGTAGGTAGAAGTTTATGATTTTTTTATGATTCAAATATTGATTGCTTGGTACTTAAAATTGTTTCCTGCCTTTTTGTAGGATTTTTTTTTTCTTTGATTTGGAAGCTCTGGATTTTGGCTGTGATATTCTTAAGTGTTTTCAGTTTGGGATTTCTTTCAGGATATGGGCAATGGATTCTAAGTCTCACTTTTCCATCTGATTCTAATATTTGGCCAGTTTTTTTTATTACAGTTTTTTAAAATACGGTGTCAAGGAGGTTTTTTTGGTCATGGGTTTTTAGGGAGTCCACTTGTTCTTAACTTATCTTTCCTTGGCCTGTTTTCCAGGTTCATTGTTTTTGATAGAACTTATTTCACATGCTTTTCTATTTTTAAACCTTTTAGCTTTGTTTGGATATTTCTTATTGTCTCATGGAATCATTGAGTTCTCTTTGCTCTATTCTATTCTTTGGGGAATCTGCTACTTGGGCCATATTTTCCACTCTCTGTTTTAAACTATTTATTTTCCTTTCAATTTTTGTTTCCTTCAAGAGTTTTAACTTCACTTCTTATTTCTAGCTTCATTTCTTCTATTTATTTTCGGAGTCCTTGAGGCCAACAACCCCACCCCCCAAGCAGTGTTTGTGTTTGTTATGAAGTTACTTTTTTCTGAGTTACCTTCTTGGGCTTCTTTTAATTCACAGTACTTCTTCAATTTGATTTTTTTTTTTTGTGCTTGCTCCTGTTTCTGGGCTGTTTTTGGATTGGGACTTTGTGCTAGGGCCTGATTCTTTCCTGTCCCATAATCTTTTATGGGATCTGTATGAGGAGGTTTAGAGTTGGTAGAACTGGTTTAAGTGTGAAAGAATTCGAATAGACTTTCTCTGTAGCCATTGAGAGCTTTATTGATGTAAAAGTTGTATTATATTGTATCCTAGCAAGAAAGCTAAGTGAGACTCCGATATTTGGGGGAGTTATGCTAATATAGAGGTTTCAAAATGATGATGTAGTTTTAGAGGTTTTTATGGGGGTTGAAGATTAGGGACAGGGTGAGGAAGATGGGTGACGGGATAGGAAACATAATATAAGGGAGACAGAAAATTTTATGGCCCAGGATGGGGGGAGACAAGGAATTTTATGGTCCAGGCTAAGGGAGAAGTTTTATGGTATTTCGAGATAAGGATAAGAGACTTTAGGACCCCTTCAGGTTAGAGAATAAAATAGGGAAAAACAACTCTTAACCTTTAGGGCACTGTTTGTATCCTTATCATTTAGACCATTTGGTCTTTTCCCTTCTATACTTGGATGCCTCTTCTATTGCAGTTTTGGAACTGGTTTTTACTCTCTGCTTCAGGAATGGGCTTTTTGCCTTCTCTCTTGGTGGCTCGGTGCACCTGGTGTTGGCCTTGGCCCTTCTCTGTCTCCTTTTTGTATAATTTGCAACTGGAGATTGGTGCCCTGCCCTGCTCTGTTCCTGACAGGCCCCAATTAGAGGTTGATGTCTATGGATAGCTTGGATTTCTTCCTCTGAAAACTGCCTCTTCATATCCTTTGGCTATTTGTCTATTGGAGACTAGTGCTTATTGTAAATTTGAATCCCATTTCCCGTATATTCCTATATATGTTTTTTCTAGTTCCCTGCTTTTCTTTTCATTTTAGCTGCATTGGTTTTGTGCAAAAACTTTTTAATTTCACATAATCAAAACTATCTATTTTTACCTCCTGTATTCCTCTCTCATGTTTGGTCATGAACTTATGTTTTCTTCCATGTTCTACTAATTTGCTTTTCATGTCACTCTTTATGTCTAAATCATATAGCCATTTTGAGCTTATCTTGGTACATAGTGTGAGATGTTGATCCATGTTTAGTTTTTGCCAGACTCTGGTTTTTTAAGCAGTTTTTTTGTTTTTTTTTTTGGAGGGGGAATAGTGAGTTCTTGCTCCTTCAGCTGGGAACTTGGATTTTGCCAAATACTTGGTTACTCTGCCCATTTGCTTTTGGGTATTGTGAGCCTAATAGTTTGTTTTCAATCTGTCTATTTCTTACTCAATACCAAATTCTTTTGATAATTATAGTTTTGTAGATAGTTTGAGATGTACTACTAGGCCCCCTTCCTCCTATTTAAAAAAATGTATTCCCTTGTTTTTCTTGATCTTTTGTTCTTTCAGATGAATTTTGTTTTCTAGCTCTATGAAGTAATTCTTTGGTGGTTTAATTTTATGTGGCAAATAATATGACACTGAATAAATAATTTATTATACTGGCTCAGTCTATCCATAAGCATTTACTCCTTTTCCCAATTATATTTTACATAAATTTATCCAGTTATTTATTTCTGTAAATAATATTTTATAATTGTGTTTGCAAAGTCCCTGTTGTGTTTGGACAAGTAGTCTCCCAAACATTTTATACTATCTCTAGTGCTTTTAAATATAATTTATGTTTCTATCTCTTCCTGATATACAGAAATTGTATGTAGTTTTTTTTAATAACTTGTAATTTTGCCAAAGTTTTCATTGTTTCAGTTAGGCTTTTAGTTTATTCTCTAGGGTTCTCTAAGTAGACCATCACATTATCTGCAGAAAGTGATGATTTTATTTCTTTGCCTATCTTTTTATCCTTTTGTTTTCTATAGCTAGTATTTCTAGTAAAATATTGAGTAGTAATGACGATAATGAACATCCTTTTGCATGTTCATCCCAGTGGTCTAATTGCAAAAGCTTCTAGCATATTCTGATTAGAAATGATGCTTGCTCTTAGTTTTAGATAAATACTGCTCATTATTTGAAGGAAAACTCCATTTATTTGCTTTCTAGTGTTATTAACAGGAATGAGTCTTTTATTTTTTTGAAAAGCTCATTCTGTCTATTGAAATAATCATATTTTTGTTTTTGTAATTATTATGGTCACTTGTACTTTTAGTTTACCATTAGGAAATATTAATTGAGTGAGGCTTGCATTCATGATATTGATCCAGACTGGTCATAGTATATGGTCTTTTTGATATATTGCTGTAGTTTCTTTGATATTTTATTTAAAATTTTTGCATCTATATTCATTTGGGAAATTGGTCTATACTTTTCTTTATCTGTTTTGATTCTCCAGTTGCTTTATCAAGACCTTATTTATGTCATATAGAAGAAACTTAGTAAGACTCCTTCTTTACCTGTTTTTTTCAGTTCCTCTAGTATTTGAATGTTCTTTAAACATTTGGTAGACTTCACTTATAAGTCCATTTGTTTTTTTCCCTTTTAGAGTTTGTTTATTGCTTACTCAGTTTCCTTTTTTCTAAACTACAATTATTTAAGCATTCTGTTTTCTGTTCTGTTAATTTGGGCAATTTATATATTTTTGATATTCATCAGTTTCATTTAGGTTATTAGTTTTATTGGCATAACATTCTGGTGCAGTAGCTTCTACTAATTGTTTTTATTTCTTCTTTTGTTGTTAAATCACCTTTTAAATTTTTTTTTACACTGGTAAATTAGTGTTCTTTTTTTAAATTAACTAATGGCTGATCTATTTTATTGTCTCCCACCCTCCCCCTTAAAACCACCTAGTTCCTAGTTTTATTTATTAATTCAGTGTTTTTTTTTGTTTCTAATTTTGTTAATCTCTGTTGATGGTCAAGATTTCTATTTTGATGTTTAGTTACAGGTTATATAATTTATTGGTGTTTGAGTATTTTAAAATTCCATTCCTAATTTGTTACTTTGTTCTTTTTCTCTTCTATTGATGAGTTTGAGATAAAAAATTTTACCCTGGTCTCTACTCTGGTTGTATACCACGCATTTTGGTATGTTGTTTCATTGTTCTCATGATTTTTAATGAAATCGATTGCTTTTATAATTTGCTTCTTGACTCATCCATTCTTTAGGATTAAGTTAGTTTCCAATATGTTTTTTATCATTATTCGAAAGGTCCTTTATTGAATATAATTTTTATTGTATTATGATCAGCAAAAGGTGCACTTAATACTTCAGCTTTTTACATGTTTGTGAGTTTTTATTCTCTAATACATGGTCAGTTTTCATGAAGGTCCTTGTACAGTTGAGAAATAGGTATATGCCAGAGATCTAGCATTTCAAACTTGTAAAAAATTATTTAAAAATTGTTCAGGTCCTTAACTTCTTTATTTTCTGGTTTGACTTATCTAGGACTGAGAGGGATAAATTAAGACCTCCAGTATTATAATTTTACTATCGATTTCTTGCTGTAATTAATTTAACTTTTTCCTTTAAGAATTTAGATGCTGTGCCATTTGGGGTGTGTGTGTGTGCATATATGTACATACATTATGTGTATGTGTGTATATATGCAATGCATGTATATATATATGCACAGGAATATGTGTATATGCAAGAATGTATATATACATTTATGTACACATGTGTGATGTATGTGCAGGGCATCTTTTAGCAAAATGTAATTTCCCTGCTTATCTCTTTTAATTAGGTCTATTTTTGCTTTTGCTTTGAGATCATGAATTCTTCCCTTCCTTTTTTTTTTTTAAAAAAAAAACTTCAACTGAAGCATAATAGATTCTTTCTAGCCCTTTATTTTAATTTTGTATATCTTTCTTTTTAAAGTATGTTTCTCGTAAGCAAAATTTTGTTGGATTCTCTTTTCTAATACATTCTGCTGTCAGTCCTCTTCCATTTTATGGGTGTTTCATCCATTCACATTCACAATAATGATTGCTGTGTATTTCCTTTCATTCTGTTGTCTTATACTTATCCGTCCCCCTTTAATTTTCTGTTTTGCTTCTGACCACTACCTTAATATGTCCTCCCTCCTATTGTCCCCTTTCCCTTAACCATTTTCCTCCCTATTTGCTTGTTTGATAAGATGTATTTCTGTATTCACTGGTGTGTTTATGTGTATCCTTCTTTCCTTTAAGCAAACTACGTGAGAGTGAGGTTCAAATGTCTGCCCCATCTTTTCTCCTTATTGTTATAAACTCCTCTTTCCTCACCCAGTTATATAAGATATTTTTCTACATTTTCCCTCTCACTTCTCCCTCTCCCAGTGCATTCTTTTTTCCTTACTCACTCCATTCTTCTTTTGAGATAATTCAGACATTCATCCCCTGTGGGATAATACTCAGTTTTGTTGGGTAGGTTTTCTTGATTATAAGCCTAAATTCTTTGCCTTCTGGAGTACTATTCCAAGCTCTCTGCTCCTTTAAGTGGAGGCTGCTAAATCTTGCATTGTTGTGGCTTCTTGGGATTTTGATTCATTCTTCTTGGCTGCTAACATTTTTTTTCTTGACCTTGGATGTCTGGTTTGTTGCTGTTATGTTTTTGAGAGTTTTCATTTTGGGATTTTCTTTAGGTGGTCACTGGTAGACTGTTTTGCCCTCTGGCACTAAGAGATCTTAACAATTAGACTTCTTTTATACTTTCTGGAAGTGTCATATCTAGGCTTTTTAAAATGACTTTCAGGTAGTCCATTGATTCTTAAATTATTTCTCCTTCATCTATTCCCGCAGTTGATTGTTTTTCCTTTGAGACATTCTACATATTCTCCTTTTTTTTTCAGCCTTTTTTTTGGACTTTGTTAGCTATCTGAGAGGCTCTTAGGTTTCAAAATCAATAAATTGCTGAATCTGCTTTGGTTTGGTACCCTGTGATCCACTCTTGAGATCAGAGCCATACAGCTATCATTTGATTCCTGGAACTTGTTTAATGCTCAGTACACAGGTAAAACCAACATTTAATAATTGTCTTCTTCCTCAGTCTGTAGCCAGGCACTTAGTAGTGGATGAGAGAGCTGCCAGAAGTTCCTTTCATGCACTCAGCACTTGCTCAAGGATATTTCTCTAGTGCTCTTTTTTTATCCTTTCTCGGACCCTGGGCACTGGAATGCCCCAACTCTTGTCAGTAAATTAGCTAATGAAAAAGCATTTATGTTTACTTTGTGTCAAGTATTATCCTAAGTGCTTTAAACACTAATGGGGAAAAAAATCCCACACAAAACAGTCCCTACTGTAAAAAAGCTCGCACTTTAATTGGAATTAAAAACATGTATGAGGAGAACTTTGGCTAGATAACTTTGCGCTTGCAGTTTTCCAGAAAAGGGGAGGTGATGATGTTGGCATTAGACAGGAAAAGGTGTTCTCAGAAAGAGCTTTTGAACTCACACGCTTGTGCTATATGACTTTTTAAAAAAACAATTTATTTTCATTTATTTTTAGTTTTTGACATTCATTTCCATAAGATTTTGAGTTCCAAATTTTCTCCCCCTCCTTCTCCTTCTCTCTCCCCAAGACAGCATGCAATCTGATATAAACTCTACATATGCATTCATATTGAACATGTTTTCACCTTAGTCATGTTGTAAAGAAGAATTAGAAACAATGGGAGAAAACATGAAAAAGAAGAAACAACAATAAAAAGAGAGAGAATAAATAGTATGCTTTGATCTACATTCAGACTCCATAGTTCTTTTCCTGGATATGGATACTATTTTCCGTCATGAGTCTTTTGGAGTTGTCTTAGATCCTTACACTGCTGAGAAGAGCTTAGTCTATCAATACTGGGGAATGGTTCTTAATCTTACATATATTTGTCATCATTCCCTACTTATCTTAGTTATCAGTGATTTTCCCCAATCAACAGCTTCTCTTTTTATTTTAGTTTCATTAATTTTGTTTGTGCAAAAGCATTACTTATTTTATAATTTCCTTTTCCCCTTATTGGTTAATAATCCTTCCTACCTCTTTCTCATAGATATGGAAGGTACTTAATTCTTACATAATTTTAAAATTATGTGAATTTTAATATTCAAGTTGCTTATTGTGAAGTATGCTAATTGTGAAATGTGGTATAAAATATTGTTCTAAACCTAATTTATGCTATACTACTTTCTTCTTAACCCAATCTAATTCTTCTTACTGAATACAGAGTTCTTTCTCGCGTAATTTACGTACTTAGTTTTAGGCAATACTGAATTACTGAGAGAGAGTTTCTGATTCTTGTTTATCTAGGCTATTCTACTTACTTTTCAGGGTCTTTGGGTACCAAATAATTTTGATGATGCTATATTATATAATTCAAGGTCTGTAATTTCTCTTTTCTACTTTATTCCTATTTTAGAAAATATTTCCCTTAAGATTCTAAACTTTTTATTTTTCCAGAAATGCATGTGTACACACACAATGATACCAACAATATAAATGAAAACAATAGTGCAAGAAAATAGAAGTTAGAGCCAATGTAATGGTCCAGTGGACTCATCTTTCAACACACTTTCTTTCTTTTGAGGTTTAATAGGCTATAGGTGAAGAATCATATTTTTTAAAGTTTTGGTTGTTGTGTTGGATGGTTTTGCTTATTCTTTGTATGGTGGGGTAAGAGCATATGCTATGGGGGATGATTAATTGGGATCTGAAACTATCACTAAAACATTTAATTAAAATTATATATTTCCTACATATATATGGTGATAATTAAATATTCTTAATCAATTTTTGATATATACTAGAAAAGGCGACCTTCCTGTATCTTTTCCTTTCATTATAGAGATGAAAGAACTAAAGAATAAAGAAACTAAATCACTTTCCAAAGAAGTACACAAATACTTTAGTGGAAGACTAAAGACTAGAAAATTCAGTTTTCATTTCCTATCCTACTATTTTTAATATCCCACAATCATAATATTTCATTAAATTTATAGATAAGTCACTTGCAGTTTGCCAGACAAATCACTTAAAAGACAGCTACTGATGCCATTTAATGTCTAAACCCTATTTGAAAAAAACTGGAAAATTCAGCTACTAATAGATAAACTCGGTATTTTTTTCCCAAGGCTAACAGAATAAAAGCAAACTCCACACAACTATATGAAAATAATTTATTTTTCCTATATTCTCGTAAAATTACAAACGTAATCTCATTGTCTAAATTAGACCAAAAGATATTGAAATTCTCAAGTGACATATGGTCTAATAATTTGACGTGTAACAAGATCTACTGATCTAGATATAGTTTTCCCTTTTTTTTCCATCTCAGATAGCAATAAGATTCAAATATGTAAAACTCTAGCTTCTTGAACAAATTGTAACTTTGCAATGATATTATCTATTTATTTTTTTTGGAGGGGGGAAGGCAGGGCAATTTTGGCATTAAGTGATTTGCCCAAGGTCACAAGCTGGTAAGTGTGTCAAGTGTTTGCAATGACATTTTAAAACATACAAAAAAGAGTTGTAAGAATGTACAAGAATTCATTGATTTATTTCTGATCGGTTTAACTACTTGTTAAGTCCCTGAGAGGCATAGAGTACAGAAAGAAATGGCATTAAAAAGAATAAAGATGGGAGAAATAGCCAAAATAGATCAAGTATATTTAGAAGTCTTTGTTGGAGAAAAAAAATTATTAGTGTTCTTATGGACTTATATATACAAGATATCCGAAGAAAGAACATGGAAAAATCTTGAAGCTTATTAATCCCAAGAAAAAAATTATTGTGAGAACACCAGTAACTTCTGACTATTAGTCTTGTTTTTCCATTTATACAAAATCCTTTTGAGAGTCTATAATTTAAAGATATCTCAGTGAAGCTGTTAGTAGGGAACAAGCAGACTTTTGCAAGAAGCGTTCATTAATGAACAGATCTCACAGCTGACTTAATGATGCAGAGACTCTAACATTGTTATACTTACTGTTTGTTAATTACCAAAAAGTTTAATCAGTAGAAGAAAATGCATTTATCTTAATGATTAAAAAATATTTTTGATACATTTTGTTTTGACAAGACAGACAGACACATCTCAACAAACACCTAGGTAACTGCCTACAAAATATATTCTCTGAAGACAAAATCTGCCTAACAATTTGATTTCAACTAATAGTATAGTATATCAGTATAAGACTAATAATATCGTAATTGCCATTCACTGAGGTTCTTTCTCAAACTAAACTGCCAAGCATTCAAACTCTGCTACAGAGAGCACAACTCTAATGGACTGGCCATGTTGTTCGAATGCCAAATGTACACTTGCCTAAAAACTATTTAAAAGAGAACTCACACAAGGCAAGTGCTCACATGGTGTGTTGGCAATCGAAATGGGTCTTAGCACTAAGTTCAACCAAGTGCCCTTGAAGAGTTTTGGCCTTTGTTTCCTTGATTAGATTGGGAGTCCTTGGTATTCTCCTTGCTTCAGGGGAGGGCCTAGTTTACATGGGTTTGAGTGGCATGTTTGGGACATCAGGGGCTTTTTAGACCACGTGGCCTTAAATCGCCTCTTTGTGACAATTTCAGGTCACATGGGTGAGTCACATGTGTGACTCACCCTTGACCCTGAAAAAGATACAAAACCAGAGGTTGTCTTTCTCTTTTTCGGAGCTCTTACCCATAGCCATGGTGGCGTGCATGACTCTGGGCCAGGCCTTGTTATGAGCTCCTGGGCTGAACCTAGATGTTGGTAACTATGAATTGTATTTGGTCTCTGTTGATGTTTGTAATTTGTATTTACTCCGAAGTTCAGGGTGCTAGCTTTTTCCCCTGAACTAAGTGAATGGTGTTTGTATGCTCAATTAAAGTAAGCTTGTCAACCCCTTAACGTTGCTTTCCTTACTAAAGCAGATCAAAAGAACCTGGGCTTTTGAAGCGTGCTGGTAACGTGCTTGTTGTTGGGCTCGTGTTGGTCTTTCACCCCCACAACAGCTGCTAGCCAGATTGTTGAAATACATGGTGGTCAGAAGAAGTGATATAAGGACACTCTCAAGGTCTCTATTAAGAATTTTGGAATTGATTACACACTATTTGAGACACTGGCACAGGACCACCCTGCATGGCGTAACCCTCATCAAAGACAGTGCTGTGCTCTGTGAACAAAGCAGAGTTGAAGTAGCTCAAAAGAAATGCAAGATGCACACATTTAGAGAATCTGCCCAAAATGTTCACGTGGACTGTTTGTGCCCAACCTATGGTAGAGCATTCCTTTCTCATATTAGTCTGATCAGCCACAGTTGGACACATTATAAGTTGACTCTAACATAGTGATATCATTCTGTCCTTTTCAAGAGTGAATGACAACCAATCAACCAATAATATAATAATTGCCAGTAATAATAACATAATGAACTACTTTTATAGTTTAACCATTTTGGCTTGATAGAAAACACTTCCCAACAAACATCCCTATGAAGTGCATTACGTGAAAATAGTTTTGTCTAATAGATAACCTTTGATGGTATAAATATTATTTTATTGACCCAAGGTTTGTTGTCTCTTTTAATTGTTTTCTAACCATACTTCCCCTATCTTAGACTTATGAATCTGATGTTTTTGAATCTATAGTAGAACTTGACAGTTATGCCTGTTAGATTTTACCTTTAAAAAAAATTTCACCCAGTGTTTTAGGTTATCATCATCTTTTTCAATCCTGTTTCTTGTCAGTGCATTAGCTGTGTCTCCCAGCTTTGTGCCAGCTATAAATTTGATAAGCAGTCCACCTATGCTCATATTTGAATCATTGATTAAATATTAAAACACAGGGGCAAGCACAGATCCCTGAAGTATTCCATTAGATATTGAAACATTAGTGACTCCACTTTGACGGGTGAACAAATCCCTTGAATTATATTATTCTCTAGCCAATATCTGTATTTTTCAGCATAGCCCGTAACACTTTCAAATGCTGTGCTAAAAACTAGGTAAAGTATACCTATAACATTCTCTGATCAGTCATATAATAACATCTCAAAATGAGAGATAGCTTCTCTGGCATGACCTACCCATTAGAAGTCATGTTAATTCCTTGTGATCACTAATTCCTTTTCTTATTGTTCATCAATTTTCTTTTTAACAATATGATCTATAATTTTTCTAGGCATAGAAGTTGAGCTCAATGGATTTTTCTTTGACTATTAATATTACTAGAATTTCATTATTCTCATCTTTTTGTCATCCCTTCAATAGAGAAATCTCAAGAGAAGTTGTCAATATCAAATTGCACCATTGATGTAAATAGTGAGGCTGTTGTTAATATGTTGGATATTTTGTTCCCAGTATGACTGCAAAGGAGTGGGAAGCTATACTTTTCTACTCAGATTGTGTGTCTTGTTTCCTTTGTTTTGGTTTATTTTGTTCACATTATGGTAGTGATTTCCCAGAGTTGGAGGACACTGGATGTCTTCAGATAGAATATATGTTTGAAAGCTTTTAACTTAACAGAGAAGAAAATACTACATAAACATAGTCAGATGAAATATGATTAGCATATGTTTTATCTCTAGTATTTCCAAAATGAGTGGAATGTTTTGTTCATTCGTTTGTAAGTTTAACATAACATTATTGATCAGTAATATACTTATTATTTGTACTTAATAGTTTTATGATGTCTTTTAACTTATAGGAGCTGCTTTTTGAGCAGTAATCATCATTTCTCATAGCATACTCTTAGCTCTGGAGAGGGTAGGTAATTCAGAGTTGATTGACCCTAACATGAAAGACTGAGATAATTGCCACCCTCCTTTAGAGGGAAGTTTTTTTTTTTTAAATGGCTTGCTGTGCTGCTTGATGCTTATTGCAATATACCGTGAAACTGCTTTTGTAATTTGGAAGATGGAAAATTATGTCACCTTACAAAACAACTGAGAGATGTGGAGGGGAAAACAGGTCTGCAAAAGGCTTTGTATAATGCCAACTTAGGTCATCCCAAGAGCATTTATAGGTGAAACTAAGAGAAGAACAATAAGGTGATGAACAGTGGGACAAATGTTCTAGCATTTTTCTTGTGACTTATCATTCATGACAGTAGAAGTAATAACATTTGGAATCTAATATTTCAGTACTGAAATATTAATATGCAGAAGTAGAACTGGAAATTTTGAAAAAATAGAGCAGTTAGATTGGATCAAGTGTACACAGAATATATCTGGGGTGGAAGTGACAATTTTGAAAGCATTGAGGGATCAATTACAATATTTGTAAGTTATTGGAAAGATGTATAGATAGTGGATGATTGGGTAAAAATTATAAGATATTACTACCCCTAAAAACAAACCAAAAGGACATCAAAAAGGTGGCAGGTAAGCTTTTATGAGTAGTTTTCTGCAATAGACCGTGTTTTCAGAATCATGCAGTTGATTGAAAGTTGTAGAGAATATATAATCTCAATGTATTAATTGTTGATGAGAGAAAAACTATTTTATTTGGTAGAGCAAAATGCAGCCTTAAAAGTTTTCTTCCAGCAAGATAAATTTAAAGTAAACATGTTAAGATCACATTAACATTCCTTCATAGGTGCATCCATGGAGTTGTGAATTTCTCTATCAGTAAGTCTCAAGCAGGCAAGACAAAATAAGGGAAAGCATACTTGCCAAAGGTATTTATCTCATGTAAGATCTCTCATGCAGAATCCAAATTGAAGAGGGTAATCACTATTGTTGGCCATTAGATATCTGATTGGTTGATGATATTGTATTAATTGCATCAATGCCCATTGTACTCCAGAGCCTCAATAAAATTAATGTGCATCGAAGAATTCATTCCATTTTTTATAAAAGAGAAAGCAAATGAATGATAAATGCCTGTTGCCCTTCTGCATGCACAGTTCGTTGAATTTTAATTTATCAGTATATTTAACTTTGGTAATCACTGCATTTGAACAATGAGCAATGCCCAGAATTAAACAAGAAGAATAAAGAGAACTGGGTTGCATTTGGAGAAATGGTGTTTCTGTCTTTCTCTTTCTTGCCCTCTCTCCTTTTTAGCTCCTAGGGGTTCAGTTATCATCTCTGTACTGATAAGATCATAGGCAGCCCTGGTCTCTCTTGTGAACTCCAATTTACTTTGCCAGGTGCCCATAGAGTATTTTGAACAGTACTTCCTTTAGGTATCTCAAATTCATTATGTCTAAAAAAACACAAACCCTACCTCCCTTTCTAATGTCCCTGTTTCTGTAAAGGTCACTGCTGTCTTTCTAGTACCCAAGATTCCCAACTGAGTTGTTACATATCCTCACTCTTTGTTTTTCCACATAGCCATCCAGTTACTCAATCAATCAAATAAGCATTTATTAACATGCCTCACATCTGTCCCACTCACTTTGCTACAACTTTATCTCAGATCCTCATCATCTCTTGCCTTGTCTGACTCAGTCAGTCAGTAAGCATTTGTTAACTTACTGTGTGTTTGGCACTGTGCTAAACACTGGGGATACAAAGAAAGGAAAAGATAGTCCCACCCCTCAAGGAGCCCACAATCTAATTAATGCAATAACTTCTGCTTGACCTCACTGGGTCCAATATTTCCTTTCTCTATACCATCCTTCATATAGCTGCTAATGTGATATTACTAAAATAGATACTGACTGTTACTTCTTGCTTATCAACTCTTCCAAGTGATTTCCAGCCTTGGTTTTGTAGAGTCAGGGAATGTGGATGGGAGTGGAAGGGAGGCTTCAGTTACTTGAAAGAGAATGGTCAAATTCTTGAAACAAAATGCAAATTAATCTATATGAGATAAAAAAGAATAAATGGCATGTAGTATTTCTTCCATTTTGATTTTGGTGGTGAGTGGGAACTTAGGGGAAAGAGTTGTAAAATCATACAGATAATTGAAAAATGTTATTTTACCTTTATAAATTCACAGCCTAAGTCTTTCATTTAATATATGAAAATGGAAAACTATTGTTACAATTTTTAATTATTGCTATCGCCAGCAAGAATATAAAAAACAGCAGAAGAATTGGGAGAGACAAAGACTCGGCTTGTAGAACTTGCTAGAATTGTTGACTAAAATATTGATCTTAATAGTCATGTTTCAAATTCACCTACTTTTGGTCTTTATGATATAATTGTTGATTTAAACTATTGATTTTAAATATTACATTTTTAGTATACGTTAATCAGTTATATTAAGTTTTGAGAATTCTTTTACCTTAGTTATTGTGGTATGGTGTATTTGGCCATTTAACCCTCCTAGTTCTTATAACATTGTAGATAATAAAAGAGTACAATTCAGAATAGCTGCTATCCAGAGCATTACACATTCTGTTTGCAGAATATTTGAATTACCTAAGTTTGCCTGATGTATTGGATAGGGAGCTATTCTCCAAGTCAGGAAGAAGTGGGTTCAATTCCACTTCTGACACATAAGTGCTCTGTTACCCAAGCAGATCACTTAATCTTCAAGAGGTCTAGTTAACTAAGAATAGAAATTGCAGAGAAAGGTGTAGATCAAGGACTTTTCTTTACTGGGGAGTTCTCTCTGACAATGGAATGATAGATCTAGTTCTTTTCCCTTTGTAAAAACATAATAAAATTGTTCTTTAGGATCATAGTTTAAAGAAGCGTGGTGTAGCGTAAAAAGCTGGATTTGAAGTTAGAGCACCTTGACCTGGGTTTTGTTTGCTATTTTGTTATTATCTATTTGACCTTAGGCAAGTAATTTGACCTCTTTCTTTTTTGGCTCTAAATTATAGGCTCCAAATGAGTCCAATCCTCTCATATTGTAGATGAAACTGAAGTCCAGAGATGTGCATTACCCATGATCCAAAATTATCTAATTAAGATTTTCAGGCAAATATACTTGAAGTTTTATTGTGAAGTAAGTTTAGACTTTGGCTCACCAGTTTAAACTATTTCTGTGACTTTTTTTTATCATTATAGATATTTCAATAAACACTGTGATTGTATTTGTTTTGATGAAAGATAACACAAAAAATAAAACCAGCTTTAGCTTTGGAGAACTCAATTATAACTGTTACTTACATTTATATTCATAGCATTTTCATACATTTTCATTTAATTCTCACAGTTACTTTGAGAATATAATAATATTCTCTTCTACATGTGGGGAAACTAAAACTCGAAGAAGTTAAGTGTGACAGAACCTACAGGAAACTTTGTTAAATTTGGCACTTCTGCTTCATACTAATTGGAAAGTGAAACTGTTGTTACCAAAACAGAAATAGACCATTTGAAAATGATACATTATACAAACTGACTGTGAAAATGTATACCTATGTTTTGTTGCCACCTCCTCCTGCCCCCCAATTAGGAAGATATTCATTTTATAAAATAGAAACTTTAACGGAAGTTCCTTTGGCTATCATAAACTAAATTTTATTTACAAATAACTTTTTAGGATCATAATTTTTGCTTTTAAATTTAATTTTTTAAAAGTTAATAAAATTCCACCTTCCCTTCTGCTTCTGTCCCCAAGCCCCAATTGAAAAAGAAAAAATAAAACAAAACTTGTATAACAAATAGGCATGCTCAAGTAAAACAGATTCCTGCATTTTCCATGTCCAAAAAATATACAGGGTGTTTCAAAAATCTTAGTGTAATTTTAAAACTTATGCCTCAGTCTGGAGTAGTTTGCCATTGCCTTCTCCAGCTTATTTTACTTCTGAGGAAACTGAGGCAAACAATATTAAATGACCTGCTTAGGGTCTTCAGCTAGGAAGTGACTGAGGCCAGATTTGAATTCAGAAAGATGAATTTTTCTTATTCCAGACCCAGCACTCTGTCCCCTATGCCACCTAGCTGCCCTACTTGTTCTTGGATTTCAGCCAAAATGTACTTTGAGGCAGTCTTTGAACATAAACTGTACTCATACCATTGCTCATCTTAAATTCTCTGGCCTTTTTGCTCTGTAGTGGTTAAGGACCGCCAGGCCTTTTCATCTACTCTGCAGTTAAACTCTCCTATATGCCTCAGCTTCCCCAATTAGAGTGTGAGCTCTTCCACATCAGGACTTGTGTTTGTATTCTCTTTCTGTGTATATCCCTAGTAATTGGCACAGTTCTCAGCACATAGTAAGGGTTTAATAAATGCTCATTTATATATTCATGCATTTTCCTTCATATTCCCACTTCTGTCCCAGCCCCTAGAATCCTTGTTTTTCAGGGATAGAAAATATCTCCATGAAGCCTTGAACTTCCATAGTACTTGGTTGGGTCTTTTGTAGAGTTTTCATCATAAGCTGCTTTATCTTATAAGCATCTCTCCTCCTTGATGGTAGTAGTATCAGTGCATTATTTATCTTTTTATTTACCACAATGCCTTACATGTAGTAGAATTTTAGTAAATATTTATTGGGTAAATGATGCATTGTTCATATGCCTAGGTGAGTCACTGGCCTTGTGACACAGAGAAATAATGTCATAATCTCCAACTGTGAGATCTGTTTCATCCATGGAGATAAGCTTAAACTGGTGTGAAGATTTATTGCCTAAAAGTTCACCAGTTCATTGTTTTAATTACTAAGGGCAGGTTTCATTTAGCTGAAACACGCTACTATCATCTTCTATGGGTTCAAGAGTAGCTTTGGGCATATATATTCATGGGTTCTAATTTCAGCTCTTCCCCTACTGTCAGCTTTATATTCCATTGTAGGTAAGTCGTGTGTTCAGAGTTCATGCTACCTCCCAATCTCATGTTTTTTTATTAATGGAATACTAGTTTTCCAAGGCATTGGTGTAATGTAGGCATTTAATTCTTAGGGGTCAGAATCCTGTTATTTGTATGTTTGGTATCATGCCTAATGTGGTGGGTGGGGTGTGTGTTTGTCTGTCTGTCTGTGCATATTTAAAAATACACACACATTTATATTGAAATTGTTGGTATATAAATCTAATTTAACCACATTAGTGGATTTATATACGAGAACTCATATTATCTACTCTTTTGGTAGTTTTTGTTTGAAAAACTGAAGAAATTATACTATTGTTTTACCATACCTGGAATTTCTATAATATACTATCACAACTTATACAAAGACTATATGTAAATGCAGGTTTAAAAAAAATCCAAATTAGGTTGAATGTCAGACTGCTTAACATCCATAGAATTATATTTTAAAAAATAGTTTGGAATTCTCTCTCAGATAAAATACCCAGACTACCTTGAAGAATTATTAAAAACAAAACAAAACAACCCAGTGTTTGCTGGCAGAACGGTTTCCTGGGATAAAAGTAAAACAACATGAAACCAAGAATGTCATTTTCATGTAGTCAGTGCAGGTCCACAGGATTCCCTCCTTTAGTTGTTGTTGAGTAGTTTCAGTTTTGTTGGACTCCTCTTAACCCCATTCCAGGTTTTCTTGGCAGAGATTCTGGAGTGGTTTGGCATTTCATTCTCTACTTCAATTTTACAGAAGAAGAACTGGGGCAAACTGGGTTAAGCGACTTGTCCAAGGTCACAAGCTAGTAAGTGTCTGAGGCCAGATTTGAACAAAATGTACCCCATTCTGAAGAAATATCAGAAGATACAAGAATAGGAGAAACTCAAATGAGCTATAAGAGACAAAACTTACACCTGCAATTTAAAACGCACGAAACTCAGGCTGGCCGTACTGCTTCACTGAAAAGCAACAGAATAAATCAAATATGAGAAGTGGGAAAAGAGAAAGCTAGAACTGAAAAAACTGAAAATAAACTCCAAATGGGAGGGGAAAAAAGACCTCTCAAAGGAAGTACTTAAAGAATCAGGAAATTGTTAACAGGAAATATAATCATGTTAGATAAAAATCAGAGGCTTTCAAATGAAGAAATCTTTCCAATAATATTTACTTTAGCTGATCAAGATTGGTTTCATCTGGTTACAAAAAGTTTATAAAAACATATTTACCAAATATTAGTGAAGAAATCTATTAACATTGAAGAATTATCTATTAATTACATTTCCAACATTTAAAAAACCAGTTTCATTTATGTAAAATTATCACAAAATGTCTGAGCTGCCAGGGACTTTAGAAATCATGTAATCTATCCTCCTCATTTACAAATAAAATTGTGATCCAGAGTGAAATGACTTTCTCATGGTCACATAGCTCACAGTCTTGTGACTCAAATTCCAGTTTTCTTTCCAATTTATCACCTTTCTGATACTGAAGGCTTCTGTAATAAGTTTTCATAGCAAAAGGTGAAACCTTTTCAAAAAAACTTTGCTACTCAGCAAGATATTTAAATTAAATATTTAAGTGCTTCCTATGTACAAGGTGCTTACGAGGTTGTCTACTACATTATAAAGTTAAATGCAGAGTATGGATGTCTTTAAAAAGGTAGTATATTGCTCCAGAGTTGAATGTTGAAACAACAAAATAAAGTAACAAAAAGAGATTACAAAGAGAGTCAGAAAAGCTGATGAAATAGTAGGAGTAGGGTAATGGTATCTAAGGTTTCTAGTCAACTACTTACTTTGAAAGTAGTTAATATGCACTGGATTTCAAAGGAGCAGCTTGTTTTACTGAAAAATAATTGACCATTTTGAAGCCACTATTCTTGAAAACTCTCTTGCTTCTAAACTTCACTTTTGGCTTATAGTGCTTATTTAAACTATCTTATGACCTTATGAAGGAAAATGTAAGATATCCTAGGGTCTTAACTCAAATTAGTACTATCTTAAGCTATCTGATTAATTTAAAACATTGAGAAATCCATTGGGGAAGAGTGGGTTGACATGGACATATATCCATGTAGTTGTAACTTCTTTCAAAGCGATAGAAACCAGGAATTGAGTCTCTTCAAAACAGCTTAAAAATAAATGCATGAGCAAAGACAGTCAAGCTTGATGATACCTGCTTTGTGTTCAGAAGGGTAGGGACAAAGGATATCGGTTAGCATTTCAGGACTCCTACTGTTGCATGGAACCCTAGCTTTCTTTAATTATATCTCCAGAAGGCCAATGGCCAAATTCTAAATGCCAATGAGACATTCCTATACTTTTACTGTGAATTATTCTTTTGTTGTCTAAAGGTTTTTAAATAACTTCTTTAGTATAATAATACCTTATAGTTTTATAGTGTTTTAGAGTTTTCAGATTCCTGGGATCCTTATATTAATATTGTGACATGGGAAGTCCAAGTAGTAGTATTCTGACTCTGTGGGTAAGCAAAGTGAGGCCTAATGGGTTGTGATTTTTATCCAAGGTTACATAAAAACTCAGTGACAATGCCAGGACTGAAATTTAGTTCTCCTGTTACAGTGCAGTTCTCTTTGCACCTAACCATGCCACATTCCTAACAATATAATTTTCTATGCATGTCACCTGTTATCATCTTTTCATCATTTATATTTGTCTATCGTAATGCACATTGTGCTAAGCTGAGTTACAAGATGTGTAAGAGATAATTCCTGTCCTCAAAGAGCTTACATTGTAGTAGATGTGATTTTGGAAAGTATGAATAATATGGCAGCTATTTTTCGTGTGTGTGTGTGTGTATGAGAGAGAGAGAAATTCTTTGGGTCTCAGCATATAAATAGAAGAAAATCATCCACATATTTGAAAGGGTTAATTTTCTTATATCATTTTCATTTCCCTCTCCAACAGTATGCTTAACTTATAGTTAATACTTCTTTTTGAGTCTATGTATTCTAGCTGATACATTCATTTACTTCTTTTGTAACCTTAGGTGAATCACTTAACCTTTTATGGGTCTTAATTTCCTCGTCTTTAAATGAAGGAGTTGTACTATATTACTTATAATGCCCTTTCTAACTCTCAAATCTTTTATCTTATGACCTGTGTCAAGAATAACATAATTGCTTCAGAGCTTTCTTTGTATGTGTTGAGACTGTGTCATTTATAGTTACTTGTGGTCTATTTTATCATTCCTTTGCAGGTCATTTAATGTAATGTATTTGGCTCATTTGAATTACCAACAGGGAGACATGTGAGGATGTCCAAGTTTTTGAGTAGGTGTGAGTGAATATATATGTGGTATGGACTTAACTTTATACCAAAAGCAAAAAGAAGGACTTTAAAATTGGATACTCTTTTAGATTATTTGTCTCCCATGCTTCCCGTTGACATTGGTAATAGTTATGACATATGTCTCCAAAAATGCAGTACAGTAAAAATATCACTAGATTGTGAGCTATCAAGTTTGGGTTCTATTTCTAGCTCACTGGGTAAATTCACTGTGTAATTTTGGGCAGCCCTTTTCACTCTCTAGATATTGTTGAGGGAGAAATGAACCCCAGGGATGTAGGAATCCCAAACCAAAGTTCCCTGGTTGCCTGGAATGAATTCATGGACCCAAGCATTCTTTAAGTCAAGGAGGCAAAGATTTATTACGCTTTTCAGCAGGCAAGAGTTCTTTAGGGTACCTGCAACCATATGAGGCTACAGGGGAAGTTTAAGTACCAGATTTAGGGGTGTAATCTGTCAATTAGATGATTTGGGGTGGGATTATGGAGTGGTTAAGGAGTGGTCAGTTTTCAAAGGAACATGAACTTTTTGTATCTACTGTGCAGGTATCTTACCCAGAGTTCACTTGGAAATAGCCTGGCGGGGGGGTTTGGAGGGGGTGTGGTTTTGAGAGTGAAACGTCAGTAACTCACCAAAAGTTCATGGCCGACTGGGAATATCCAGGTGGACTCCACATGTGTCTTGTTAGACAAGATTAATGTAAGGGAGCATTCGTTTGACTATGTCTAGGACATACGTTAGACTCAGTGTATAGTCAGTTATTAGCACCTGGAAATCAATCCATAATTGGACACAGCTGCTTACTGAGGAAGAAGCAGAGATAACTTCGGGGCATGCTGCCCTTTAGCTAGAGAGAGACTGCTTTGGAGAGAATATGTTTTGAGAACTAGTTGTTTTGGTAAGGCATGCTGCGCTTGAACCGGAAAGAGGCTTCCTGGGCCAATGCTTTGAAGCTAGGGAGAGATGTGATTTTAGAACTGGAGTTCAGGTACAGGCACCCAAGCAGAGGCTAAGGAGAAATGTCATGTTAGCATTAGGGTCCAAGCACAAGCACCCTATCAGTTGAGAACTTTGATTAGACCTTCACTAATTTTAATTATAAATCACCTATCCTAGTAAATAATGTGTTCTTAGAAAAACTTTTTTTTTTCCAAACTACAGCTGCCAAATTAGTCTTATATTTTTTTTTTTGGAGGGGGGAAGGCAGGGCAATTAGGGTTAAGTGACAAATTAGTCTTTCTTTTTTTTATTTATTTAATATATTTAGTTTTCAGCATTGATTTTCACAAGTTTGAATTACAACTTTTCTCCCCATTTCTACCCTCTTCCCCGCTCCAAGATGCCATATATTCTGCTTCCCCTGTTCCCCAGTCAGCCCTCCCATCTGTCACTCCCCTCCCCTCCCATCCCCTTTTCCCTTCCTTTCTTGTAGGGCAAGATAAATTTCTGTGCCCCATTGCCTGTGTATCTTATTTCCCAACTGTATGCAAAAACTTTTTTTGTTTTTGAACATCTGATTTTAAAACTTTGAGTTCCAAATTCTCTCCCCTCTTTTCTCCCCACCCACCCTCCCTAAGAAGGCAAGCAATTCAACATAGGCCACATGCATATCGTTATGTAAAACCCTTCCACAATACTCATGTTGTAAAAGATTAACTATGTTTTGCTCCTTCCTAACCCATCTGCTTTTATTGAATTTTCTCCCTTGACCCTGTCCCTTTTCGAAAGCGTTTTTAATTACCTCCTCCCCCTGTCTGCCCTCCCTTCTATTGTCCTCCCTTTTTTATCTTCTTCCTCCTTCTTTCCTGTGGGGTAAGATACCCAATTGAGTGTGTATGGTATTCCCTCCTCATGTCAAATCCAACAAGAGCAAGATTTACTCATTCCTCCTCAACTATCCCCTTTTCCCTTCCTACAGAACTGCTCTTTCTTGACACTTTTATGTGAGATAATTTACCCCATTCTGTCTCTCCCTTTTTCCCTCTCTCAATATATTCCTTTCTTATCCCTTAATTTGATTTTATTTTTTTAGATTAACCCCTCCTATTCAACTCACCCTCTGCCCCGCATATAGATATACACCTACATATATACATACATAGACACACATGTGTATATATATACGTATACACGCAAACTTATATATATACACACATATATGTATATACACACATATATTCATATTCCTTTCAGCTACTATGATACTGAGGTCTCATGAATCATATACATCATCTTTCCATGTACGAATGTAAACAAAACAGTTCAACTTTAGTAAGTTCCTTGTGATTTTTCTTTCTTGTTTACCTTTTCATGCTTCTCTTGATTCTTGTGTTTGAAAGTCATATTTCCTATTCAGCTCTGGTCTTTTCACTGAGAAAGCTTGAAAGTCCTCTATTTTATTGAAAATCCTTATTTTGCCTTGGAGCATGATACTCAGTTTTGCTGGGTAGGTGATTCTTGGTTTTAATCCTACCTCCATTGACCTCCGGAATACCATATTCTAAGCCCTTCCATCCCTTAATGTGGAAGCTGCTAGATCCTGTGTTATCCTGATTGTTCTTCCACAATACTTGAATTGTTTCTTTCTGGCTGCTTGCAGTATTTTCTACTTGACCTGGGAGTTCTGGCATTTGGTGACAATATTCCTAGGATTTTTCTTTTTTGGGATCTTTTCGAGGAGGTGATCTATGGATTCTTTCAATTTCTGTTTTACCCTGCGGTTCTAGAATATCAGGGCAGTTCTCCTTGATAATTTCTTGAAAGATGATATCTAGGCTCTTTTTTTGATCATGGCTTTCAGGCAGTCCAATAGCTTTTAAATTCTCTCTCCTGGATCTATTTTCCAGGTCACTGGTTTTTACAATGAGATTTTTCACATTTTCTTCCACTTTTGCATTCATTTGGTTCTGTTTTATATCTTAATTTCTCATAAAGTCACTAGTTTCCACTTGCTCCAGTCTAATTTTTAAGCTAGTATTTTCTTCAGTAGTCTTTTGGACCTTCTTTTCCATTTGGCTAATTCTGCCTTTCAAGGCATCCTTCTCCTCATTGGCTTTTTGGAGTTCTTTTGCCATTTGAGTTAGTCTATTTTTTTAAGGTGCTGTTTTCTTCAGCATATTTTTCAGTATACTTTTGGGTCTCCTTTAGCAATTCATTGACTTGTTTTTCATGGTTTTCTCTCATCCTTCTCATTTCTCTTCCCAATTTTTCCTCTACTTCTCTAACTTGCTTTTCTAAATCCTTTTTGAGCTCTTCCGTGGCCTGAGACCAGTTCATGTTTTTCTTGGAGGTTTTTGATGTAGG
>CM053623.1:121200577-121214002 GCA_028646595.1 Phalanger gymnotis
CTTGAGGGAATGGCTAAAGGTTGTTGTTTTTTTTTAATTGTGGGAAACTTAGATGTATTTGTTTTTAGAGGGCAGGGAGCTAGTAGGTGAAAATAGAAGAGAAGTTAAAAAGCGCTGGTGTAGAAAATGGGATCAAGAAGGAAACAAGTAGAATGGTGTCTTTTAAAATTGAAGGAACTTCTTGTAAAGGAAAGAATGGGGGAATGACAGATGGATTTGGTGGTAAACCATGGAGAATAGAGAACCTACATTTTTTTCTTCAGTAAACTTGGAAGTGAAGTCCTCTACTGAGAGAGGAAGGGTGGTATACATGAACTGAAGAGAAGAGGTTTGAAAAAGCTGTTATTAGGACCCAGTGGATCTTACATAACGTAATCGTCAGGACAGCTAAGTGTGGGGGAGTGGATGGAGCACTGGACTTGGAATTAGGAAGACCCATCTTCATGAATTCAAATCTGGCCTCAGACATTTCACAGCCATGAGACTCTGGGAAAGTCATTTAATCCTGTTTGCCTCAGTTCCTCTTTTGTAAAATGGGCTGGAGAAGGAAATGGCAAACCATTCCAATATCTTTGCCAAGAAAACCCCTAGTGGGATCGCGAAAAGTCAGACACTACTGAATAACAATAACAAAAGCATAATCTGCTACATCCAGGCAACACAGTTGTTATATACATTTTGCAGCAGTTCTTGCCGCATCTGGGAATGAAGAAGGCAGAAGGTAGGAATAAACTAGAGTTTTGGAAAGCTTGACTAGCAATAGGAGAGAGGCCAAGGGAAATAATGGTAGAGTCAAAACAAATGGAAGAAAGGGGTAATGAACTAGAAAGATGGTATGGGGTATAGGGTTTGGAGGTCTCAGTCAAGAAAAAGAATAGGTTAAATAAGGAATAAACCAGAGAGAGAGGTGGAAGTAGAGAGAGGTTGTGATCAAAGAGAACAATATAAGAATTCTGGAACATAGCAGTTATGGGTGATGGTGACTGTCGTCATGTGCTGATGAAATCAAGTGAAGGTGTAAACCATGGGAGTTGAAATTGATGAACTGAGAAGCCATGGTAATGGAGGAGCTATGTATGTATATTGAAATCATGAAGTATAAGCCAGGGGTTGGGCTCAAGAGGAAGAGTGAATCAGGTACTGTATTCCTTGGAAAGAATAAAGAATGACCTCGTGGTAGTGAGTGATAAAATTGGCAGTCTGGAAAGAGTGATGTACCCTGAAGAGCTGAATCTCAAAGGAAGAGAATGTGCTGTGAGTGCCTGCAGCAGAGAATTATCTAGAAATGAGGCAGTGATAAGGAATATGTCTTTTTTTTTTTCTCCCTTCTTGGCTCTGTATTAGATAGAATGGCTAGCATGGTAGAAGATAGTGGAGAAGGTGGCTAGACAGGTAGTGTTCTCTGGGGGAGGCCAGTTTTTCTTCTGTTTAAAATGGTATGTTAAGGAAAGAGATCTAACTAAACTGAAGGGCAACATGCTGATTACAGAATGAGATTACAGAGGGCCCAATGAAAGAAGGCATTAGCCTAAAGGCTGGGGAAGTGTAGGTTGGAGTTGTGGATAAGGATGGGAGCAGAGAATTATAGGAGCAGAAAGTTTTTTGTTTTGTTTTGTTTTCCTTTTCTGACTCAGCCTGTGACTTTGAATTGTGTGGATTGGGAGACAGGAAAAGGTAGTTTGCTAACTCTGGTTGAGAAATACAAGTTCATTCTTTGACTTCATCTACATAGCCCCCTATTCATTTCCTGTATCTCGTCTTTTCTAAAGTTCCAACATCCAGTTGAAAGAAGAGACAAAATTCTAGTTCTGCATCCGAGTCCTTTTATTGCTTACCCAGAACTCCATAGTTCCTCAAGTCCCAGTTGAATTTTGGAAATTTCATTTCCACATGAATAAACAGATTTGGGTAGAGATGAACAGTTCTGATATTGCAGCAGACTTTGTCACATTTTAGAGCGTTTCTGGTTGACTATGTCAGTTCTTCATATGGCTCCCTCCATAGTTATTCAAAAAACTTTTATAAAGCACCTTTTTGTCAGGTGCTGTGCTAGGTCCTAGGATATAAAAACAAAAGAAAAAATGAAACAATCTCTAAGTGCAGGGAGTTTATATTCTCCTTAATATCTCCCCAGAATCTGTATGTGCCCTACCCTTTAAATATGAATGTAGAAGTGACTATCACATTCTAGATGTATTCATTAAGACTAATTCTGGGATACAGCTTCTTTTCAGACAACCTGTCTCCTTTTTGGTGTCAGTTGTGACTGGTACATTCTTGATTACCAAACTGCTGATTTTGATTCTGGTTTTCTTCGGTGTTGTCTCATCTGCATAAACTTCCCCATTTGCCTTTCTCTCACTTTACTTCTTTAATATTTCTTGGCTTCACCCTACCCTCAGCTCCCAGTGTGTGTATAAATTCACATGGGTCCTGAATCTTTAACTTTTTCATTTGGACAGATTCCTTCTCAGTAAGGGGGAAAGGAAGCAGAAGAGAATAAACATTTATATATCGCCTGCTTTGTGCCACACTCCGTATCAAGTGCTTTACAATATTATCTTATTTGATCCTCACAACAGCCCCGCTTGGTAGGTGCTATTATTATCCTCATTTTACAGTTGAGGAAAATAAGGCAAACTGGTTAAGTAACTTGAAAAGTCACTTAGCAAGTGCCTCAGGCTAGATTTGAGCTCACTTCTTCCTGATTCCATGCTTAGTGATCATATCTACTGTACCACCTTGCTTCCTCAAAGAATCCCTTACCATCCTAAAGAGTCAGTCCCTTCAGTAGGAGTCAATTTTTTTTGTACCCTTTGATACTGTAGAACATTTTTCTTAAATTTTACGACTCTTAGCTTATCAGGATCTTGACTTTTCAGTGAAAAAAAATCACTACAAAACCACGTGATTTACGACAAAACTCTTGCAAGTGACACCTCATAGTTCTTAGGTAGGGTTTTAAATATTTTTTTTGTTGATCAACTTCTAGGTGTGTACATGAACAAATAATATGTGTATATATATTGTTCATATTTTCAGGCCGGAGCCGCAACAAAAAGCTCCCTCTGTACCCCCTCCACCACCACCACCTCTACCACCACCTCTACCAGAACCAGCACCACCAGAACCAGAAGAGGAAATTCTGGGATCTGATGATGAAGAGCAAGAAGACCCTGCAGATTACTGCAAAGGTTAACTTAAATATGAAATGCTAAATTTTACAATACTTGTCTAAAATTGTTTTCCTGTATTTCATTAAAGGAGAAACTTGATGAGGGGTTGGCTTACATGTTCTGTAGTGAATATATTTGACACTTTAAAATTAGGTTTCCTCTTCTAGCATCAGTTTGAAGCCTTTGTAGAATTACTTCTTTGTAGTGCTTTACTCTGTGTTCAGTTTTACATAGTTTTTAAAAAAATATTTCTAGAATTGAATCAGTAAGGTAGTAATCAGTAAGGAGAATATTCATTTGGCTTCCTTAAACTTTTGAGCCTTTTTTTATATTATTTTTCTTTTCTCCTGTTACCTCTTCATTTTTCTATTCTTGATCAGTCTAATCAAGCTAAAATTTAAAAAAAGAGGTAAAGGAAGATTGGAGCAAAGCAGAGGTGGTATTTATGTGTTTCTGTATGCACGTACATCCTGCTTGTTTTTAAAAGGATTTGGCATGACACACAAAGTGAAAAGTACTATAAACAACAAGAAAGAGAAAAACAAGAAACCCTATAATAATAGGAGTACAGCAAGTAACCATTACCCCAACACTTAAAATGAGCTAATTACTATGGTTGGGCATCGAATTTGCCTCATTGTTTCCTGATAGCTAAGGAACAAAGTGAAACATTTTGTATTTCAAAATTTGCTCTCTCCCTCCAAAATGTATAAATTTGTAGAGAAAAGTTTTTTTCTTGGAAATAAAGCCATGGAGAGTTTTATCATGTGTTTCCTGAGTAAGGAATTTGATGATAATATAAGAGTATTTCAACTACAGTTTTCCAGAAGATGCAGAAACTCTCTTTTCTTATGTTAGCCTTCTTGCTATAAAGGCTGAGAACATAATAGTAATTCTGAAGTCAGTGAAAGCATTTCTGTGAGCAGAACCAAGATTAAATTGTCCAAATATGTTGTTTAATAATGTAACTTAATGTGAGAGAGAATTTGGAGAATTTATAAGAATGGATTGTTAACTTGATAGTTATGTATTCTAGTTCAAATCTCAGTTGTCTTAAGGAAGCTTTTAATATGTACTGAATTGGAACCAGTTCATGATTGATTTTTCTAACTTTTGGCTCAAGTTGTGGCTTTCTATGCTGTTGATGAATTTTTGCAGGTCCAGGCTATTCTTACCTAGTGAGAATACTTCCTGAGTAAATGTAGATTTGCTGAAAATTTACCCACATTTACTAGATAATTAAGTCAGTTAAATTTAACTTTCCTCTCCCCCACCAAGTAAAAAGGTAAGGAACATAAAATAAATGCATCCCTTTTATTTTCCCAAGATCAGAATCCATCCTAGTACACAGGTCACCTGCAAAATATACAGAACATATTTATTTTAATTCACCAATATAGAACAGGTATGCCACAGGTCTAACTCTCAAGGAACTTACTGACTGAAATGGGTGGGGGAATATATATATATATATCATTATCCTGATATTTAAGGTTAGTATAAAGGAAAGTCCGCATAAAGTGTTATGAGAAATTAGAAGCAGCAGAAATTAGTTTCTTTTGGAATTGTTGGTGATTTCATTTTCAGTTTAATGAAGGTGACATCTAAATTGTTACTTAATGGATGGGAGAGACTGTCCCCCCTTCCCCAATGGTGCGGAGGTAGTAGAGTCCATTTCAGAAATAGAGGACAGTATGTTTAAACACATGGAGATTGGAGATGGCAAAATAAAAATGTGGGAAGGAGAGTAGTTAAGTTTGGCTTTACTACCTGGTCTCTGCCTTGAGAAGGGACCTAATATGAAGGGTGGAATGCAGAAGACATAAGCTGGAAGGAAGATTGTCAAGAGATTTTTACAATAATCTAAGACAATGAGAGAGCTTGAACTAGACTGGTTACAATAGGAATGAAAAGGAGAGTTTGAATGGGAAAGGCATCATAAAAGTACACTTGACAAAGATTAGCAGCTGTTTGGATATATACAGTGAGGAAGATGGATAAATCAGATATAATTCCAATATTACAAGAGTTGGTTGATAGTAGTGCCATTAATGAAAACTGAGAAGCTTCAGAAGGGACAATTTTGGAATAGTTTGGGGGTCAGGAACAAATGGATTAATTTCATTTTTGATATGTGGAGGGACTGGAAGAATATCTAGGTAGAAATATATGGCGGGGAGTTGAAAATATGACCTTGGAGCTTTGGGATTATTGGAATGTAGATATAGAAGGAGTCAGAGAAGTTGGGGGAAAACCATGAGACTGTGGATTCAAAGGGCAAAAGGCTAACGTAATTAGGGTATCACAGAGAATACATGAATCACCTCTAGAGATTTATGCAGGACATTTATGCCCTCTGCAACGCCTCTTAGAGATTATGGACTTTACAATTCATCTACCACCCTTTTATATACTACCTGTATGGTTCGTCCTATTTCTCTCCCTATTGTTGTTTTAATCCATTAAAGAGCCTTGTAGAAGCAAAGTATTCTCCCCAACTCCCATCTCTCTTTAACTATATTTTACCTCATTCCAATCCAACCTACCCTTCCATTCTGCCTTCTATAATTCCTTTTCTATAGTGATAATATCCATCTTTCTTGATCTCACCCTTAGGTTACTTCCATCTATTTGTTCTTCAGTTGTTTCTGTCATGTCTGACTCTTTATGATCCCATTTTGAGGGTTTCTTGGCAAAGATACTAGAGTGGTTTGCCATTTCCTTCTACAGTTCATTTTACTGATAAGAAAACTGAGGCAAACAGGGTGAAGTGACTTGCCTGGGGTCACATAGCTAGTAAGTATCTGAGACTGGATTTGAACTCAGATTCTCCTCATTCTGGGGCTGACGCTATGTCTACTTGTGCTACCTAGTTGTATTATGAAGGCAGAATTTATGATTTCAAAGAGAATCATATATATGCCTGAACAGTTCAGAACTGCAGGATATAAGGAATTTTCTTAAGTAGAAGGCAGAAGAATTATTTATTCAGGCTCCAGAGTAACAGACCCATGAGCCAGCCTCCTCATTTTGATATTTTGATCAAAAGCTTCGAGGCCCAAGAAGTCCGCCTCAAAAGAGTAACCAGGAGGCCGCAGAAAAACATGATGGTATTAAACCAAATCATATTCGTACTTCCCCTGTCCTGTAAGAAGATTACCAACTGGCCTCAAATCCTTGCTCAGCACTCCTCAGTCCACACACGGGTCGGCTCTGCTTCCGCAGCTCCTGCTTCGGTTTTGGCTTTATATTCAGCTTTGACCGCAGCTGTCTCTGGCTCCAACAGAAAATCAATCTTCAAGCTGGCTTCTCTCCTCCCATAGAGCCTTTGATGTCATCAAGCGTCGTCTAAATGACCAGAGCTTATTGGTTCTTGAGTTGGCCCCTCCCCTTAGGACCCTGGGAGGCTCACATCCACATAGATTAGGTCAACACCTAATAGGGCATTGCTCTGGACCTCCCCTCAGCCAGCCCCACCTTGGGCCTCACCTCAGTCCTCAATCCACACCCACATAGGCTCCACACCCAACAGGGCTCTGGGCCTGGGGCTTAGCACCCAGCAAGTGCTAATGAAACACACTGAGCCACTCAAAGAAAACAAAGGCCATTTTGCTTACCAACGCACCTTTCCTCTTGCTACCCCTCATCAATTTTTGATATTCTCCATGATGATAGTGCATTGCTGGCCATCCTAGCCAACTGGGTTTGCTAGACTATAAAGACTACAAAGATGTGGTGGCATTAGATTATAAAGAGCTGTGAATAACAAAGAACTTTGTATTTGGTTCTGGACATGATAGGGAGCTTCTGGAGTTTATTGAGTTAGAAGAAAGACAGGGTTGGACAGAGAGGATACATCCTATGGAGAAGGGGCCAGCTATTCCCACTAGTTCCCTAGTAACTGCTGCCTATGGGATACGCAAGCCAGCCTAGCTGAAGCAGTAGAGCACTCTGAGAGACAGATATGAAGCAGAAAATTCCAGGCAAATCAAATTATTGCCGACACCTTGACCACCATTTGTACTGTGACCCTAATAGAAACATCCCAGAACCCAATTCCCTAGTATCAGTGTCCCCAAACCACCAGACTTATGCCCAGCTCTGCCCTTGCAATCACCATTGAGAGGAGAAATCACTGTGGAGAAGGGGCTTACCTTCCTCAATACCACAGCCACTAACTACTGACCAACTGCCAACAACAGACAGAGAAGTACAGGAGTTTTAGGAATGGCAGTACTACACATCCTGCTTCCATTCTAGCCCTCACAGCCATCATCCAGGGAGGTGGCTTCTGTGGTGAAGGGTCCAGCCATCCCTACCAACTCCCAACCAACTGCTACCCACAGGGCAAATAAGCCAGCCTACCAGGAAAAACAAAATAAACTAGCTAGCATTTACATAATGCTTTAAGGCTTGCCATGTATTTTGTAAATATTGTCTCATTTTATCCTTATAACAATCCTGTAAAGTAGGTACTGTTATTATCCCCATTTTACAGATAAGGAAACTGAGACAGAGATGAAGCGATTTGCCCATTGTCACTCAGCTTTAAGTATCTGAGGCTGGATTTGAACTCAGGTCTTCCTGACTCTAGGTGTGCTCTATCCACTCCACCAACATCCTGAGGGATGACAGGGCAAGACAGGGGGCCACATGTGCCAGAGAAGTCAAAATACCACCACACCTTGGCCAACGTCTCCCTTTATATCTTGATGGAGACATTCCAAGATCCCGTACCCGACAGCAATGGAAATATTAATGCTTCCAATGCTATGAAAGACAGGCATCATTGTGGGAAGCAATCTTTTTGTAGACAACTATTCCTAAAGGTGCTACAGTCCCATCTATAGAAATACAGAAATATTCTTGTCACCAAAATCCCTTGGCAGTGTGAAGTGTTTCAACATCAGAAACTGTTGTGATATTTTTCCATTGGAAATGCCATTAGAAAATAAGAGGCATTAACATCTCCTTTGCCTCTGTGCCCTAAGGACCATGGGACCTTTCTATCTGACTTGTAGATGAAATTTTCCACGTTTTTTTCTCCCCAATTAGAACTTTTTAAATTCAGAGACTGTCTTACTTTTCTGTTTGTATCCCCAGTGCTTTGTACATAGTAGATGTTTAATAAATGCCCCGGTCATTCCACACAAGATGTCATTATGTATAATTAGGCTAATTAGAAGCCGTGACATTCCCCAAACCATAACCATGTATTATTATCTCTAAATTTCACCTTTCCTAAGTTTATTCTTTGCCCTCATTGAGATCGTCAGTCCCTCAACCTCTCAGAATGTTTCAGTCCATTGCCCCTGCTCTGACTTTACTTTTCTCTCTCTGAAGTCTTAACACAGTAGTTAGCCTTTCCTATTCTACACTGGTGTAGCTGAGTGACACAGTGGATGTAGTGTTGGTCTTAGAGTCAGGAGGACCTGAGTTTAAATCCAGCCTCAGACACACATTAAATGTGTGACCCTTGCAAGTCACTTTGCCTCAGTTTCCTCATCTGTAAAATGAGCTAGAGAAGGAAATGGCAAACCATTCCACTATCTTTGCCAAGAAAACCCCAAATGGGGCCATGAAGAATTAGATATGATTGAAAAACAATTAAATAGAAACACTCTAAACTGTCTTCTTTTCAAAATCCATGTCCACATTCTGTCACTACTCTACTCCTGACAAACCTCATCCTTGGATTCTTCCACTGTCTCACTTCTCTATTCCTACTCACAAACTGGTGAACCTAGAGAAGTATAGTAGCAGGAAGATGTACAGCCTAGCTCCATCACCACACTTCCTTCACAAAGATCTAGAAAATGTACCAGACTGAATGCCAAAAGGTAGCTAGGTTACTGGGGATTGGGTATGGTCTATAGAATAACATTTGCAGAATACTTTCAGCCTAATGGCTGAAAGAAGGCCAAGACTGGATGCTGAGATTGGGCAAGATAGGAAGCAATAGGGAAGAAAACAGCTTAGTGGATCCCAGAACTGGAACTGAGTGGGGTAATGGGTGTCATCTAGCCATCTGTCCTCTACTGCCTAGTTCTAGGTCCCAGGTCCAGTTTGGACTGAGGAAAGGACTAGCACCAAGGGATGAGGGTTGGGGAGGGCAGAGAGGATCATGGGCCCTAACTGGGTGTTGAGCAAGGAATAATTTCATAGGTGAACAGTTTGATGTGAATTTGGTACCAAGAGCAGAGCAGTAGCCAACAGCCCAAACTGAAGCCTGCAGTGGAAAAGCCAGGACAGGAACCCCAGATCAAAGGTCAGTCTGCAGTTCATTTGCCTGGTTCCTGCACAGCCTCCTAGCTGAGTCCAGTGGCAGTCTTATGAAACTCCCAGCTAGGGACAAGTGCAGACCCACATCTGGGTCAGAAACCTGCAGAGCTCAGATTAAGAGCTCAGTGAGCAGATTTCACTATGGATCATATCACTTTGGGATCACCAAAATTTTTTTAAAAATTCTACTTTAATGAGCTGTCATGGTGACAGGGAAGCTCAGGAGATAAATCTAGAATAGAATGACTGGAGACCATCTAAAGGTAAAGCATCAAAGAAAACTGCAACTTGGATATAATTCTAATCTACATTCTTGGAATGGATTAAGTAGCTAAAAAATATTTTTAAAATGGAATGAGAATGGTAGAGAAAAAGAAGGAAAAAGAAATCAGAACCATGGAATAAAGACAGGAAAAGAGAATTAACAGCATATAATAAGAAGCATAAAACCTTATTACCCTCCCTCCCAAAAAAAACTCCCTGAAAGTTAGAAGTAATGAAATAGAAGCCAATGTCTTTATGTCTCCACGAGACATAAAGAAATGTTAAAACAGAATCAAACAAAATTCCCATATACTGGAAGATGATAGCAGAGTGGGTTAGAAACAAGAATTTAATTGTAGGTCATTTAAAAGAAACTCACTTGAAACAGAAAGAGATACACAGTTAAAATAAGGGGCAGGGCCACAATCTCTTAGGCTTCAGTTGAATTAAAAAAGACTGGGATAGCAGTCTTGATCTCAGAACAAAAACAAAACAAAACCCATCTACAACAAAACCGCTCGTGCACGCGTGCACACACACACATACACACGCATGCACGCACACACACACACACACACGCATGCACGCACACACACACACACACAGTGAAAACAAATTTAATTAAAAGAGATAGAGAAAGTAAATTTTTCTGCAAGGTACCGGTGACAACGAATTAATATTAATAATATATATCATTTACACCAAAATGTCATAGCATATCTAAATTCTTAAAGGAAAACTTAAATGAATGAGAAAGAAAGAGTAGAAGTATAATATTTAACCCTTTCACACCTACATAAATATGACCAAAAAAAAAAATTAAGATCCTGAATAAAATTTTAGAAAAAGTTAAATATAAATGACTTCTGAAGAAGACTGAGTGAGAGTTGAATAGAGTATACCTATTAATAATTTATGTATGGTAGCTTCACAAAAATTGACCAAATTATTAGGTCAAAAACCTTCACAAATGGATGCAGAAAAACAGAAACGTTAAATGCATTTTTATGGACTATTATACAATAAAAATTCATTCACTAACATGCCTTTGAAGTAAAGATGAAAAATTAATTAGAAACCAGAGGGCTTAATCCTAAAGAATGGATGGGTCTGAGAAGAAATCATGAGACAATTGATGTTTCATTAAAAATGGCAAAAATAAGACAATATACCAGAAATTTGGGAATGCAGCCAAAGCAGTACTTAGAGGAAATCTTATATCTTTAAAAAGTTTCTTCAGTAAAAGAAAGAGTAGCTCAATGAACTGGGCATATACAACTTAAAAAAAAAACCCCTAGAAAACCAACAAATCGAAAATCCACAGTTAAACATTAAAATAGAAATTTACAACATCAAAAGACAGATTAACAAAATTGAAAACAAAAAAAGCCACCGAATTAATAAAACTTGAAACTGGTGTTTTGAGGGGAAATGAATAAAATAAATTATCTATTAGCTAACTTGATTAAAAAAAAAGAAAGAAAACCTAATTACCAGTTTAAAAAATCAAAAAGCTGAATTCACATTCAGTCTAGAGGCAATGAAAGAAATTGTTAGGAACTATTTTGCCCAATTATATGCCAGTAAAACTGGTAACGTAAATGAAATTGATGAATGTTTACAAAAATATAAATTACCCAGATCAACAATACCTTTGTCTCAGAAAAGTAAATTGAATAATACGTAAATGAATTTGAAAGAAAAAAGATCAGATGGATTTACAAGTGATTTCTACTTAACACTTGAAGAACATTTCTAATAATATATAATACTGCATAAACTGATTGAAAAAATGAGAAATTCAGGATACCTACTGAATTCCTTCTGTGACACAAGTATGGTCTTGCAACGTAAACCAGAGTCTAAACAGAGAAAAAAACTGTAGATCGATATCCCCAATGCATGAGTGCAAAAATTTTAAATGACATTTCAAGGAGCCTATAGTAGCATATCACAAAGACTGCATATACATTTATACAAGGAATTCAGGATTGGTGCATTATTAGGAAAAATGTAAACATAATTGACCATATTAATATCAAAAACAGCAAAAATAGTGATTATATTGATAGATGCAGAAAAAATATTTGATAAGCTGTAACACCCATTCCTTTTGGGGAAAAAAAAAACCCAGGAAGTATAGGAATGCATAGACCTTTCCTTAAAGTGATAAGTAATATCAATATAAAAAGAAGAGCCAGCCTTACTTATAATTGGGATAAGCCAGGGACCTTTCCAAGAGATCAGGGGTAAAGCAAAGATGTTCATTATCACTATTAATATTCTGCATTGTGCTGGAAGTACTAGCCCTAACAGTAAGACCAGAAAAAAGAAATTGAAGGAATAAACACAGGCAAAGAAGAAACAAAACTATTACTTTTTGCAGATGATAGGATATTTTATATGGAAAATTCTAGAGAGTAAACTAAAAAACTAATTGAGGGGGCAGCTAGGTTGACAAAGTGAATTGAGCACCTGCCCTGGAGTCCAGAAGACCAGAGTTCAAGTGTGGCCTCAGACACTTGCCACTTGCCACTTAACTAGCTGTTTGACCTGGGGCAAGTCACTTAAACCCAATTGCCTTCCCTTCCCAGCCTCAAAAAACAAACAAACAAACAGCAAAACTAATTGAAACAGTAGCTTCAGCAAAGTTAACATTGGTTTTTGCTCGGATTGTTACATAATTTAGTAAAACACACTAAACTGAAAACTTCTAACATAATTCATGCAGTCATTATTTGCAATAGATATTTTAATGTAAATTCTTGACAATGTTAATTCTTATCACTTTATTTCTTAATTACTCATATCAGAGGATTGCTTCTGAAATTTAAATGCCGTTGAAGAGTTGCTGTGTATGCTGAAATTAAACAGAATAAACACCTTTTCACTTGTTTTTGCCAAATTTTCTATTTAGCAAAATATATTGGCTTCGGGGAATGATAGATATGTATTTATTAAAATTAATGCATCAGAATGTTTGAGTAAATATAGCTCCTCTATTTCTGCATTATGATCAATGAAGAAATAATTTCCAGACACTTGGTTAATTGCTGGGGATACAAAGTGAAATAGTTCCTACCTTCAGAGAACTTATAGTCTGTGACAATTTTTATAAGGTAAAAATTAATTGGAAACTAAACAATCTAATTCTAAAGAATGAGTGGGCCAAAGAACAAATCAGAGAAACAATTAATAACTTCATTCAAGAGAATGACAATAATGAGACAACATACCAAAACTTATGGGATGCAGCAAAAGCAGTTCTTAGGGGAAGTTTTATATCTCTAAATGCCTACATGAATAAAATAGGGAAGGAGATCAATAATTTGGGCATACAACTGAAAGAGCTAGAAAAAGAACAAATTGAAAATCCCTAGTTAAATACCAAATTAGAAATACTGAAAATCAAAGGAGAGATTAATAAAATTGAAATCAAGAAAACTATTGAATTAATAAATAAAACAAAGAGCTGGTTTTATGAAAAAACCAATAAAATTGATAAACCTTTGGTCAATTTGATTAAAAAAAAGAAAGAAGAAAATCAAATTACCTGTATCAAAAATGAAAAGGATGAGTTCACCTCTAATGAAGAGGAAATCTAAACAATAATTAGGAACCATTTTGCATTTTAAGGAACAATTAATTCCTATACTTTGTAGACTATTTGGGAAAATGGGTGAAGAAGGAGTCCTACCAAATT
>CM053623.1:121214502-121255462 GCA_028646595.1 Phalanger gymnotis
TCTTCTTTGTCACCAAAGAAAGATTCCAGAGTCTGAGACTGAATCTGGGTGCGTTTTTGCTGCCTGGCCATGTTCCCAGCCAACTTACTTGACCCTTGAGTTTTTCAGCAGGGTATGACTGCTTGTAGACTAAAGAGTTCTATCACAGTTATTCTTAAAACAATATTGCTTTACTTTATATAGTGTTTTCTTGGTTCTGCTCATTTTGCTCTTTATTATTTTGTGTAAGTCATTCCATGTTTTTCTAAAATCAGTGAGCTCGTCATTTAAGGCAGAGTAGTATCTTACCATGAACATATAGCACAACTTGTTTAATCATTCTCCAATTGATGGACATTCCCACAATTTCCAGTTCTTTGCCACCACAAAGAGAGGTGCTATAAATATTTTAGAATGTGCAGGTTCTCTTCCTTTTGTCCTAACCATCTTTGGAAAACAGACCTACTAGTGGTAATAGTGAGTCAATGGGTATGGGCAGTTTAATATCTCTTTGGGTGTAATTCCAGATTGTTCTCCATAATGGTTGGATCAGCTCACAGATCCACTACAAATGAATTATAGTCTTAAGTTTTCCATATCCTTTCCAACATTTTTTGTTTTCCCCTTTTATCATTTTAGCCAATCTAATATTTTTATGCTGTTGTAATATGTATGTATTGTTCCCTTTTAAACCCATTCCCGATCAAAGTAGGTTTCCAGAACTACCAGGCCTCCTCCCCTATCTAATTCCTCTGTGTCAGTTTTTCCTCTCGCACCTCATTTGTATAGAATAATTACTCTTTTTAGCTATTCCTAAATGGTTTTACTTTTTAAAGTCATATCATACTGAGGTCTACCCCAATCTTTCTTACCAAATATTTCAACAATCCGGCTAGCAGCTTCCGTTGGGGTGAACGATCCACCCACAGCCAGCACCCAGAAAGCTGCCGGATAGCACAGGTTCTTTTGATCTGCCTTAATAAGGAGAGCAAGGTGAAGGGATTGGCAAGCTTACTTTAATTCAGCACACAAATAATCATTCACTTAGTTCAGGGGAAAAAGCCAGCACTCTGAATTTCAGAGCAAAATACAAGCAAATTACAAACATCAACAGACAGACCTTATCTGATTCAAATCATAATACATAGTTGCCAGTACCAACATCTGGGTTTCAAAGCTGGGGGCCAGTTTGCAGCTTGCCCAGAGTCTCAACACTCCTTCCATGAGTGTGCCCCCAAAAATCAAATGCCAAGCTCTCCCCAGGTATATCCAGTTTGGAGCCCTGAAGGCTTTGACCTCACCCAGGCTGGGTCTGGGAAAGTTCTCCATCCCCAGGATCACATGATATACAAATCAGTGACTCTTACTTGTCTCATTGCTGAGAAATACTCCAAGACAAAAAGATCCCACTTTATCTGCTCCATTCAAACAAAAGCCAGAATCATTAAAGGCAGTTAAGAGAAGAAAAGCAAAATGTCCCACCTTAATTACTGTTACATAATAATGTTAATGTTACACCTAATACGGTTTGGGCCTGGGACTTAGCACTTAGTAAGATTCAATGAAATAGCTGAATTACTCAAAGCAAACAAAAGCCAAACTCTTCAAGGGCACTTGTTGAACTAAGTGCTAAGGAGCCCATTTTGCTTCCAAACACACCAAATGACAATCTTGGACATACATTTTACATTTTATACATATAAAAGGTGAGCAATCTGTCCTTATTGAATCTCTTCTAATCAATCTTTGATATGTACCTTTTGTTTCTCTTGGCTCTTCTGTCAGATCTTCTATTAACTTCAGGTTATTGGTTTGTTTGTTTTTTTTTTAACAAAGTCCTGAAAGTCTAATAGTTGATCAAATGCCCATTTTTTTTCCATTCAGGATTATGCTTAACTTTGCTGGGTATGATATTTTTGGCTGGAATCCCAGTTCCTTTGTTATATATAGTGTTCTAAGACCTGTTGTCCTTAAATGTCACTGCTATTAGGTCTTATGTGATTCTAATTGTGGAACTATCATATTTAAATTTAAAAAAAAATCTTTTTGGAGGGGGTAAGGCAGGGCAGTTGGGGTTAAGTGGCTTGCCCAAGGTCACACAGCTAGTAAATGTGTCGAGTGTCTGAGACTGGATTTGAACTCAGGTCCTCCTGACTGCAGGGCAGGTGCTCTACTCACTGCGCCACCTCGCTGCCCTTGAACTGTTTTTTTTGTTGTTGTTGCTCTTAATATTTTGTCCTTGAGCTGGCGGGTTTGGAATTTGACTGCAATATTCCTATGAGTTTTCCTCATAGGATCTCTTTCAAGTGATGATATATGAATTTTTCCCTATTTCTACGCCCTCCCCCCTTGTTGTAATGCTTCAGGATGATTTTCTTTAATTATTTCTTGTATTATTGTAGTAAGACTCTTTTTTTGATCATAGCTTTAAGGTAGTCCTATTATTTTTATGTTTTTTCTTCTTGTTCTATTCTCTAGATCAATTGTTTTTCTTATAAAATGTTTCACTTTCTCTTCTGTTTTTTTCATTCTTCACATTTTGTTTAATTATTTCTTGATCTCTTATAACTTCACTGCTTCGCCTTGCCCAATTCTAATTTTGAAAGTGTCAGTTTTAGTTGGTTGACTTTCTTTTCATAGTCTTCTCATTTTCCTTGGACTGTTCTTTTTTTTTTTAGTTGATCTCTAATTTTGTTTCTCTGTTTTTACTCTTTCTGGTTTAGGCATTTGTTTCATAAAAGGAGTTTGATAGGACCTCTTCTTTGCCTGTTATTTCAAATAATTTATTTAATATTGGAACTAGTTGGTGTTTAAATATTTGATAGAATTCCCTTGTAATTCCATCTGGTCCTGGTGCTTTTTTGTTAGGAAGTTCATTTATGGCCTGTTCAATTTCTTTTTCTAAAATAAGTCTATTTAGATATTCTATTTCCTTTTCTGATAGTCTAGGCAGTTGTAACTATTGTCTCATTTCCCTTAAATTGTTAAATTTATTGGCATATAATTGGGCAAAATTTCTGCTTATAATTGCTTTGATTTCATCTTCTTTAGTAGTACATTCACCCTTTTCATTTTTAATACTAGTGATTTGGTTTTCTTCTCTCTCCTTAATCATCTTAACCAGTGGTTCATCTATTTTAATTCTTTTTTTCATAATGCCAATGTGTAGTTGTATTAGTTCAGTGGTTTTCTTGCACTCAGTTTTATCAATGTTACTTTTAGTTTTTTAGGATTTCCAAATTAGTGTTTAATTGGTGATTTTTAATTTGTCCTTTTTATAGTTTTTTAAATTACATACCTAATTCAATGGTCTTCTCTTTATTGATGTAAGCACTTAGAGATATACATACTGCTTTTGCTATATCGCATAAGTTTTGATATGTTTTTTATTATTCTCATTCTCTTTAATGAAATTATTAGTTTCTTTGATTTATTCTTTAATCCACTCATAATCTTTAAGAATAGGTTGTTTAGTTTTCAGTTAGTTTTTTCTATATTTCCATGATCCATTATTAAATATAATTTTTGTTGCATTGTTGTTTTAAAAGGAAGCATTTAATACTTCTGCTTTTAGCTATAAATTTTTATGCCGTATTATATGATCAATCTTTGTAAAGGTAACATGTACTACTGGAAAAAAAGTGTATTCTTTCTATTCCCACTCAGTTTTGTCTTGGTGTTACTATCATTTCTGTCTTATCTGAAATTATATTCCCTTTTTTTGACTTCTTATTTATTTTTTGGTTAGGAGATCTTATGTATTAAAAATATTTTTAAAAGCTCTTTTTGTGGTTGGCAAAGAACTGGAAACTAAGGGGGGGGTACCCATCAATTGGGGAGTGGCTGAACAAATCTTGGTATATGTGTGGAATAGAGTAGACTAGACTAAACTAGAATAGACTAGACTAGAATAGAATAGAATTATGCCATAAGAAATAATTAAAGAGCTAGTTTCAGAGACACTTGCGTGGAGCTGCTGTAGAGAAAAGTGGGCAGAACTAGTAGAACAATTTATATTGTAAGGAAAACATATAAAGACCAACAGCTGTCAATGCAATAATTAATCATGATTCCATAGGATTGGTGATGGCCTATGCTAGTCATCCTCTCACAAAGAAAGGTGATGGATTCAAGATGCAGAGGGAGACATATTTTTGGACATGGATGTTGTGGAAATTTCTTATTCTTGACTATATGTGTTTGTTGCAAGGATTTTGTTTTTCTTTTGAATTGGAGGCTGGGAAGAGAATAAATGCTTTTTAATGAAAAATAAAATTAAATGTAGAGGGGGAAAGATAATGTCCCCAGTGTTGTGAAGCTGGCTGGTTAGAAGGATGGTGGAGATCCTTTATAGAGATAGTGGAATTTAGAAGAGAAGTGGGTGGGGTACCAAACTTAGGTACTATGAAGACCAATAAACTTGCCTGCATTAATTAGGTTGTCGTGGGACTGAGTTTTTGCAGGATTTTTAAAGTTCACGACAACATTCTGTTAGTCCCTTAAAACACTGTTCTTTTTGTTTATTAGTTTACTTAGTTCATGTCATGGTAATAATATCCTCATTGATGGTCGTTCTGCTGAGTGAACACTTGGTGATAGGCCCTCGCCAATCAAAGAGGTGCAGAGGAGAGGGGCAGGTAGCACCAAGGAAGGAAGTAATACTTGTGTAGGATTATCCCCATGGATCAAAGTGAATATTTAAATATGAAAAGCATAGCAGCAACAGGATGTAAGTGATACATTGAATACATCGGAATCTATTACTTTACTTTTTCCCACTTACAAGTGAGAAGAATATTTTCTTAGGGTAGTTATTATTAAAGTAACTGAGTAATTTGGTCTCTCTAAATTCTTGGAAACTTAGCATTGTAGAACTTTAAGAGATCTTAAAGATCATTTAGTCTAGTCCCCTAATTTTAGAGATGATAAAACTGAGGCACAGAGAAGTTAAATGACTTGATCATTATCACACAGCTAGGAAGTAAGTATAACCTTGATTAGAACCGAGTTTTTGTGACTCCAGGTCCAAGGCTCTTTGCAGTGCACACCATACCACCTCTTAATTGCTAATTATTCCATAATGCTATTTAAGTGTCGTGTGGTATTACACTTATTAACATTTTATTCTTTTTAAAAAACAAAGTTCAGATAGGGACAGATGAGACAAGTAGGTATCTTGCTATTCTTTATATTTATTGTTTTGCAGATGGTTGCATAGGTGTATAAAGCAACTGTTTTTTGTTATAAAATAATTAGCATATACACTTCTCCTCTATAGGCTTGCTTAAAGCATCCTAAATGTAATGACACTGGCACTCAGGAAAACAGGAATGATATTTTTGCTTCATCTTTTTATCATAGGATTTTCATTTTTCCTATTTCTCTAGCTCTCTTTATTTCAATAATAGATTTAGTATTCTTATTGTTATAGTTATTGGAATATTCTTCAACATAATAAGTGCTGTTTTCTCAGTCATGCAAATTTGATAGCCTAATAATAATAAATTATATTTATGAGTAATTTTAAATTTTGTTACATGTTTATGTACATTATATAATTTGAACCTCGCAACAGATATGAGCAGTACTATTTCCATTTTAAAGATGAAATTGAGACATAGAGAGATAAAGTTACTTCCTTCTAGTCATACAGCTGGTAAGTGCCAGAAATTAGATCTGAATCCAGGTCTTCCTGACTCCAAATTCACACTGCAACCACTAAGTAACACTGCCTTTCTGGCAGGAACTTGTGTTCTAATTTTGTCTAAAGTTAATAAATTGTAGTTTAATGACATTTATGCTTTTGGTATTCTTAATCTTTAATTTTCTAACATTTAGTTCAAACTCTGATTCAAAAATAGTCCATTAAATAGCCATTCATTTTTTGTGTTATCAAAAAATCAAAGTTTTGCCTTCCTCATCCGTATGTACTAAAAGCACAATATCAGCTCTTTTGAATACTATAAAATGTTAACAATTAAAAAAAAACTAGTCTTTGAATAAACTATTTTTTCCTCATTTGTCATTTTGTAATTTTTATCCAGATCTTTAACACAAAGGTGATATTAATGAGATTTTATGTCTGTTATGCATCATAGGGTAGCTAGGTGGCATAGTGGATAGAGTGTTGGCACTGAAGTCGGGAGGACCTGAGTTCAAGTGTTGACCTCAGGCACTAGCTATGTGACCCTGGGCAAGTCACTTAACCCTGTGTGCTTCAGTTTCCTCATCTGTAAAAGCAGCTGGAGTAGAGAGTGGCAGACTACTCTAGTATCTTTGCTAAGAAAACCCCAAATGGGGTCAAGAAGAGTAGGACATGACTAATCAAACAAACAACAACAACAACAAATGAGACATCATGGTGCATTGTAAATACCCCTCGATGTCTAGTTAGAGGACAAGACTTAGGTTCAAATTTTGAGCTTGCTTATGACTTGTGTCACCTTGGGGTAGTCAGATAATTTTTTGACTTCAGTTTCCCCAACTTTGGGATCAACTAAATGATTTCTGAGGTCTCTTCTGACTCTAAACTATGATCCAAAGTAGAGTTTTGGGATTATAATCATCAAAGAAAATGAGTTCCATCATACCTTTCACAAAAGAATTATGAAGGCACTTGCTACTATGTTATTCTCCATGTACTCTAAATTTCTAGCCCGACTGGCCTATTTGCTCCTCCCTGTGTGACTGTTCCATCTCCTGTTCTTGTTCCTCCATATAGGCTCTTCCCTGTGCCTCAGCTGTCCTCCCTCTTCACTCCTCTTGGAATCCTGAGCTTTCTTCAAGGCTCAGTTCAAATGCCATTCTTCCACAAAGCCATTCTTAATCACCTAGTCGTTAGTGCCTTCTTCTTCCTATAGAAAATTACTTTGTGTTTTGTGTATACTAATCTGTTTTTATTTTGCTTCTCTCCATAGAATACAAGGTCTTTATGGGCAAAGGACTTTTTTTTTTGTTTGTTTGTTTTTGTATTGTCGCCGTGTCGGTGCATTGCTTTGTACTTAGAAACTACTTAATAAATGCTTATGAATGAATTATCATTGTTATATTTCCTGGGGAATTTATAATAAATATAATAATACCACACATTTTTATGATGCTTTATGGTTTTTAAAGTACTTTTTTCATAATAGGCCTGTGATTTAGATATTACAGGTGTTTTCTAAATTTGTATCAATGAAGAAAAACTAAATAAAACCGGTACTGCTTTATTCAAACTGAGGTAAAACAACACTATTTAAATGTTCCTCCTTGTATAATATTTCTCAAAATGGTACCCTAGAAGTCATTGAAGAATTCTGATGGTGCTTTGTAATTGCAGTTCCTTTACTTTTCAGTCCTCTTATATGTGGATTTAGCCTAGCTGCTATACCTACAATCCTTTGTATTACACTCGAATTCCAGATTTTCTATTTTTTTATACTTTCAACACACCAATAGGCTTTTATTTTCACTATTCCTAAGGAGATATCTGTTCAGAAACTGGAAAGTACATAACAGAGTGTCAAGGGGAAGGGATTGGAAGAACTATGGGCCTATCCAGTGCCTTGCAACATAGTAGATGCTTAATAAATATTTCTTGAACTGAATTAAATTGATAGAGAATATGGAAATCCTTAGAGATGATAGACTAAGTATAAGGGTGGGGAACCTGTGGCCTCAAGGCCACATGTGGCCCTCTTGTACCTTAAGTGCAGCCCTTTGACTGAATCCAAACTTCACAGAACAAATTCCCTTAATAAAAGGATTTATTCCGTAAAACTTGGACTCAGTCAAAAGGCCACACCCAAGGACCTCAAAGGCTACAGGAGGCCTTGAGGCCACAAGTCCTCTATCCCAGCTAGGATACTGTGCATCACTACAGGGAATGAGTCTATTGTCATATTAATATATTATCATAAATAAACTGAGAAAAATTAGAGTAAGAATTTCTGTTGAAGAAGAAATATTATTGGGTTATTTAAACATAAATGTGAGCTCTTAGTACAATAGATCTTCAGACCCTACTTTGCCTTCAGATACATAACTAAGAGAATTTTACTCTTCTACTGAAGAAGCTCTAGTGGCTCCCTGTTGCTTCTAGACGAAAATGCAAACTCCTCTAGTTGACATTAAAAGCCCTTCACATACTTGACGACCCAGTCATAGCTGTCCACTTGCACGTTCCATCTCCAATCAGAATGCTTTTCTGTCCTGATTTCACTTTGACTTCATGCCTTCCTCTTCTCCTCTCTTCTCCTCTTCCCTTCCCTCCTCTCCTTCCTTCCTTCCTGCCTTCCTTCCTTCCCTCCCTCCCTCCCCTCCCTGTTTTTTTTTTTTTAATCTCTGTTAATACATACTGTTTCCTTCGGTAGAATGTAAGCTACTTGAGGACAGGGACTATTTAATTTCTGTCTTCGTATGTGTAGTATAGTGCTTCCACATATAGTAGGTGCCTAATTACTTGCCTAAGACTTGACTTCAGTTCTGCTTTGGCCATTCACTGGCAGAGTGGTCAGAGTACTTGTGCTTTTTGAACCACAGATTCCATAGTTATAAAATTGAGATAGTAATTCCTGGGACTGTATAGTTCGGTGAAGTTATTGACAGAAGGAAAGACTCTTACATGAGCCAATTTATTTGGAAAGAAAGTTGGAAATAAAGTATTTTCCCAATAATTGTGGAATGTGTAAGTAAATTACCAAATAAAAATGTAAAGGAACTTTGCCTTAAGAAATTAAGAATATGAAGAATTCAGAGAAACATGGAAAGATTTATATGTAGTAATGCAGGAAGAAAGCATTTCTAAAAGTAGAGTATGTACAATAACTATAGCAATGAAATGAAAATCATTACAGATACTTTTGTCAGATACAAATGACAATGTTTATGTCATTCAAATTTAAAGGACTAGCAACTTCCTTTCTGTTAATAATTGATAATCATTTTCCTCTCTGGGAGGAATTTGGACACTTGTTAAGTGTCTATTTTTAAAATGTATCAATCGGTTTGTAAAAACTGATTCAGCAGTTTTACAATATTATTGTGAGAAAAGTGCTTTGTAAATCTTAATTTCCAATATAAAATCGGGCTGTTATCATGATGTGAGTTATTTCCATGTGTTCATAAATAGGTACATCTTTGCCTCAACTAGATATAATAGAATGGGATGATGAGAAAGCAGAAGGTAGGTAGAGAACTTTGTTTAGTCAAGAAAAGGCTTTCGTGGTTAAATAAAAAAAGAAATAAATTTTCTTGAAAATTATAAATTGTTTAATCATTTTTATATTATATTTTATTGCAGTATATCAGATGCTGAAGGTAATAGAAATAAGAAACTTTTGCTTTTGTTTCCTGACTTAATAGAAAAAAATTTTTTTTCACAAAAAGGTGGCTACCATCCAGTGAAAATCGGAGACCTCTTCAATGGCCGCTACCATGTTATTAGAAAACTAGGATGGGGACACTTCTCTACAGTCTGGCTATGCTGGGATATGCAGTAAGATCTATATTTTTTCTTTCTGTGTTTAGATTCCTAATTTAAGTATATTAATCTGTCTTGCTAAATGGAGATTGCTGAACGGCAAACCTATCTGTCTTTTACATAAATTGCTTTATATTGTTGCCTCACTGTTTTTGGTCCTTGACTAGAAAAGTTTTAAAGAATTAAAATCACTTTGGAATTCCATATCCTCCTTTTTTAAAAAAAAAATTGAAATTTTTGTCGTGGAGTACATGAAACTTATTAGTTGAAGTTTACAAGACAGTGTTTAGTACATGAAGGTTAAATTGACTTGTGATACATTCACAGATTTCACAGAACATCAGGGTAGGAAGGCGGGATCTCAGAAGTCTAATCTATACCTGAACAAGAATTCTCTGCACAATATTCTTCAGCAAGTAGTCAGGCAGGTTTTACTAAAAGATCTGTAGTGAGGGAGAAAATGTTAAGAAAACCTTTTCCAAATACCAAAAAAGTTGTTTTTAATAAATCTGTTTGGGAGGAAATTTTGAATTCTTCTTCTTAAATAACTTTATTACTGATATTATAATTTCTTATCCTAAAAACAAAATATATGTATTTTTTCTTTTCAAGGGGAAAAAGATTTGTGGCAATGAAGGTTGTAAAAAGTGCCCAGCATTATACAGAGACAGCCTTGGATGAAATAAAATTGCTCAAATGTGTAAGTATTGTAAAAAGTTTGTCTCAATGACAAGAAAATTAATGGCATCAGAACTTGATTTTTTGTTGCACTTTAATGCATCTTTTATTAGCAATAACGTGGAATTTATTTTTCATAATTTTCATAATTATAAAACATAATTATATTTTATACATGCTGTTTATATTATATTATAATTATTTAAATAATTCAAAATTATTTCACAATTTTGAAGTATCAATTTTTATTAAAATATTACTACTTAAAAACATACTTTTGCTTGGAAAAGTAGGATTAAATTAGTTATACTCTCAAGAGTATTTTCATACCTTTTTTTCCCTTTAGGTTCGTGAAAGTGACCCAAGTGACCCAAACAAAGACATGGTTGTACAGTTAATTGATGACTTCAAAATTTCAGGCATGAATGGCATACGTATCCTTTCTAAGATATCTGTCCCTGCATGATGGATGGAGAAAAGCAAGATTGTTGTGCAGTTTTATTGTTCTACCATTAAAAGTAAAATATGTCAATCCAAGAACAGATTTAGTATGTAGTCCACAGTCTCCCATTCTTTTGACCTATTGTAGTATTCACATTACTGATGGGTATTTGGGTAGTCAATGTCATTCAGAGGTAAGAGAGGGGCAGAGAGGAAAATGACCCATACTTTGATCTGGGTAAAGCAAAGGAAGGTAAAATAGTATCATAAGTAGAAGAAGTAGAATAAAATAGGCAGAGTACTAGGTTAGAATTGGGAAGATGAGTGGTGCCTTAGTTTGAGAGGTAATAGGGCATTTGGGGAGGGGGATTGGTGAGAGAGGAAGGCAAGATGGCATGAAGCAAAGCAAAATGTAGCCAAAGATGGCTGATTACCAAAAAAATTCTGAATTCCCCTCTCCACCCCTGATAAAAGCTGTGCTTTTTACAGATGAGGAGCTTGAGAGGTAAATAACTTTTGACTTTGGAAAGTTACTTACTGCTCAGTCTCCTCATCTGTTAAAAAAAAAAAAAGGCGAGGGTGTTAAACTAGAAGAAATTTGTGGCTCCTTCTAACTCTAAATCTGTGATCCATCAATAAGTATTTATTGTCAACTGAGCCAGCCACTGTGCTTTGGTGCTGGGGATACAAAAGCAAAAATAAAACAGTGTCAACCTTTAAGGGACTTATAATCTGTGATTCTGTAATGAAAGGAAAAAAACAATATAATAATCATGACCTAGAATATTAATGCGCTGAACTTGCTTATAAAATAGAAGGTTGGGGAATGAGCATTTGTTAAGCTCTTACTATGTACCAGGCACTGTGCTAAGCACAGTAGAAAAATCTGATTTGATCCTCACAGCAACCCTGGGAAGTGGGTGCTATTATTCTCCCCATTTTACAGCTGAGGAAACTTCAGAACAGAGCAATAGTTTAGTAAGCAAAACCCATCAATTTGTTGAATCTAGGAAACACATTAAAAACAAAGATTAATAAAAATTAAAAATGGAGGCGTGGTAAAGAATTAATTTTGCCTCAGTTGAATACAGAAATCAAGAGTGGCAATCATGTTCTTAGACAAGGCAGTGGTAAAAATAATTATAGTCAAGAGAGACATACATGAAAGCTACATTAGGCTTAAAGGCACTATAGATCAATATCAATATCAATATGAAATCAAAATGCACTGAATAACCTAGCACCTAAGAGCTTAAAGAAAAATATCGATAAAATAGAAGATGACCTAGATAAGAAGACATGAATTGTTGCTGTATTCACCATGTCTCCTTCATATTTAGACAGATACGATAGGAACATAAAGAAGCGAAATTAAATTTGAACAGAATGTTAGTAATACTAGATGCAGTGAAACTTTGTTGTTTTTTTTATTCTGAACATTCAGGAATATAGATATCTTTCTCCATTGTACTGTTCCTTTTATAAAAATTGATCATGTGCTAGAGCATACAGAATTTGTAAATAAATGCAAGAAAGCAGATTTTTTTAAAGAGCATCCTTTACAGATAACATAATAAAAATATTAATTTATAGAGTAAATACGAACATAAGATACATACCGAAAGTGGTGTTTATTGGAGAAAAATGAATTTGGGGAATATTGGGAACAATTAATATTGTCCAGAATGATGAATGCTTCAAAGAACAAATCTTAGGAAAAATATTTACATTTTATAATTACTACAATGAAGCAACATACCAAAGTTTGTGGGATGTAGGTAAAGTAGTCCTTAGATGAAACAAAGGAAAATAAGTCAATATAATTGAGCATGCCACTCAAACAACAATAACAACAGAAAACCTAGTAAATCAGCAAATTAATTGGTAACCCAGCCAGCTGCCCTATTTAGTTACCTGTAGGTGAAAAATATTTCAGTGGCCCTTTTCTTTCAGACATCTGTATTGGTAAACCCTTTTTCCCCTCCTCCCATTAACAAAATTGACAGAAAAGGAGAAAAGGGGGTAAGACATTGGAATACTCTATACTCAAAGTACTGATTTTGCTTACAATTTTTATAACCTTTTTATTTTTTCCTTGTCTGTATTTGTGTTTCTACCATCATGATACTTGTACATTTTCTTAACTGTATGCTAGATGTTTGTATGGTCTTTGAAGTACTTGGCCATCACCTACTAAAGTGGATAATCAAGTCAAACTACCAAGGTCTTCCCATCCGTTGTGTAAAAAGTATAATTCGACAGGTAATAATTTCTCCTACCCAGTTATGTATATTTTAATTTTAACTGGTTCAGAGTTAGTTGGTTTTTGATCCTCGTTTATATACACACATATATACATGCACACACACATACAATCGAACATATTGTAATGTCTTACTTTAGTACAACAAGCAGTTATGTTTTCATATGGATACTCTTTCCTTACATGCATATTGGAATTGTTATCACAGCTTTATAGACAATTTGCGAAATTGCTTTGACCAAAGAAAAATTTAATGGCCTATCCCTCGGTTCTAAGCTTCTCTGAATTTAATGAGGCTCGTTCTAAGATTATAGACACAGTCTGTAACTGAACCAGTACTCAAAGCCTCTTTAGCTTGGTAAAGGCTCCTAGAGCTTTCATCCTGCTAGTATAGCCTTTGGATCCCAGAGTCACCTTCATCTAAGTGGGACTACTTTACTACTGTTAGTGATCTCTTATTAAATATTAGATGAGTTCTTAATAGGATAGTGTTATTTCTCTTTCCATGTATTGAAACCATTACATATCTGTTAGCATTGATTTCTTTATGAATATTAAACTCTGTCTTAAGTTGAATAATAAGTGTGATGTTAACTCATTGGATAATTTGTTCACCATCATAATGTTTTCTTTAGTAAAATACCACTGAGAAGATTGATAAGTTACATATGAATGGTTCTAGGCACATTTGAAGGGAAACAAAGTTAACCTAAGAAATGATTTAATTACATCTGAAACTTGATATTTATTTTATCAGCTGACCTGTTAAAATATTAGTTTGGAAGGGAGCTCTCAGATTTAGAAATTTACATGATAATAACTTAAGTCTAAGCTCTGTGTAGGTAGGGATGATGACTTATATGGGGTATGAACTTTTTAAAAAAAGAGAGAGATTGAATAGAATTTTAAACTACTAACTACATGACATAAAACTAAATTAATAAAAATGCAAGTGTAGTCAACTCATGATTTAGCATAGATAATATGGTATAGTATATAGTAGTATATACAGTGTCTACTAGATAATAGTACAGACTAGCAGATAATCTATTTGGGGAGTAAATGATATGAAAAGAATGAAGAAGATATGAAAAAAAATTTTCTGAAAAGCTTTGAATTCAAATAATTTTTTGTTTGATCTATACCTTTGAGTTTATATAGGGCATATTAAATTTGGCTAAACAGGAGCCAAAATTAATATAGACCTAAAAGAAATATATACAATTAAGAACTCAAATTCTGAAGAACAATTGACATTCATTCATTAGAATCGTTTTTCTATTGCTGTTGTTAACTTATCAATTTTGGGTTCAAATTATGTTCTCCTATCTGCAGTAAACATCAGTATCTGTATATGATACTATATGTACTTATATATGTAAGTGTGTATAATCTCCAAGTATGTCTATTTAGAGCATGTGCCTAACTTCAGCCAGCATTTTTCCGTACTGTCACATGAAATATAGACTTACTTTAACAGATAATTATCTTTCAAAAAAGCCTAAATACAATATTTAACATAATATTTAATAAAAAGCCTAATACAATATTTGTCAGTATAGAACACATATTAAGACTTTAACCTACATTTAGAACACTATAATAATTGATCAATTAATGAAATATTCTTGTCAAAATAGTGGAGAACATTTCACTAACTGATAAATTACTGTACATGTATCACCTCTGCCTGGTAGAGCAACATTTTGTCATATTGTCAAGGAAGACCATGTCTCTGTGTCCTTAATACTTCTGTTAGAGAATATAAGGCTGAATGGCTTCAGAGTCTAGCTGGTTTGGTAAATCTTCAAGTCTAACTTTATTAATTCCAGTATGTATTTTTTTTCATGGTGTCTTGATTTCTGTGGAAGGAAAGGCTCATGGTCTAGATTTTTTTCCCTTGAGAGCAGAATTGTATGGCATGGTTTTACATAAAAACTGATAATTCACCTTCCCCAAATCCCTTTCCATCTGACCTCAGCAAATTTAGATATACTAAGAACCATAAGTATTTTTTGGAGGGAACAACAGAATAAAAATAGTTTCTGAGAGGGCCTTTTCCTTACATATGTTTGCCTCTTATTTGTGATCACCCTTGAAAATGAACTGACAGAACTGACATTTGAGTTAGGAAGGTATAGAATTCTTGTTCATTGAATTTATTAAAAGTTAAAGAATGACAACATCTTAAAATCAACACATATATCAGCAATGTACTATGCAGAAGTTTAAGTAGTTAACTAATATAAAATTCTGAGAGTTTGATTTAGTTAAATGGTAATGAATTGCACAGTTACTTCCTTACCGCAAGGATCTGTGACTTTATCATCATAGTAAATAAACTTGACATCAATATAAAGCATAACACCATTGTTCTGCTTTTCTGAATCGTTCTGATTGGAAAAAAATTAATCACTTGATAGCTAATATTTTGGTGATGTTCCTGTGTTCCAAACTAAACTAGACTGGTTTTCAAACAAGAGACACACGGTCTATTTCTTGGTATTTAAAGACTTTCTGAGTTTGGTCGAACCCGTCAGAATACATGCTCATGTGGCATAACATTCTAGAGATCCAGCATCACACTCATGTCATAATGAGGTATTATAATAGGACTTCAGTGATATTAATATCACAGATAAAATTTTTTTTAAAACCAGCAGCATGCTTCAGACTCTAAAATAATTTTGTTTATGGTTGTCCAGACTGTACACCCTTAAGAGTTAAACCTTTACTCTGTGTGCGTGTGTGTGTGTGTGTGTGTGTGTGTGTGTGTGTGTGTGTGTGTATAATTTATATGGGTAGGTGTTGACATGCATATATCCATATACATACACACGTGTGTGTGAGGCAATTTGGGTGAACAGTGAATTTAGCCTAGAATTTGAATAAAAGGAAGTAAGTGAGCTACATTGCTTTTGGGAAATTTTCAGGGCTTTAAAATAATCCCAGACTTCTCCTTAAAAAAAAAAGTCTGTCTTTTTAACATCATATTCTTCCGGTGAATATGCGTGACTGAGAATCATGAAATACCAGCGTCTTTAATTATAGTTGGTGTCATCCAAAAGGTAATGGAGATGCCTTGGCTTAAGTGGTATGAGTAGTCTGCAACATATGACTAACAAAGAATTGCTCACCAGAAGCATTGATATCATCACAAAGATATGTGTACATAATGGGTAATCATATTTCTTACCTTTTCAATGGGTGGGGGAGGGAGAGAATTTGGAATTGAAAATAAAAATTTGAAAAGAAAAAGAAAGATGTCACACGAAAAGAAAGTAGGCAGGTCATGTAGCACGAGCAAGAGATAACTAATAGACATTCACAGGATTCTTTAGAATAGAAACCCAGTCAAAAGTTACTCTATCAGTACTCTTTGGCTAGCCAGCTTCTACCTGATACTTTCTGAATTCCAGTGGTATTGAATTCCTAGTTGCCTAGGTGAAAAAATCCCTGTCTCCTACTACTATTTAAAAAAAAAATTCTATTATTAGTGCACTTTTATTCATCATAGAACTCTTCCTCTTATTTTTCTAGCATCTTCTGGTACTCACAAAGATTGGTTCTCCAAGAGCCTAACATCCGTGGCTATCCTTTCAGCTAATGGATACAATTTCTTTCATGTACCCTTACACGCACTGGTCTAGGAAAAGGAGTAGGTAGGCATATACTTTGCTCCCTATTGCCACTTCCTGACGCTCTCTCTAGCATCATAACTCAGAAATTTCTTATCCTTTGAAATTTATTCTCTCCAAATGTTGCTATTACTTCATGGTAGTGATTTATATTAGACCATGGGGCCATTCTCATTCCTTTTTCAGTGAGTTTAGTATCTTTTATTTATGTGTTGCAGAAAGTCTCTTTAGGTTTGCATCCATGTAGACTTAGTTGTATTATACAGATTCGTATGAGCTAGACTAGGCCAATGAGTTCCCTCTTCTACCCTAAACCTGTGACATAATTCCTCCCTTCCCCCACTTTTCTCCTGCTTTATTCCATTCTCTGATGAAAAGATAGCACTTTTCCACGACTAAGTCAACCCTTCTATATGAGACTCACCTATCTGCCTGGATTGTAAAAAATTCCTAATTAGTTTCCTTTCTTCAAGTCTCTCCATTCTCTTATCCATCTTTCACAGAGCTACCAAAATGATATTCCTAAAGCACAGGCCTGACCACATCATTTTTCTGCTCAGAAATCTCCAGCCAGCTCCCTTTTGCTTCTAAGATCAAATAACAGATTACATTTGGCATTTAAAGCCCTTCACAATCTGGCTCCAACTTATTTTTCCAATATATTTCACATTACCCCCTATCATGTACTGTGGTCTAACCAAACTGGCCTACTTGTTGCTTCTCAAACACAACATTCCATCTCTTTTCTCCATTCTTTTGCTTATCTTCCATTTCTGGAATGCACTCCCTTCTCACCTTTGCTTCTTAGTATACCTAGTAGCATCTTTTAAAGCCTAGCTTGAATGCCACTTCCTAAATGAGGCTTTTCCTGGGGACCACCTCAGTCTCACCAGCCCTAGCAGCTAGTACCTTTTAACTCTTTCCAACCCAATCACCATGTTTTTATTTTATAGGTATTTTATATTTACTTATGTGTGTACCTTTTATTTCCCTCCAGGGGACTGCAAGTTTCTTGAGGGCAGGGATTGTTTTATCTTTGTATTTCCACTGCCTAGTGCTGGACACATAATAGATAATCTTATTGATTGCTTGACAATGTGTGTGCTGCAGTAGTATCCAAATATGTCAAGAATTCTAGAGGTAGACTCCCAATATAGTGGGTTCCTATTGTAGATGGTTCATGGGAAGATATTTGAAAGAGTCACCTAGGCTGGGGAGAGCTGTATAAATTAAGATTGTCCCCCTAAATTCTCAGTCTTGTTGTGATCTTAACTCTTCCCCTTCCTCTCATAGTTTATCAGTTGTCATATATTCTTGATTCTCCCTCCACATCATAATTTCATCATATCTCCACATAGTATTTCCTGCAGCGTTTTCATTGCTTCAGAATAATTTCAAACAAAACCTCTTTTCTATCTGATGTTATTTGAATTTAGCTCTTATATTCAAGGTTATAAAAATTCTCCAAGATGATTTTATATCTCTTCTTATGTGTAAATAAGAAAAAAATAGATCAAAATGCAGTTATATGTCATACGTCTGAAATATTACATACTGAGCTTTACACCTAATATATTTTTGGTGAATTATGCATGTGTACACATTGGCAATAGGTCAGAGAATGCCATTATTCCTTTTGATTTAGCAGACATGTTTACTATATTTATTTAAAGAGAAAGATACTTGATTGGAGAATTATATTTAATAGCCAACACTTATTTAATGCTTTAATCTTTGCAAAGTGCTTTACAAATATTGTCTCCTTTTATCTTCACAACCCTGGGAGGTAGATATTATTATTGTCTTCATTTGATAGATGAGAAAATGAAGGCAGATACAGGTGAAGTGACTTACATATTCTTACAGGGACCTTATAGGGTCATACAGCCAGAAACTTCCTGAGCCTGGATTTGGATTTGAGTCTGCCTTCCTGACTCTAGGGCCAATAAATATATTTTTGTTCTAATTTTCCAAATCTCATTTTCATCTTTTCTTATAAATATTTCTGTATTTCCTTTCTGTTATTCATAATTATTTTGTGGTCATAAGTTTTTTAAAAATTATACTCACTAAAATTTGCTTAGTCATTCTCTGTGCTTTGGATACAAAGATCATTTTTCTCTGTCTCTATCTTTATCTTTCTGTATCTCTTTTCTGCTACAGATAAATTTAATAATTCACAGAATAGGGTTAGGGTTGTTGCTGATTGTTGTCATTGTCCACTTAATAAGCCCTTTCTTAGCTGAAGGGAGGCCAATATATGTGTGAAATGTAAGTTCATTGAGGATAGGGACTATTTTTAATTTTGATGTTTGTATCCCCAGAACCTAACAGAATATTTCCCACATAATAGTTGTTAATAAATGCTTGTTGAATTAATCTTCAGATTCTTCTCTGTACCCTTTCCGACCACATTTGGTCACCAAATTACTCTGATCTCATTTCGGCAAGTATTTTTTTTAAGTGCCAGGCACTTTTTGCCAGACATCATCTTCAGGCATTGACAATTCAAAGAGATGAATGAAACAGTTCCAGCTATCAATTAGTTTACATTCTGCTAATGCAAAAACAGTATGTACAAGAGTAAATACAAATTCAGCATAAAGTAATCTGGTGGTAGGGAGGAGGATGGAAGAGTATTAATAACTGAGGGGAAAAGGAACAGCTTTGTAGAGGAGGTGTTAATGGAGCCGAGCTTACCAGAAACTAGGGATTCCAAGAGATTAAGGTGAGTGAGATCATTCTAGGCACAGAGGAGAGCTTGTATAAAGTCTTGGAGATGGAATTTAGTGTACATGGAACAAAATATTGGCCATTTGAACTGGAACATAAAGTGTGAGATGAGGATTGATGTGAGATCAGTCTGGAAAGATTTGTTGAAGCAAAATTGTGAAAGACTAAATGTTGAATTTAAGGTGCTTTAGGGACATGTAGGTGGTAATATAGAAGTGGAGCTCATGAGGGAGATGAAGGCTGTTTAGGGAAAAATCATGTAGATATGGGAATCATCTGTTTGCAGATGCTAATTAAACCCATAAGAGCTGATGAAATCCCTGTGAGAGATTGTAGAAAGAGAAGAAAAGAGGGCTTAGGACTGCCCCAAATACACTGATACAAGGGTACTATATGCCCACACCTTAGCATAATGCCTGGTGCATAAGAAGTCCTTAATAAATGCTTGTTGATTTATGATCTAGAAATGGAGAATGAAGTGTGCCCAGACAGGTACATGAACCAAGAGAGTGATGACTTGAAAACCCAGAGGAGATACAGCATCTGTCAGTCAGTAAACATGTGTTAAATCTAAGCTGTGCCAGGCATTGTGCTAAGTGCTGGGGAAAAAAGGCAAAAGATATAGTTCCTGTCCTCATGGAGCTTACAGTCTTTTGGGGGAGGCAACATGTAAATATATAAACACATAAAACATTTATATATAAATCCTTTGAAATAGTATAATGAATACATTAACAAATTTTTGTCCGTCTGAAGTTCTCTTGCTTTTAATAACCAGCATTTACTTTTAAATAATCTAATTATAATAAATATGTTTTTGTTTTGATTTCACAATCTCATTTTTGTCTTTTCATATAAATATTTCTATATTTCCTTTCTGTTTTTCATAATTATTTTGTGGTCTTTTTTTTATTATTATATTCACTTACCAAAATTTGCTTTAGTTGTTCTCTCTACTTTGTATGCAAAGATCATTTTTCTCTGTCTCTGTCTCTCTGAATCTCCTTTCTGCTACATATAAAGCAATTTTGAATATTTTTGTACAAAAAGATAATTTTTTTCCCCTCTCCATACTTCTTTTAAGGTAAAAATGTGATCAGGTTTGTGATTTCAAAAAGTTTTCATGAAATCACATTAACAAAGTACTAGGAGGTGCCTATGCCCCTGTGCTCTTGGTAACCCTAAAATTTGTCATCCCCATTTAAAAAATAATTTTTGTAAATTTATTGCATGTTAGGGGATATGTTATAGTTATCTTGATTTGTAATACTCTGATTATCAGGGAATTTGAGTCTCTTCACTTACTGTAGCTAGTAATCATTTATATTTTCAAATTAAAAAAATGTCCTTTGACCATTGCCATATTAGGGAGTATTTATTTTGGGGGAGAGGGGGAAGGCAGGGCAATTGGGGTTAAGTGACTTGCCCAAGGTCACATAGCTAGTAAGTATGTCAAGTCTGAAGCCAAATTTGAATTCAGGTCCTACTGACTCCACTGCGCCACCTAGCTGCCCCTGTTAGGGAGTATTTACTACTGTTATTTGTATGTATTAATTTCTTATAGATTCTGAATATCAGGCTTTTTGTGTAATATATTTTTGCAAGTTTTTTCTGAATCTTTTTCTTCTAATTTTAAATATAATGCCTATTTTGTCAGAAACTTTGCTTTGTGTAATCAAGCCCATCAACTTTGTCCTCAATAATTTTTTCATTTGATTGTTTAAAAATGCAAAATTGAGACATATTATTCCATTGTCTTCTAGATTAATAACTTTTTGTATTTAGATAATCGATACACTTAGTGCTTATCGTAGCATACAACATGAAGTACATATGAATCAAAACCTATCTCTCACACCATGTATATCCCATTTTCCCAATACTTTAATTGATCAGTAATCTAGTTAGAGATTCCATTTAATGTTCATTTTTAATTTTTTGCTCCCTTTTGTAATGACAAGAATATTTCCTATATTTTGGATCCAATTTTGAAGTTTTGTTACCTGCCCATTATTTACTCTTGATAATGGTAAATGTAATTGTAGCATTGAACATCGTCATCCTCATAGAGATCGTAATTGAATCCATGAGATCAACAAGTGAAATAGTATAAAGGGAGAAAGGAAGGCCCAGGACAGAGCTCACTGGGATGCCCACAGTTATTAGGTATGACCTGGATGAAAATCCAGGAAAGGAAACTGAGAAGGAGCAGATGGGTGGGAGAAGAACCAGGAGAGAAGTTGTCATGAAAACCTAGAGAAGAGATGTATATCAAGAAAAAGTGATTGACAAGGTTGTAGAGAGATCAAGAAAGATGAGGATTGAGAAAAGTCTGTTAGATTTGGCAATTAAAAAATCCTTAATAATGTTAGAGAGAGCTGTTTTAGTTGAATGATGAAGTCTTTAGCCAGATGTTAGAGAGTTAAGAAGAGAGTGAGAAGGGAGGAAGTAGAGGCCTTGGTTGTAGATGGATGGGAGGGAGGGACGGATCAAGTGAGCAATTTTTTGAGGAGACCAGTGGGTTTGAGTGAAGATAGCAGGGAAGCAGTCCAGTATACAAGGAGATATTGAAGATAAATGAGATACTGGTGATGATACAGGGGGCAGTCATTCTTCTCTGTTGGAGAAGACCTTGGACAGGAAAAGGATTGCTTTTTCATGTGACATGGGGGAAGAGAGAGATAGTAATATAAGGCATTGGGTGATGTGTGATGAGGAGGAAGGATGAAGAGGTTCTCAGAGTGGCTTCAGTTTCTAAAGTGAAGTATGAGGTAAGGTTGTCAGCTGAAAGGGCAAGGAGAAGGAGAAATATGGGAGCTTTTAAGATGAATGAAATGGCTTGGAAAGCCTTCTTTGGTGAGTGGGACAGCTGAGTCAGGGAACTTTAAAAGGACTAGAAAATAATTTGGAAGCTTGCTATGTTCTGTTAGTTCTCTTTTTAGATTTTTCAAGAGTGCTAAGTAAGACTTTTAGAAAAATAGGAATAGTAAAAGTGATCTTAGGTCTCCCTTCTGTGTTACTTTTATCTTGATTCTATATCTTTTAGCCAAGTTGTCCTTAAGAAAATAATTTTCGAAGGAAGGGAGATAGTAGTGGCAAAAAGCAGTTTTGTTCTGTTTAATGATAGTCATCCATAGTGTTGAACCATATTCTGACTTGGAGCTATTATGCATTCCTGTATGGCAGAGCTAAGAATGAGACAAATGAGTGATTAATGTCAGGTCCATATTTTCTCCCATTTATGGTTACATCAGTCTTTTTTCTTATATGGCAGCCAGATAATGATTTTTTTCACAACTATTGCTGCCACTGTGTTGTTTGTGTATCCCCAGAGCACAGCTCATTGTCTGGCACACAGTAGTACGCACTTAATCAATGTCTGTTAAATTCGATTGAATTGTTGATTTTGGGAATAGTGTATACTTTTTAAGTGTTATTATAATGTTGCCTCCTGCTGCTGAGATGATGTGTAAAATTCAGGAAAGAGGTGGGGGAGGGAATGTTTGGTACATGAGAGAAACTGAAGAGAAAAAAAGAGCAAATTGTTAAAGATGGGCTTCTAACTTGCTCTTTTAGGTTTTCGGGAGTCAAAGTGTGTCATCAGAAAACCTTTAGGTCTTAGAGTATGAAATTTCATTATTTCATTTTTCTTTTGTGCTGCATCATAGTAGTTCTTGCTGTAAAGATTAGAGCCATTTCATTCATTCATTGAATTTCATCAAAGACAAAAATGTACTGTTTCATTTTTTTTTAAAAAGCCTGATATTTTCTTCTTGGTGATTTTTCCTAATTTTTCCTTGCGTTCTTATAGTAGGAACAATGAAAAGGAAATATGGAATCATATCACTTTAGGTGTCTCAGTGGATAGAGTGCCAGCCTGGAGTCATTAAGACCTGAGTTCAAATGCAGCCTCAGACACTGTGTTACCTTGGGCAAGTCACTTAACCTCTGTTTGCTTTAATCTGCTGGAGAAGGAAATGGCAAACCATTCTAGTATCTTTGCCATGAAAATCCCATGGACATTATTGGCATGCTATGGTCCATAGTGTCATGAAGAGTCAGACATGACTGAATAACTGAACAACAACAATCATTTTACAGTTGAGGAAATGCCATTTAGAGAAGTTGTGATTTGCCCAAAATCTCAGGTGCTTAATGATGGGAGCCAAAACTAGAAGTCAGTACCTGAGTTTTTACTTTAGTACGGTTCCTACTAACCGGCCCCCTCCATTCCTTTTTCAAACTATTTTAATGTCTTTTAGAATTTTAATTATCTCAGTCAAATTACCTTTAGATGTTCTTTTCCTCAGTCTCAGTCATCCAAGTTTTTGCATGCCTTTATAATATCATCTTTCTCATCATCCTTGCTTTCTTTGATGAAACAAAAACACCTCTGAAAGAATTACACTTAGATTAGGACAGCAACTTTCTAATTTTCTCATACACACACACACACACACACACACATATATACACACACACACATATGCACATGTATATGTATATATGTGTATGTGTGCATATAGACATATCTCTATATATAGATAGATTGATCAATCCCTACTTAAGCCTCTCTTTTGAGGACCTCCAAATCTAATTCTGCATGTACATAAAGGAGGAAATACTTAAATTTAGGGTAGAATTGACTTGTAATTTACTCTCCTATCCCCAAGTAGCAATAGATAGTATGTCAATTATCTTAGAACAAACCTGGCTAAATTTATCATCATTACGTGGACATCATGTAGCTATGATTTTTTTGGACAGAACAGCCTTCAGAAAGTACTTACTTGGTTTTAGAGATGCTGTGATGTGCAGCAAATATTTTCTGCCTCACTGTTCTGCTCATCTTATGGATGAGGAAACTGTAGCAGGGAAGCGTCAGGCCTTGCTCAGACTCCTGCAGGCACTAACCATCAGAGCCAGGATTTAAACTTTAAAGTCTCTGATTCCAGATCCAGCAGACTTTGTGCTATACCAAGCAGCCTCTTTTAGCCCTTCTCATACTATGTCTTCTGTTTCCTTTTTAGTTGTGGTCAAGATCTTTAATTGACTTTCAGAATATTTGAATATTAGTTTTGACATTTATAGATTATATCATGCTGTGAAAAGAATTATTATTTTGAAACTCATTCACAAAGTCTTTTATGGGAAGAACAAATTTCTCGCCAATAAATAAACCATTTCTCCATGAAGAGAGAAATAGGAAGAGTTTACTTTTAAGTCACTGGCACATTCCAAATCCTTTGTGTTTTGAAATACAAAGTAAGTATTAAGCATTTACTGTGTCCCACACATTGTGCTAAGAGGAATGTGTGTATTTCTTTATTTTGTGTGTGTGTGTGTGTGTGTGTGTGTGTGTGTGTGTGTGTGTAGGAAATGAATTCCATTTTTGATGATTGTCTTTTTGTTTAAAATAACTGCCCTTCATGCCACATGATTGTTTTCTTTTCTCTTCATTTTTTAATTGTTATCAGGTTCTGCAGGGTTTAGATTATCTACACAGCAAGTGCAAGATTATCCATACTGACATCAAGCCAGAAAACATTTTGATGTGTGTAGATGATGCGTATGTACGTAGGATGGCGGCAGAGGCCACAGAGTGGCAGAAAGCAGGTGCTCCTCCTCCTTCTGGCTCAGCAGGTGATGGACCTTATTCAAACTCTAGTTAAAATAAAGTTAATATTGCTTCTGACTTTCAATTATGTACAGGTAACAGAGAACAATTTTATATGATTTTATCCACTATTATGCTGCAGAGAAGCAGTATGCTTAGTGGCTAGAACACTGAGGTTATAGTCAGGTAGACACAGGTTCAAATCCTACCTCAGATACTAAATAGCTATGTGACCCTGGGCAAGTCATATAATTGCTGTGCTTCAGTTTCTTTTATCTGTAAAATGGAGGCTTTGAATTAGTTGTCTTCTAAGGTCTCTTCCAGTCCTAAATTTATGATTCTATTGTCTATCATCATTTTAAGGTTATCTGAGTGACAATTTTCATCATTTGATCCACAACATATGAGACTAGCCCGGTACAGCTTGTTAGCAACATTATTCTTGGAGACAGTTTGGGAGGTATATTTGCTCCTTTATGTTAATAAAGTAGCATTTAGGCCAGAGCTGTCCAAAATGTGGCCTGTGGGCCACATGGCCCACAGTGTGATTTATGCAGGCAGCCTACAAGCATAGAAATTTACATAAATGCTTTAGTAAACAAAGCCAAGCTACTGCAGAGCTCTCACTAAAATGGCAAATCGAGATGTGTTGTCTGATGTTTCAATAAAAACCTACGGTTGGACAGTCCTATTTAGGCTACGAAGCTGTTTTATTCAATTTTGTTAGGCTACAGAAGAATCTGTTTATAAGTTAGGCTCCAAGTATTTAATGTTTCAGGGCAGCTAGATGGCACAGTGGATAAAGTGCCAAGACTGGGGTCAGGAAGACTCATCTTCCTGAGTTCAAATCTAGCTTCAGGTATTTACTATCCTTGCGGCATTGGGCAAGTCATTTAATCCTATTTACCTCAGTTTCCTCATCTGTAAAATGAGCTGGAAAAGAATATGGCATATCACTCCAATGTCTTTGCCAAGAAAATTCCAAATGGGGTCAGGAAAAGTTTGACATGACTGAGATGATTGAGCAACAACAATTTAATTAGTTTCAAACAAAAACATGCTCAGTATATTTCAAAACGCGTTGTATATCCAACATAGCAATAGTTTCACTAACGAAAAATAAATATATGAATACATGATATTTATGAATTGTTTTATTATGTCATTGGTCATTGCTTTGGAAATGGTTAAGTCAGGTAAACTACTATGAACAAGATTATACTGGATATTATGAGAAATTTTGTTGTTCATATCTCATCATTTGCACTTTCTTTAGATCTTTATGAATGAGATCGTTGTTATATTTAAGAGCCTGGTACTTGAAGAGCTATTGAACTATGTTTTTTACTTAAACTACATTTGTAAAAATTTATATACAGCCTTCTCTAAATACTAATTATTTTATTTCATTTCATTTTAGTGAGTACTGCTCCACAACAAAAGCCTGTAAGTATCTGAACAATACTCTTAAATTAATCTTCATGTCAAAAGAGATTATTGTTGGTCGTTTCAAATATTGACCTTTCAAGTAGTTACTTGTTAGACCTTTTTTCCTTCTGCCCCTTACCCCTTTTAAGGCATTCCTTTTTTGGAGCATTATTTCCTAGTTTCTCATTCTAGTTTGATATCTTTTGTATATTTAAATAAACATTATTCATGTTTTGAGAAGGTACCCTATCCTTATGCTTACCCCGTGTTTCTTAGCCCTGGTGTGCTCTTGCTTATCTAAGGCTGCCTCTCTCTCTCAGTTGGGATGCTTTCCATAGATTTCATGCTTTTGTGCCAAGATTAATTAATTTTGTTATTTTCTCGAACATTCAGTAGCAGAACTGTTACCTTGTTTGGGGATTAATGATAAAAACTGTCATATGTTTTCCCTGAAATGTTTTTGATTTGATAAAGTTTATTCCAAGTCCCATTTTTGTTTGTTTGTTTTGGAAGTAGTTAACCCTTATTCTACTACTTTTTATAGCTGCTGTTCTCATTATACATTTTCCATAAACCAAAGAGCCTTATTTGAAGGCACTGATCTGTTTAATACCTTCTCCAGTCTAAGTATCCTTAAGTTTACTCAAACAAATTATAAGGCTTAGAATTAAGCCTATCTTTGGAGATGTGAACCTGATTGAATTTTTAAAACTAATAACAAAATACTTTTAGTTAATAAGTCAGATAGAATTGTTCAAATGACCTTCAGTCAATTAACATAATAGAGCAGAAGCTTAGAATGCAGCAGTGCACCACAGTGCAGATTAGAAGTTAAAACATAGTGGCAGCTAAGTGGCACAGTGAGTAGAGCACTGGCCCTGTAGTCAGGAAGACCTGAGCTCAAATCCGCCTCAGACACTTAACACATTTACTAGCTCTGTGACCTTGGGCAAGTCACTTAACCCCAATTGCCTTGCCTTCAAGTTAAAATGTAAGACGAACCATACTAATTAAATTCTGTTGACTGCAGATAACTGGAAAAGTTTCTCTACATAGCTATGGCTTGAGTGAAGCATACTCACAATAGAAAAAGTTTGTAGCACTTTGGTGAAGTTGATGGTCAACCTTTACAGCAAAAATATCTTTTTTCCCCCCAAAACTAAGCAAGTAAAAGCAGCTTTAACTATTTTTCTTTTTTTTTCGCCCCGTTGAGTCCTAGTTTTGATTTCTATAGGATCATTTCTTCTTTATTAATAGCAGCAACACTGGATGAGGTATTCAAACACTAGTAGAAAATAGTACTTTGTATTGACCAAAATTAATTCTTTTGGCATACAAGTTGTATTCAAAGCCTAGAATTCGTGAGCATAGTGAAGACACTGCAGGCTGGATGGACAAGACATAGTCAATTCAAGTCTTTCCCGGTCAAAACAGCACAAAAAAATCTCCAGATGGCACACATAAAACATGGTCTTAGTCAACTATTTTTCCCTTTTCTGGCTTTGCAGAATTTTAAGTAAGAGAGAAGGTTTATGTAGAAAAGAAATTTCTTTTATTTTTGCTATGCTGCTAGCCATCATGTTGCTATAAATTGCTTCAAAAGAATAGTAAACTGACCTGTGGTGTTTTCTTAAAATGTTGTAGATAGGAAAAATATCTAAAAACAAAAAGAAAAAACTGAAAAAAAAACAGAAAAGGCAGGCAGAGCTTTTGGAAAAACGCCTTCAGGAAATAGAAGAACTGGAGCGAGAAGCTGAAAGGAAAAAAATAGAAGAGAACATCACTTCAACTATACCCACGAATGATCAGGAAGATGAATACCACCCAGAAGTAAAACTAAAAACAGCAGGATTGAAGGAGGCAGCTGATGAAGAACCTGCAAATGATGATGGTCAGTGAAGCCTGTTGTGTCTAGCCTTACTAAAAATAAAATTTATGATGGGGAAGTGGCTTGTGGTCAGTGATCTATCGGGTCTTCATGTTTAATAATCATGTATCTGTAATGTATCCCAAAATTAATTGACTAGTTTCCACTTGATATTGTACTTGTTTCCATGGTACTTTGTGAATGTCTTTTTACTTTTTGAGCATTTGGGGAAACAAGATAGTGATACAACTACAACATATGTTGGCTCAGATCCTAGTGGTCAGTGCTCAAGACAAAAAATTCCAAAGGAGTTGGGTACTTCGTTTTCCTGCTATACCTGTGATAATTTTTTATTAATAATTTTTTTTAATTTAAAAGTGTTCTTTTTTGAAGAATGAAGTGTGCTGGGATGAAAGGGGTCAGGAAAACAACATAACAAAAGCATATCTAAGGTTCTTTTTTTAAAAAATCCTGATAGGTCTTCAATGCTTGATATTTCATATAAATATACTTATTTAGTTTTATATGTTTTATATTTATTTTTATATATATATATATTTAGTTTTATATATATATTTAGTTTTATATTTTATTTTTATTTATATATATAATTTATATAATTTATATATATTTAGTTTTATATTTTTTTCTTGAAGAGTTAAGCATCTTTTCAGAAAGAAATATGAAATAACTCATTCTTAACACATTAACTTTTAAGGTGAAACTGAAGATCAAGAGGAGAAAGAAGATACTGAAAAAGAAAACACAGAAAAAGATGATGATGATGTTGAACAGGAACTTGTCAACACAGACCCTACATGGATAGAATCCCCCAAAACAAATGGCCATATTGAAAATGGCCCATTCTCATTGGAACAACAAATAGAAGATGAAGAAGATGATGAGGAAGAGTGCCAGAATCCAGAGGAATATAATCTTGATGAGCCAAATGCAGAAAGCGATTATACATATAGTAGCTCCTATGAACAATTTAATGGTGATTTGCCAAATGGACGACATAAAATTCCTGAGTCACAGTTTTCAGAGTTTACAGCTTCAATGTTTTCTGGGGCTTTAGAGTCTGTGGCCTGTGGCTCTGCAGTTTCGGATGGATCAGCTCTAACTGAGCAAGAAGAAAACAGTCCATCTCATGACAGGAGCAGAACAGTTTCGGCATCCAGTACTGGAGATCTGCCAAAAAGTAAGTGCTTCTCCTCTCAACTAGCTGCTTTTTTGCCTGAAAAAAGAAATACTAGAACTTTTAAAAAGGGTAAGTGGTGGAGGAAGGGCATGTGAACATATAAGTACTTTTCATTTGGGGGAGCACATACCATGAACTTTTGTGGACAAATGAAATGTTAGAGTCACTGTCCTTGGACTTTCACTCTGATTGTAAATCCATTTCAGACCTTTTGAAGTCTTGAGAATATGTTTTATATGAGTCTTTCAACGCTTACAGAGGCAGCCTGGTGAACCAGCTTGGTAGATCTAGGTCTAGTTCTGCCTTTTTTTCACATACTAGCTATATGATGCTGGCCAATACACTTCTAAATATTTTAGGCAAACCTTGAAGATCAAATAAACTTCAGAGAAAGTGCCAATCTGTATTGCTTTAAGGGAGTTTTCTTATCTTGGAATTCCCTATATTAATGAAATCATAGATCTGTACCTATTCTTTTCCCTTTTAACTAATAAGAATTACAGATTCTTGTTTTTTCTGTTTCAAATCAGTGTCATAACATCTATAAAAAGAATTTTAAAGATTCCCAGTGCCCAAGAACGTATGTTCTTCAACTTTCCCAGATTTAATCGTTTCATATTGTACCCTGTTGCATCTATTAGTGCTAATAGTATCTTTTTGGGGAGAAAATTATCTCCAGTAATAGTCTATATCTTTTTGAGAAGCATTGTTCTACAGACTTGCAATCTTGGCTACCAGAAAGTCTGAGGCTGGTGGATTACTTGAATTTGAGAGTTCTAACTGCATAGAGCTAAGCCAGTCAGGGGTTCTCACTAAGGCTGCCAGCAATATGTTGAGTCCACTGGAGTGGAGACTACCAAGCTTCCTAAGGAAGGGCAAACTAGCCCAGGTTGAAAACAGGAGACCAAAGCCTCCATGCCAATCAGCTTTACATCTAGCCTGGGCAAGATCGGAAGAGGTAGTTAAATGGAGACAGTGTAGAGTAAAACTCTTACCCTCCTTGTTTTGGTTATTATGCCTTTCTTAATATTGTCTATAATCGCATTATTTTTTTTAATCTTCTATATCAATCACATGGTTGACCCTATTTAAACCTTCTGGTGAGTGCTGGTTTTCTTTTAAGTGTTCTGTGGATTCTCTTCTGCATTTTTTAAAAAAATGTGACTATCTCTTCCCACTGAACAAACCCCTCTCCTGTAATCTCAACTCCACCAGTACAACTCTCCCTTGTAACAAATAGATGTACTCATGTAAAACAAATCTCAGTATACTGGGCATATTTGAAATGTATGGCTCACTCCTCCTCTCTAGTCCACCACTCTAGCTGAGAGGCAGGAAGTATGCTTCACTGTTAGCCTTCAGAAGTCATTATTTGTTCAGTTCATCAGTCAGAATTCTGAAGTCATTGTGTATGTTTTCCTTTATGTTATTATAGTTATTGTGTAGATTGTTCTCTTGGTTCTGCTTATTTCTCTCTGTATCAAGTATCATGGGGTCATAAATTTAGAGCTTGAAAGGACCTTGGAAGCCATCTAATCCTCTTATTTAGTAGATGAGGAAACTTTAACTCAGGTTAAGTGACTTGCCTAGGGCTGAACAGCCAGTAATTGTCAGAGGTGGGATTTGAACCCAGGAATTCCAGACTCCAAAGTCTAGCACTTTAGCTATAATATCATTTTGCATCATCAGTTCACATTTTCTAATTATATTGTATCATTTGGAAAGAGTTTCACATTGAGATAATTTTTACTTTATTAGTCTTTTTGAACTGGAAAATTATCAGCAATATAATCATATTTTGATAATTTGTTTAGCGATTAAAAGTAGACTGAAAAATGTGTAATCAGGTTATGGAAGTGCTGTTACCATTTATATTTTTTCTCATAGTTTAATTGTATTAAATACAGTTGACAGAAAGGGTACTGGATTTGGAACTGTAGGACCTTAGTTCAAATCCCAGGTCTGCTGCTTTTAGTACTTGTGGGACCTTGGGCAAATCACATCACCGCTCTGGGTCTCAGTTTCCTCATTTGTAAACTGAAGGGGATGGACAAGATAATTTCTGTGGTTATAGCTCTAGAATCTAAAATATATGATCATGGCTATTATTTTACAAAGAGTAACAATTGAACATAACCTCAAGTGGTATAGCTAAGGTCACAGTCATCTGTAATAACAGGGAAATAGATAACAATCATCAGATGTGAGGATTTGGTTGAATTGGGATCTACACTGTTAAAGAGGTTCCCATATTAATGAAGTCATGAATACACTGAAGTATGTAGAAAATAAATGAAATCTCCAGGTTATTGAGGAAGAAAGAAAAAAGTACCCAAGCTCATGATAAAGTCAGTAGATTCAGCTTCTTATTTCATCAGACGATTTCACTGGAATTCTTCAGGAATTGCAGAATTCACTACTTTTTTCATTTTCTCTCTCTGCCCATCTCTGATGAAGGAGCTTGTTTTTGGATCACATCACCAATGGGGGCCTGTTTCTTCAGATTAAGTTACTTTAACCTGCCTGACTTGGCAAGAAGATAAACATATGAGACTGAATCTTCAGGGAGATTTACACACTATTTTTTAGACTGTAAGCCACCGTTCAGTGCATTCATCATATATTTCTGATTGGATTTGAACCCTGTTTCTGCTGCTTATCACCTCTTTGGCCTGGGGCAAGCCAGTCCATCAATTAGTCCTTTAATCCCTCTGGACTTCAATTTCTTCATTTATAAAAGCAGGAGGTTGAGCTAAATGGTCTGTGAGATCTCTTCTAGCTTTCAGGCTGTGATCTATGGATATGAACATATATCAATAGCCGTCATATTCCAACTTCTAATCATGGCTGCAATTCAAGAATCACATGAGCTCAACAAAACTGTTCTGCTAATAATAATAATAAATGTTTGAATGTATAGTTCACATACATTTGCTTATTAATTAAACAAATATTTAATATATCTGTTGTTTGTAGAGCACTATACTTAATATGTAGAAAAGATGGAATTTAGATGGACATGGTTCCTGCCTAATGGAGCTTAATGATTAAGGAGTAGGAATGACTTGCAAACCCAGATAACTATAATACACACCACTGGAGAGCTCCAAAACAAGGTGCTTTGTAAGATAAGAGAGAATTAGGAAAAATTTTATAGAAATCTTATTTGAGTTGCCCTTTGAAAGATGGCTAGCAGCCCAACAAGATGAGAAGGGGAATGAGAAGGCAGGTTAGGCATAAAGAACAGCATTAGCAAAGGCTAAAGTAGGAGATCATAAAATAGCTTTGGAGTGTGGAAGGTAGGCCAGTTTGAGTAGAGGACATAATATGACTCATATATGAGGGAAGTCTGGAAAAATAGTATGAGACTACAAATTATACATTAAATGCCAGGAAAAGAAATTTGAAATTTCTTCAGGAGATTGTAGGGAGCTACTGGAGATTTTTGGGCAAAGAGTACATGATAGTGGAGCACTTACTCCCTTATAGTCTCTTTTCTTTCTGGAACCACAGAGGTCACCTTCCCTTCATTGCTAGCACTCCCATCTAATCAATCCCCTGCTCCCCTTCTCACCTTTTACGTTCCCTGTTCATGTTGTAGTGTCCGACAAAAAAGTGTTGATACACTTGTAGGCAAGGTGTTGCTAGGTTCTGCTCTGTCTCTTCATTGTTACCTCTACCGCATTTCTACCTTCACCTCTGTCTCCTTGTGTACATTTAGAAAATAGTTTATTACTGGTCTCTTTTGTCACTGTTGCTGTCCTTGCCTACTACATTTATCCATTCCTCCTGTATTTCTGTTGTTTGGGATATTTGCAAAGCAAATCTCTTACATTATGATTTTTTGTTAAAAAAAGTTTCAAATTTTTTCTTTTGAACATCAGTCTTTTTTTTCATGTATGGTTGAACTCAGATTTGCTGAAAAGGTCATTCTGGGCTGTATCCTGAACTCTCTTGATCTTTGGAACTCCTTATTTCATTTCCTCCTCCTTTTTCTAGTGGCTATAGAATAGTCTTGCATTATTCGAATGTCTTTTCCTTTGTATTTGAAAGTGTTTCTCCTGATAATTTGCGGAATTTAGTATTTGTGAGTTGCGTGGTAAAACTGAACCATTTTGCGTCTTGAAATTTGCAGCCTTTTTTTTTCTGGAGGCAATCTATGAATTCTTTTGATCAGAATTTTGTTTTCTATGTTTAGTGCTAAGCAATTCTCTTCTATAATTTCCTTCATTACGATATTAAGACCTATGATCCTTAGGTAGTCTCTATTCAGACTATCTTCAAAATCATGATGTTTTGTTTGCAAAAGTGAACATATTTTCTCTTAACATTCTTGTTTTTGCCCCTTTTCTTCTAGGTTGTCCTTTACTTATGTGAATTTGTATCCCCAATCTGTTATTCTTGCTCTTTTTTCTTCGGTGGGGCTTGCCATTGCCTATTTGAGGTTTTTTATTCTGCTCATTATTTTTGCTGTGTAGGCCATTTAATTCTGTTTTCATTGTTATCATTTCTCTTTTAAACCACTCAGGAACAGCATCATATTCCAGAGGGCTGCCTCATCAAGTGTTGGATGATTTTCCTTTGTTTTTCATTCACAGATACTTGGAAGTAGTTTAATACATCTGGATGTCATATTTCCTTCTGTTGTTACTGTTTTTCCTTTTGATTTTATGTTCAAGGTCTTTGAATGTTTTTCCTGAAATCTTCAGTAATTTAACACCCTTCTACCCTTATTTTCCTTATCACTTACAAACTCCCTCCCTTCTGATTGTGGTTTTCTTGGGAGCAGGATCTCAAAGTATCTCTGCCTCCTGCCATACTGCACAATTTATAGTTCACTAACCTAGGTCTCTGCCCCATCTGACTTGGATGGTCAGAACTGGCCCCAGTGCTATATTCGCTCCTTTCCTTAGGCTTGGTGGAGTACTGCATAGGCTACACACACACACGCGCACACACTCACTCTCTTTCTCTCTCTCTCTCTCTCTCCCTCCCTCTCATCTTCAACCTTTTCTACCACTCCCTCTGTTCCTCCTATTCTCTGGCCCACCACCAGAAGTTCAGATTTTGAAAGTGCTGTTTTCCCCATCACTGCCAATTTCAAAGCTTCGCAGTACTGGTGCTTTCAGATTGCTATTCTGGGCAGTTTTTGCTGCTTCTGAAGCACTGTGTCCAAGCTGGTTATTAAGGCCTCAGAAATCTTCCACAGCCTGGACCTGGAGTCTATAGCACTGGAAAAAGGGAGGGAGAACTCTGGTGAGGGGATGAGTTTTATAAGCCAGTGTCTAGTCCTTTGGGTCTGCTATTGCAGCCTTGCTGCAGGTAGCATAGGAGGTGGGAAAGGAGTGCTTACTGAGATTAGGATCAGTAAACCAGTTCCTGACTTGTTTGTTTGTTTGTTTAACTTTCTTTTGGAATCTGGGTGTCCTAGTCCTGAAGTTGCTTTATCTTTGGAGCACAGTATTTGTTTTGAAGAGGTTTAAGAGCTTATGGGAATCAGAGAAATTGTTTAGTTTTTTTATCTTGTTGCTTATATGACCAAGAAGAAGATTGTCTAATTTTCCAATGATCTCTTAATTGCCCAATCTGATGACTTTTTCCTCAATCCACATTCTTCTTGATCTTTCTGTAGCCTTCGATGCTATCATTAATCACTTTTTTCTCCTAGATATTCTTTCTAAGTTCTGATACTGCTCTCTCCTGGTTCTCCTCCTATCTGTGTGAGTGCTCTTACTCGGTCTCCTTTTTTTTGGTCTTAATCCATGTTATTCTCGCTAATCGTTTTTACTTTCTTCCTTGGTAATCTCAGCTCCAGCAGCTTCAATTATCATCCTGAGGCATATGATTCTCAAATCCATACCTTTAAGCCCCAGTCTCTTTCCTGACCTCTAGTCTGCATTCACCAACTGCCTCTTCTTTGACTGAACATATTTAACATGTTCAAATTGAGCATGTCCTAAACTGAACTTATTATCTTTCCCTGTATTTCAAATTTCCCCATTACCATTGAGGGCTCTCTTAGCTTTCCTCTCATTCTGGCCATTCACCCTCAAATCTTTACTCTCATTTACCTCACGTCTCCAATCTGTTTTCAAATTTTTATCTTTACGTAGCCAGAGATGTGTCCTTTTCACTAAAACACCAGCCAGCCCTATCAAAACCTCATTATCTCGTACCTCTATGACTGTCTAGCCTTCTGTTTGTTCTCCCTACCTCACATCTCCTTACCACTGCAGCCCATCCCTCCACTGAGCTGTCATAATGACCTTTTTAAATTGCAGGTTTCACTATATTGTGCCCCCCCCCCCCCAATAAACTCTAGCAGCTCCCTCCAGGATCAAATATCAAATCTGTTTTGCATGTAAAGCCCTTTGCAATTTAAAACCTTCTTTATTTTACAGTCTTTTTGCTTTTTATTCCTCTACGTTTACCCTGTGATCCATTGACACTGACTGACCTTGTTCTCCTCGCATGGGAAACTTCATTTCCAAATTCTGTTCCTTTCTACTGCTGTTCTTACGTGCCTGGAATACTCTCTCCTCTTCCTTTTAAGCTTCGCTAGCCTCCTTTAAAGCTCAGCTCAAATTTCATCTCCTACTTGAGCTCTTTTCTCCTTTTCCTCCTAGAGTCTTTCTATAGTTATCTTCCCTTTACATGGTATGTGTTTTGTATGTATACTTTTTTCTTGTTGTCTTTCTAATTAAAATGTTAGTTCCTCAAAGTCAGGGACTTTTCTTTTGTATCCCTCGTGCTTAGTACAGTGGCTAGCACTTAATAATTACCTGTTGACTGACCGACAGAGCAAGATTAGGACAAATGATAATGAATTTAGCTTTGGCAATGTTGCATTTTGGTAATTAGTGAGATGTCTGGGTAAAAATAATTCTGTGAGTAGTTGTCAGTGTGGATGTGTGTTAGGGGAAGGTCAGGGCTGAGTCTTTTTGGAAATGATGGTTGAAGTTATTGAAAACCTATTTTTAAATTTCATGAATCAGAATGTCCTTCTGTAGCGTTTCTAGAGAACGGTTATCGTCTAATGAAATCTTGAATAAGTGCTAGTTTTCAGTGAAACAAAAGGGTCTTTTTTACATGGGGTTCTCAATCTCTAATAAGTAAGATTCTCTTTTTGTTTTGTAAAAAGCCATTCAGAAATCTATATTGAAAAAGCCTAGGTTGTCTACTGTTGCTTCCTGAACTCTTGAGTATTCAGATCATGATAGGGGTTGGTAGTAAGGAAATCACAATGTTATATCATACCTTTTATCCCGATATCTCAAAATTCCTCATTGTCAAGTAATTTGATATCACACCACTAAGGTAAGAGAAATAAACCATGCCTATATATAGTATCACTATCAGTGGTATCTTACAAAGCAAGTGCTGTACCTAATAATTTTTTTTGCTGATTTCTTGAGGAATTAACCCCTTGGTTTATAGATTTGGAGTAGAACATGTAGAAGGAAGCTTATCCTGTCTACAAGAGTACACACTGAGTCAGCATTCTGATCAAAGATCTCACACCAACTTCTTCACCTTCATTGGGGAAAGATCAGAAGTATAGCAAGCTCCTACATTGTGACCAAATGGTATAGTGATCTCAGTGGATATTCCAAAACAGGACTGATCAGAGTGTTTAATATATCCATTTCCTAGAGCATCCCCAACCTTCTCTGAATTTAGATTGGTTAGAAATGAAAATTTTATTCAGACACTGAAAATGGCTTGTCACAATTACTGTCTTACAATTTGCTTATGCCAGCAAAAACCCGGGCTGCTGACTTGTTGGTGAATCCCCTGGATCCAAGGAATGCAGATAAAATTAGAGTTAAAATTGCTGATCTGGGAAATGCTTGCTGGGTGGTAAGTAGGGAGTATCTCTTTTAACGTATTTTTATGACTGTTGCTTGTGTAGAATTTTTATTTTTTAACATCTTTAATGCTGCTCCTTCCATTCTAGCACAAGCACTTCACAGAAGATATTCAGACTCGTCAGTATAGATCCATAGAAGTTTTAATAGGAGCTGGTTACAGTACACCTGCTGATATTTGGAGTACGGCATGTATGGTAAGAACACACTTCACCATTCTCAGTGTCCGGAGTTTAGTAATTCATTTGAATGAGATCATTAAAGATATAGCTTCCTATTTGTAATGGCAGTGTCCTACAGATTGCAGGCGAATTTTGTTATCTTAAGGAATCTTATATATTGAAACACGATATTAAGGGAAAATGAGAAATATTTTTTCTTTAGACTCACATTTACAGAGCAATTGATGATATGCCTCAGTGGAGGGAATTCATTCCCGCATTGATAAATTTATAGATTGAGTCCAAAGAATATCATAGCTCTCTCTGCTATCTTGTATCTTGTACAATATTTGTTTGTCTTGCTTTCCATTAAGTAAGAATAGATTTACTGCCATCCCTCCAACACTGTTCTCAAACTCCATTTTGACAAATGTTAACGCTGTTGTTATTTGTGGACTGTGGCATAATTTGACATTTCAGGATCCTAAGCAAGAACTTTGTGGTCTTTCTTTTTGTCTGTCATCATGCTGCTTTCCTTTAAAGATTATTTTGTGTCTACCCAAAGGAAGATACCTTTTTTTGCAGGGCATATTTGTCAAGAGCTTCATATTATCATTGATTGTGATAGATTATGTCTGAAGACTGTTCTCTTTCTGTAATTAATAACTATTTCAATTCATATTGGCTGCTGAAGAGCCGTAAGGATTAAAATTATCTGTTATCACCATCCAAAATCTACACTAAAAACTGTAACTTGGGCACAAGTGATACCTTACTGAATTATCTTTTTTTACATTAAAGTTTAGAAATAAGGATTTACTTTGAGGATCTGAAGAAAATGAAACCATGCTTTCTTTTCCTTTGTTGGATTAAAAAAAATAATACGGAGCATTATACAAATTCCTAAACCTACCATTTTATACTCTCTCTGATTTGGCTCCAGTCTTGCTCCACGAACAATTCATATTGCTCTCTTACATGAATGAATGGATGAATAAATGAATGAATAAAAGAGCATCTATTAAGTGTTTACAATATGCCAGATACTATTCTAAGCACTGAGGATTTAGACATTTAAAGAGATACTTCCTGCCTCATCCATTTCTAAACCCCAGCTCTGAATTACTGCCAGCACCCTCCTTCTTCATTCCTGTTCATGTGCTGGTAAATGCTTCAAGTCACACGATTGTGCTTAATGGACCTACTATAAATTTGTTATCTGATCTCAACTGCTGCTGTGCAACAATCTTTTTTACTTTTTTATGATAGACTCCCTGTTACACACTTTAGAACTTCTATTCTAAACCTTCTCTTCTTTCATCCAGTTACCTGTACCTCTCTTTCCTCCCCTCTTTCAGGAGACGAACTCACCTCATACTTTACTAAGAATATTGAGGCTTTTTATTGTAAGTTTCTTCTTCTCCCCATTTATAAAGTGCACCCTCAACATCATCTCCTATTTTCTTGAACTCTTTTTCTTTAGTCTTAGATAAAAAGATGGGCCTTTGACTTTTTAAGACTGACCTTTCTGCTTGTGCCTATGATCCTATCCCCTCTTGTTTCCTCCAAGTGCTCGCCCTTTTATTCGTCCCCTCTCCTAATTTCAGTTTCCTTTTCTCTCCTTGCTCATTCGCTACTGTCCACAAATCTTCCTATGTCTCCCTCAACCTGAAAAAGTCTTCACTTGACCCTGCTGTCTTTTCAAGCTGCAAGCCTATATGTCTCCTCCCTTTGGCAACCAACTCAGAGAAAGAGCTATTTGTACCTTATTACCTCTACTTCGTTCTCCCCTGTTCACTTGTTTTAACCCTTTACAAACTAGCTTGTGACTCCACGCTCTATGGAAACTGTAATTTCCAGGATTACCAACAATCTCTGTTGCTAAATGCTATGATGTTTTCGCTGTTAATATTTCTTGATTTCTGTTCAGTTATTTGACAATTTTGATCACCCCCTTCTTCTGGATACATTATCTTTTACTTGGATTTTCATGTCTTTGTTCTCTCTTGGTATGTGTGACCATTCCTTCTAGCCTTCCTTACTCCTTCGTGATTCTTATCCCTTTCCTATTGTATCAGTGTATCCTTGAACTTTATCCTAGGTCTTCTTTCTTTTTATATCTCTTGGTGACCTCATCTGCTCCCATTACTTTTACATCTGTGTATCAAGTTCTCATTTATCTTCTAGGCTCTAGTCCTACATCCCCAACTATCTTCCAGATATTACCACTTAGGTATCCTTTAGGCATCTCAAACTCATCATGTTTAAATTAGAAATCATTATCTTTCTCCTATCCACCCCCTTCTTGACATGTCTATTTCTATTGAGAGAATCACTGTCCTTATAGTTATCTAGGTTTGTAACATCAGTCTTCACTCTCACTTTTCCTCCTCCTCCCATATCCAGTAAGTTATGAGTCTTATCAATTCTATCCTCATAAGATGCTTTTTCATATGTCTGGATGTATCCAGTCATTTGGCACCATCCCAGTTCAAACTCTCATCACCTCTCAAGTAGACTATAACATCCTTATTGGTCTTTCTTCTCTAATCTGTCATCCAGAGAGCCTTGAAATTGCTGCTCTTAATGCATAGTTGTGGCCATGTCCATCTCCTACCAAAGTATTTTCAGTGGTTCCCAATGCCTTTAGGTTAAATTCAGACTCTTCTTTTTGTTGTTTATAGCACTTCACAGAAAGATAGATTGTAACCTATAGCTCCAGGCTGTTACTCCTCTTCACAAATTGTACTTTCCAGCCATAATGGCCCATTTGTTGCTCCCCCTATACAGTATTCCATTTCCCAACCATGTGGTTTGCATTCCTGTGCTTAGAATATGTTATCTCCTTATTTCTTCCCTGTGAAATTCCTATTTCCCTTCAGTTTCCTACATCAAACTTTTTCTTATCCTCTGAAATTTCTATTTATTTACTTGTGTATATTTTATTTTTATCATATACATGTTATTCCCCACTCTGCCGAGTAGAGTATAAGATCCTTGGGGGCAAGGAATGTTTTTTTTTAAATTTTTTTTATTTTAATTTATTTTTAACATGTTTGCTTTTCAGCATTGATTTTCACAGGCGTTTGAATTACACATTTTCTCCCCATTTCCTCTCCCCCCCCACTCCAAGATGGCGTACACTCTGGTTGCCCTGTTCCCCAGTCTGCCCTCCCCTCCGTCACCCCATTCCCCTCCCATCCCCCTTTCCCTTCCTTTCTTGTAGGGCGGGATAAATCTCTATGTCCCATTGCCTGTGCATCAAAAAAAAAAAACAAACTTTTTTACTTTTGAACATCTATTTTTTTACAACCTTGAGTTCCAAATTCTCTCCCCTCTTCCCTTCCCATCCACCCTCCTTAAGAAGTCAAGCAATTCAACATGGGCCACATGCGTATCATTATGTATAACCCTTCCACAATACTCATGTTGTGAAAGACTAACTATGTTTTGCTTCTTCCTAACCTATCTCCCTTTATTGAATTTTCTCCCTTGACCCTGTTTCTTTTCGAAAGTGGTGTTTTTGATTATCTTCATCCCCATCTGCCCTCCCTTCCATCATCCCCCCCTTTTTTATCTTCTTCCTCCTTCTTTCCTGTGTGGTAAGATACACAACTGAGTAT